>OZ038434.1:33806508-35008202 GCA_964036275.1 Litoditis marina | reverse complement strand
CCCTATTGTGAGTTTCCCTTCACGGATCAGGAAACGCTCGACCAGAGAGACAGGTATTTCAATATTTATTAAACAATGTCGTGTAATCAACACATAAAAAACTGCGCAAATGAACCATGTTAGAATTAACGTGAAGTTCTGTTACATTTGTTTTGTAGGCTGTACCTTCTGAAGGAAAATGTGATCACGTGCCCGCGATGCCCGCCCCAATCAGAGCAAATGACGACTCTCAACCAGTATATGGTTAGTTCGATTCATATAGTCGCCATTTTCCCATTTTCCCAAGAAAGACAGAAGAAGGCTTGATTTATTGAGCGATGCGGCGGGGCGAGCCGTCGTTGATTACAGATTACTTGCCAGTTGATGAGAGTCTGTAGAGCAAATATACACAAACGAACTGACCGCACTCCGCCCAAACCAAATTGACGTAACGATGTTCACAATGGTTTTGACGAAACAGACTCTCTCTTCACCAGGTCCTCTCTTTGAAAAATTTGTAGAACTGGCCTGTTTTGGATGGAAACCCTATATATGCCCACCAATACCTATATCTGTAACACTTAACTTAAACTATTGATTGTTGCGCAGAATCATCTGATCTCGCATGAGGATCCCATTGTTCTCTACGCCTGCCACCAGTGTGGCGGTTGTTTTTCGACCAGCCAGATGCTGACAGATCATTGCTGTTCTGAGAAGAAAGGTGGAGAAGAAGCAGAGGAGACCCCATATGGACAGGATGAGGTATTTTTTCTATCATAATAATAATAATAATAATAATAGGTTTATTTCACAAAAATCAGTCACTTTTTAGTTTTTCTTCTAATTTAATTCCTCTAGGGAAAATACTAACTACCTACCGGTGAATCCTATATCTAACCGGGTTTTTAGGTAGCCTAAAAAAGTTTTGGTCACTTCTTTTTTCAGGTTTCCTCAGTAGGTAACCGGTTGGTGATCTAAAATAAAAACCGGTTACCTGTTCGAACGCAAAATGCTGTTAGTTGGAACGGAAACCGGATTTTAGTTTTGGGTTACGGTCAGGTTAACTAAATAAGCTACCGGAAAGGGTTATATTACCTAAAAACCCGGCTAGTCGTAGAATTGTCCGTATTAGTGCCGTATTAGTGCTTAACTCCGGACTCCGATAGAGTGGTCCCACACACTAGTAAAGATGGACTATTCTACGAGAAGCACCCATTTTCCGTTTAAATACTATACAACTTCTTGATTTCCGTATGGAAAATAAGAAATTTCTCCCAATATTAGCGAAAAACTGTTTTTTTTTTTGTAATTTTCATGACTACTGGTGTACACCTGGGGTATGTCCACGCATTTTCTGCAAAACCTAGGAAATTCTGAACAACTTTGATGCGAAAGTATGATTCATGAATTCATGTATTTCAATCGAAAAAAAGATGATAATTTGTAAAATAGTAGCAATTTATGTACTTTAGTAAGAAAGCCGACTATTTTCAGAAAGAATACATATATGTTTGATTTTCGTAGGGAGTCTATTTTTGAAACGCCAGGCCCAATATACACTGTGACAAATTTCAGAAGTTTGGTTCCTGCGTTCAATTGGTGGTGTGTGTCGAATGTGGATTTGCAGTTCCCCTACTCGAACAAGAATCGGAATCTTGTTGGCGACGACTGATTAATTTTCACGTGAGTCATAGCAGGTTTCACGTTAACTTGACGTGAAGAACTCTCTGGAACCTTATAAGTGTAGGCGCACTACCCTACAAACTACCTATGGTTGACCAATTGGGAAATGTTGCAACAAGATGTGTTAGAGTTTGTTTACTGGAAAATGAGACGGACTACTAAATGCACACTCCCTATTACGTTTCATATTTTCAGTTCAGGATAGGACTCGATGCGGGAAAAAGTATAGTGATTTTGCTTACGACCCTAATTCTCTATTTAACCGCGTTTTTTTAAACCGCATTCATGGTTAGCACTTTTGATTTTGATAACCACGAATTTCACTGAAAGTACGTTGGAAAAACGGTCACTAAACAGTTATCAGAAAATGATTACCTGTAACCCGGTTAACTGGGGTTGAAGATATTTGTGGCTCGTTGTTGGATTCTGCCTATTTGTACATTGTACTTTGCATTTTCGCGCATCTAGCTCCCAACCAGAAGAGGAGGCTGTAGGCAAATGAACAGCACGTGACAGTGCCACACATTATAGTCTGTTCCACCCACTTATAAACCTCTACAGTAATTTGATAAAATTTCTAGGTTAACGTTTTATATATTGGCGTTGCTGGAGTCTTTTCAAGTTTTGGTAGTATCTTCTGCACGTTTACTACTACAAACTCCGAAAGTTTGAAACCAAAATAATGAACCACTCATTAGAAAAACCCTTCTGAATAGCTGACGGATTACTGTAGAAGGACATCGATCGGTGAAACGTACTATACCACTACTTTACCACTTTCAGATGACACACAGCTGCCGAAATCTCGTGCCAATTCGGGTGTTTTCGAAGCACACACTGGCTCCAAGTGTGAGGTTGAAGATGGAAGTACTGCCAACGGTCCTTCAAGGTAACGTTCTAATATAGTTTAGAGTAGTTACATGACGCACAACAGTACACAACTCACAGTGGTAGGCCCCCACTTTCTTAGGAATGTCCCCAATCAATGATCATCTCCATGTATCTACCGCCGTCTAAAAAGCAGGAAGATATCATGAAATTCATGTTTCAGGTTTTTTTTGCTCATGCGATATTTCAACAGAAAGTATGGTCATACCTTAGTACAGTTGTTCGTTTTGCCAGAAAAATCGAGAGACGGGGTATTTTTTGCAGAAATATGTAAATTGCGTCCATTTTTGATGGAAACAGAAAATGAAAATGGAATTTTCACGTGTTTGAATCAGAAAACGGACTTATTTTTGTAGAGTAGTCGAACGTTTCTGGTGTATGGTTATGGTTTTTAGGTGTGGGGAGACATAATACGCATATGTTTTTTTTTCAGACCGTTTCCTCTCCTGCGATTGCTATGAGTTGACGGCTGATTCCTCACTATCTTCTCTGGAGAAGCACATGGCCGAAAATCATCCAGAGGAGAGCAAGAAATGTGAAGCTTGCGACCAAATTGTACACGGAATGGTTCAATATAGGTTGGTTCGACTTTTTCCCAAAAAGCTTTTCCGAGAAAAAAATCGGGTCACAAAATTTGTAAGTTTGACACATCGGTATTGACACAATTGGGATCTCGACCAAATACAGCTTTTGAAGAAAAAGTGATTGGGCGAAAAATCATTCCTCTCTCGGATAACTCCCCCTCAACTCAACCTATTATAGACTATTTACGGTCATTTTTGAACTGAAAAAGGAGAGTTGTCCGCGCATGGGGGGGGGGGGTCCGTTAACCAGAAAAACTAGAAAATTGTCTTCTTTACAAACATAATGTAGTGAATATCGGGATCTTTCATTATTTCACATGGTACGAGTGTTTGCATGTACAACGTACAACTAGTTTGGCGTTAGATCAACAAACAGACAATGATCTTCGACTTTTCAACAAGTTTTTCAGACTTCACATTCTGTCACATCTGCCCTCTTCAATTATTCTAGCGAACCATCTACGAGAAGTTTCCAGACATTTGGCACAAGAAAAGGTGAGATTAGTTTGATTGAGATTAGAATAATCAAGTAGTTTATATACACACATAGAGTGTGACTATTCTACAGAAAGGTAACCGTTTTTCCATTCCAACGCGTGATCCTTCATCACTTTGCATCAAAGACATTTCCACCCAATATTGGCGAACATTTTACCCATTTTTTTGAGTTTTGTGGCCACTTGGACAATCTAACTGGATGCATTTAGATATCTATTCGAGTTTAATGTTTCTTACTTTTAATTTTAGAAAATGGCGACCGAAGAAGAGAGTGAAGAGACCGAGACGATGAGAAAACTGCCGGACGATGATTGTGTCGCTGTTTATGTTGGGGAGGACGGCGGTCGGGCACTGACGGCCTGGCTTCACGAGCAGGTATGTAGGGAACAACATACGTAAAATACCTTCCAATTTCGATACTGACTGATGCTCACTTTGGCGAGATTTCGATCGACGCATGGTCACTTTTCGGATCACATACGTCTTAGAAACTAAGATTGGTGAACAAAATACGGCTGTTTTAGTTACACAACACATACTCTATTTTTGGTGTTGTTCATGGTCACTTCTCTCGACCTGATGTTAAGGTATTTTACGTATGGGGGACAAGCATAGTCCACATACACTGCCACGGCCTCTCAGGAGTTGGGGGGTCCCGAACAAAGTTTTATAAAAAGTGGAGGTCGCGAGTTGAGAACCAGCAAATTTCCTGCAAAAATAGTGAAATTGTAACACCACAGATTGATGAAAATCTCAGTTTTGATTAGTTTTGAACTCTTTCGAAGGGCTCGCGACTGAAAAAAACTATTTTTTTGACTGTAGGTAGGTCGTAGGCCACCTGTGCGAAGCGGTTTCTAGAAAACTGTGGGCAGAGAATAGTTTGATGTAATCCTCCCTTTTGAAAAATGAAAAAGTCCTTATTCCAAAAAATGAACGAAAAATTCCGAGCAAAGTTCCGTTTTGGTTGCTAAAACCGTGCAATTTTCGACCCCCTCTAGACCAAAAACGATCCCCCTCGACTTTTTCCTCTTCTGGTGGGATAGTGGTGGTTCGAATTTTCGAGAAGTTTAATATCCCCGCCAAAGAGAAAGAAACGTGATATAGCCCCCCTAGGTGATTACTCAATAAACCCAAAATTATTGAAGTCGAAAAAGTGTGGTTCATTCCAGGATCCATCTCTCGGTCCCGAGTATACGGTGTCCCCGTATTTCTGGTATAAGAAGGAAGATGGCAAAGCGGATATAGTTGATGTGAGTGAGAGTTAGAATACAATAGATTTGTATTCGAACATGTAAAACAGAGTATCGGCAACAACAAAAGACTCATTTTTAGAATCAAATGAGTGAGAAGGATTGACTGCGCACGTACATTCAACTATTTTGAAAAATAACCAATGCAATGTTTTGTCGTATTGCACTTTTTGACAAAACAATTTTTTTATGTTGCACTCCCATCAAACTGGTTATGGCTACTCGATCCAATTGCAAAACCATCAAAATTCTATGTTTGGATCACATTTTGACAAGAGACCGGTAAGGATACGCGCATTTTCTTTAAAAGTGGGTTACATCTGAGCAAATGGTGACTCCTGAATGGTGTGACTTTAACGTGCACGTTATTTAACTTTAACGCGCACGTTCTTCAGTCATGAGTCTAGATTCTTCTATTTTCAGAATTCTGAAGTCGTTAAAGATGCTGGTAGCCCACCCCGAGACGACCTCGCGATTACAGCCGGCCTGAATGCTCTCGTGAAAGAACTGCTGGTAGAATCCTTCTTCGTTCCACCTGTGTTGCTGGAACCAGCTGATACGTTGGGGTACGTTTGCATGCACCAGTTAGTCAAATAGTCCAAATAGAGTCGAGTACCTATATTGGTAAAGTAAAGAGTTTGCCTGTGCAAACCCAATTAGTTTGTGTATTACAAACCTCGGTCACCTAGGCATTTCGAATATTTAACAATCCATATGCCGATTGGTCTGTTCTTATCAGTGGATGACCCAACCTTAGTTAATTATAGTGAAATAGTTCACACTCAGGCGCTCAGGGTGACTTTTTTGTATGGTTCATTAACTTTTCCCGTTTTCCACTATAAGGAAATTACTTTAACTCCAACAATTATAGCCTTTCCGGGAAAACCTCACGTCCCACCCTGTTCTCTATTTTGCTGACCCAGACCCAGATAAAACACCCAATTTGTGATACGTATCTCCTAGAAAAACTAGTTTAAAAAATAACTTCATCAATATTCTATATGGCAATCGTACGAGGTTGCGAATTGGAAACGTATCGATTGATGTTGGAGACGAGAAGAAAGTTTTGCCTTTGTGATTGCATGTTTCTGAGTTCTGCTGTGTGTAACATGTTTCAAGGGACGAAGGGACTGTGCAATAGACTAACGGCATAATAAGTTTTCAGATCCTTCATGTGTGAGGGGTGTTCATTAATTACGGAGGGCGAGGCTACGGCTGTTCGTCATCTCTACGACTGTTTCGATGTTGATGAGCGGAAAGAACTGGATTTCTATCTGGAGAGGGGTGGTAAGGTGAGTGGTAATATCATACACCAGTGGCCGTATCCACCAATAATTTCTCCCTCTCCCGGGAGCGTTTTTGGCTCCCGGGAGCCGACATTTCAACCAAATTTGCTCTCCCGGGAGCCTGAAAACGCTCCCGGGAGAGGAAAAATTATTGGTGGATACGGCCACAGTAAGGTCCGACTATTCGACAAAAAGTAGTCCGTTTTTAGTTTTACAACGTGCAAATTAACCATTCTGGATCGAAAATAGACGATATTCTCGTTTTTTGGCAAAGACGTGGGCCGTTTTTCAATTTTTTGTGACTATTCGGACAACTTTACTGGTGAGTGGGTAATATATATATATTATATATACGTAAATAAAGTGGTCCGAATAGTCAGAGAGAGAAAAAAGAAAAAACTATTTTTTATCCGAAAAGAAGACAATCGGACTCTGTCAACTTTGATGAAAAATCATAAATTTTCACTTATTTACATACGAAAAGGGATTAATTTTGTTCGCTCAGCCAGGCCTTCACCTTACTTTGTAATAATTAGATTATATATAGAAAAACGAACGTTACTGTATTTACAAGCTGTATACTGTATGTATGTCAGCTGTATAGTGAAGTATGTAGAAGTAGAGTGTTGTCGACGAATCGTATGCACATGTTCTTACACAGCACACAGTAGGATAACAGTATAATTCCCTCTTTCTACAAGCAATCAGTGTAGGTACGCTGCCTGACATTAATTGGTAAACATTAATTGGGTCACCTTGTTGTTAACCGCTTATTCACATCAAATTTCTTTCAAAGTACATTGAAATAGAGGGTTCCCATGTTGTTACAAAAGTGTTAATGGTTAGATTACAAGAGAGGGTTAACAAAATACCGGGTTCCTCGTGGAATTGGCCCTTTTTCAGGTACAGCGCCTGGTTGCCGCGGGCTGCCTTCCGACAGCGCGCCCTCTCTGCCCGCAAGTGGACTGTAGGGAGACGTGCTGCTCCATCATGGGACTACGCGGGCATCTGGCGACGATACACGGCATTCAGACAACAGTAGAAGCAGTCGTGGCCAACGGTACGTAAAATTCACTGATTATCCAGAAAAAAAACAGGATTTCCCGACAAAAGTAGAGAAAATTTGGTTGTTTTTGATACAAAATTGACCGATTTTATTCGGTCGCGAGACACGATATTCAGACGAAGGTTGAAGCAGTAGTGGCAGACGGTACTTTAATTTGTAATGATTTACTGATTATCCAGAAACATCGAATAAAAGGACTTTTTTCCTGCAAGAATTGAGAATATGTGGATGTTTTCGATGCACAATTGAGCGAGGTGGAAGCAATCGTAGTTTCATGAATATTCGCCCCACCCGGTATAGTTAGGCGAATTGTATTTGAATTGAATGAACTACCAACAGCACGGCACCTAGGGATAGTTATGTCTTGGATATAGAACATAGTCTGCGTCAAATAGGCTCTTTTTGGGGGCCATTAGTCGGACCTCACTTGTTTATGGGGATATAGAAGACGTTTCAGAATCTTCGAGCTCATGTCGCTCTCGTAAGACGAGTATAGAAACAATCAACATCATTTGTGGGCTGACAGCCGATGGAAAGCTGCCAGCCACAGTTCAACAGACGGGGGGTTCTCAGCTGACAGCAACTAGGTCATGTGACCGGATGGAGCAGGTATAGTTTATTTCAACCACTTATAACCCTCTACAGTTATATGCTTAAATGTCCAGATCAACGTTTGCTATTTTGGCGTTTTTGATTTTTCTCCCAATTTTAGCAGTATCTTCTGCACCATCGCTACTTCAAACTGTTTAGAAGTTTGAAACTAAGATAATGAATAATTCGTTAGAAAAGCATTCGGAATATTTGAGAGATAACTGTGAAATGACATCGATTTGGGAAAAAAATTTTTTCCACAGAGGCATTAAATTCGAATAAAAACTAGAAAATTGAAATCAAGCAGGGGGAGGGGGAGTTCCCAATGTGTTTTGTGCTATCGGTAAGAGAAAGCTGGCATATATCTGTCTCACTGTGCAGTAGTTTGATCGCAGCGAGCATACACGATACACCAGCAAGGTTTGACTAATCAACAAAAAGCAGTCCGTATTTTCATTCAAATTTAAAGTAGGACGACTATGTGCTCCAATCTCGGCGCGTCAGTCCTTTAAACTGCAATTGAAAAATGTATTGCAGTTTAAAGGACTGAGGCGTTGAGATTGGAGCACATAATCGTTATTCTTTAAACTCAAGTTCAAAAGATGAATGCTTTCGTATCGAAAGCAGACAAGTTTTCTCGTTTTCGGCGCGAAAGTAGCCGGTTTGTCGATTGGCTCTGCGGACAACTTTGGGATAGGAGTATGCCGGCGGTTTTCGAGAAGAAAGTATGATGTGTTTTCACAGATCACACCAAGGCCGCATTCATAGTTTTTACGTCGACGTTCAACGCCAGCGTTAATAATGGAGAAAACATGCGTATCGATTTAGCGTTAACATGATACTGAATCAATACGCATTAAAGGCTTACCCCAGTAAAGTTGGCAGAATAGTCATAAAAATTCGAAAAACGGAATATTTTTTCCGTAGAAAAGAAGAAAATCGGTCTACTTTTGAAGAAAAATTATAAACTTTCACGTGTTTACATCTGAAAACGGACTATTTTCTGTCGCTTAGTCAGAGCTTACTGGTGTTTGATCAAAAGTATTGTGTTAGGTCGGCGATGAACGCCGACGTGAAAAGTATGAGTGCCGCCTAGAGTTGTTCTTTTCAGAAGGACCATGTGTCCGGTTCGGCGGCGGAAAATAACGAGAGGCCGAATTTGAAACGAAGGCATGAAGAAGATGATGCATCGGTTGATCTTACGAAGACAAAACGTTTGCAAGGTGGGCATAGTTCTCGCTATTCCCACTGAGACCCGGCAACGTGCCAACAGAATTTATAGGCGGCTTTTCCTCATGTTAGTATTTTCCAAATCACTAGAAGTTCTTCCGAGTAAAATGTGTTTACAATTCGATTGGTTCTATTTGCGTCTGAAAGTTCCATTCAGGCAAAATAAGGTGTATTAGACAGAAAAATGTATTACACATCAGTTAATCAGACGGAGTAACGGTGTTTTGTTCCAGAACGCTCACCAACTCCCATCACTGAAGTCACGCCAGTAGTGTCGGCTCTGGGATCACGGTCACCTGACAGTAGTTTGGTAACAAGGTCGCCTGAAGCGGTGGTGGTATCGAGAGATGTCAGTCAGTCGCCCACAGATGCGGAACGAGGTATAGTTGCCATTTGCCCGAGAAAGACAGCAGAAGGTTCGATTGATTGTGTAGATCATTGAGAGAGAGTGTGTAGATCAAGGATACGCAGATTAGTTGGCCGCTCGTCAAACCACAAGAATATCAAGAGTTTTTGAATCTAAAGACAGGCTTCGTCCTGTAGAATAGTCACACCTTATTAACCTTATTGGTGTATGTAGCTGACTTTTATCTTATACAATCTGGTTTAGAATGCTCACCGACCCCTGTCGCACCATTGTCCGCTGAATTGGTGGTTCAGGTGGGAGCGGAACCAGTCGTCCTATCGAAAGAAGCCGATCAGTCGCCGACAGATGCGGAACGAGGTAGGAACATTTTCCGTGTGAGCCCACATGCAACCGGGTCGTATGCAACCGAAATCACATTCCATAACCAAAAAGTCTCACTGTAGACAAATTCTGTTGCACTTGAAAAGCAACCAATAGTTTTGTACACATGCAACCGGTTGCATATGTAAACCGCCTTTTTCGTCGAAGAACTATGTACGCTGTGTTTAAATCGAATAATTGTTTATTAAGTTTTTTAGTAAAATAAAGTTACCTCAAGATAAGTTCAAAGACAGTGATTTTAGAATATAGGACTTCATAGGCTTCAAACATATTGAGTTTATTCGTTGCAAAGTCCACGATGAAACTAGATACGAGAAGAAATAGATGAAAGAAACATATTTTTTTCCATCTATTTGTAGATGAAAAACAAATCAAATCCTCGCCAAAAACATATTATATTTACTAAAAAAATTATATGATAAAACCAATATGTTTATCATATAATCTTCTTAGTAAATATAATATGTTTTTGGCGAGTGTTTCATTTTCACATTCCAGTGTCGTCACAGAGTTGTCGAACAGCAGTAGTTTCTGCGGTGGTCGCACCAGGCGAGGAAATGTGTTGTGCTGATTCGGTCCCTTCTGGCAATCTGACGGTTCCTGTGGTACCGGAACCAGTTGCAGGTGGGATAGTGTCGGTTTGGGTGTTTGAACAGTTAAACATGCGCTCACAGAAGAAGCGAAAAGTTGTAGGTCACCCTAGCTTATTAGCCAGTATAGAATTATTAGAAAGGCCAATAGTAAGGGGGACGAACAAAATAACTAAAGGCAAAATCATAACTATAAGTACTGACACCATTATAGTACAATATAACGTGAATTAATAAATCTTGAAATTGTTATTGAGAGTCTTGTAGATCGGCCTCGTTCCCCATCCTTCTCAAAAGAAGTTCTCGATCAGTCGGACGAGTTTTTGCTGCCGTCGGAAGCATCGGTGGTGGTGGTGGTTGGCTCTGGCGGTCAGTTCTATAGTTTGTTGTCTGTTCCACCCACTTATAACCCTCTGGTCAAAATTCCAGGTTGAAGTCTGATATATTGGCGTTGCTGGATTCTTTTTAAGTTTTGGCAGTAACTTCTGCACGTTTACTACTACAAACTCTGAAAGTTCGTCAGATATTCAGAAGAAACCTTCTGAATATCTGACGGATTACTGTAGAAGGACATCCATCGGTGAAACGAACTATATATAGTTCGTTTCGACTCATTGGCATCATGCCAAGATTTTCGAACGACTATTTCTCAGAGCAAAAATGAGTATTGTAAATCCTTTTTCATTCACGTGTTCTCATGGAGCTGAAGAACCACTAACAAATATTTGGTGTTTCTGGAAACACTTCAAAGTGGCGAAAAATAGAATTGAATATTCATTGGCAGTTGGCACGCTGCCAAGTCTCAGTGGAAATGACCGGAACTATATCTAACCTGGTTCCAACCAGTAAGATCTGACTATTCAATAGTATGGAGTGTTTTTTTTTTAAATTCAAAAACGGTAAAATGGGATAGCACACTTCTAGCAGCATTGCCACGTGACACCACTTTGTTGTCCCAGGATTCTTTTTTTTTTGATTTTCTGTTAATAGGATGCTTCACTGAATATTGAATCATACAACAGAGTCGTCTGGGGATCTCACGTTTGTACTAAATAGCCAGACAAGTCGTCCGGCTTTGTTTGTAGGTTGTAGTTTGGTCGTGGTGTTTTTGTGCCTTTCTGGTATGCTTGCCTTTCGAATGCCGAAATTGGTATTCTTTTCGGTAAAATTTACTCAATGAAAACCAACTAGAAGTTTGGTAATCTTACTGTAGGAGTCTCAGTTGGAATGGAACGGGCTACAGCACACTTTTGGCAGCATTGCTACGCGAGATTACTTTGCTGTTCCAGGCTATTTTTTCATATTTTTTGTTGTGTGCTTGCCTTGGCTATCAAATTACGACTTGAATCTGATTAACTTGAGACCGGTTAAACTTCTGATACGGTGCGCTTATACGGTGTATGTTGCTCTGTGCCGCAGAATTCGTAGTTTGATCCCGTTGTCCTTCGGTTGAAAAGCGTGAGTTTTGGCGGGTGAATTCTATATCCAACCAGGTTTTTAGGTAATCTCACCCTTTTTTGGTAGCCTATTTTTCAGGCTACCTCAGAAGGTAACCGGTTGGTAACCTAAAATGAAAAACCGATTACCTGTTTTTCTAATGCAAAATGTGGTTTTTACCGTTAGTTTGAACGGTAACCGGATTTTAGTTTTAGGTTACTTTCAGGTTAGCCACCAAGGTAACCTCGAGAATAGGTTACCTAAAAAGGGTTAGGTTACCTGAAAACCGGTTAGTTGTAGAATTGGCCGTTTTGGCGTGAATCCAGACCAAACTAGAACTTAAATCGAGACCAAACTACAAATTGAATTTGTTCAAACTACAGACGTGGTTACCCCTCATGGAGCAACAGAAGAAGACTCCATATGGGACGTCGTCTACAGTTCGCAGTCGCGGTCGGAAGCCAATGGGACACGACGGACAGAAGTTGCATCTGAACCCATTGCGGAAGGTATCTCTCTCTCTTTTTTCTCTATCTCTCTCTCGTTTTTCTCTATCTCTCTCTCTCTCTCTCTATCTTGTCTGATCTTGAGCTGCGAAATCAGACATAAACTCTCTTGTTTCCACTTTAAAGTGTTACACTCTGTAGAGTACGCTCTACATGTTTTATCTTCTCATCTCTCTCTTTTCCTCTCTTTCTCTCTCTCTCTCGTTCTTTCTCTCTATCATTGGTAAACGCTCACAAGGTGATTCAAGACATCAATTGTCACTGTATAGCACTCGTTCTTATTTTCTTTCAGAAAACTCACTGGTAGAGGTCGAAGCTGAAGCGGTGGTGTCGGCGGTGGAGGCGGTAGCGACAGATGACGATGTAGTGGTTCTGGATGACATCCTAGAAGTGAGTCGATGGGACGAATTTTTAATTTAACCGCGTTTTTCGGTAACTGCGCCAGTTAGCCGTTAACGCGTTAACCAATTTTATTGGTAACACTTTTTTAATCACCTGGTAGCCGTGAACTTCGCCCAAATGACGTTCGAAAAAGGATTACAAAGGGTGATAAAAAATTGTTAACTGTAACCCGGTTAAAAAATAATTGGTAGTTTTAACGGAGTTAGCGGTTCTTTTTGGAGTTTGTCAGTCGATTGATATAGTCATATAGTCACACACCAGTGACTATTCTGCGGAAAATGTAGAAAATTGGACGCGTTGAACTATAATACGTGAAATGTCATAAGTTTACTTCGAAAACACAAGTTTCCTCGATGTTCACGAAAAAGTAGCCTGGTTGTTGAATTCATAGCAGATTTAGAAAACAACCGAAAAGCAATCAAATTGTTTTTCAGAACCAACCAATTTTTCTTTACAAATGCGAGCAAGTTCTGTGAAGTAATAGAGCTTGGGTTGTGAGAACTTCAAAGGATGATTGCATGTTTACAGGTGACAGCTACCGTTTCGCAGCCGGCCGTTTCTAAAACTATGGTCGTTTCGGTGTCGGATAGTTTAGAAGGCATCGTGTTGCTCGATACGAGCCAGTAAGCATTCATTTTGTTTTTCAATTTCTTATGTTAGACATGAAAATGCGGGAAAAATCAGACGTAAAAAGTTTTAGTTCACAATTTTGTTAAAGCTACGCTGTTTGTGAATGGCCTGACCTAGTAGCAACATAATCAAAAGTCGAATGATTTGTGAAGTGGGGCAGTTTTGTTTCAATCTTTTGGATTTTTCCTTATAGCAGACAGGTTTAGGGTTTACCCATGCACCAGTAAGGTCCGACCATTTGATAAAAATTAGTCCGTTCTTGGATTCCAACACGTGAAAATTGATAATTTTGCATCGAAAATAGACAGCGTTTTCTCGCTTTCGGCGACAAAATAGCACGCTTCTCAAACGTAGGGTGACTTTGTTGGATGCTCCACTTAATCACCCGTTTTTCTTTCAACCAGAATTTCGAACTGCCCTAATCTCAACAATTTTTGACCCCTTTCTGATGAAAAGCTAGACTCACGCCCGGTTTCGTAGCCAGATTAAACACTCGACTTTCATATGATTTATGTGAAGCACACATCAGAAAATCGCCTCACGTATGACGCTTCTCGATTTTTCCTGGCTATTCGGACAAGTTTGCTTTTGGAGTGTGATCGATCTTTGCGCCTATGTGTCATGTGTATGGTGTTCCGATTTTCAGACTGTCACCTCTGAAAAGTCGGCCCAAGACGGTCAAGTGTTCGTGGTGCTCAAAGATGTTCTGGCAGGAGGCGAACTGTCGGCGACACGAAGCGTTCGAGCACTCACAGGACGTGAGCAATGTGTGTCGGCTGTGCGAAGAGGTATCATTCACGTCTTAAAGAAGAACGATTATGTGGACCAATCACAACACTTCGGTCCGGGTAAACCGCAATACATTTTTCAATTGCAGTTTAAAGGACCGATGTCACGAGGTTGGTCCACATAAACGTCCTTATTTAATGATGAAGAAAACATACGTATTAATTCACGCCGGCGTTAACGCCAACAAAGTCGATACGTATGTTTTCTTCACATTAACGCCGACGTAAAAAAGTATGAAAGCAGCCTTTTAGGCTAATCTTTGTAGTATTTATATTAATGTTTAAACATACCCCAATAAAGTTGTCAAAAATGGGTTAATTTTTCTTCGAACTTGGAAACATTTATCTAGTTGTGATGCAAAAGCATCAATTGTCACGTGTTTGAATCTTAAAGCGGACTCTTTTTTTTGTAGATCAGTCTTACCTCACTACTGGTTTGTGTGTAGTACTTTTATCGAAAATAGAAAGTTTTTTTTTCTATTTCAATGCAAAGTCGATACGTATGTTTTAGTCACGTAGTCAGTCAATAGTCACGTATTTCGATCTTATAACGGGCTTCTTTTTCGTAGAATAGTCTTACTTCACAGGCATGTGTAGTACTTTCTTTTCAGGACTTTGGAGTGCCGTTGCACGGCGTGTCCCACGTGTGTCGCGGCTGTTGCGCCGCGTTTGAAGTGAAAAGTCAGTTCGATGCGCACATGGACGAGCACAACAAGAAAGGCGTCTACTAGTGAGTTTCTGCCTCAATTTCACAAGGAACCCGTTATTTTTTCAACCGTTTTCAGGTAACCTTAATCGGGTTACCTGGTTGACCTCTTTGTAACCCTAAAATTGAAATCAGTGCCATGGAAAAATATGCAAATCAAGGCCATTGTACCAACCAGCAATCCAATTGATTTGTGCGGGCCAAACTGGCAGGTGGCAGCGCGCCAATAGTGATGGTCCGCCGTACTCAGAAACATTGTCGCCAATTCAATGGAAAAGGGTTATTCTGGTAACCCGTCTAATGCTTAACTGCTGTTAACGAGATGCCGGATAAAATGAGGAATTAGCCGAGTTTCGGGCACACAGGCAGTTGTCAACTATTTGTTGTAGTTTGATCTCGTCGAACTCAAATGTTGACCGAGCGACGACGAGATCAAACCACAAACACCGCAAGATTGAGCAATGTAAGCCGATGAGCTTTGCTTGGAAAAGGGCAAACCGAAAAACGAGCTACTTTTGTGAGATTTCCGTTTCCGGTGTTGTATCATAGATAAGATATTTGTACCGTAGACAAGATTTTTTTTTGGTTTTTTTTTTGAGTTTTACAGTTTCAGCTCGTGCGACATGTGTAGCGGTTTGCAGACGAGTAATCCGGATCTCGAAGCTCACAAACGTCATCATCTAAATAGGCAGCTGAGCTACAGATGCATCCACTGTACGCCGCATCTGATGTTCACAGAGGTGGGTAGTGGGAGAGGAGAGAGAGAGGGAGGGAGAGAGAAAGAAGAAGGAGAGAGAGAAAGAGAATCTGATGTTCACAGAGGTGGGTAGTGGAGAGGGAGAGAGATAGAGCTGATAGAGGGAGGAAGAGAGAAAGAAGAAGGAGAGAGAGAGAGAAAGAGAGAAAAGAAGGGAGCGGGAAAGAAATTGAGAGACGAGGGAGCAAGAATGCATACTAGGGTTGTTAAAGTCGAACTCGAAACTCGACTCGAAAAAACTCGAAAATTTTCGAGTTGAGTCGAACTCGAAACTCGAAAACTCGAAATTTTCCAAAACTCGACAACTCGAAAACTCGAAATTTTCCAAAACTCGAAAACTCGATTTTTCGCCAAACTCGAAAACTCGAAAATTCGAAATTATGAACGCAAAAACCTGAAAATCATAATTCCAGACTCGAAAAATGTATCTTTTTGGGTCCAAAAACACTCAAAACTCGACTCGACTCGAAAAAACTCGAAAACTCGAAATCGCGCGCAGCGCGAAGCGCTGTGCGAGATTTGTCTTTGGTCCGGCTAATGCGCGCTTTCATTTTTTTAGTTCACTCTCAAAAAGGTCCAATTGTGCAAATCAGAACTTTTTATGATTTGCTGATTTTCTATGGCACATTTACAAGCTATGTTCGAAATTTGAACGAAATCGGTCAAGTTTGAGCCAAGTTATGACGTTTTCGCTTCATCAAGAGCGCCAACTTCCGTCGTGTGTCAGTGTGTGTGCGCACTCCTGGGAAATTTTTATGTGTGAACCGATTTGACTGAAAATTTGGGACACGATAGATATCCCACTCAAACCTTGGGGGCGCAAACTTTTTTTCGAAAAAATTTTTTTTTCATCAAGTTATAGGTCTTTGAAAATGTCTCTGCGTCTCTTCATTATGTGCACTCTCTCGCCCTCTCTGTCGGGGTAAATCAAATTGCGTTATAACTCAGCTCAGTCCTAACCAATTCAAGTAAAATTTGAAGTATGATACCACGACATGAACTGACATCGGTTTAGATGTAAGTCTTCTACTGATGACGTCATCGAGGATTCTGGAGCTCGGATGACGTCATTTTTGAAAAATGCAAAGTTGACGTCACATATATTTTCAAATGATGGTAATATCTTAGAAACTGTCAATTAACGGTGAAACTCAATCTAAGAGTGACGTATTCTGGGATTCTGGAGACCAGATGACGTCATTTTTGAAAAGTGCAAAGTTGACGTCAAATATATTTTCAAATGATGAAAATGTCTTAGAAAGGGTCAATTAACGGTGAAACTCAATCTAAGAGTGACGTATTCTGGGATTCTGGAGACCAGATGACGTCATTTTTGAAAAGTGCAAAGTTGACGTCAAATATATTTTCAAATGATGAAAATGTCTTAGAAAGGGTCAATTAACGGTGAAACTCAATCTAAGAGTGACGAATTCTGGGATTCTGGAGACCAGATGACGTCATTTTTGAAAAGTGCAAAGTTGACGTCACATATATTTTCAAATGCTGAAAATATCTTAAAGTGGTATATTAACGATAAAACTTCATTCAAACATGACGTATTCTGCGATTCTGAAGGGCAGATGAAGTAAGTTTCTAGAACTGCAATGTTGACGTCATATTTTTTTCCGAATGATGGTAATACTTGACAAGTGGTTCATCAAGAAAACAATTTTATCTGCACCGTACAGATCAAACCACATACCTACGGCATGTATACAAAAAGAGAAAAATTCATGAAAAAGTGGGGGCCCAACGAATGTAAGATTTGTCTTCTGCTGTGCGCCGCTTAGACAACTACTCTCAAATGGAACAGCTACTGCTACAAAAATCGAAAATACTAATATACTCAAGTATAACTGTTCATTACAAACATACAAAAGTCGTAAAATATTTTCTCAAACCTGTAAACTAGAATCTACAAATCACAGATGTTAACTCAACCTACTCAATTATAGAGTTCCTGGTTTTGTACACAATGGTTGGCATTTTCTGTCATTACTTCGATTCTAGGTGCTATAACGTTTGTCATATTATTCAAAAGTTGTTCTCTCTTTCGCAGCTGTGACTTGTAGATTCTAGTTTACAGGTTTGAGAAAATATTTTACGACTTTTGTATGTTTGTAATGAACAGTTATACTTGAGTATATTAGTATTTTTCGATTTTTGTAGCAGTAGCTGTTCCATTTGAGAGTAGTTGTCTAAGCGGCGCACAGCAGAAGACAAATCTTACATTCGTTGGGCCCCCACTTTTTCATGAATTTTGAACTCGATTGACAACCCTAATGCATACACTAGTAAGATACGAATTGTGAGACTACGGGATCTGTTTCATAATTCAAATAGGTAAAGAAAGCCCCTAAAATTTGACCGCGAAATTGAATCTATTTGGTCAAATTGAGTATAGAAGGATCTGTGTTTTTGCTCATGCAGGGATGCTTGCTACTTGCTAGGAACAAGAGACAGACATAGTCAGATGAAGTCGTATTTCATTGCAGGAGGGTCAGATCATGCACCATCTGAAAGAGGTGCACAGTGTTCCCATCTACTATTTCTGCAAGAAGTGCTGTCTGGGATCAGTGAACGGAGAGCTGATCTGGAGACATATTGTGGACGGAAAGTGCGACCAGAATGGAAAGCGGCAGGTAAGGGTTACCACGCTCAGTTTCTAACAAGGTGGCTTCGGGTCATACCCAGTATGGTTCGACTATTCGACAAAATGGAGTCGGTTTTCGATTAAACCCCTGGAAAATTAATAATTTTGCCTACAAATGACGTTTTCCCCGTGTTTGGTGAAAAGTTACCCCGTTTTTCGATTTTTGCTGTGGTCATTTCCATTAGAGTATCCCATTCAGGTGTCGGTGGCTAATCTAGGACTCACGGCAGCCTCCCAGCTGATGTACCAGCCGGCCAGTCTGACGCAGCACAAAAAGACGTTGAAACAGCGACCGGTCAGTCTTTTTGAACGGAAAACGGGCCAATTCCACATTGAACCGGTTATTTCGTTATTCATATCAGGCAACCATTAACCGGGTTATCTGGCTACTCACTTGGTAACCCCAAATTTTCTTCAAAATACAGGCGAACAGTCACGTTTTTAGGCAAAACTACATGTTAGGTATTGTAATCGAAAAACTCTCTTTCCGGTGACTCGAACGTTGCTGTTGTGTATTTGTTTTCCATAAGCATACTAAGGGTGGACTATTCGACAAAGAGTAGTCCGTTTTCAGATTCAACCACGTGAAAATTAGCGATTTTGCATCAAAAATAGACAAATTTAGCTCGTTTTCCCCTGATTGTTTTATAGCTGTTTGGACAACTTTACTGGTGTGACTATACAAGATAAATGATATGGATAAAAGTTGGTTGAATGAAATATAAAGTGTAAATTAGACTAGATAGGTACTTTTACCAATAGTTTATGAGAGATATAGATGAAAAAAGCAAAAAAAAACTTTTTCATTCAATTAGAATACGCTAACGTTCCTTTTTTCAGCTGTCTTTCGTGACTGCAACCGACTGTGCGCATCGATCGTTTTTCCAGTTTGGAACTGGATTCACACCGTGTTTGGAGGAGAATTCGACGAACTGCTATGGACTGGTATGCAACAATAAATTCTAGAAAGTTTTGCCAAATTGCTGAAAATACTGAAGAAATAACTAGTTACTTTTGGGCGGTGTACGGGTTTACATGCAACCACTATGCATAGTGATCATACACCGTCAAGGCCTCTTATGAGATCGAGGGTTACCAATATATTAAAGTTTAAAAAAGGGGTTTCCAGTTAAAAATTGACGATTTTCATACCTGAATGACAGCGATTAAGCAAAATACATGAAAAAATTGTAGTTGGGAAAATATTGGTCGACTTTACTGGGGGTATGACAATGACAACATGATTCCATAGTCAGACGAACATCAATCGTTGGCGCCAGGACCGGGAGGACGACCAACTGCCGCCGTGCATGATGATGCCCCGCCACGCACCGAGCTGTATCGACCAATTGAGCATGGCAGTACGCAACACGCAGACACGTATGTTGGATTCTCTCTTTCTCTCTCTCTCTCTCTCTCTCTCTCTCTCTCTCTCTCTCTCTTTCTCTATCTATCTGTCTTTCCCATAGCAGTGAGTACATACACCAGTAAAGTTTTCCAAGTAGCCATAAAAATCAATAATCGAGAAACGGACTACTTTTTAGCCAAAAACGAACGACGATGTTTTTGCTTAATATGCAAAATTATCAATTTTCACGTGATTCAACTTGAAAACGTGTGATTTCTTGTCGATCAGTCGAACCTTTGTGTGTGATATGAGTAAATATGGCCTACCGAATCGAGCGTTTGATCTTTGATGTTTGGTCTTTCAGTGTTGACTCCGCCGCCGTCCGCCCCGCCGCCACTGTACAGAAGTGGTATGCCGACGCCCGTCGTGGGGTACGCGTCTTCGGACGATGACTTGATTCCGGCCAGTGCCGCAGAGGTGGGAAAGAGGAGAGAAAGGGAGGAGGGAGATGGAGAGAGAAAGGGGGGGGGGGGGTAAACTAGACATGCCTCGGTAAAGTTGTAGTCAGAAAAAAATGGAAAACGTCTGCTGTCTTTCTTAGAGAAATGTAAACTATACTGTTCACAGATGCCGCGACACAGCTCGCGTCTAACAGACCGTGGCAGGACTCGCTGGAGCCCCCTGCGCTGGAGCCCCAGCCCGCCGAGACGTCAAGGTGAGGGCCAGTTCCACAAGGAACCCGGTATTTCGTTAACCCTACCAGGTAAACTTAACCGGGTCACCTGGTTAACCACTTGTTAACCCTCTTTTAGAATGTATTTTGGGGAAAATGTAGGGTTACCAAGTGGTTAACAGAAGGGTTAACCAGGTAACCCGGTTAATGGTTAACGGCTAGGGTTAACGAAATACCGGGTTGAATAAAGAATTCGCCCAAGGTGAGAGATAGAAAGAGATATATACTGTTAGTCAATTAGACAGTCACGTGAAACACAGCAGAAAACTCAGATACGTGCAATGACAAAGTGAAGAACTCCTCGTTATAATGCTAACTTCACCCTTCATGTGACTTTTCAATTGACTTATTGTATAGAATGAGTTCATGTTAATAGATACATCGGAAACTCCCGCGCTGGAGCCCACGAGAATGCGTGAAGCATAAAGCATACCCCAGTAAAGCTGTCTGATCAGTCAGTAAAGGAAACCTCGAAAAACAGGCTACTTTTTTGCAAAATGATAGAAGCGCTGCGCACCATCACGCATATTACGCAGCTCATGTTTACATCTTAGAGATAGAAGGTGTTGATGTTAATAAATATACATCGGGAAGTAGATGCACAAGTACAACAAAATAAGATGAATAAAACTTAGAAACAACCTGCGTGGGGGTCGTGAGTCGTGTTACATAGGCAAAGTATGACCGCAGCTAAAGTTTAAATTCTATGTGTGAGGTTGGCACGGGTAGCACTCTGCTTTTTCTATAAGTTGTATGTTGATAACATGAGCGTTACCTTTATCTGTTTCAGTACGCTCCATCTACGATTTGCCGGCTCCTCCTATCAGTTCGACTGTCGTGACACCCGCTCGCGTGACTCAGGTTTGGGCTTACCTACGTCAATTAATACTTCAGTAAAGTAGTCCAGAATAGAAAAACAAAAAAAAAGAAAAAATTTGAATAGAAAAACGTACTTCTTTTTTGTGGACCTCCTTATTAATGTTATACACTAGTAAGGTCCGACTAGGCGACTAAAATTAATCCGTTTTTAGATGTAAGCAAATGAAAATTGAAGATTTTTCATCAGAGGTAGATCGGTTTTCATCTATGCGGCTAAAAAGTAGTCCGCTTTTCTGACTATTCGGACAACCTTGCTGGTGTATGATTAATGTATGTTCAGGGACCTGCATCTCGTGCCAGACGGGCAGCCGAAACGGCCAGAGTCCGTGCAGAGTCGCCGGCCGCCACGAATACGACTACTCCCTTCTGGTCAACGGCTCGCGACGAGGCCGATATGAAGGTATACTAAAAGTCAATTGAATAGTCACGTAAGGATAGCATTCTAATGAGATCGTGCACTTCGTAGTTGCACGTTTCTGAATTCTGTTGTGTTCAACATGTTTCACGTGAATGTGTACTTGACGAAAAGTATAGTGTACAGTTTGTTTCACTCAAAGTCGAAGTTCAAAATTCAAAAGCCCCAACATACCAAACTTTGAGAACAAAGTTTGGTATGTTGGGGCTTTGGAATTTTCTCCAAATTTTGACAGGGTCTTCTGCACGTTCAACCCTACTCGGAACGTTTAAAACCAAAATAATAACTTATCAATTAATAAATAATCACTGGGGCATTTTCCGCCCAGTGATTATTTGACGGAGTACTGTAGAAGGACATCGAATGATGAAACAAACTATAATTCGTTTCGAGCATAAACCAGTGAAGTTGTCCGCCTAATAGTCAGACACAAACGGACTACGTTTTCGCCGAAAACGATGGTATTTGTCTACTTTTGATTCAAAGTCATCGATTTTTCCACGTCTTCATATTTCAAAACTGAGTTCTTTTTGGCGTACAGTCGGACCTCACTGGTGTTTGATCTGATTATCAGGTAACCATGAACCGGGTTACCTGGTTAACCCTTTTGTTTTTCTTTAGTTGGGGAAATTTGGGGTTACCACGTGGTTAGCAAGAGTGTCAATCCGGTTAATGGTTACGTGTTGGGGTCGAAAAAATACCGGGTTCAATGAAGAATTCGCCTTTTGCTTCAGACATGTGCTGCGTGCCGCTCCACTGCCATGAACACGCGTTTTCTGGTCGCCCTGCCTGCTAGTGAAAAGTTGAGGCGAACCGC
The DNA here is from genome assembly GCA_964036275.1 of Litoditis marina. NCBI lineage: Eukaryota > Metazoa > Nematoda > Chromadorea > Rhabditida > Rhabditidae > Litoditis > Litoditis marina. Next base: position 34,985,738 of record OZ038434.1, on the reverse strand, counting down.
CCTACGTCACGTGCTGGAACGACAGGCGGGAATCGCGGCCCTGTGTATTCGCTACGGACAGATGGTGAGTAATTATTCAATGTACACCAGTTGACTTGATACAGAATGGTCAGAATTTCAATCGAAAGCTGAGAGCAAACACCGGTTAGGTCTGGCTAAGCGACAAAAAGTAGTCCGTTCTCATGTAAACACGTGAAAATTCGAAATCCCCTACCTAGACGGATTTTTTCGGATGAGATTTTGAAGCAAAAGTATCCATAAAAATGGCATGTAATTAATGTTCTATTTTATACTTTTCCAGATTTGCTCGGAAGAAACCATCTATGTGTGTCTCCGCCATATCAACCCCTCTGCACTCGTTCTAGGACCCCAACAGGTGAGTTTTCGAAAATACCCCGGTGAAGTTATGCGAATAGTCAGAATTAATCAAGAAAAACGGACTATCTTTTGGTCAAAAACGAGAAAATTCGTCTATTTTTGATGCAAAATCATCAAGTTTCACGTGTTTGAATCTAAAAACGAACTCCTTCTGTCAGACAGTCAGACCTCACTGGTCTATGCATGTTGTTTGTATAGGATTCGGTCTTTTCAAAGTGAGCCTGTTGTTAGTGTTTTTGTAGTGTAGTGAGATTTTCGCCCGTGAAGTTGCCCGAATAGTTACTTAGTTACTTAAAATTCTAAAACCTGACTTCTTTTTCGCCAAAAAAAACAAATAAAATGGTGATTATTGTAGGTGAACCTTTTTTTACGTGTTTGAACCTAATAATTTGCCATTTTTTGGCGAATATTACAGTGTATGATCGTTCATTTTATTCACGTGCTTGGTATGTGTGTTTGTATGTTTGGCACCTAAATCGTGCACTTTCAATCGCACAAATCGTACTGTGTTGTATGATCATGTCTCATATTTCAGTTAACTCTGAGCCCGGCGGAAGGATGCGAAAAGGAGGGATTGTTCTTCGAGTACTTCAACGAGGTGAAGAAGATTCTCGCGTCGCCCACCAGCTTCTCCACGCTGCTCGAGACGTTTATGACGGTAAGCGATAAGCATACACCGTCAAGGATTCTATTGGATTGGAGAGTAGCGATACAGGAGACGGCATATGGCTCGGTAAACCAAAAAAATCACGAAGGGGATCGTTTTTAATCTAGAGTGGATTGAAAATTGCAAGTTTTTAGCAACTAGGACGGAAATACGCTCGAAATTTTCCATTTATTTTTTGAAATTTGACTTTTTTTTCGAACCATTTTCTGCCTGCCCCTGGTCGCGAACAAATTCTGGTGAAATATAGAGGTCACGTAGTAAAAACTGACGATTTTCATACATAATCGACAGTCAATTAGCGAAATACAGGCAAAAATCTCAGTTTGGAAGGGGTTAGGGGTCGCGAATCGAAAACAATTGAAGGTCCCGTATGAGACCCTTGGAGGTGTGTAACGGTAAGCTGGACCGAACGACCGACATCCGCCTTTCATACTACTCAGAACGCTCTGTTAATTACAAATTCGCGTTTGGTCGAAACTGTATTGCAACAAATCTAGAGATATAGTGTGCCCCGCAGAGACGTCAGACGACGAGAGAGAAAATCTATATATATGACAGCCACACTGTATGAACAGTAATTTACTGTTTGGCAACGACACTTGTTCTGAGTAAGAGGGCGGAGCTAACCTAGATCAGACGATCATGTCTGGTCCATACAGCTGACTTTTGCGAGCCGCCCTCCCTTCGTGACACCCTTTTTCACAATAGGGTCCCCCATACCTACTTTTTTCAGAAAAAAAGACGGTTCATTTGGTCAATACGCCAATTTTTGGGTCCCAATGTTTCAATTTTCCAAGTTTTGCGAGTTCTCGAAAATGAAACTTTTTGCGAAAATTCTGGTGTATGAGCTGAAGATAACGTTACGGCTCAGCCAGGGCTGACCATTTTTTGAGGTGTCCCAATCTGAAAAGTCAGTGGATTTAGTTAGGGTTGTCTGTTTCGGAAAAAAAAACACGTAAGCTCTTCGGGACTTCGGGTTCTTTCCTGTAGGAAATTTACTATTGTTTACAGACGATGAAAAAGTAAGAACAATGAATGTATTCCTTCTCGAACACCTTTTTACAGCAATCTCGCGACCGGCAGTCAACATACAAGTCGGCATGCGGTCTAATTCGCCTTCTACTGGCCGAAAACAACTGCAAGACATGTGTGAGTTCCTCTGTGTTTCTGTGTTTACTGTGTACTGTGTTCACTAAGCTCTAGGGAGATCTCACGACCTTACGGCGATACACCCTCCCCACCTCCCCTACACAGAATTAATAATAAACCATACAACTTGCAGCCAAATTTAGAAAAATTGTGAAAATTAGACTAATTTTGAGCATTTTTTTCCTGCCTCGCATTTACGACTCTCCTCCCCATGCAAAAGTTGCACAGCGTACCATCGGTGATACAACTAAGATATATATAGTTACATGCCTCTCTTACATACATAAGGTACACTATCTTGAAATGATATGAAGAATGAAGTGGTACTTTGAACATATATGTATCACTCGCTGTTTTATTAGTTTTTTAGACATTAATTCATAAGTTATCTCTTCGTCGCTAACTTGATTGTTATACAGAATATTGATAAACTCATTATTATTAAAGAGTGGTGACGATATCGACTGTCCTCTCGCGACCAACCGCGACGTCGAACTGCACAAGCTGCACTCATCTGCTGCCAGCTGGCTGTGGTCCTGCAGGGAATGCGCGCATTCGAGCATCGGAGAGACGACGGCCATTCAACACGTCATGACGGCACATTATGCAGGTGGGGGGCTATACTCCAGAGTACGTATGCTAGAAGGTCCCGGCACCTTCATCCCATCCTGCGTCTCCTCAAACATACGCTATTTCTCTGCGCTTAGACAAGAAATAGTGAGGCAGAGCGAGAGACGCAGGATGGGATGAAGGTACCGGGACCTTCTAGCATGCGTACTCAGTAAGGTTGGACTATTCGACAATAAGTAATCCGCTTTCAGTTTAAAGCACGTCTAAATTAACGGATTTGTATGGAACATAGACTAATTTACTCGATTTCGGAGAAAAGTTGTTCTTTTTCCGATGTTGCTTTCTAATCGGACAACTTTACTGGGGTATGGGTGCGGTCGAAAAAAACCAAAACGTTGTTTGTATGATTTCGATGCAAAATCTTTAATGTTCACGCGTTCAAATCTCAAAACGGACTTGGTTTAGTCGAATAGTCGAATTTTACTAATGTATTACTGCAGTGGCCGTATCCACCAACAATTTTTCCCTCTCCCGGGAGCGTTTTTGGCTCCCGGGAGCCAAAACTTCAATCAAACCTACTCTCCCGGGAGCCTAAAATCACTCCCGGGAGAGGAAAATTTTTCGGTGGATACGGCCACAGCTGGCCTGTACAGTGAATGTAGTTTGATCCCCTTGCTTTTAGGTCATAATTCGTGAATAATAGTTTGTATTGAGTTCAAACTACAAATATACAGGTATTCGCTCGGTCGGCTATATTATGACAGATACGGTGATTGTAGTTTGATCGCCTTTCTTTTCGGTCAGAATTCGTTAATAATAGTTTGTATCGAGTTCAAACTACAAATATTTCAGATATTCGCTCGGTTGTCTACCAGCTGGACTGTCCGTTTGCCGGCTGCCAACAGTCGTTTTCGCAGACAGACGGCTTGCACCGCCATATTATGACCAGCCACTGGACCACAGCACAGCAGACGAGGATGGAACAGCAGAGACACGATCAGAAGCACGGGTAGGTCATATCATCGTCATATACCAGTGAGGTGTGACTATTAGACCGAATGCAGTCCGTTTTTAGACTGACGTACGTGAAACTTTATGGTTTTGTGACAATAATAGACGGATATCCCCGATTTGAGCCCGTTTCTGGGTTTTCCCGACGATTAGGGCAACTTTACGGGGTGTTTGGTTGTCGTGACTCTCTCTCACTCTCACTCTCTTTCCGTATCACTCTCACTCCATCTCTCTGTCGTTCTATCTCTCTCTCTATCTCTCTCTATTTCGGTCCATCTCCCTATCCCTTTCATTTTCTCTCTTTATCTCTCTCTAACTATCTCTCTGCCTCTGTACCTCTCGATAAATGTTTTCTCTCTCTTCAGGCCCCAGAACGAGTGCTGCTCCCTGTGCTGCCTCGCGCCTTCCTCAAAATCTAGTGAACAGTCCCAACCGGTACGTCCCCTGAGACATGAGCTGGTACACGGACTGAGCCGCACCACCAACTGCCGCATATGCTTCGCGGTCCTGCCGACAGAGAATGTGGTCAGTTGTAGTTTGATCAGAGATTTCGTTCAGTTCAGGGTTGTAGTTTGGTCGGAGAATCCGGTTAGTTTAGGGACTGGGAGGGTTGTACTTTGATCACAGAATGTGGTCAGTTTGAGAATGAATAGGGTAGAATTGAATTGTAGTTTGATCAGAGATAGAGCTATACCATTAGCTGGTACACGGACTGATGCCGCCAGCTATGAGGATGACTAGGATAGAGTTGTAATTTGGTCATGGAATCGGCTTAGTTTAGGGACTGGGAGGGTTGTACTTTGATCACAGAATGTGGTCAGTTTAAGGGGGCAGTGATAGAGATGTAGTTTCACCTGGTTACACATTCGAAGTGACTATGGTATATGTGTATTTTGATCTGGTTACACATCTGAGGTGACTAGGATAGATCGTACTTTGATCTGGTTACCCTGCTGTCCATTCCGCAGTGTTTGTTGTTTGATCCCGTAGCTTTCCGGGCGAAATTCGAGAATCATGGCTTTTATCGAGATCAAAAGTTCAAACTACAACAAAGATTTAGTCAGTAGGTGAATTGAATTCCTGGTCATTGCACGTTTCAGAGTTGTTTGGTGGTTAACATGTTTCACGTGACTGGGCGATTGACTAACAGTATATATATACACTATACTATTAATTTATGCAGGATTCCAATCTGCTGCAGCATTGTCTGAAGGAGCACGCGGAGCTGTTTGTCGGCCGCTCCACGTGTAGCGTCTGTTCCGACCACATCTGGGACCTGGGCTCCCATCTGGCACGCCATCACAAGGTGGGCAGACTACAAAGTTCAAACTACAAACAACTACAAACATAAACCTGGTTCTTAAATTGAGACATTTTAGTGTAAAACAGTCAGCTTTGAAAGGTTCAACTGTGTTGATGAGAAGAGCATCTGTCACTCGGTTCAAGATGGGCAGACTATGGTGTGCAAACTGCAAACGTGACCTGTTTTTTGAAGTGTGGCAGTTTGGTGTGAATCAGTCAGATTTGAAGGTTTTAAAACGGGATACAAAGTACAATTGTGAACTGGTTTTTGTAATGTGATATCTCCGAACATATGCAACACACGGAAACTTGCAACTTTTGAAATTAAAAATCTTTCATCAAAGTTTGAAATGTTTAATCTAAAAAGTTGAAATATAAACTTGATGCTACGCCTTTATTTTTCGAAAAGTTTGAAAAATTGGCCAATTCCACAACTAACCGGGTTTTTAGATAACCTAACCTATTTTTGAGGTTACCTTGGTAGGTAACCTGAGAGTGACCTCAAACTAAAATCCGGTTACCGTTCAAACTAACGGTAAAAACCACATTTTGCGTTAGAAAAACGAGTAACCGGTTTTTCATTTTAGGTTACCAACCGGTTACCTACTGAGGTTACCCGGAAAATAGGTTACCAAAAAAGGGTTAGGTTACCTAAAAACCCGGTTAGATATAGAATTCACCCGAAAAATTGTAACAGAAACTGTTTTGCAAACGTCTCACTACAGTACTTCTCGCTGATAAAAGCGACTAATGCAAACACATTTAACGCATTTTCGAATTTCTACACTTTTTACTAATTCAGTTGAATTTCAGGTCATCATGTACCGTGCACGTACCACCGAAGTCCGCGGAGAGAAGGTCCTTTTGGTGAAGAATGGTACTGAAATGGCGCTGGCATACGGACAACCATTGAATCAGGATGTACGCGAACTCTGAGTTCACCGGCAGTTAGTTGTAGTCAACTATTGTTTTATTGATTATTTGAGTTTTCGGAAAACTCTATTTGGTATCTTCTCCTGGTAGACTATGTGATTGGTTTGATAGTTGATAGAAGCATGTCTAAATTTTTGTAACTTTCAAACTTTCGCGTACTTGTTATTTGTTATTCAGTTCCAGTAAACTGATAGGAAACATATTTGATTGTCTTTTAAGTATTTACCAGTTATTCACTGGAATTATATCCTGTTCTACGATCATACATCTGCTGACAGCTGACTTTTCTGGGCGTTTAGTTTTATTTGGAACTGGAACTGCAGGTCTCACAATCGAGAAAAGTTTATTTCTGAAATTCGGGTCCTATTAGTGATAAAACGGGAATTTTCACAATAGCCCACCAGAAAAGTGAGCTGTTTTGTGGATATTTGATCATTTTCGTCACAGTTGTTATGTTGTAGATGGGAGATAATGATGCTAGGTTCGGTGATGATTAGTATTATTATAGTTTTGGCCCGGACGCTAAACTGCGGGTGCGTGCTTTGGTAATAGAGTGTTGGCGATATTGATTTCTCGCCCCTTGTTCACTGTTTTTTCGCTCTTCATACCTCTCAGCCCGCATTTCCCGGTTAAAAACTGTTGTTTTTTGTTAATTTTAAATAGTTTATTCAAATGTTTCGATTAGTTTTCTCGTGGTGTTTTGCTTTGCCTTTCAATGCTGATCTCCCTGAAAACGGTTTCAGTTGACGGGATTTGTATTTTTTATTCGTTATTTGTCTTAGTATCAGTTGTAGTACTGAGTTTTCATAACCATCCCAGAGCACGTCAGAGCATATTACATTCATTTTCTGCAGTTTTTGTTGTGGTTTAGTTTCATTCTAATGAATATTTGTGTGGAAGCGCTTTATTTAAATAGCAATGTGTTCATTGTATCACACTATTTAAGTATTTGGTTTGATTGTGAATCGAATGTAATAATTTCAGTATTCGATTTGCTAGATTTGTTCTAAAGTTTTGAGAGTTGCCTATCTTTAAGGACTATTGCGCAAATTCGTGCGTAGGTTATCCATTGAGAAGATGGTTGAAACTAGCAGTTTTCCTAGTAAATTTACCGGTCTGTTAGAGAGTATTGCAAACCAAGTTGGGTATGTCTTAAAGTCTTTCTATTTTTCACAAATAACCTGAAACTGAACCAACTATTCAAACTTCTGGGTGTTTTAGGTGTTAACTTTTTAATAACAGTCACTTTATTAGTTCAAAAGTTCACATCACATAACCACAGTGATAGTTCTTCGATCGGTAGCTTGGCCAACTGAAACTGGTAGTATATTTTCAACCTTCTAACATGCGTCTTTCTCAGAGTGCAACTTTCAATATATGGAAATCTAATCTTAGCAGCTTTGTTGAATGGAATATTGTTGTTTTCGTTCCTATCTCATGAATCATCTACTTTCCACACATGTTTCAAGTGATTTGTTACCGGCATCGAAGTAAGCAACAAAAGTCAACAAAACAAGAGTTGAATGTGATTGAAGGTTGTGTGCCTCTCTAAAAACCGTTATAAAATTTTATCATGTACGGTTCTCGACTTTTCACTAGCAATTGCATTTCGCCGGCTACATGTTATATGTGTCCGTTACATTTGCTATCGGTTACAAATGCACGGCGTTCTCAAGAACAGCTTTATTAAATAAGGAACTCGCGTCCTCGATTTGAGACGCTCCGCAAATGATTCGCGTGAAAATAAGCGCGATACGCAGCGAATTAGTGCTGGCACCGTTCCAAATTGCAGTGGGATACAGTGTCCCGCCACGAAAACTTTGTGGACGGAGCTCAATACAAGTTTAATCGCAAAAATTACTGTATACGAGAACGCCGTGAATGGCACTGGTTAGCCGCGTTTGATTTTCATAGTTCTAATTTTCTTGTTTTGAGAGACATGACCCCCTCCCTCTTTATTGCTGGCAATATTCCCGTTTTTGCGCTATTCGTCCCGTTTTCCAATCAATTACCCCGCCACAGCCTGGCCTTCCTCTGCGTCTATCGTCCATCGCGTCCCCGCTGTCTCTCTCTTTGCACGCTCTCTAACCGCGCTCAGCCTCTCGGACGCTGACCAGATAGTAATAGAGGGATGGCTGATAGAAAAACGGGACACAACACACAACTAACATAGGAGTTTTGGCGCAGAAAAGCGTTTGCTCCTCATTTTGAAAGTGTTCTCTTTTCAACCTTTTCTTTGCACTTTGCATTAGTTCACTTTCACTACTAGTAAAGAACATTAGAAACGTGTGTAATGTTTTCCTCATTTTAGAAGTTTTGTCGTTTACCTTTTCGTTTGCACTTTGCATAAAGTTCACTACTAGTTGACTACATAGTTACACTGAGAATTAATATTCGGGGATTTTTCAGGATCCGTTCGGGGTACCGTCATCAATCGTTCGGGGTACGATTCATGAAACGTTCACCGAACGATTGATGACGGGACGGTGAACAAACCCCGAAAAAACCCTGAAATTTCCCGGTTGTCATCTAACAATTACTCAGTAAAAATTATTAGGATTTTTTCTTGTTTAAAGTATTTTCGGCAAATATTATCAAAAAAATATTTTTAGAAAAAAATATTTTCCTAAAAAATATTTTTTTTAAATATTATAAATTGAGACAGTAAAGTTCATTGAAGTAAAGGTTCAGAACTTCATTATATCTTTCCTGTCCATCTTCATAATTCGAAGTTGAGCTGGCAATTTCCAAATATCAAATCAGGGCACCCCTGGCCGCGCCGTATCTAGTATTGGTTACGCGATTGCCGCGGCAAAGGGCTTCTTCAGGATTCCCACCCAGTTTTAACCGTGACAAAGTACCGTCAGTTCACCGTCCGTTCAATGTCTTGACACCGAACATTATTTCGGCGTTTTATCAGCGTCAAATTTCTGAAATTTCCGTGTTTTTTCATTGATTTTACCCTGAATTTTCCCTGAACCTCCGTTCATTGAAACATAACTGCTTTTTCGGGGTTCGTTCAGGAAGAATTCAGCGAATTTACAGTGTTCGTTCGGTGTTTTAATCTTGAAATATTCCTGAAAGATCCCTGAACAAGGCGTTCCCTGAACGTACGGTGATTTTTCACCAACCCAAGATTTCCTATGTACGTCAAACGTGTAAAGTACGTTAGTTAGTTAGTTGTCGAGGAGATGTACTGATGAGTTTACAGTTTTCAATTACTGTTTTTTCTTCACGGTTCACGTGTTCTTCTCATGCCGTTCCTTGAAACGTGTAAAAACACCAGTAGTATTCACACGTCTCTTCACGTTTACGTGGCTGTTCTGTTCACACCTAAGGCAGGGTTCATACTTCCTGTCGCTGAATTCGGCAGCACGCGCGACAATACACAAATCATGATTATCGATCGCGTCGCCTGTTGCTGAATTGCGCTACAGCGACGTCGGGTCGCCAACTGGGTGTTCATACTTTTTTGTTGCCAAATCACGTCGCTGTCGCTTAGTTCGGCGACAATTGCTGCCGAATTCAGCGACAAGTGTAGTTTACTAGCTAGTAAAATACATGACGCGTCGCTCATTGGTTTTTGCCTAATTTTTTCTTCATTCCTCCAATTTCTCAAATTCGAATGATTATTATGGTATTTACTAACTCAGTTAAAATATATATCACTTGTATCAATATTGTTCACCGGTAATTGGGGTGGGAAATAATCTGATTTTTGACTTTCTGAAGCTGTCAAAACAAATTATTCTTATGTAAGTTTATCGAAACTTGGAAAATCACACTTTCGAACTTGGAGTGGGTTTTAAAAGAAAATAAATCATTAATCGAGAGTAAAACATTGAATCTTATAAAAAAAATCACTAATTGTATCATGATAGAAATTTCCACCAAATAACCATGCAATAAGGTTTTTCGAACAATCTAGGCCAAACTTATCAAGTAAAACTACCATTTTTGAAAAAGATCATGGTTTTTGACCAAAATTTGACATTTAGTACAAATCGAAGAAAAAATCGTTCATACTTTTTGGTAGCTAGATCAAGCGACCTTGCTGCTGCCAATATGAGCGACAGCAGCATTTTGAAAATGCTACGCGGCGACTGCTGCTGTCGCCTAATTCAGCGACAGGAAGTATGAACCCTGCCTAATAGAGTGTGTGAAAAGTCACGTAGTACATGAAGCATAATAGTTTTATTAGGTTAAATAGTTGAATTAATTTCAAGCGGTTACTTTTGACGACGGAACGTTCCCATTTTTATCCCTTCTTCTCTCATTATCTCTGTTTCCATCCATAACTATTACTTAAAGTAGGCCGATTATGCGGTCCAATCGCAACGCTTCAGTCCTTTAAACTGCAATACATTTTTCAATTGCAGTTGAAAGGACCGATGACACGGGATTGGTCACACATAATCGTCCTTCTGTAAATATCTTTTCTAATAATTCTATCTTTAAATGTTCCTGTTCAAGTGTACTAGTGACACCGTTTCAGGTGTGTGTTCCCAACATGGGAAGACCGCGAAAGTACCCGAGGGACCCCTCCAAGGCACCACCACCCGATGTGCGGGAAACATTCTATGAGGTAAGGTAAAACATGTCTACCTTAATTTAGACATTCCATAAAAATTATAGTTAAAACTAAAAGTATACTGAAACGAGAATGTTATATGTTCTCCTCCATTTATTATCTATATTTTGGCTGAACTAGAATGTCAGCAACCTTTTCAGAACATTCCCCACTTTTGAAACTCTGGAACCGTGCGTACTCTTTTCTTCTACAACGTTTGTCACGAGTAACCAAAAATCATTCTGGACTTTACGGGCAATTGACCTCCCTCTCTAACGAATTATCAGCGCGATTTTTTTGTAGAGTGTGGTATTGATTTTCAGACAGAAACAATCGATCTGGACAAGTTATCGAATATGAAGTATCTATTTTTGTAAAGTACATTGATGAATTATCGATTCTTTGTAGACCACATAATTGATTTTCAGACGGAAGCAATTGATCTGGACAAGGAGGAGAGTATTCTACACCAGCTGGCAGGAGCGGATGCCCTTCCAGTTACTGACAGCCTGCAGTGTATTCTATGTAGAAAAATCGTCGCCGACAAGTTGACACTGATAGCACACAAGAGATCACATACTGGTGGGTTTTTAATTGTTAGTCACTTGAAAAAACGCGTAAATATCTCACGTAAAACACGTGAAAACACCAAGTGAAACGTGCGGATGCCCTCCCAGTTACTGACAGCCTGTAGTGTGGTAGGTTTTCATACTGGTAGGTTTTCTACTGGTTACTAGAAGTTCCGTATGACGTGCGAAAAACATCATAATTTGTAAAACGTTCTTGGGAAAAATTTATAACATGGAGGACCAAGAAGGCAGAAAATTTAAGTTTCACAGTTTTTTGCTTCACATCCACCCCCTCCCACCACCAATGTAAGCAGATTATGTTTCTGCTATTGCTATTTCTCGAAGTTTCACCATGTTTAGTTAGTGAACCTATATGCTCATGAAAAGTTTGGCCTAAACCTTTTAGTTTTGTTCAATTTTTGTTTAAGGCGTCCACTCTTACAAGTGTAAGCCGTGCACTTATCATTGGTATTGAAGTTGGTGTTATTACTCGTGTTATCCCCACTTTCATAAAGTTGTTCATGAAAAAGTTGAACATTCAAGTTTTAATCAAGTTTTTCACGCAACAAAAAGTGATGTAAGCTGCGGAACGAAAAAAGTTTATGCATACGTTTAATATTCAAGTTCTTATTCAAGTTTTGTTTCAGGCGTTCGCCCTTACAAATGTAATCTTAGGATGTTTCCCCACGTTTTTCCTTGTTTAAACTATTGAACCATATGTTTTTGAAAGAGATAACCCTTAACCTTTAAGTTCCATTCAAATTTTGTTTTCCAGGCGTCCACCCCTACAAGTGTAAGCTGTGTACGTATGTAGCCACGGAGCAGGCGCGTATTCGAAAACACCTGCGCATACACCATTCACGCGAACTGAACGAGGCTATTGAGGATCGTCAGGTAAATCGACTTGAACCTTTTGAGTTCTAACAAAAATGGAGTTCGACTGGACTCGAAATTTTTTTTGATTCGAGGTTTCGTGTTACAAAGTATCAATTATCTCTAATTGTTTCATCAATAAGATGCAGTAGATCATCATGATTTGTAACTTACGGGACTCGTATCTTGAAACAAACTTTTCGAGCTTGTATTTAATTAGCTTGATACTTGATTATTGATCATTCATGTTTACAACACTAGCAAAGCAGCCGATATCTTGACACATTTGTCAGGCATGAGTGTTTTCCGACGTTTCTTAGTTCGTATTCTATATTGTTTTTCAGGCTGCCGGTTTCAAAGTTGCTCAAAGCCTGCGCACATTGCAAAAGGTGACGACGTTCAAGTGCGAGAAGTGCGAAAAAATTGTGGCGTCGGCCTACGCGTTGAAGGTGCACGAGAGAACTCATACCGGTTGGTTTTGACTTTTGACTTTTGATCTATTTGTTTGGTTATTATTAAGAGATTCATCTTATTCATGGGATGAGAGCCTCCCTAAATGATTGGTACTGAATACTGTTATTTGATTTTGTGGTCCTGGTTCGTTTAATTCGCAAAACCGTTACTTTCATGTGTAAATTCGTTGAATAACCGAGTTTCATCGATCAGCTCGGTTCTTGATTCTTCCGCAATCATAGGCTCACTAAAATATAAATCGCTCCACGATTGCCCTCGTTCGGTATAGAGATTTAACGGCGAAACGATGCAATCAAATTCAACCAAAAACGTTGAATTAGTATAAGAAAAACTTCTTTTCTCTCACTTATCTATTAGTTTATTTTCATTTTACGAATAAAACTTGAAACTTGAACATGTTTTGAAACTCTTAGTTATTTAACTTAAACTCTACATATTTAATAGTTTTTACATTCTGCTGTTCTAATACTATTGATATTGCCTTATTCATGTTAATCACTGTTAGAGCTGAGCGACAACAGGTCGTTTGTTTTTCACGTTTCGGTCTTTTTTGAGTTCCTCATTTTTTCAGGCGAAAAACCGTACAAGTGTCCGAATTGTGTGTTTTCTGCCACCACGCAGGGTCATCTGAATCTTCACATCCGAATGGATATGTGCAAGAAGTTGCTAAATGAGACGCCGGAGAGTAACCTGATTAAGGTGAGTTAACTAGTTGTAGTAAATGGTAGTGTTTTATTGTTTCAAATTACTCTAATGGAGGTACCGGAAACTCTTAAAACTTAATAAAGTACCCTCATTAAAGTACCGGCAAATTACTTGATTAAGCTGGGTTAGCTGGGTGATTGAAATTCTTCGTGATTCGAATCGTGTCAGAGTCAGTAATGAAGCCGTAAGAAGTGACCTTTTCTACCCAAGCCTTTGTTATGTTTGGACATATGTCGATGCATTATAGTCATACTGTCAGCATATTTTTGTGTTTATGTGTATGTATATGTGTATGTAGCATACATATTATGTGCAACGCACCAAATTGTGAAGTTCAGTTTGTACAAAATGATGCGTACAATATATAGCATTAAAAATGACTACTTTTCTGAAGGTTCGAGAAAATTAGCTGAATCATGATCTTTTTATGATTTTAATGAAAAATGGTATTACTTACTGGTTTTCAATAATTCTATTTTTCCAGAAAACGCTGATCGGTTTCGACGAAGTTGACAAGGAAATACGTCGTTTGGGCGCCGATTTAAAGCCGACCACCGACCCTTTTCAGTGTCTTTTGTGCCGGAAAACGTTCATCAAACAGTACAATCTGCATCTTCATTATGCACTGCACACGGGTGAGTTGCACAATATAAAATCTTCATAAGTTGTCCAAATAACGCATTAGAAAAAGCAGCGCGTATTGTTTGCGCAAAATTCCGAAGTGACGTGTTTTTATTGAATAGTCATCTATACATTATCTCAAAAGTTTATATTCAAAATTGATGCCAGATTGGTTGGAAGAATGTGTTTCGATGCTTCCTCATGAATCGTGAAATTGAACTGGTAAATCATGTATCTAGGTGCAGGGACCTCCAATATGTGTAATTTTCATTGTAAATGTATAGTAAGCAATATGTGTAATTTTCATTGTAAATGTATAGTAGTAAGCGACCTTCGTGGAGTGGCCGATTCTCAACGATAGTGCGCCAATATCAGTAATCTGAGTTGTAGTTTGATCTGCATCAACATCAGAATTTTGGAAATACGACTGAAAGGTTGTGGGATGAAACTACAAACATTCTTTTCAGCAATTCGTCTTATGAAGTGCTATGTGTGTAAGATTAATGGATACTATCTATAAATAGTATCTTATTATTGATTAAGTTGCAAAAAATTTCTCTTCACTCTCACTAATTTTTCCAGCCATCCGCCTCCTGAAGTGCAAGGTGTGTGATTTCTCGTCGCGTGACGATGACGTCATCAAGGATCACATTAGGGAGGCGCACCCGAGTTACTCGGCTCCGGTGCCAGTGAATTCGATAAGCGGACCTCTGAGCGACTCGACCAAGTTTGAGAACGTCGACAAGTATATTATGGTAGGTTTTGATTTAAATTTTTAAAGGCAGGGGTGACCAAAAAGTTCACCGACCCTACCACCGGTACGACCCCTCCCTCTTCAAAAATTGAAATTCACCGAAAAATACGAAATTATTCTTTAAAATTGCGAGAATTTCACGAAAATTGGCAACAATGGCCATTATTTCCAAGAATTTCCGCCCTGTCGGGGCCTTTACGACCCCCTCCCCTTAAAAATGTTGCACGCGTGAAACTTGTGGTCATCCCTGTTTAAAGGTATGGTTATGCGCCAAAAAGAGGTCGATTTCTTCGGTATTGGCAAGAAAGGGGCCCGTTTATTGAGTTTTTCTGACAATAATAATAATAATAATCTTTTACGGCAACTATTTCAGCCGTGTGTTACTTTATGCATACGAATACAACCAATACAATCATCCCATTTCAGTATCCTGGACAGTTTTACTCGTTTAACCACTATAACAAGAATGCAGGCGTATTGAATACGTTCACTCATTTATAATTTATATCATCTCACGTTTTCATTGCAGGCCAGCGAGGTAGACGAGGCTGCGGTACACGCGAAAGTCGTCAGTCTGGCCGGTCCTGCGGCTCAACCGGTCGAGAGTCAGACTCAATGTGTTCTCTGCCGGAAGGTGCTCAGCTGTCCCGGCTCACTCCAACTGCATTATCGATCGCATATAGGTAACGTAATTGGATTTACAAAGACGAATCGCGGTTCCACACACGAAAAAGTGACCGTTTTTGGAATGGATTGGGTCAAACTTTATGATTTTTGCATTGAAAAGGACACAACTTCACTGCTGTATGCTACTATTCCCCAGTCATCCTGATTTTCCTACAACTTTATACACGGTAACTAAGTAAGTAACTCAGCTGCACTACAATTTTACGTACGTATACCGACCACTGGCAAGGTGGGACTATTCTATGAAATCGAGCCCGTTTTTTTACTTAGAGACGTGAAACTTCTTGATTTTCCTTTAAAAAAGAAAACGTCGCCCGATATTGGTCAAAAATAGTCTGTTTTTCGATTGTTGTGGGGTTGTTGGACGACTTCATCGGTGTATATTTGAAACAGTGTCAATCTCATCAATCATTGTATTTCGCAGGTCTGCAACCGTACAAGTGTAAGCTGTGCGAGTTCTCAACAACTCGTCTGCAGGTGGCACGAACTCACGTCTCGTGCTGGCACCCTGGTGGCACCACCCGGAAGTTCTATCATAAGACGAAGATGAGAAGCAGATTCGAGAAGGTATGCTTGGTTTCATCGTTGTGGTTTTCAGTTTATTCATTTAATCATTCATCTACATTCAAAGAATGTGACAATCGATCGTCAGAGAAGGAGGAGAGAACTAGGTATACATAATTTGAACAATTGTAATCGAAGCCATCAATTAGTTGATGTAGTTGTAGTTTCGGAACGTTGTCGAATCATAAATGAGTTGAGTTCTAAGGACTCAGAAAGGTGTTACCGGATCAAATAGGAATAGAATAGCACCTATAAGTGATTAAAACGTGACTTTCCACGTGGAACTCCGATTGGTTAAATGAAGAGAAACGTTGAGAAGGAAAGGGGAATGGCTGCCCCGTTACGCGCACATACTGTTGGGACCCTAGTGATATATATTTTATACTATGATCACACTATAATAATTATCAGACATAATAATTATTATTAGGGTCGCGTGTACTAAGCTCCGTCCAAAAGCTTCTAGAATGTTCTATGCCGTTCTATCCACTTCTATCCCTTCCATTCCTGGCATATTCTAGAAGCTTCCATGGCACTATATAAGAGTGGCTTCCGCTCACTCTTGGCTTTTCATTCTTCGACACTATTGTCTATTTATTCGCTGGAATAAATCTACTACTTCTCCCGCTGTCTTCTCACGACACAACACATACCTAGAATACTTTAACATCGGGTAGACAAAAGTGAGCATAAGCAACACCAAAAAGTGAGTATGTGAAACTAAAAATGCCGTATTTTTGTCAACACTCATAGTTTCTAAGACGCATGTGGCTTGTGGCCCCAAAAGTTACCATGCGCCGATGGAAATCAGCAAAAGTGAGCATCAGTCAGTATCGAAATTGGGGGGTATTTTACGTATGTACACGCACACTAATTGATGTCTCTGTTTCAGCGCGATGTTAGTGTTGGATCGGAGAACACACCCGAAAACACTCCGGATCTCGAGCAAGAAGAGGCTGCACAAACTGAGAGTAGGTGTAGTTTGTATCAGATAGCACAGTAAAATTTCGGCAACGAAAGTATTTCTAATTGTGCTTCATGTAGCGCAGTCTGTCTGGAAAACCTGAGCTTTGACCATGTTTACGTGATTCGATTGGCGGTGACCAGGTTTTTGTATGCTTTCCATACTTTAGAAGTGTTTTTTTGCCGAAAATCACGTCGAAGTGATGTCCTTTCACACCTAATCAACTTACTTTTTCACATAGTAACATCGGCATCTCTTGTCTACTAAACAAAGTGTGTTAATATATTTAGAACTATAATTTAATACATATTCATTTACTTATTTCAGATCGTCTGAAGCGGAAGAGAAAAATGTCGTCAAAAATGGCGGAGTCGCTGGCGGATAGCCAACAGCCTTCCACATCTAGTAGACCGGAGCGGGTCAGATCGAATGTGAGTTTCTTGTATAGTTCGTTTCACCCATCGATAGCAGTCAGCCATGCTGGCCGAGCGCACCCTACATTGCAGGCGACTGATCTGGCAGCTTGCCAGTCTTTTCATTACAAATAAAAATCCAAAAAGTGGTTATTTTGAGTTTTTTGCACATATTTTGTATACAAAAGGTTACCACCTAATCGGGGAGTAATTAAAACAACTTTTTGTGCGATAAAGTTAAGTTTGAAAAACGGCCAGAAAAGATGGTTGGATATCACTGTTTTTATTTTCGGCCATCATGTTCAGATGGCCGGCTGCTTGTGCGCGCCGCGCCACCTATCCCAGCTGAGTTCAATACCCAGCTGGTGCACAATTTTGATTAGACTGCTCGCTGTTGGAAACTTTCCAACACAATTGACTCCGCCCACTAAAAGGTACTGTACCTGGCTGCTATCGATGGGTGAAACGAACTATAAGAGTGTCTATGTTGGCCCCTATGGAATATGGGAATTTTCCAAGAATATATTGAAATTTTCTTGTAATAATCCACCGCAAATCCGAAAATGACAAAAGTATCGGAACTTCGTTTTGTCCACTTCACGTGGGGCCTTCACGAGATTTTTCTGAAAAAAAGTTGCACGCGGTGCAGCCACCTCTGGCCCAAAACATTTCATTAGGCGGTCTAGTTTGACATACGTTTTGAGTTCTAATTTCATACACCGCCAAGGGTCTCATATTGGTCTTGAATTATCGCGATCCCTTCATCTTTTTCCAGCCGCGACCCCCTTCAAAACTGCGGTTTTCGCCTATATGTTCGCGACCCCCACTTTTTATATGAATTTGTTCATGAGCGTGACCATCTATCCGCTATCCCATAAAAGGCTTTAGAGGTGTATGTTCAGTTTGAAGTTGTACCGAAAACATGAATCGGTGAAAAATCAACTAATTTTCAGAGAATTCGCGGTCAGCAGTTCGAGTGCTACCAGTGTCCGTTCACGACTGCGAGTCGACGTGCCCTTCAGACGCATCTAAAGGCGCACGACGATCTCTCATCTGATGAGAATGACGAAATTTCGTCGGAGGAGAGCGAGAGCGACATGTCTACTGAGGAGGTTAGTAACAATATTAATGATAATGATAATAAATAATATCTATATTAGTCTTCGCATTCGTTCTATACGTAATACCCAGAGTGTGAACCCGTTTTCCAAATAAAGTATGAAATTGTGAGTATACGTTAACTTGAAGTTCAATTGCAGCGAAGATAAGAGTTTTTTCGCATAGTTTTCTGAAAGTTTCATCTCCCTTCTCTCTTCTGAGTGCATTTTCCAACTGTATTTTATCGATTTTCTGTTTCAGAATTCTGTGGAACCTCCATCTAATGGAACGCCATCCAATGGAAATGAACAAGGTTGGTTTTTAGTTTTTGTTCGGGTAATCGGATTTCAGTTTTAGGTTATCTCCAGGTTACCACCTACGCAGGTAACCTGAACACCCGGTTACCAAAAACAGTACTAGGTCACATAAAAACCAGGTCCTGTGGCCGTATTTTGTAAGTTCAAGTAGCCTTGTAAGTTACATGAGCAAATTTTCAATCGCTAATATCTGGCTCAGATTTTCACAGTCTTTATTCATTTTGTTTGTTCTCAAAGGTACCATTGAGTCCTTCAAAAATGTGCAAAGAAATGTTGAGCCAAGAGTAGCGGCAGTTAATAATTGTCCATCCAAAATTTGTTCATGTATCTTACATGGCTACTTGGTCTTACAAAATACGGCCACTGGAAGTATCTTTCAATTACAGAACCGGCCTACACCTGCGTGGAGTGCAGTCGCACTTTCTCGGGGATGGAGATGCTGGAAAATCACCGCTGCGTTCCGCTCAGACGGTCGCTTGCGGCCAAGAAAACGGAACCGACGGTCGTCAAGACGGAAGCGAAGGAAGTTGAAGTACGAACCAATTCCATATGTAACCGTTTTTTTGGTTACCTAACCCGTTTTTGATAACCAGCAAACGGTTATATAAAAAGGAGCCGACAGTCGTGAAGACGGAAACAGATGAAATTCAGCTAACCAAATATGCGTTGTAATTTGATTATCACTGACCGACCGAATCTTCGTTTTAGTTTGTTCTGGGCGCGCACCTTAATTCACGAATTACTATTGAGGAAAAACGAGATCAAACAACGAACAGAGCGAGATCCAACTCACATGTGAGCTGGACGTTTGGCTGTTTTAATATATTAGGACGGTTATGTGGACCAATTCCTATGCATCGGTCCTTTAAACTACAATTGACAAGTGTATTGCAATTTAACGGACCGAAGCGTTGGGATTGGTCCATATAATCGTCCTTCTTCAACGTGTTGGTTCAACTTTTACCTTCCCTACTTCAAGTTTTCATATTCTAGGAATCGTCACCTGTTGTAGACGAATCGGTGATGAGATCGTACAGTCCACCACAGGGTCCGGACGAGATGGAAGAATTGCCGCCGCAGCAAATCCTGCCGAAAAGACCGGTCACGCCGGCGACATTACCGGGAAGGTACTGTTTTAGCTGTCTATCTACACTATAACAATCAATTGTGTCGTATCATTTCATTGCTGTTCTGCTGATAATAGGAGAAATTTACGTGATTTGGATGAAAAAATAGTGTTTTTTTTTCAAATATTCACATCTTACCGTCGGCGTATGATAATGATTTCATTCATTCAGAAATTCGCCGGTTGTACCGGCAACATTACCGGGACGAAACTCACCGACGCCGTTGGTACCGGTCGTACAGCGTGTCTCACCTCCCGTTTCATCTTGTCAGGGTGTCTCGGCCATGAGTCTCATGGGAAACCAGCTGCCTCCAGTTAGCCGAATCGTCCTTGTGAAACCGCCCATGCAACAAAAACCGATCAGGGTGGTGGTGAGGAAGGTTGGTCGATTTAACATCCAAGAGATAGTTTAGAATAAAATAGTTGATCCGCAACACGTCTAAGTCACGTTCGTCACCTTTATTTCACGTTTTGTCAGGCAAATCTAAAGAATAGAATAGAATAGACTGTTTATTCGCGATTGAACACGTATCTTTCCATATTGGTGTATGTGGCACTCCAATTACGAGAAAATGGAGATATGGAAGATAAAAATAGAATGTAGTGTATAGTTTACTCTGTTACGCGCTCATTATATAATGTGCACTTTTGCAGTATTGCACAATTGAAACGATGATTGTACCGAGAAGTTTGTAGAAATAAAGGCCAACTTCTTTCCGAACCAAGTAGTTCGGTAAGAGATCAAACCAGAAAGAGCTAGTATAGTGTTGAAGACGTTGGGATAGTTGATAGAATCAAGCAAGTATAGGATCGTGAGTAACTGCCCCAAGAATAAGTAAGTGAGAGTGCCTTGTATCGAAACCGATTAAAGTGGTGGTAAGGTAGGATAGTCGATTTTAGTGTTACAGAAATTCGGAGAGAGACAAAGAGTAGCCTAAAGTAGGTATATAGGAAATCACCAAATCGTTGCTTTTGTTTGACCATATGTCTTTCACCTAGCCGTGCTCCTTTAAAGCAGGACAATTATGTGGTTCTATCCGATCGCTTCAGTCCTTTTAACTGTAATTGAAAAATGTATTGCAGTTTAAAGGACTGAAACGTTCGGATTGGCATTGGACCTCATAATCGTCCTCATTTAAGTCGATGCCCCCGCATGAGCCAGTGGTTACGAAGTGGTTAATAAAAGAGTTAACCAGGTACCTCGGTTAATGGGTGATTGCAAGGGTTAGCGAAACATCACTTTGAATAAAGGGTTCGCCAGCTTTTATCTTACCGTCCCCCTTTCAGCCGATGCCACCGCGTGAGCCAGTGAGGGTGCCGCCGTCCTCATGGCGCGGGTTCCCCGGGTGCTTCCCCGCCGAAGAGTTGTTCGATACCAAACCGGACGTCTCCACCATGCAGGCTGGCAGAGTGAATATGGACAATTCACCATGCAGGTTTGTCCTTTCCATAGGCATTTTCATCCATTCATGGACATTTACAGTATGGTTACATACCGGTTGGTTTCTTGTGAAGTAACATGAAAAAAAAAAGAGTTTCCAAAAACCCGGTTAAATATAGAATCGGCTCAAACAACCAAAACACCTTCACCATGCAGGTGGGCCGGACGAATATGGCCGATTCACCATGGAGGTTCGTGGAATTTCCTGGAAAATTTCGAGTTGGACTCGACTCGACTCGAGAAGTTTCAAGTTTTCTCGAGTCGAGTTTCGAGTTGGACTCTCACAGCCCTAACTCGTATGTATATTAAACTACAACCCATTTATATGTATCCCTTATAAACATTGGGTTCTCCACCATGCATGTTGGCCGTGCGAATATGGACAAAAATGTCAATTCACCATGCAGGTTCGTAGTCAGATCTTACATCTAAGGCAGGGTTCATACTTCCTGTCGCTGAATTAGGCGACAGCAGCAGTCGCCGCGTAGCATTTTCAAAATGCTGCTGTCGCTCATATTGGCAGCAGCAAGGTCGCTTGATCTAGCTACCAAAAAGTATGAACGATTTTTTCTTCGATTTGTACTAAATGTCAAATTTTGGTCAAAAACCATGATCTTTTTCAAAAATGGTAGTTTTACTTGATAAGTTTGGCCTAGATTGTTCGAAAAACCTTATTGCATGGTTATTTGGTGGAAATTTCTATCATGATACAATTAGTGATTTTTTTTATAAGATTCAATGTTTTACTCTCGATTAATGATTTATTTTCTTTTAAAACCCACTCCAAGTTCGAAAGTGTGATTTTCCAAGTTTCGATAAACTTACATAAGAATAATTTGTTTTGACAGCTTCAGAAAGTCAAAAATCAGATTATTTCCCACCCCAATTACCGGTGAACAATATTGATACAAGTGATATATATTTTAACTGAGTTAGTAAATACCATAATAATCATTCGAATTTGAGAAATTGGAGGAATGAAGAAAAAATTAGGCAAAAACCAATGAGCGACGCGTCATGTATTTTACTAGCTAGTAAACTACACTTGTCGCTGAATTCGGCAGCAATTGTCGCCGAACTAAGCGACAGCGACGTGATTTGGCAACAAAAAAGTATGAACACCCAGTTGGCGACCCGACGTCGCTGTAGCGCAATTCAGCAACAGGCGACGCGATCGATAATCATGATTTGTGTATTGTCGCGCGTGCTGCCGAATTCAGCGACAGGAAGTATGAACCCTGCCTAACCTCAGTAGTTTCCTATGCTCATGTTTCTAGTGTGGGTGTATTGGCGAATAACCTCAAGCTACCCATAACTATAAGGTGAAAAGTCGCAATTCGATCAGGGTGATCTCGTGAAAACATCGTAATGACATCTCTCACGTCGAGCCGATCTCATGCGGTTCGCGGCAGTGTGAAATTGCAAATGATGTGAATGTAAAGAAGAGATTCAAATACCAGTAAGGTCCGACTAAGCAAAAAAAGTAGTCCATTTTTAGATCTTAGATGTGAACTTTTTTTTCGGCGAAACAGTAGTCTCGAATTTTTCTGACTATTCGGACAACTTTACTGGTGTATGAAGAGATTTCGCAGGTTGGTGTGGGTGCCGAACGAGCATGGTCGATTTAGCATTTTCAGATTTTCATCCTATTCAAAATCAATGCGCATGACGCGTTGTTTCACGCTAACGGAAAACCGCGTAAAAAGTTGGAACCGCACCCTAGAACTATGCCAAAGGGTTGGGTGTTATCAGTTAATGTAATTTGTTTCTAGTGCCGGTGGCAACACCAACTCGATCCTTCTGAATACTTTTAAGTCGGAGTTGGATGATTCGCCACAACGGCCTGTTGTAGCGGAGTGAGTCGTTTTCGGCTAATGTACTGTTTGATTCATATTAAAGAAGGACGATTATGTGAACCAATCTCGTGTCGACGGTCCTTTAAACTGCAATTGAAAAATGTATTGCAGTCTAAAGGACTGAACCGTTGCGATTGGAGCACATAATCTTCCTTCTTTGATAATAAAAAAGTTCATTCGCATTGATTGATAAAAGGGTTGCTAATCGAGTTTAAAATTGAGTTATCGAATTTGGTGAAATTCGAGTTTTCGAGTTCGATTCGACTCGGAAATTTTTACAATAGTACTGCTCCCAACTTGGTTTTGATTCGGTTTAGATTGCGATACACAACTATTTGAGTTGGGTCATGTAAATTGTTTCTGATTTGAGAAGAAAATTTGAGCATGTGTGTTTCGAAAACACGGAGAATTCACTTAAAATCTTCAACATTATCTCAAAAAGTTACCATGCCTCGGTCTAAATCGGGAAAATGACCGTCAGTGAACCAGTTTAAGGAGATATTTTACCTTTGCTCTTCATGATGACGTCACAACTGACGTCTTTCTAACACAAGATGACGTCATTATTTTGTAGTACGAAGCCCCTTTCCGAGTGTCGCACGTTGGCCGACTTGAACGAGGCGTTTCTGGACGAGTATCAAATCATAGACAAACTGATCAAGGAGGGATATCTGATCAACAACCCCCTCTGTGAGAAGTGTGGTCAGACGATGAGGTTGAGGGGCCGAATCAAGGACGGGAAACCGTTCAAACATGTAAGTCTGGTCTCTCTCTTTCTCCTTCTCTGTCTTTCTTTCTCTCTCTCTCTCTCTCTCTCTCTCTCTCTCTCTCTCTCTCTCTCTCTCTCTCTCTCTCTCTCTCGCTTTTTGACTTGGCCTCTTGCAACCTTCTCTCTATCTCTCTGGCTCTGCCGCTCTCATTCTCGTCCCTCTCTATATAGTTTGTTTTCAATATGAGAAGTTATTATCATTTCAGTGGCGTTGCCGTTCCACCAAGTCAAAGGACTGCTCGGTAACCAGTATCAAGAAGGGATCCTTTTTCTCCAGAGGCTCGATTCCACTCAAATCTGCGCTGACTCTGGCAATAATGTGGATGAATGAGTGAGTTTATAGTTCTCATCACTCAGACTTCTCCCAGCCAATTGGCCAACCACTTTTGTAGTGACCTTGACGAGAGAGCACGCAGGTCAAAGAGACGCAGATGTCTGCGACCTCTTTGACCTCCACACTCCACAATCTCTCGCTTTTAGCTGGCCAATCGCAGAAAGTTGACGCCAGTTGTTCTGAGCATTTTCACTGAGAGTTTGGCAGCGAGCCCATGAATTTAAAACTGGCTTTTTACCAATTCAGAGTTTTTGAAAAGTTTGTAGGTTGATTGGTTGGTGAACATTTATATTAAAAATTCAAAGTTTTGTTGGTATCCTGCCAAGGACTCTCACCAATCTCTCCCTCTTTCTCTCTCTCTCTCTCTCCCTCTCTCTCTCAGTCGCAGAGAGGGTTGCGTCCACCTTAGCTTACACTTTTTCAGAGAGCCCGGTACAAAAATGGAGAGGGAGCTGAATCTGACTGCCAAGACTGTTCTCGAGTATAAGGGCATTTTCCGAATACTTTGTACGGCGTGAGTTATTCATTTTTGTATTAGTAATCAAGTATAGTGAATGTCAAATTTATTAATTTCTGTCTATCGCCGGAATCGAACCTGCGAGCAAAAGTTTAGCAACTGGGCGCTAACCCCTGCGCTATTAGAGCACATAGTCGCGAGGCTCTGGAATCGAAGACATGTGTGCGTACACAGCGGAAAATGAGATGTACAGTACCCTCCCGCTTTTCCGTTGTCGACGACTATAGTACATGAAGTTTATGTTAAAGAAGGACCACTATGTGGTCAGTGGTCCAATCTCAACGCTTCAGTCCTTTAAACTGTAATCCATTTTCCAATTGCAGTTTAAAGGACCGTTGACACGAGATTGGTCCACTGAATCGTCCTTCTTTAATAGTGAAAAATACAAACACCAGCGAAGTGTGGTTTTCCAGAAAGACATATATAAGTTTGGTAATAACTATTGAAACGCGAGATCAATTTACAAACACGTTATATGAACTTGAATGAATAGTTGTTTTTTGGTTCCTCTCAATCTCAAAACTCTGGTTTCCAGACGCGTGGCTTCGTACGAACCCATTGGTGGACCGGGAAAAACGGTTCAGGTGGACATATCCTCAGTCTGTTGCAAGACAGGAAAAGACACGGAAAAGGAGTACATTTGGGTGCTGAGCGGTTGGTTTTAGTAGTTTTGGGTCGAATAATCGGTTTTTCGTTTGTAGAGAGGTTGGTTTTAGTAGTTTTGGGTCGAATAATTGGTTTTTCGTTTGTAGAGAGGTTGGGGTTAGTACTTTAGAATCATTTTTCCAGGTGATTCGGCCATTGAAAATTGAAAGGCTGGTTTCACTGGTTTTGGGTCAATCACTTGAGTTATTCGGTTATTGGTATAACGGAATAGTAGTCAGACAATAACCAACCACTGTTGTAGCGGCCTCAATGAGAGAGTGTACAGGTCAGAGAGATGCAGAAGTCTTAGCCAAATATCTCGTTTATATAATATTTTGAATAGTTTGTTCGGGCCAATTCTACAACTAACTGGGTTTTTAGGTAACCTAACCCTTTTTCTGGTAACCTCTTTTTCAGGTTACCTTGTAGGTAACCTGAAAGTAACCTGAAACTAAAATCCGGTTACCGTTCAAACTAACGGTAAAAACCAAGTTTTGCGTTAGAAAAACAGGTAACCGGTTTTTCATTTTAGGTTACCAACCGGTTACCTACTCAGGTAACCTAAAAATAGGTTACCAAAAAAGGGTTAGGTTACCTAAAAACCCGGTTAGATATAGAATTCACCGTTTGTTCGTTTACAGGCGTTGAAGTCGGAACTCGAAAGTGTTTCGCGACAATTTTGGCGGAGCCCTCGGCCGACGCGATTCTCCCGGTTCTATTGGACAATATCCAGAAGGAGTCGGAGGTCCGTCTAAATTGCTCTCTCTTTCTCTCTCTCGCTCGCTCTCTCTCTCGCTCTCTCTCTCTCTCTCTCCCTCTCTCTCCCTCTGTCTCTTTCTATCTCGATTTGCCTTGTGTTCAGCGAATTGGTATTTTTGGTATTCTGTTTGACATGTATCTCCAAGTTTGCTGTTTTTGTGTTTAACCGCCACTCTCACAATTTTACTTCCTCACTCTATTATCTCATATTCGCGTGTAAATTAGGGAGGGTTGTTAAAGTCGAACTAAAAACTTGAAAACTGGATTACTGCCCACCAAACTCGAAAACTGTAAACTCAAAATCGAAATTTCGAACTCGATTAACGACCCTAGTGTGTGAATACATCAATAATTCAGGTGGAATCACAGTTGTGGAACTCGCACGAAACACTGAAGCAGTACTTTCCCAATCACAAGACTGTCGAGCACAGTATGCAGAACGCGGTGTGAGTTTACACTTGGCGCTTCATTTTCTGTAACTCACGTGTTCACTTGACTCAACATTCATGAAAACGCTCACGTGTTTCACGTGAATGAGAACGGCCAGGTGGTGTTTGCCGAGAAGCTGTGATTAATCGCGATAAAAAAGTTCACGTGTGCACGTAACTCACGTGTAGTTCACATTTAAGTGATGGCAATGTTTACAGTAAGGAGCAGAACGGGATGATCGTCTATGCGAACCAGCTGTCTTCACTGTGGCACCGAATGCGAAATCCGTTGAAGCAGGTATTTACTTTTTTCTTTGTAATTCAACTTGTACTGTTCTCAGTTCAATTCACAACCGTGTATTAGAAGAACAAATTGTAGATATTATTGAATTTGAATTGATTGATTAGTAATTTTAACATCCAGTTATACCGAACAATGAAATTAAAGAAGGAGGTTGGATCAATCTCGTGTCAACGGTCCTTTAAACTGCAATTGAAAATGTATTGCAGTTTAAAGGACTGAATCGTTGCGATTGGACCATATAATCGTCCTTCTTTAACAGTTTATCAAAACAATGAAAGGATTTTTTTTATAATATTGGTTTATACTTTTCAATTAAAAATAAATTCAATCCAATTTTCAGGCCAGTCACAACGTTGGTCACTTCCCCACCTCATTTTTGGATGAGTTTGTGGTCCGCGAGCGGGAGGGGGACAAGTTCCATGAGGTCATGTTCGCTGCGATCAAGGGACCCATACAGAGGTATGTATGTTACAGTTTATTTTGTATTTGGGTCTCGATACAAGCTGCTTTTTACAAAGTTGGACCGTAAAACAAACAGATTAAAATACAAACAAGGCGGGATAGATGATAGTTATGGTTGCCTGAAACGTGAAGAAACGTTAATTCACGTTACTTGGACTTGGGGTAACTAGGACCCACGAGTTGTATGAGGTCGTGTTCGCTGCGATTAAGAAACCTATTCAAAGGTAATTAGCCATTCTTTTAGTTTGGAAATAGAGCACCGTGTTTGTAGATCTTGTCTCTGCCACAAACCTTCCACTTTTTGGTCCACTACAGTGCCCGAGAGAACATATACAGTCACTTTTGGACAGTCAGTTACTTTTGGCACTCCCTAAGTTACTTTCGCCCTAAGTTACTTTTGGCGACCCTGGGTTACTTTTGGCATCGGTTAATGCTCGGTTACTTTTGGCGTCAGTTACTTTTGATAATGACCGATCTTGGCCGATTTTGGTCGAATTTCGTGAATTGAAGCGGGAAGCAAGATTAGTTTGACTTTACTTAGGGGAATTTACAAGTTTCATGACGTCATGCTTGCTGCGATTGAGGGACCCGTGAGAATAAAGGACGAGATCAAACTACAAACACAGCGGAGGGCTAGATAGCCAGATACATAGTATAGTGCTCACATTTCCCAACTGGACTCGTTGGCAGCGTGCCAAAAACTTCGGAAGACTGTTATATAGACATAACAAATATTCTGCTGAAAGTTTCTTTGAATACGAATTATAGCAAAGGGGAAGAACCCTTCTTATAAATTTCTATTGTTTTGAAGTATTTCAACATGTTCAAAAACTTCTTTGAAATTTCATTGGCAAGCTGCCCAAGTCCAGTTGGGAAATGTGCGAACTATATAGAAGAGTGCATTCCAGTTTTCAGTTGAAGTCAGTTGAAGGAGTATTCACGGGAAACGTGAAGATACGTTTCTTTCACGTCACTCTGGTACATGATTTAGTTCACATGATGTTCGTAACCGTTGTTCAGAGCTAGAAGCTTGTATTGGTCCTAACTATTTATAGAATAGAATAGAATAATTTATTGAAATCGTAAATGAGTTCAAAAGTGTGAATACAAAATAAATGCAAAATGATTCGAAAATCCCGTGCGAAATGGCTGTTGCGAAGAATGCAAAACTCTTGAATCCCTCCCACATTAACGTTGGTATTGAGCACATTGCCGGTCAAAATAACTAGAATACATATGAATACGCAAGTTACAAGCAAGCAAGCAAGTTATCTACATTTATGCCATTTTTCCAGTCCCCCAGCTGCACCCTTGGCACCCGTGAAAATAGAACCAGCAGAGGAGTCGCAGGAAATGATATTCGTGCCCTCAGGCGGTCTGAGTTCTGCGGTCTGAAGTTGGGGTAAGTTCGGTATATTGAATAGTATTAATAGTACTTATATTATATTAATTATAATATGAGTGAACGTATCGATGTTTGATGTGGAAATTGTATAGATTTCATATGAAAACGAATTCATCGATTTCAAGAACCAAGAATGAAGGAAAAACATATAGTGTTTTGTTTCTCCTCGTCGAATCCGAAACTAATTGAAATTTCGATTTCCGGTAATCTTTTATGATGAGCAACGACATCAGAAATTTTATCAAAAATTACCTGTGTATTCGGAACCTGCGTCTGCGCAATGTGCACACTCTCTCGCTGTTTTCTAACTAGCCACTAGTTTCAGTCCTGAAGATGAGTCGATTTTGGAGTGACTATGAACTACGAATATCAGCCACGTTTCGTTGTCCTCATATTCTTACCAAGCACCTGTTACTAGAACTGTTTCTGATACCGTAATCTCTATTCTTTTCTTTTTTATACTTTTATAAAGTCGTTGTTATTTTATCTTGTTATGGGTTATTTCATTGCTCCATTCTTCGAGTTTTATATTTTCAGTTCATTCGATAGTATTTGTTGTCTGTAGTGTTGTAGTGTAGAAAGGGCCAGGAAATAATATGGAACTCCTGTCTAAGACAACCTCATCTATGTCTACTTCACTTTTAACTCAAATTATAGGTTCTAGGTTACACTTTTCTCGGTTTGAATTGGCGCGTATTACGTTCTATTTAGGTATATCCTAGTTAATGAGTTTGCATTACTTTCTGTTCCCTTTAACATTTAATTCACGATAATATGTCACTTGTGGGTCGAAGCGTTTGAGATAACACACGTATTTGTGTCTTTTTTCTTCTGAAGGTGTATTTTGAGTAATAAGTTGTCACGTTCATTTCTATATTTGACGATAATCTCGAAAATGTTTTATTATGTTGTTGAGGTTTCATATTGATGGATAAATGTTGTTTTCGTATTGTTTTCTGTCATTGGGCTTATTCGGTTCAATCAAGTGAAATACCTTTCAGTTGGTTTAGTCAAGTGAAGTACCTTTTAGTTGGTTTTTTTTCTTTATTTCACTCGCATGTAGTTGTCGAAAGAAGTTAGAACTCGCACGAAATATGGCTAGAAATATCATTTAAACGTGATAAGTAAGTAAGTTTATGACATTTTTCCCATTGAAATTGCAAAATAAATCCATTATGAAAATGATCGCTTTCTTAACTCATCTTTTTGGAGGTACTTGAGCATCTAGAACTTAGAAAAGAAATGAGGGATTAGATAAACAACAATTTTTAGTGGTTGACAGACTAAATGTTTATTTAAGCTCCCACGGTCTTACGGTATTCTTTTCTCGTACGCGGACATTTTAGTTATTCCACGACGTTGTTTTTTAATTCAATAAAAAAACTTTAAATTATGTTGAAGTGGATTCATTTCGTTTTTTTGCTCTTCGAACCAGTGGCCGTATTCACGTATTCACCAATCCTCGGGAAGCTAAAATACCTTCCTGCGGAAAGGTAGAGCACGAAAATAGTGTGCTGGTGAGGAGGGTCCAGAGGCGCGGGAAACTTCTTTATCTTCCCGGTATCTTGGTGAATACGGCCACAGGATTCCTATGCTGCAATTACTTCTGCTCATGATTTCTGGTGTACTCACTTTTTTTCATTTCCCTCTTTCGTGGGATGTTCACATTCTCTCAGTTCTCTCTTTTTGTTTGTTAGTTTGTTTTCTGTTTATTCAGTTTGTTCCGTGAATACGTAGTGAAATACTTGAGTTGTATTGTTTTTTTTACAGGGTGTCAACTTGCTATGAGCGGAGAAGAGGAAACCTCTCTCAGGAATAGACCCACGGGAAGCAGCAACTCGCAGCCAAGAACCACCACAGTTACTGTTAGTTTTCTGCTTTTTAGTTTCGAGACAATTTTCCATTTCTCCAATGGCCAGGATGTTTTTCATTTAGGGAAAATTTTACAATTGCCCCCTCCCCCTCACCTTAAGCCCCCCCCCCCCGTAGTACCATCACCCCCCTCCTAATACGATTCCCTATAGAGAGGGGGTGATTGTAAATGTGGGGTAATTGTACAATGTCGACGTTTAACAATCACCCCCCCCCCCACAATACAAAATGGGGGGTAATAGTACAACCCCGGACCTGTTTAACAATCGCCCCCCACTCAATCCAAACCTGCAGTAAAGAAGGACGTTGTACAATCACCCCCCCCCCCCCTAGGGGTAGGGGGTGATTGTACTACGGGTCGGATTCCAACCTATTTCGGCTCAAGGGGGGGGGGGGGGGGGGGACGATTGTACAGTAAACCCCTAGCATTGACCACCACAGTTACTATACTGTTAATCTCGTGCATAATTTGGCGTTTTTCATAGTTCTCAAGATAATGCTTATTCTGCTATTTACCGCGCTGTATTTTTTTACATGGATTTCTGAAAATGAGGTTGAAGCTATCAAAGTTTTACATCAAAGTTAGTATTTTAAACCAAAAATACCGAATTCGACGTTTTGTTCATAATTTCTTTAATGAAAATATGGGAGTAGGACGTTGCTGGTGTCGCGGTGTGTGACCATAACTAATAAAACATTCCATAGAAAAAGCAACGGGAGAATGAGAAATGAAAACGACAAATGAAAGCAGTAGAATAATAATCAAATGCGAATAACGAGCGACACACTTTGATATTCATCCATTCTACATTGCGTATTCAGGCGGTGCCCACCGGCTCTGGTGCCGCTGTTTCCACAAGTGTTCATCGCACTGAAATGACGGATCGCCGGCAAGGTACGTGCTTTTTACTGTTTGTAAAAACATAAATTTGGATCAGTGATACGTTTTTGTATTTTTATCTCACCTATTATTTTGCGAATTGTAACGTGGCTATAATTTTGAATATAGTTAACTCACCTGTTGATCGATTCTGCCCGTCACGTGATCAACTCACATGTGACGGGCAAATCACGTTGTCAACTCACGTGCCTATCACGTGACATTTGTTCAGATGACACTAGTTCCGAAATGGAAGAGATGGTGTTGAAGTACGGGGTCGGTCACGTGATAAACTCACGTGATGTGCTCACATATCCTTCACGTGATAGTGATGTATAATGGTTTAACAGCAGATGACACTAGTTCCGAAAAGGAGTTGAAGTACGGGGTCGGTCATGTGATAAACTCACGTGATCGGTAATTAACATGGAATTGAAGTATGGGGCTGATCACGTGCTGGGCACGTAATCAACTAACGTGATGGGCTCACGCGCCCTTCACGTGATTAAGATTTATGATGGTTTTTCAGCAGATGACAACAGCTCCGAAATGGAAGAGATGGAGTTGAAGTACGGGGCCGGTCACGTGATCAACCTCTTTGTTCCGGTCTCATTTTGCATGGCCATGGTCGTTTTCACAATGAATACGATCACCTTCTACAACAAGAGTGACGGAAGACATCTGTGAGTTTGTTTTGCGTCTTTCGACTATACCTTCCACCTCCAAACGGGGTATTTGTGGGTATTTTGCATTTTGGCCAAATTGGGCTTTGAGTTTGTTCGCTTGCTTTGAAGCGATCTGAAAACCAAATATTTGAAGTTTGACCAGTATTTCGTCGTTTTCACAACAGTTCTCATACTCATAATGAATACGGTCACTTTCTGCAACAAAAGTGACGGGCGACATCTGTGAGTTTCATCGAGAGCGTTCACCTTAATAAAACGTAGGGCGACATTCTTGAGTGATCTCTCTTGGTGGGCCGGGGAATTCTCAACTCATTTCAATCTGAGCTGGGAATTGAAACATTACGACCTTGTGGCGAAATTTCTCTGTTTTCTGAAAATACTAAAAAAACGGCCTCAGGACGTTCAACTTTTTGAGTTACCGACTCGGCAATATCACTCATGTTCTGGTATTCTTGCTATTTTGGCAACCCCAATGCCCAATCCAGGCGGTGGTCTACGCTGACTATGTAGAAACGTTTTTTTCTTTTTCGAAACGATAAATTACCTTTCCAGTATCTAGACGCCGCTCACGAAAGACACCCCGTTTTCCAATTTAAATACGTGATTCTCTCATTATTGAAATTGAGAAAAAGGATTCCGTTTGCT
This sequence comes from Litoditis marina, assembly GCA_964036275.1. Taxonomy (NCBI): domain Eukaryota; kingdom Metazoa; phylum Nematoda; class Chromadorea; order Rhabditida; family Rhabditidae; genus Litoditis; species Litoditis marina. The sequence goes on along the minus strand of OZ038434.1, from coordinate 34,952,990 downwards.
AGGTTTTCGACTAATCGGACAACTTTACTGATGTATACAGTGTACTACTTTTAACTTTATTACATTTCAGGATCTACACTCCATTTACGAAAGAAACGGACGATATCGGTGAGAAGGCGTTGATGTCAATCGGAAATGCCATTGTCATGCTGGGAGTGGTGGTGGTCATGACGTCTATTCTGATAGTCTTCTACAAGTACAAGTTTTATAAGGTTGGTTAATTAATAAGTACAATTTCTAATAAAGTTGATCCAATACAAGTTATATGAGGTAAGTTGTACACGTTCTATGTAGCTGGTTAAGGACTTTGGTACGATTTAGAGTTTTTATCAATTCGTGACCTCTATGCTTATTGTGTTCTAGAAGTACAAATTCTATAAGGTTAGGTACGTGTGATTTTTCAGGTATATTCGATAGAAAATGACAAAAATAGATGGAAAATGGTTTTGATGCTAAAGTAGGTAATATTCGTGTTTTATGGTTTTCGCGTAGTGTTCTACACGTACAAGTTTTATAAGTTTCATTGTTTTGCATCTTATGTGGTCGTTTTCACGTATATAAACTGAAATAATTTTCGTAGGATGGTCATCTTGAACCTTGGTGAGTGGGGTAGGAATTAGATAGTGTTCAGCAACTTATGCATACACCAGTAAGGTTCGACTAGTCGATAAAAGTAGTTAGTTTCAAGGCTGAAAGACGTAAACATTTATAATTTTGCATATAAAATTTTTTTTCTTGTTTTCGGCGAAAAAGTAGCCTGTTCTTCGAGTTTAATGGCTACCGAAAAGCTCTATTGGGGTATGAACTCATGTTCTCACGAGTGATGTGTAATGTGTTACTGGGGTATTTCCTGTGAACCTGTGACGTTTTCGCCGAAGTTGAAAAAATGACTATGTATGTTTTGTTATAAAAACTAATTTTCTTTAAAGCGTTTATAGTATTGTTCAAGTACAAGTTTTCTATATAAACTTGGGTCATATACTAAGTATGATAAAAATCTACAGAAAGACTTTCCCATTAGAATTCAATTTAAGAGTCATGATTTCGCTGCAAGGTAAAAAAGGAGTCTTGAGCACTTTGTTGACAAGATACTCATGCACCCTTTTCAGCTGATTCACGGCTGGCTGATCATGAGCAGTTTCCTTCTACTTTTTTTCTTCACGACTACTTATCTACAGTGGGTGTTCATTTTTATTTCTAAATTAGAAAAAAAAACACTGATCAAAGGTCAAAGGTATCAAAAACACGAACAACTAACAGTTAAGTATCGAGTTATCATGTTTCCTGACTATGCAAATGATGATTCGTTTGCATCGTTCTCATCGAATTGGGATAAAAAAATTTATCGAGTAATTTTATTCAATATTTTTCTTCCAGCGAAGTAATGAAGAGCTACGATGTGTCTCTTTCGTTCATTTCGGTCGGATTCTTCGTCATGAACTTCGGTGTCCTGGGCATGATGTGTATTCACTGGAAGGGACCACTCAGACTGCAACAGGTATATCAATGACCATGCTAGAAAGCGGGAATCCTTTTCGAACAAACCGGCTAACAAAGTGTGGCTAATGGGTAAACTTCACTAGAGTGTACTCAGCTGATTTCAGCTTTACCTGATCACCGTCTCAGCCCTAATTACGTATGTATTTCTTTCACTGACACTGTCATTTTAAGAAAAAACATGACTTATTATGTTCCGATGCGATTTCCACAGTTCCTTCTTATTCATAGTTATTTTTATCTTCCATATCTCCATTTTCTTGTGATTGGAGTGCCACATATACCAATGTGGAAAGACACGTGTAACGTGTTCAATCGCGAATAAACATTCTATTCTATTCTAACATTCACAGTAATATGGTGAATAGAATAGACTGTCTAGAGAAGTACTTTGTTGATTCCAGTTCTACCTGATCACCGTCTCAGCCCTAATGGCCCTAGTCTTCATCAAATATCTGCCAGAGTGGACGGTCTGGACGGTGCTAGCCGTAATTTCCGTCTGGGATCTGGTAGCGGTATTGGCTCCCAAGGTTGGTGGTAGAGGTGTTCAGAAAATGATTCGACTCGAGGAAGATCGATATCTTTTGACCCCCCCCCCCCAATCCTTTGGAAATGAATGAAAACAGCTTCGATTTCTGCACTTTCGGTTGTAAACACAGCCAAATTCGTTTAAATTTATCACTGAGCAGCTAGGAATTCAGTACTGATAAGGTATAGTGTATAACGGGTTCATTGTCCTTCAATTAAATACACGTTGTCACCATGTGTGGTCACCAGTCATTAGATTGAGATGCATGGTTTATATTCGCATTTTCAGGGACCTCTCCGTATCCTGGTTGAAACCGCACAGGAGAGAAACGAGCCCATTTTCCCTGCTCTCATCTATTCGTGTAAGTGCCTTTTTTTTTCGTTTTTTTTTCTCAGTCTCATTTGAGGGTTTAACGCTCATCTGTGCTCATAGCATACGTATTATTATGTGCGTATTCACTGTTTAAAAAGTTTCCCGAATACCCACTTCTTTATTTGGTTGGTCATGAACATGAATATTGTGATTGTCGAATGAGCTAGTATCGATTTCCATTCCATGATGCCCAGCTTCTTTTTCACCACCTTACATTTTACCAGCTATCATTACGTTGAAGCTCTCATTCCGTTTCTACTCACTAAGAACGAATTCTTCGATTTTCTTGTTGTGGAAGTCTTTTTTCGCTTCGTGTAGCTTTGTCTTTTTTCAGCGGGAGTCCTCTATCCGTATGTGCTTTTTGGCATGGCCGACATCAACATCAACGAGTCATCTGGCGCCAATGAGGCGACTGATACTCATGGTACGTTGTGTAGGGAATGATCATATATTCGTTATAGTTTGATCTCGATAAACGAAAAACCAATTTCGACGGAATTCCAACCATACACCAGCAAGGTTGTCCGAATAGTCAGAAAAGTTCGAAAAAGTGACTACTTTTCAGCCGAAAAGATGAAAATCGGTCTACTTTTGATGAAAAAATCCTACATTTTCACGTGTTTACATCTAAAAACGGATTACTTATTGTCGCTTAGTCGGACCTTACTGGGGTATGATTCCAACACAGATAAAAGGGGATATGCACCGTATGAAATGTGCCTTGAAGTAATCTAACCCTATATTAGTATAGATGTGTAGTTGGTGTTGTCTTTTCTTGAATTCCGAAATGTACATTTTACATTTCGAGCAGCATCTCCATCCACAATGAATCTACTGTACAGCAGTCACTATTCTCACATAACTTTGGAAATTTTTGTCATTCTGATTGAAAACAATCGAACTTTGCGAGAAAGAAATTTTTTTTTTCTAAAGATGTATCGGACCTGGTAGTAGCATGTGAACTATTGGAAGTATTAAATATTTTATTAAAAATCATCGATTTTAGCGCAATCCTCCTCAGCCTCTTCTACCCCCTCAACTACCAATCTGCTGAAAAGCAGTCCCTCTGAAGGAAGCGGAAAGAAGACTACGAAAGTGAAACGGGTGGCAGTACCCCCGCAACAGGCACAAAGTCCCGACTCGAGGTGGGTAGGAAAAGACCTCTAATTGTGTAAATAGTAAGAAATGTGGAAAAGCTCTTTTTTCGCAAATGTTGGGAAAATTTGCTATTTTGCGGTGGCACCTTACATGTGTATGGCTCTTTGTTTTGAAACAAGGATTTAGGGGGAGGGGTGGAGATAGGCATGGGTGAGCTCTATTGACAGCTGACACCGTCCGCAATGAATGTACTATTATATGCCACGGCGAGCGGGGATCGAACATACGAACGCTAACCATTTTTGTAACCTATATTCTCTAGAAGTCGTGAAGCTGCCCGCTCTCTGAACTATGTGGAGATCGCCTCGCAACCACCACGTCAAGCCCGGCCCCCGCCACGAATGGTCGAAGAAAGTTAGTGGTTTATGATGTTTTTTGGACTCGTAATTTATAATTAGTAGTGGTTTAGGGGCGAATTCTTTATTTAACCCGGTATTTCGTCAACCCTAGCCGTTGACCATTAACCGGGTTACCTGGTTTAGGCCATTCTAGATGTAATCTCGCTCACCATCACCGTCAAGAGTTCAGACGATTTTCATGTATATGTGCTCCAATTGTAATGATGGTGAGAAAATACTCAAACAGCAGCCGGAGCTTTTCCCATTCCGTAGTTCTCGTTGAATTCTGAATGGTTATTTACCATTCTGCTCGATCTGTGGCCGTATTCACCAATTATCGGGCAGCTAAAATACCTTCCCGCGGGAAGGTAGAGCACAAAAATAGTGTGATGGTGAGGAGGGTCCAGAGGCGCGGGAAGATTTTTTACCTTCCCGGGACATTAGTGAATACGGTCACATTATACTTTAGTTCTTATATTAGATAGCTTGTTTAGTCATCACAAATTGACAATTCGTTGCAGAAGGCGTCAAGCTGGGTCTGGGGGATTTCATTTTCTACTCGGTCTTGGTTGGAAAGGCGTCCTCGTATTTCGATTGGAACACTACAGGTTAGATTCCTTTCTGAATGTTGTCTTCTTCTGTATAGCAGAATTTCGGATGGTTGCAGTGTGAAGTCGCCTGTCTATAGGTGATATTTGAGGCGGATGGCATTTACAAAATAATTACCTATTTGCACACATCAATAAGGTTTTTTTTCATGTTGAAGACCAACAAATGAACCTTACCTTCTGATAAGGGAACTTTAAACTTTCCGGATGTCCGGACAATTTAAGTTGAGTGCGAAACTGTGTGGATAGGTTCGATTCATATGTGGGATGGTCCTGGTTACGGGTCTGGAGAGTAAATGATCCCTCCTGCGGAAAAACACACAAAAATTCCTCCCTAATTCAGTGGCGCCACCGGCCACAAAGACATAAATGGGTATTTGGTTAAATGGTTATAGATCCCCTCTCGTCCAGTCTGTAAAGTAGTTAAGTTGGTTTTCATTTTCAGTGGCCTGCTACGTGGCGATTCTGGTGGGTCTGTGCTTCACCCTAGTTTTGCTGGCCGTTTTGAAGAAGGCCCTTCCCGCCCTCCCAATCTCCATCTTTGCGGGACTCTTATTCTACTTTTGTACCCGATGGATTATCACTCCTTTCGTGTCGGAACTCACTAGGCTGCAAGTTGTGTACTAGTTGTAACCAGACTTGTTTTTCAAACAGTCTCGAGGTTCATTGTGACGAGAATATAAGAATGGCACATCTTTTAATACTTTCTAATATTTTTTCGCTTTTGTTCTTTAGATTGCCTGTCCTGTCAGCAAAGTTAACAAACTACCATTCAAATGCTTTATTTATAAGTTATTAAGGAGAGGGGGCTGTAGCTGAAACTGATTCTTCCAGTAATTATTTTGGTTTTTTGGTTCGGTGTTTTTTTTGTTAGCCACCTTGTTCTTTCCATTAACGTATCATATCTTTGTTCTTCCGAGTGACTGCAGTTTTCCGCGTTATTTTGCGAATAATCTTTTATTTTTCCGCTTGATTAGCGTTTTGTGTATAATCTGTAACTTTCTGGGATACTCTTAGCGAGCCAAATTTTGTTCATCAATTTCTCACCAACTTGAGGTATTAGCGTTGGTTCGCTAAGGTTTATAGTATAGTCTTATTTTTCTTCCCTAAATCAACATCCAACTATACTTATACTGCTAGTCAAATTAATAGTCACGTGACACATACTAAACTTTCCACGCACAATGATTGAGAACGTGAAGTGTAGCATGGTTGATGTTAATTGTTTACGTGACTATTTCTAGTATAACTCATTATTTTGGTGACTATTGTACATGTCAGTTGTGGTACTACGGTTTATCGTATCAGATCTCTTTCTATTTATGCTGTTCTTTCCCTTTCATTTTCTACGTTGTAGTTTTTTGTATGCTGGCATATCTGAATAAACATTTTTCTTACGAGCGTGTTATATACAAAAACTTTTACCTCTTTAAAATGGGCAAAACGTATCTAGTATATTAGTTAGATCTCAACCCTGCTTTTTGTATTTTCTCGAAACATGGGGTTTATTTTATGTACAATGTACTTTGTACCCAGCTGGTCGCAATATTTAATATAAGAAACGCTGTTTTCAGTTATTACTGTAGATGCATTTTTTTGCGAGAAACTATATTTCCACTTCAAAAAAACATTGTATCCCTCCACCACCTGACAACAGTTAGACGGCGAATTCTTTATTTAACCCGGTATTTCGTTAACCCTCTAAGTTAACCATTAACCGTTAACCGGGTTAACTCTTTTGTTAACCACTAATTAACCCAAAGTTTTCCCCAAAATCCATTGTAAAAAAGGGTTAACAAGTGGTTAACAAAAGGGTTAACCCGGTTAACGGTTAATGGTTAACTGAGAGGGTTAACGAAATACCGGGTTCGTTGTGGAATTGGCCCAGTTAGACAGTCTTCGATGAAGTTTTACATTCAATAACAATAATATTATGATGTATCTCCATAGCAACTGTATTGTATCTCTGTGTTTCGTGACGAATGCCTTTCTTTCTACAGATATTCATCAGATGCTCTACTGTAATTTTTAATGTATAGTAATATAATGTTTTTTTTCTCAAGTTATACATGTGTACTTTTCTAGGTTGCAGATGTTGCGCAGATCATTTGTACTTTCTCTACGGGTCTTTCAGCAGAATTCAGAACTTCAGGTTGGTTTGTTTCTAATTTTTCGTGGTTCTGGGTACGTTTGTCGCATGTTAGTGACAGCTTTGTGAAGAAGAAAATGACTTCTCGGCAACCTCACCTGTTTGTCATTCGCTGGGACGTAACAGATTCTCAGTTGTTGGTCACATCACGTTTTGTAACGTAAACGGTGAGGTTGCCAAGAAATTGGTGCCACCCTTTTGAAACGCTTGTGAGCTAGGCAAGCTCACTGACCGTGCTCTTGTTCTGCAAAACTGGATTGTTTTCGATCAATAATCCTGGCTAGCTGTGGTTTTGCGATCGTCTATCACAATCATCATTCAATCTTAGAAAGTATAATCGCACCTATTTTTCACGTGTACATTAAGCTAAACTAAGTAACATCTTCTTTTCTAATGAAAATGAATAATCAAAATAGTTTTTGTTTTGCAGGCACGTACCATCGCCTCAAGCACATCATGTATAGATGACGCAAATATGTTGTTCTCGCGGAAAATTTCGTTCAAAGGGGGAAAAGGACACACAATTGAAACGGAAGCTGTATATCAGGTGAGACGTAATAAATTTTTTTGATAACTAGTTATAAAAGTCAGAAGGCAGGAAACGAATGTGTTTTCGAAATAGCCATTTTAAACGTTGATGAAAATAACTTTTTGCAGTTTCGTATTCGAATTTGGTACTTGTTATATCAAGTCGTCGAATATACGGTTCAGGCGGCTTTTACTCAATCAGAGAACGCGAAATGAGTTTGTAGGTGTGCGATCCCACAGACGAAAGTAGAGCTACCGTACTTGATTTGTAGTTTGATGAGCGAACACTCAAACTGCAAACCCATCACGGTGAGACCGCTCCCCAATAATTTGGAACTTCAGTTGAAAAACGGCGGAGCCCGCCAATTGAAATGCAGCCGGTCATCAGCCTAGACAGGGCGCGTACCCGCGCGGAAAAAATGTACTGTAGTTTTTTGGCACGATGCTTGGTTGAAATTTGCATTTAATTTATCAGAAAGTGCGCTCCATTAATAAAACCGCTCGTGCATTATACGCGGTGCGGTTTTGTCTTTCCTCTGTTTTTTCACTTGAACCGTTTTTGTCGAGCGGTCTCACCGTGCCATTAGACCAAGAACATATATACCCTTTTAGCCTGTTTTTATAGGATTCCGATCCCACAGACGAAAGTAGGGCTACCGTACTTGATTTTTAGTTTGATGAGCGAACACTAAAACTAGAAACCCATTAGACCATGAACATATATACCTTTTTAGCCTGTTTTTATAGGATTCCGATCCCACAGACGAAAGTAGGGCTACCGTACTTGATTTTTAGTTTGATGAGCGAACACTCAAACTAGAAACCCATTAGACCATGAACATATATACCTTTTTAGCCTGTTTTTATAGGATTCCGATCCCACAGACGAAAGTAGGGCTACCGTGGTAGCATTGCACGGTTCCCCTGGCTCGCACCAGGACTTCAAGTACATGTTGCCGTTGTTGCGAGAAAAGAGGATACGACTGGTAGCCGTCAACTATCCGGGACATGGACATACACAGGGTTAGTATAGGGGATGGGTTGTAGTTTGATATACCCACTTTGTAGTTTGATCAAAGTGTTTAGCAGAAATTGGTGTCACACTCTCAGAAACCTGGTAAGTTAGGTTAAAGTAGGACGATAATGTGCTCCGATCTCGGCGCGTCAGTCCTTTAAACTGCAATTGAAAAATGTATTGCAGTTTAAAGGACTGAAGCGTTGAGATTGGAGCACATGATCGTCCTTCTTTGAGTCACTAAGCATAAGCAAGCTGCTGTCTATTCAAAAATTGCGTTATTTCCGATGAAGAATGAGGAAGTTTAATGTTTTCAACTGAATAATGGCTCATTTTCGAAAAATACCGACATCTTAACTTTGTGGACGGTTTCGGATAGAAAGCTATTGTTGCGAGAAAAGATGGTCGCTGTGAACTATCCCACAGGGTAGGTATAGGGACTGAGTTGTAACTTGATGGCTGATCTTCATATCTGGGGCCGACTGGTCGACTGGTTGTGTGCGCGCTAGCGCTCCGAACATCATGGTTCGATCCCACTCGGCGCGGTATCTTTATGGCGGACTGCATGAGCTCACCCAGCCTAGTTTACTACAATGCAATGTTGTAATTGCATGAAACTCGAGAATTTTGAGCTAAGATAAAAACGCTGAAACTGCAATCGCATCAGAACATGTAAATATGTACCGCTTCAGCCTGTCATTCTTTTTGTACAACTTCTTTTTCTGTGTTTCAGATGACGATCGATTGACGTGGCACAACGAGGAGCGGAACGCCTTCGTTCAAAAGTTGATCGACGAACTTGGATTGGGAGAAAAGAGAAGGGATCTCATTCTTCTCGGACACTCGCGCGGGGGAGAGAACGCACTGCAGCTGGGTGTCAGCAACGAGGTGAGGTCAATTCCTATTCTAACCAGATTTTTGGTAACCGTCTGTTAGGTTACCCGAGTAGGTGACCGGTATGTAACCTAAATTAAAAACCGGAGAGTTTGGAAAAAACTGTAATAAAAAAATGGAAAATTTTGTGAAAAGGTGCGGAGTCTAATTCAACTCGGACACTCGCGCGGGGGAGCGAACGCGCTGCAACTGGGTGTCAGTAATGAAGTGAGGCTAGTCTTAACCGCAACCACAGAATAGGTCAATTCTATAGCGAAGCGGTTTTTCTGGTAACCCTCTCTTAGATTACTTGACGAGGGGACCGGTTTTGTGACCTAAAATTGAAAACCGGGTAAAATTTGGCGAAACTACGCGTAATCTCATCCACTCGGACACTCCGTGGAGGCGAAAACGCGCTGCAACTGGGTGTTTGCAATGAGGTGAGGTGAGCGCTGGTAATATTGGGTACTCTGAAGGGTTGATATGGCCAATTCTTCATATAACCGGGTTTTTGGTAACACTCTGTCAGGTTGGTTGAGTAGGTAACCGGAAAGTATCCTAAAAACAGATTCCTGTTGCCGTTCAAACTGACGATAAAAACAAACTTATCTCTTGTTTGTTTCAGGAAAAGACGCTGGGTATCGTCCTGCTCAATTGTCCGGGTCTGCGGCAACACCGCGGCATCCAGCCGTTTTGGAAGATAGCCTTCCTCATTCGACTGGTCGAGATGAGGATATTCAATGTGGTGCTACATCCGTTTTTGAACTATTGTGAGTTTTTTTTTGGAAGAATTAGTACCAAGATTGAACCTATGGTTAAAAAGTTCTAGTAATTCCTAGCATTGAGCAGACAATTAATTTCACGAACGCCGTAAACTGGTGCGAATACGCTAATGAAAATCATCAAACGACAATTCAGATTTTGTCACCTTCTTTAGTCAACAGTATTTAGCCGCCAATTCTGTATTCAACCGGTGTTTGACACTCTAACCGGTTTTTGGTAACATGTTAACCCATTTGCGAGGTGATCTGAGTAGGCAACCTGAAAAAGTGTTACCAAAAACCGTTACTATATATAGCATTCACTTTCTACTGTTCCAGTCTACAACAAGGTGCTCGGCCTGAACGTCGGTTGTCAGTCGCAATTCCAATACGCTACTGCATATTGAAATCAAACTACAATTCAAACATCACTCCAGATCAAACTACAATTCAGGTTTCGTCATTTATAGATTCAATTCAAGTATTATTTTCAGTCTACAACAACGTTCTGGGCCTGAAGGTGCCCTCTGGCAAGGTGGCAGCTACAGTTCTGCTGCCACTGAACACATTCGCCTTCGACAAGCAACTGCCACTGATCGAGGCCGTATCCAAACATCCTAGGGTGAGATTAAGTCACGTTTTCACTTTTTTTTTGTTGTAATTAAGCTGTGTTCAAAAATCATGAGGTAAAATTAATTCATGTTTACGTATCTGTTTTGATAATGAAGCTGAACTAGAAATAACAAGAAGAGATTCTTCAGTTTAGGTGAGAATGCAAGACTATGGCTATATTTGAGCCCGGTTTTGTGACCAGAGTATGTTGGGATTGTTGGGTACAAGATAGGATAGAAGGTAAACCGCGTTTGGTTGCACCTGTGATCAACCGGACTGTAGCGTACAACAATGGAATACGTGTTGGGGTACGTGGTAGTTTAGAAATTATAAAGTTTACTTTTTCCAGCTCCAATTTCTGTTCTGCTATTCCGGCTCGGATTTCCTGATTGCGGCCGAGCACTCGGAGGAGTTTGCCGACGCCTTCCAGGGAATCAAATATTTCGTAAGTCATTTGAGTTTGTTTCGGTTTCTAATATGTTGTGGGTTATTCCTTCGCAAATTCAGGCTCTGTTCACATTTCTCACGTAACATCTGTGTTCACGGGATTCTCTATCGAAAGAATGTCAGTTGTAGAGATCAAACATTAAGATTTAGGGGTAGAAACTACAAATCGATACGATTTGTGATGGTGAAACACTTCATATAAGTTATGTTAGAAGTCTCACAAAAGTAGGCCTGGTTTTAAAAAGTTCTTTTTTTCTGAAGAAATTATGGTTTTATTTACAGCGCTGTACCTCGAAGAATAACACAGAAGACAATGTAGCTGTCACGAAGGAGACTGTAGCTCATTTTGCAGCTGGAAACCGATTGGTGGGTAATTTTTTGTTTTTGTTCTCGGGTTTGGGAACATTGATCGTATTTTTATGAAGCTAAGACTCTACACGAAATATAATAAACATGTATACTTTGTACATCAGATTCAGATTATGAGTGGGTGACAATTAAGCCGAAACATCCATGGTCTTTGAGCTATCTGATGATGTTTTAATTCGCGTTATAGGTTGTAGCTCGATGTGTTTGAGCTCAATCGTCACCTACTGAGATTATTTGGTTAGGTAAATCTAGCTGGTGTCACCAATTTAGTGTTCTCTGGTAGATGTTTTTGGTTTTCGGTTGTTAAGCTATCGAGAAACGATTTATTTGACAAGGTGAAGATAAAATTCAATTTAAATTAGTAAAAAGTGGGGGAACCAACAAATGTGTGAGTTGTGTTTGGTTCGACCTCGATATCAGCAAAAAGTGAACGATACGAATTGATGTGATACTGTAGGAGAAGTATTCTGCAAAAATAGAACAATACAAATGTTGCACAATGGTTCACGAAGCCCGCATGATATTTCAGAAATTGCCGAAGGGTATTTCATGTGTGCTTTGACGACATGCGTGCGTTGTGAACCATTGTGCAACATTTGTATTGTTCTATTTTTGCAGAATACTTCTCCTACAGTATCACATCAATTCGTATCGTTCACTTTTTGCTGATATCGAGGTCGAACCAAACACAACTCACACATTTGTTGGTTCCCCCACTTTTTACTAATTGTCCTTTTTTTGCTAGTTGTACTCCTACAACTTCATATGTTGCCTATTCACAGAGTGGATCTTGTGAACTCATTATATTATTATGGAAATCTCAGTTTTATGTGTGCACAAAGCCGAATGCAGACCATAAAATTACTGATGTTGTAATATAACGCAGGTTACTGGCTCTGTCACTATCAACAACTGAACAAAAACGCTAAACGTTCCGATTGACATGTACACCGCTTTTAGCGGCGATAAGCGATGGGGATTGGCGCCATTGACAAATCTACAATTAGAGACACCAACTCACTTACAATATAGCCATTATTTCCAATACCACATCAAAAACCTTCGTTGAAACTTTTTTTTCATTCCTGCGTCAATTGACACACGCGTCTGGCGCCAGAACGAAACGAAATTTTCTCGGTTTTCCAGCTACCAGTACACACTACATGTGTCAATTACTGATTGGAGCAATATTCAGACAATTCAATTGTCAGTTTCGTGTGTTTTTGTTTTGGCGCCATCTGGCGTCTGTTCCGAGCCAGACGATAAAATTCTATTTTGAATTTGTGGATCTTTATTTCACATTGGAATATTCAATATCTGTTAACTCGAAACAGTTTGATTGACAATAACTGATATTTTCCCAACTTTGGCGCCAATTGGCGCCAGCGCACAGGGCCAACAGAACTTTTTTGATTTTCAGATTGAGCATCTTACTTGCCATGTGATAGTTATTTAGTGTACCGAATTTCAGACGATTCCATTGACGCTGTCGTGAGTTTGGGTTTTGGCGCCATCTGGCGCCTGGTTCGAGCGCCAGAAGAAAAATTTCAGTTCTGGAAAAAGACTTTCACACTTTCCACCAAAGTATTCAATTTCTATTAGTGTTCAACATTTTAGTTGATGATAAATAGTGTTTTGCCGTTTTTGGCGCCTATTGGCGCCAGCGCCGGGCGCCAATGATGATGTATTCATCTCATATTTGGCGCGACGGGCTAACTTTTGCATTATAACTCATGTTTCAAATTTCAGCTAAATCGGTTCGGTAGTTTTTCCAATAGTGTTTTTTGGCGCCTATTGGCGCCCGCGCCCGGCGCCAATGAGGAGCTATACATCTCATATTTGGCGCGACATGCTAATTTTCGCATTAGAACTCATGTTTCAAATTTCAGCTAAATCGGTTCGATAGTTTTTCCAATAGTCGTTTTTGGCGCCTATTGGCGCCCGCGCCCGGCGCCAGAGATTACATATACATTTCATACTTGGCGCGACGAGCTAACTTTTGCCATAGAATAGATGTTCCAAATTTCAGCCAAATTGGTTCAGTAGTTTTTCCACTACGATGCGGACAGAATTCCGTGAGGGACGAGGGAGGAGGGAGGAGGGACGAATTACGGCGGAACTTTTCAACAACGACACGAAACCATAACTCAGGCGAAAATATTCCGATTTGGCTGAAATTTTCACACAATGTTCAATTCGTGATTCTCTAACGTTCTCTCCTTTTAGTTTTCAAAAAAAGAATATGTTTGAAGATTTTTGGTAATTAAAAGGAAAAAACGAGTCCGCAATGGCCAAACCAAAGACAACTCACGCAGAGCGCTTCGCGCTCCGCGCGATAGTAGTTGAAAGTACAGAAGCTGGTAGCAATAATTTCTTATTTTGGAGACAAACAACTGCAACTTACACATTTTTATTAGTAAATGTGTCGTTTTTTATGTAGTATTTAGTTGCAAAGGCTAAATTTTGTAATATTTAGAAAAGAAATTACAGGCAGCCGCTAGATTCGACAAAGAGTCGCACTTTCTGCAAAAGTTCAGAGCCAACTACATTGTCGACGTTATAGAGGCAATGGTGAAGAATCACGAGAAGTCGTTGTAGTAGTCAGTTTTCAGTTTGTAGTTTAGAGTTTGTTCTTTGCTCCCACTGAAGTTTGTATTCTAGAGTTTGTTCTTTGCTCCAGCCCTCCAGCTGACTCTTGTAGTATGAGGTGGAAGCTTGATGTTTGTTCCTTACCGATGATTCACTACAGCATGAGGTGGATAGTTCTAGATAGATTTCAAATATGATAATTTTTGTGTCGAGTTAGTTGTGTACTTTTATGTGCTATTGTTCTTATGTACGGAGTAGTTTAATAAGAATCGCAGTTTTATCGAATTTAGTTAGTGTAGGATATTCGTAGTGTTATTAGCTGCATCTTTTCCAGCAGTGTGTGTTATGTTGTTGCTCAAGTCGTTTCTAGTCCGGTTTTTTCCAAATATATAAGAAGTAAATTAAACGGTCACGTGAAACGTGAAAAATCTCATAAAATGACACGTTTCAAGTTCACGTGGTCATAAGTTTGACTGTCTTTCACACGTTTCACGTTACCATGCATGTGACTAGCGGTTTATTGCAGGCCAATTCTACAAGTAACCGGCTTTTTAGGTTACCCACTTAGGTAACCTTAAAAAAGTTAGGTTACCGAAAAAACCCGGTTATCTAGAATGCACCTGTATTGCACTTTCAAAGCGGCCAAATCAAAGGTCGTGTGGCCTGCTAACTATTGCTATTTGCCATGGGTGTACTTTGCACTTAACGCTGTTCATTTGTCTTCTTCTGTTGTCTGAGACTTATAGGTTATATTGATTGTTATTCTTGTTAATTAGAGTTTTACACTACTCACTTGTGTTTGTGAGTTTTATGTTACAATCGTAGATTTCGTTTAGTGATCGTATAGTGTCTTGAAAAGTGTGTATTGAAAATTGGAGTGTTTTCAACAGTGTAACTGTGATTACTGATTGTTTCTTGAAATTGTTCACATTTTCACAGAATAAGTAATGAACGTTTTTTTTTCTCAGAAAACTACAGTTTATTGTTCAATTGTTGCGGACAAATGTTGATACATCTCTCACGTATCTCGTTTTTTTCCATGTGTGTTTAGCCTGGTTTTATAGGCATGAAGGCCGTACATACAAGGCATTCAGTGCGAAGTTTGTTAGCCCAACATTGTGCTTTTTATCGATCTCCCTCCCTGCCGAGCAGTTCCCACGGTATAGTCGTGGTGAGTTACTTTTTTTGAATTTTCAATTCAAAATAGTTTTTGAATAATGAGTTCAGTAATTTATTAATATTATTATTATTGAAGCGAAGTAGCTTGTAGTGGATTTACGACGAAAGGAACCAGCTGATATCATTGAAGCCTCATTTTTGTTTGACTTTGTTGAAAAGGTGATTTCTATATATAACCGGGTTTTCAGGTAACCTGACCCTTTCTGATAAGCTTTTTTTCAGGTTACCTCGGTAGGTCACCGGATGGTAACCGAAAAATAAAAAACCGGATACCTGTTTTCTAACGCAAAATATGGTTTTTACCGTTATTTCGAACGATAACCGGATTTTAGTTTTAGGTTACTTCCAGGTTACTAAGGTAGCCTGGAAAAAAGGTCAACCAAAAAGGGTTAGGTTACCTGAAAACCCGGTTAGTTGTAGAATTCGCCTGTTGAAAATCTGGAGGACGAGAATGATTGATGATTTTCGTGTAAACCGGAAAAACCGGAATAACTTCATGAAAACAGGAAAGTTAGAATGATTTCTCGAAAACCAGAAATAGTAATTTTTCTTCCATAGTTTTATTTCAGTCTTGCCGCCGAATTTCCTTTAGCAGAATGGTTTCGAGCAAAGAATTGGAGACAATGGTTCGCCGAGAACCCGTCGAATTCACACTCAACGACGGACAAAATATCACCGTCGACTCGGTTATTCAGGTGAGAACAAGAATAAGGTACATCATATCTAAAACTAGGGTATCAAAACGGTTATGTTTCCAAAGAATCCGGTTACTCATATTCTGAACGGCACAAACTTCGATTTTCACTCCTATCACGTTCTATTCTCAGCAAATTATTGTTTTTCCAACGACACTTGTTCTGGATTTACTTGATGGAAACTAAACCTTGTACACAAGACACAAAGACCCGCTTTAAGATCTCAATTAATATCCATATTTTCAATAAAAATGGGTTTGATTTTAGGATACCCTGCCCTCCGGTTCCCAATTGGGTACCGTGGTTGCCATCCATGGTGCACCGGGGTCTCACAAGGACTTCAAGTACATCACCCCCTTGTTGCACGAGAAGGGAATACGTACCATTGGGGTCAACTTTCCGCACTACGGCATGACTGAAGGGAAGGTTTTTTCTTATCAAGTTAAAGTTTCGTTCGAGTGCAAAAGTTAGTCCGATGTCTATTTCACCAACTAAGACAGCAAACCCTCGCTCCATGGGAAGGGAATACGTTCCATAGCGGTCAAGATCACACTATCCACATCAGTTGCAAACACCGTTGCGCATGCGAACATCTTCCCACAACATTGGTTATCTTGTAAACGAAAACTCAGGTTGTTAGAGGAGGCCCATGCGTTCGCGGCGTAGTAGGGTAGGATCCGAGAAAAATCGTCACCACTAATTCAGTTCGCAACACTCTCGTTTTGACCATACCTAATGTATAGGATAATTTCAATACAATGACATTGTTAAAAGGTTTATACTTTTTTGGTTACAGGACATCACCTGCTCAACTATGACAACGTGGAGCGAGATAACTACGTGAAAGCAGTTATCGACACGGTTAGTTTTCACTCTGATTCTGGGAGGGGAGGGGGGGGGGGTGTAGCTGTGTCACAGGCAAAAACACGTTTCTCGCGATTAGTTTTTCTCTCATTATGTTCACATGAAATCACAGAGTATTTGAGATCATTTCTATTTAGTCACATGTATACTATAAACCGTTTTGAGAAAGACACGGAATAAATTGATTCCGGGTTGGGTAACCACAGACCTGCCATTTCAGAAACGATCTAGGTACCTGGTAATCCACTGAACTACCAGCAAATGGATGTACACTAAGAGCTCGATCAACTGAATAGAATACATCAGTAGACTTTTCCGATCATATTTTCTTATGTTTGTACTTCTAGGTCGGGCTGAAAGAGAAGGTAGTTGTGATGGGTCACAGTCGCGGCTGCGAGAATGCTACGGGATCCGCTTCGCTGGTTACGGTACGTCATTTAAGACGTACGTGCGTTTATTAGTATGTCGAAAATTAATATGTGAGGCCTGGCCATTTGAAAAGTGCCGTTGTTTATCTGTTCTAGAACAACGTGTAAATCTGACAACGGAGCGTTTTTCATTTTTCATATTGGAAATTTACACTTTGCTCTAGAAAAGACAAACAGGGGCACATTTGCAAGCCTTCCAAATGATCAGGTCTTATATATATATATATATATTCCACGAGCCTAGAAGTATAAAATTAACTTGTGTATGAATCGGTGTAGAAATCAAACCTTCTGCTTGTTCAAGTTGGAAAGAGTTCAAATTTTACGAAAAACGTAGGTCTTAGCGAAATGACCCAGGAAATATTAACGGCTTATCTTTTCCGAATGTTCTTATTTAAAGCGATTTGTAGTTTGATCCCGGTCAAGTAATTTCACATTTTTCATCTTCAGAATCTGCTCTGCGGTCTGGTGCTCCTGAATCCCACTGGCCTTCGACTTCATCGTGGGCTCCGTCCCTTCTGGGGTCTCCAGGTTCTCATCTGGCTCTACGATCTCGGCTCACTGGCACAGAAGATCATGCACCCGATTCTGTTGTACTGTGAGTTTCCATTTTCAGAAATTCATTTCAATTGAATATAGCAGATATTTACTAGTAAACAACCAATAAAACAAACAGTAAATTAGCTCTACGACCTCGACTCTCTCGCACAGAAAATTATGCATCCGATACTGTAGTATTGTGAGTTTTGATTTTCAAAAAAGCGATTCATTTGCATATAGCACACATTTAAAGTGAAACAACCTGTAAATCACACCTTCAATGAATGATTGATAGCTTCATTTTGATATCTTTCTGCCAGGACACCAATGGTTTGTGAATGTTCTCACGTTTGGTATTTTAAGTTTAATTTTAATTGTAACTGGGAAGAAGTTCATTGTTATTCCACAGTCACTGAAAAGAACATGTCAGAAGCAAAAAGTTACAGTATCCTGCCGCCTTTTTATGGGTGACCATCGGTGACCACTATGTATAGATTTTGCTATTTCCAAAGCAAACCAATACGCTGTCGTCTCTCCATCCTGATCGGTTTGTAGTTTGATCGAAATTCGTGAATTTGGCCGTCTATCGAGATCAAACTACGAAAAAGACACGGTCACACCAGTAAGGCCCGACTGTTGGACAAAAAGTAGGTGAATTCTATATCTAACCGGGTTTTTAGGTAACCTAACCCTTTTTTGGTAACCTGTTTTTCAGGTTACCTCAGTAGGTAACCGGTTGGTAACCTAAAATAAAAAAAACGGTTACCTGTTTTTCTAACGCCAAACGTGGTTTTTACCGTTAGTTTGAACGGTAACCGGATTTTAGTTTCAGGTTACTTCCAGGTTACCTACAAGGTAACCTGAAAAATTGGTTACCAAAAAAGGGTCAGGTTACCTAAAAACCCGGTTAGTTGTAGAATTGGCCCAAAAAGTAGTCTGTTTTACGTTTTTATCGTGAAAATTGATGATCCTTTATCAAAAATAGACAAATGTTCTCGTTTTCTGCGAAAAAGCAGGCCATTTTTTGAATTTTCCTGACTGTTCGAACAGCTTTACTGGGGTGTGTTCACTTTCTATTATTTCAGTCTACAACAATGTGCTGGGTCTCCGATTGGACACGGGTGAGCGGGCCATGATGTGTATGCGAACCATGTCGAATATTGAGTTGGCCGGCCTGAAACCCAAGATTCAGAAGATTAACGACGCCGAAAAGGTGAGCTCACACTCCCTCTTGTGAAATTGTCCGAATTTTAGTTGCAAAATCATTAATTTTTACGTGTTTCCATCTAAAAATGGACCACTTTTGTATAGTCTGACCTAACTGATGTATGGCGTGAGCTAGGGGTAGTCCAGAGTTCAAAATTGAAAGTTTCGGAGTTTTAACAGTAGAGAAAATTCGAGTTTTTGAAGCCAAAATTTCGGTTCTCCAGTTTCCGAGTTCGATCCTACTCTAAAGTAGGAAAGACTAGACTGGGAGAAGTTTTAGGCTCGAGTCTTGGTTGCCTACGCTGGGAAGGACATTCTGATTGAGCGAGAAATTGCTCAAGAACTAGCTCACAGTTTCACGGATCACAAAGAAGTGGTTAGTTCCTTATTTTCTAATAAATGTCAGCTGGTAAATAAGAATGAAAGCTCTAATGTGGTATAGTTTGATCTAGTTACAGTGTCCAAGAATAGTTGAGAGAATGCAAATTAAAGTGGTATGTTTATTTTCCACGCATAGTTTGATTTTTATGTAATGATGGCAAAATCCAAAAACGAGAGAGCGTGCATGTCGATGAGACGCAGACAGTATGTGTCACTCTGATGTACACGTCTCTCGCCTATTTACCCTGCTTTGAAAGTGACTGGCCCATTGATCACAAGCTGTCCGAGTTAAGTTATTTTTTGTGGTCTCACATTGCTAGATGTAGATAGTGTTAGCTCACGTTCAGTACTAGTAGCTGAGGTTGGCTACTCGTGATCTCGAGAAAATGCTAATAATTCAATAATATAATAATAATAATAATAATAATATAATATTAATTCAGATGTGTCCTGACAATTCGGATGAAGAAAATGAGAGAGCCATCAAGGCGACAGCTGCTCTCATTGAGGCTGGCACCAAATCGGTGAGAGAATTCGGCTATAGGGTGTTCTTTTTTGTAGTTTGATCTCGTAGTTGTAGTTCTATTCCAATTTTCGAGTTTCGATCGAAAAGGAATGAAATCAAACTACAAACATAGTTGGATAGGGCAACATACACCGTATAGGGTTGCTTTAGAAAAGTGAACCATAAATATGTATTGGTCATCCACGATATTCAACATGAAATAAAGGCGGAAGACTATGATAGGTTAGTTAGAGCGCAATTAATACTTGAAATATAACTGAAAATTTTGAGTTTCAGAAAAGGAACTTGTCCAAGAGATCTATTTCCACAAAAAATACCTACAAATTGCTTTATTTAGTTACTTTTAACCTAGAATTCTTCAGGTATCCGTGGAATTTTCTAGGGAGGGTCATTTTCTACAGAAGCATCGAGCAAAATATGTTGCCGATTCGATAGAGGCAATGCTGAAAGCTGCATGAAAAGGATAATTATCGATTGATTTGATCTCCTGTTGTTTTAAGATTGGTCATAATACTTTATACTGTTCTAGAACTGTTTGTTTCGGTTCAACCAGAGCTTTATTATTAATATGTAATTATGTCTGGGATCACTTAAAAGTTAGGTACGCAGGTTTGCAGTTTATTTTCTGGTCACTTTTCTGTTTGTTGGGATTTCCTAAGATGTCTAAGATTTATCAATGTATTTTACTGGTTTTTAACCTTGTTTTAGAATAATTCTTAGGTTCTAGTTAGTTCTTGGTGGAGCGTGTTTTTGTGCCGAGCTTTTTACATAGATTAATAGATGCAGAATAAAGTTACGAAGAAGTTTTTACCCGGTTAGAACTCTGAATGTACTCTTGAGGTTAAGCTAATGATTAAAACTTATCCTATTCGTCAAATCAATGTTATTTCCGAAATGTATTTGACAAAACAAAAAGTGAAGCCCGATGCGGGGCTCGAACCCGCGACAGCCAGATTAAGAGTCTGGTGCTCTACCGACTGAGCTAACCGGGCTGTGATTGAAAGGGAACACTGCGCCGATACACGCTGCCTGCCAGGGCCTGTCACACCTACGAGAAAGTGGCAACAAGCATAAGAGTGTACTACTCTGCCGACTAAGATAACCACAATCTACTAAAAAAAGCAAACGCGTGGTATTTTTCTGATGATGTCTCTGTTTTCAATTATGCGAAACCATCAATTTTATAACCCCCCGTATTTGTACTCTTATAATTTTACAAAAACGATCTATATGAACACGTTTTGGTAGCAAAAACGTTAGTCCGAACATTCCTAAAGGTTAATTGGCAAATAAGCGATCAATAGTGGTAATTGAGGTTAAGCTAATGAATCCTATTCGTCAAATCAATGTTATTTCCGAAATGTATTTGACAAAACAAAAAGTGAAGCCCGATGCGGGGCTCGAACCCGCGACAGCCAGATTAAGAGTCTGGTGCTCTACCGACTGAGCTAACCGGGCTGTGATTGAAAGGGAACACTGCGCCGATACACGCTGCCTGCCAGGGCCTGTCACACCTACGAGAAAGTGGCAACAAGCATAAGAGTGTACTACTCTGCCGACTAAGATAACCACAATCTACTAAAAAAAGCAAACGCGTGGTATTTTTCTGATGATGTCTCTGTTTTCAATTATGCGAAACCATCAATTTTATAACCCCCCGTATTTGTACTCTTATAATTTTACAAAAACGATCTATATGAACACGTTTTGGTAGCAAAAACGTTAGTCCGAACATTCCTAAAGGTTAATTGGCAAATAAGCGATCAATAGTGGTAATTGAGGTTGGGCGAAAGATTAAAACTTATCCTATTCGTCAAATCAATGTTATTTCCGAAATGTATTTGACAAAACAAAAAGTGAAGCCCGATGCGGGGCTCGAACCGGCGACAGCCAGATTAAGAGTCTGGTGCTCTACCGACTGAGCTAACCGGGCTGTGATTGAAAGGGAACACTGCGCCGATACACGCTGCCTGCCAGGGCCTGTCACACCTACGAGAAAGTGGCAACAAGCATAAGAGTGTACTACTCTGCCGACTAAGATAACCACAATCTACTAAAAAAAGCAAACGCGTGGTATTTTTCTGATGATGTCTCTGTTTTCAATTATGCGAAACCATCAATTTTATAACCCCCCGTATTTGTACTCTTATAATTTTACAAAAACGATCTATATGAACACGTTTTGGTAGCAAAAACGTTAGTCCGAACATTCCTAAAGGTTAATTGGCAAATAAGCGATCAATAGTGGTAATTGAGGTTAAGCTAATGAATCCTATTCGTCAAATCAATGTTATTTCCGAAATGTATTTGACAAAACAAAAAGTGAAGCCCGATGCGGGGCTCGAACCCGCGACAGCCAGATTAAGAGTCTGGTGCTCTACCGACTGAGCTAACCGGGCTGTGATTGAAAGGGAACACTGCGCCGATACACGCTGCCTGCCAGGGCCTGTCACACCTACGAGAAAGTGGCAACAAGCATAAGAGTGTACTACTCTGCCGACTAAGATAACCACAATCTACTAAAAAAAGCAAACGCGTGGTATTTTTCTGATGATGTCTCTGTTTTCAATTATGCGAAACCATCAATTTTATAACCCCCGTATTTGTACTCTTATAATTTTACAAAAACGATCTATATGAACACGTTTTGGTAGCAAAAACGTTAGTCCGAACATTCCTAAAGGTTAATTGGCAAATAAGCGATCAATAGTGGTAATTGAGGTTGGGCGAAAGATTAAAACTTATCCTATTCGTCAAATCAATGTTATTTCCGAAATGTATTTGACAAAACAAAAAGTGAAGCCCGATGCGGGGCTCGAACCCGCGACAGCCAGATTAAGAGTCTGGTGCTCTACCGACTGAGCTAACCGGGCTGTGATTGAAAGGGAACACTGCGCCGATACACGCTGCCTGCCAGGGCCTGTCACACCTACGAGAAAGTGGCAACAAGCATAAGAGTGTACTACTCTGCCGACTAAGATAACCACAATCTACTAAAAAAAGCAAACGCGTGGTATTTTTCTGATGATGTCTCTGTTTTCAATTATGCGAAACCATCAATTTTATAACCCCCGTATTTGTAC
Source organism: Litoditis marina (assembly GCA_964036275.1). Lineage (NCBI taxonomy): Eukaryota > Metazoa > Nematoda > Chromadorea > Rhabditida > Rhabditidae > Litoditis > Litoditis marina. The sequence continues at coordinate 34,930,243 of OZ038434.1, read as the reverse complement.
TCTTATAATTTTACAAAAACGATCTATATGAACACGTTTTGGTAGCAAAAACGTTAGTCCGAACATTCCTAAAGGTTAATTGGCAAATAAGCGATCAATAGTGGTAATTGAGGTTGGGCGAAAGATTAAAACTTATCCTATTCGTCAAATCAATGTTATTTCCGAAATGTATTTGACAAAACAAAAAGTGAAGCCCGATGCGGGGCTCGAACCCGCGACAGCCAGATTAAGAGTCTGGTGCTCTACCGACTGAGCTAACCGGGCCGTGATTGAAAGGGAACACTGCGCCGATACACGCTGCCTGCCAGGGCCTGTCACACCTACGAGAAAGTGGCAACAAGCATAAGAGTGTACTACTCTGCCGACTAAGATAACCACAATCTACTAAAAAAAGCAAACGCGTGGTATTTTTCTGATGATGTCTCTGTTTTCAATTATGCGAAACCATCAATTTTATAACCCCCGTATTTGTACTCTTATAATTTTACAAAAACGATCTATATGAACACGTTTTGGTAGCAAAAACGTTAGTCCGAACATTCCTAAAGGTTAATTGGCAAATAAGCGATCAATAGTGGTAATTGAGGTTGGGCGCAAGATTAAAACTTATCCTATTCGTCAAATCAATGTTATTTCCGAAATGTATTTGACAAAACAAAAAGTGAAGCCCGATGCGGGGCTCGAACCCGCGACAGCCAGATTAAGAGTCTGGTGCTCTACCGACTGAGCTAACCGGGCTGTGATTGAAAGGGAACACTGCGCCGATACACGCTGCCTGCCAGGGCCTGTCACACCTACGAGAAAGTGGCAACAAGCATAAGAGTGTACTACTCTGCCGACTAAGATAACCACAATCTACTAAAAAAAGCAAACGCGTGGTATTTTTCTGATGATGTCTCTGTTTTCAATTATGCGAAACCATCAATTTTATAACCCCCGTATTTGTACTCTTATAATTTTACAAAAACGATCTATATGAACACGTTTTGGTAGCAAAAACGTTAGTCCGAACATTCCTAAAGGTTAATTGGCAAATAAGCGATCAATAGTGGTAATTGAGGTTGGGCGAAAGATTAAAACTTATCCTATTCGTCAAATCAATGTTATTTCCGAAATGTATTTGACAAAACAAAAAGTGAAGCCCGATGCGGGGCTCGAACCCGCGACAGCCAGATTAAGAGTCTGGTGCTCTACCGACTGAGCTAACCGGGCTGTGATTGAAAGGGAACACTGCGCCGATACACGCTGCCTGCCAGGGCCTGTCACACCTACGAGAAAGTGGCAACAAGCATAAGAGTGTACTACTCTGCCGACTAAGATAACCACAATCTACTAAAAAAAGCAAACGCGTGGTATTTTTCTGATGATGTCTCTGTTTTCAATTATGCGAAACCATCAATTTTATAACCCCCGTATTTGTACTCTTATAATTTTACAAAAACGATCTATATGAACACGTTTTGGTAGCAAAAACGTTAGTCCGAACATTCCTAAAGGTTAATTGGCAAATAAGCGATCAATAGTGGTAATTGAGGTTGGGCGAAAGATTAAAACTTATCCTATTCGTCAAATCAATGTTATTTCCGAAATGTATTTGACAAAACAAAAAGTGAAGCCCGATGCGGGGCTCGAACCCGCGACAGCCAGATTAAGAGTCTGGTGCTCTACCGACTGAGCTAACCGGGCTGTGATTGAAAGGGAACACTGCGCCGATACACGCTGCCTGCCAGGGCCTGTCACACCTACGAGAAAGTGGCAACAAGCATAAGAGTGTACTACTCTGCCGACTAAGATAACCACAATCTACTAAAAAAAGCAAACGCGTGGTATTTTTCTGATGATGTCTCTGTTTTCAATTATGCGAAACCATCAATTTTATAACCCCCGTATTTGTACTCTTATAATTTTACAAAAACGATCTATATGAACACGTTTTGGTAGCAAAAACGTTAGTCCGAACATTCCTAAAGGTTAATTGGCAAATAAGCGATCAATAGTGGTAATTGAGGTTGGGCGAAAGATTAAAACTTATCCTATTCGTCAAATCAATGTTATTTCCGAAATGTATTTGACAAAACAAAAAGTGAAGCCCGATGCGGGGCTCGAACCCGCGACAGCCAGATTAAGAGTCTGGTGCTCTACCGACTGAGCTAACCGGGCTGTGATTGAAAGGGAACACTGCGCCGATACACGCTGCCTGCCAGGGCCTGTCACACCTACGAGAAAGTGGCAACAAGCATAAGAGTGTACTACTCTGCCGACTAAGATAACCACAATCTACTAAAAAAAGCAAACGCGTGGTATTTTTCTGATGATGTCTCTGTTTTCAATTATGCGAAACCATCAATTTTATAACCCCCCGTATTTGTACTCTTATAATTTTACAAAAACGATCTATATGAACACGTTTTGGTAGCAAAAACGTTAGTCCGAACATTCCTAAAGGTTAATTGGCAAATAAGTGATGATGTCTCTGTTTTCAATTATGCGAAACCATCAATTTTATAACCCCCGTATTTGTACTCTTATAATTTTACAAAAACGATCTATATGAACACGTTTTGGTAGCAAAAACGTTAGTCCGAACATTCCTAAAGGTTAATTGGCAAATAAGCGATCCACCTCTATATTTGGGTAGTTTGGTGTGTATGTCCAGAAATTCACAGTTTGCCCTTTTGGTCGGAAAAAAGTGAGGCAAGCGATGAAAGCTGGGGAGAAAAGGAAAACGTGAAAAAGACGTGCTTTTGGATTTAATTTTCAATTGGTAGTGGGATGAGGGTGGTGGATCACCGTTTTTTTTCGCGGATAGAAAATGGAAACGAGTTTACGTGAGCTGTTCATACGCGGCAATTTCGGAGAAAAGCCATTTTGCATTGAAACAGGTATTTGTATTTAGTTTTGCTTTATCATCTCTCTTTATCTTTATTTTTGATCCAAATCCAATTATCCTGCTTTTGACTCTCTTTCTCATATGTAGTAGAAAAAAGTAGAGAATAAGATAATACACCGCGCCTCCTTTGTTTTGCATTTTCGCTGTGTTTGTCAATTTCCACGGTTTTAATTTTCGCTGTGTATGTGAGCCCCAATGTCCTCATTTCCGCTGTCTATGTGAGCCCCACTGTTTCCATTTCCGCTGTATATGTTAGCCCAACTGTTCCCATTCCGCTGGCCATGTGAACCCTACTGTTCCCATTTCCGCTGTATATGTGAGCCCCACTGTTCCCATTCTCACTGTCAATGGGAGCCCCACTGTTCCCATTTCCGCTGTCTATGTGAGCCCCACTGTTCCCATTTCCGCTGCCTTCAGTTGTCGCACTGTCTCACTTCCGCTGTCTATGTTTATGTTAGCCCCACTGTCCCCATTTCCGTTGGCTGTGTGATCCCAACTGTCCCCATTTTCGCTGTCTATGTGAACCCCACTGTTCCCTTTTTCGATGTTCATGTGAGCCTGACTGTCCCCAGTTTCGCTGTTTATGTGAGCCCTACTCATCCCATTTTTGCTGTGTATGAGAGAGAGAAAGAGAGACGGAGATAAAGAGACGGAGACAGGAGCATAGAAGATAGAAGGGGGGGGGGGGGGTTAATGGAGAGCGTGAGAGTAGAAAGAGATAATAGAAAAGAGTCTCGCCTGTCTCGAGAGAGATGTCTCGCACTCTATGTTAGGGAGGGGTCTCGCGCTACATGTTGAGAATAATTTCCGCGCCCTACGTCTAGGAGAAAAGAGGGCCAGGAAGCTCCCGCCAGCCTGGAATAAAAACAAGGGAGGCGGAGGCGGCTTTAGCCGCCGGCGACCTTCCTTGTCCATGCATATATTTGGGTAGTTTGGTGTGTGTGTATGTCCAGGAATTCACAGTTTGCCCTTTTGGTCGAAAAAAAGTGAGGCAAGCGATGAATGCTGGGGAGGAGAGGAAGACGTGAAAAAAGACGTGCTTTTGGATTTCATTTTCAATTGGTAGTGGGATGAGGGTGGTGGATCACGGTTTTTTTCGCGGATAGAAAATGAAAACGAGTTTACGTGAGCTGTTCATACGCGGCAATTTCGGAGAAAAGCCATTTTGCTCTACTGGCGACTCGGGCGGCGGCTGGGATGCCTGAGAAAAGGTATTTGTCGTTTGTTTTTGGGTAAATATCTATTTTCCCCATTGGTTTCCACTCTTCTATCCAACTATCCTGTTTTTTTATTCTCTTTCTCATATGTAGTAAAAAAACCGCTGTCCTATGTAGTAGAGAACTGTCACGCTCTATGTCAAGAAGAATAAAGAGAGGATGGGAGAGAGATAAAAAGATAGATAGATAGTGAAATGAAGAGAAAACAGGTGAGGGAATATGTCGCACCTCCTTTGATTTCAATTTTCGATGTGTTTGTCAATTTCAACTGTCTCTATTTTCGCTGTACATGTGATCCCGACTGTCCCCATTTCCGCTGTCTATGGGACTCCCACTGCCCCATTTTGGCTCTCTATGTGAGCCCCACTCTTCCCATTTTGGCTGTCTATGTGAGCCCCACTGCCCCCATTTTTGCTGTCCATGTGAGCCTCACTCTCCCTATTTCGGCTGTCTATGTGAGCCCCACTGTCCCTATTTTTGCTGTTCATGTGAGCCCCACTGTCCCTGTTCCGGCTGTCTATGTGAGCCCCACTGTCCCCATTTCCGCTGTCTATGTGAACCCCACTGTCCCCATTTCCGCTGTCTATGTGAGCCCTACTGTCCCATTTCCGCTGTCAATGTGAGTCCCACTGTCCCCATTTCCACTGTCTATCTGAGCCCACTGTCCCCATTTCCGCTGTGTATGTGAGCCCCACTGTCCTCATTTCCACTGTCTATGTGAGCCCCACTGTCCCCATTCCCGCTGTCTATCTGAGCCCACTGTCCCCATTTCCGCTGTCTATGTGAGCCCCACTGTCCCCATTCCCACTGTCTATGTGAGCCCCACTGTCCCCATTTCCGCTGTCTATGTGAGCCCCACTGTCCCCATTTCCGCTGTCTATGTGAGCCCTACTCATCCTATTTTTGCTGTCTATGTGAGCCCTACTAATCCTATTTTTGCTGTGTATGACGGAGAGAGAGAGATGGAAAGAGGGACATAGAAAGAGAGAGAAGGAGGGCAGGGGGGGGGGTTGATGGAGAGCGTGAGAGAAGAAAGTGAGAATAGAAAAGAGTCTCGCCTGTCTCGAGAGAGATGTCTCGCGCTCGATGCTGAAGAAAAGTCTCGCGCTCTATGTTACGGAGAGATCCCGCGATACATGTTGAGAATAACTTCCACGCCCCATGTCTAGGAGAAAAGAGGGCCAGGAAGCTCTCGCCAGCCCGGAACAAAAACAAGGGAGGCGGAGGCGGCTTTAGCCGCCGGCGACCTTCCTTGTCAATAGTGGTAATTGAGGTTGGGCGAAAGATTAAAACTTATCCTATTCGTCAAATCAATGTTATTTCCGAAATGTATTTGACAAAACAAAAAGTGAAGCCCGATGCGGGGCTCGAACCCGCGACAGCCAGATTAAGAGTCTGCTGCTCTACCGACTGAGCTAACCGGGCTGTGATTGAAAGGGAACACTGCGCCGATACACGCTGCCTGCCAGGGCCTGTCACACCTACGAGAAAGTGGCAACAAGCATAAGAGTGTACTACTCTGCCGACTAAGATAACCACAATCTACTAAAAAAAGCAAACGCGTGGTATTTTTCTGATGATGTCTCTGTTTTCAATTATGCGAAACCATCAATTTTATAACCCCCGTATTTGTACTCTTATAATTTTACAAAAACGATCTATATGAACACGTTTTGGTAGCAAAAACGTTAGTCCGAACATTCCTAAAGGTTAATTGGCAAATAAGCGATCAATAGTGGTAATTGAGGTTGGGCGAAAGATTAAAACTTATCCTATTCGTCAAATCAATGTTATTTCCGAAATGTATTTGACAAAACAAAAAGTGAAGCCCGATGCGGGGCTCGAACCCGCGACAGCCAGATTAAGAGTCTGGTGCTCTACCGACTGAGCTAACCGGGCTGTGATTGAAAGGGAACACTGCGCCGATAAAAGCTGCCTGCCAGGGCCTGTCACACCTACGAGAAAGTGGCAACAAGCATAAGAGTGTACTACTCTGCCGACTAAGATAACCACAATCTACTAAAAAAAGCAAACGCGTGGTATTTTTCTGATGATGTCTCTGTTTTCAATTATGTGAAACCATCAATTTTATAACCCCCGTATTTGTACTCTTATAATTTTACAAAAACGATCTATATGAACACGTTTTGGTAGCAAAAACGTTAGTCCGAACATTCCTAAAGGTTAATTGGCAAATAAGTGATGATGTCTCTGTTTTCAATTATGCGAAACCATCAATTTTATAACCCCCGTATTTGTACTCTTATAATTTTACAAAAACGATCTATATGAACAAGTTTTGGTAGCAAAAACGTTAGTCCGAACATTCCTAAATGTTAATTGGCAAATAAGTGATGATGTCTCTGTTTTCAATTATGCGAAACCATCAATTTTATAACCCCCGTATTTGTACTCTTATAATTTTACAAAAACGATCTATATGAACACGTTTTGGTAGCAAAAACGTTAGTCCGAACATTCCTAAAGGTTAATTGGCAAATAAGTGATGATGTCTCTGTTTTCAATTATGCGAAACCATCAATTTTATAACCCCCGTATTTGTACTCTTATAATTTTACAAAAACGATCTATATAAACACGTTTGGTAGCAAAAACGTTAGTCCGAACATTCCTAAAGGTTAATTGGCAAATAAGTGATGATGTCTCTGTTTTCAATTATGCGAAACCATCAATTTTATAACCCCCGTATTTGTACTCTTATAATTTTACAAAAACGATCTATATGAACACGTTTTGGTAGCAAAAACGTTAGTCCGAACATTCCTAAAGGTTAATTGGCAAATAAGTGATGATGTCTCTGTTTTCAATTATGCGAAACCATCAATTTTATAACCCCCGTATTTGTACTCTTATAATTTTACAAAAACGATCTATATAAACACGTTTTGGTAGCAAAAACGTTAGTCCGAACATTCCTAAAGGTTAATTGGCAAATAAGTGATGATGTCTCTGTTTTCAATTATGCGAAACCATCAATTTTATAACCCCCGTATTTGTACTCTTATAATTTTACAAAAACGATCTATATGAACACGTTTTGGTAGCAAAAACGTTAGTCCGAACATTCCTAAAGGTTAATTGGCAAAGAAGTGATGATGTCTCTGTTTTCAATTATGCGAAACCATCAATTTTATAACCCCCCGTATTTGTACTCTTATAATTTTACAAAAACGATCTATATGAACACGTTTTGGTAGCAAAAACGTTAGTCCGAACATTCCTAAAGGTTAATTGGCAAATAAGTGATGATGTCTCTGTTTTCAATTATGCGAAACCATCAATTTTATAACCCCCGTATTTGTACTCTTATAATTTTACAAAAACGATCTATATGAACACGTTTTGGTAGCAAAAACGTTAGTCCGAACATTCCTAAAGGTTAATTGGCAAATAAGTGATGATGTCTCTGTTTTCAATTATACGAAACCATCAATTTTATAACCCCCCGTATTTGTACTCTTATAATTTTACAAAAACGATCTATATGAACACGTTTTGGTAGCAAAAACGTTAGTCCGAACATTCCTAAAGGTTAATTGGCAAAGAAGTGATGATGTCTCTGTTTTCAATTATGCGAAACCATCAATTTTATAACCCCCCGTATTTGTACTCTTATAATTTTACAAAAACGATCTATATGAACACGTTTTGGTAGCAAAAACGTTAGTCCGAACATTCCTAAAGGTTAATTGGCAAATAAGTGATGATGTCTCTGTTTTCAATTATGCGAAACCATCAATTTTATAACCCCCGTATTTGTACTCTTATAATTTTACAAAAACGATCTATATGAACACGTTTTGGTAGCAAAAACGTTAGTCCGAACATTCCTAAAGGTTAATTGGCAAATAAGTGATGATGTCTCTGTTTTCAATTATGCGAAACCATCAATTTTATAACCCCCGTATTTGTACTCTTATAATTTTACAAAAACGATCTATATGAACACGTTTTGGTAGCAAAAACGTTAGTCCGAACATTCCTAAAGGTTAATTGGCAAATAAGCGATCAATAGTGGTAATAGAGGTTGGGCGAAAGATTAAAACTTATCCTATTCGTCAAATCAATGTTATTTCCGAAATGTATTTGACAAAACCAAAAGTGAAGCCCGATGCGGGGTAACCGGGCTGTGATTGAAAGGGAACACTGCGCCGATACACGCTGCCTGCCAGGGCCTGTCACACCTACGAGAAAGTGGCAACAAGCATAAGAGTGTACTACTCTGCCGACTAAGATAACCACAATCTACTAAAAAAAGCAAACGCGTGGTATTTTTCTGATGATGTCTCTGTTTTCAATTATGCGAAACCATCAATTTTATAACCCCCGTATTTGTACTCTTATAATTTTACAAAAACGATCTATATGAACACGTTTTGGTAGCAAAAACGTTAGTCCGAACATTCCTAAAGGTTAATTGGCAAATAAGCGATCAATAGTGGTAATTGAGGTTGGGCGAAAGATTAAAACTTATCCTATTCGTCAAATCAATGTTATTTCCGAAATGTATTTGACCAAACAAAAAGTGAAGCCCGATGCGGGGCTCGAACCCGCGACAGCCAGATTAAGAGTCTGGTGCTCTACCGACTGAGCTAACCGGGCTGTGATTGAAAGGGAACACTGCGCCGATACACGCTGCCTGCCAGGGCCTGTCACACCTACGAGAAAGTGGCAACAAGCATAAGAGTGTACTACTCTGCCGACTAAGATAACCACAATCTACTAAAAAAAGCAAACGCGTGGTATTTTTCTGATGATGTCTCTGTTTTCAATTATGCGAAACCATCAATTTTATAACCCCCCGTATTTGTACTCTTATAATTTTACAAAAACGATCTATATGAACACGTTTTGGTAGCAAAAACGTTAGTCCGAACATTCCTAAAGGTTAATTGGCAAATAAGCGATCAATAGTGGTAATTGAGGTTGGGCGAAAGATTAAAACTTATCCTATTCGTCAAATCAATGTTATTTCCGAAATGTATTTGACAAAACAAAAAGTGAAGCCCGATGCGGGGCTCGAACCCGCGACAGCCAGATTAAGAGTCTGGTGCTCTACCGACTGAGCTAACCGGGCCGTGATTGAAAGGGAACACTGCGCCGATACACGCTGCCTGCCAGGGCCTGTCACACCTACGAGAAAGTGGCAACAAGCATAAGAGTGTACTACTCTGCCGACTAAGATAACCACAATCTACTAAAAAAAGCAAACGCGTGGTATTTTTCTGATGATGTCTCTGTTTTCAATTATGCGAAACCATCAATTTTATAACCCCCGTATTTGTACTCTTATAATTTTACAAAAACGATCTATATGAACACGTTTTGGTAGCAAAAACGTTAGTCCGAACATTCCTAAAGGTTAATTGGCAAATAAGCGATCAATAGTGGTAATTGAGGTTGGGCGAAAGATTAAAACTTATCCTATTCGTCAAATCAATGTTATTTCCGAAATGTATTTGACCAAACAAAAAGTGAAGCCCGATGCGGGGCTCGAACCCGCGACAGCCAGATTAAGAGTCTGGTGCTCTACCGACTGAGCTAACCGGGCTGTGATTGAAAGGGAACACTGCGCCGATACACGCTGCCTGCCAGGGCCTGTCACACCTACGAGAAAGTGGCAACAAGCATAAGAGTGTACTACTCTGCCGACTAAGATAACCACAATCTACTAAAAAAAGCAAACGCGTGGTATTTTTCTGATGATGTCTCTGTTTTCAATTATGCGAAACCATCAATTTTATAACCCCCGTATTTGTACTCTTATAATTTTACAAAAACGATCTATATGAACACGTTTTGGTAGCAAAAACGTTAGTCCGAACATTCCTAAAGGTTAATTGGCAAATAAGTGATGATGTCTCTGTTTTCAATTATGCGAAACCATCAATTTTATAACCCCCGTATTTGTACTCTTATAATTTTACAAAAACGATCTATATGAACACGTTTTGGTAGCAAAAACGTTAGTCCGAACATTCCTAATGGTTAATTGGCAAATAAGCGATCAATAGTGGTAATTGAGGTTGGGCGAAAGATTAAAACTTATCCTATTCGTCAAATCAATGTTATTTCCGAAATGTATTTGACAAAACAGAAAGTGAAGCCCGATGCGGGGCTCGAACCCGCGACAGCCAGATTAAGAGTCTGGTGCTCTACCGACTGAGCTAACCGGGCTGTGATTGAAATGGAACACTGCGCCGATACACGCTGCCTGCCAGGGCCTGTCACACCTACGAGAAAGTGGCAACAAGCATAAGAGTGTACTACTCTGCCGACTAAGATAACCACAATCTACTAAAAAAAGCAAACGCGTGGTATTTTTCTGATGATGTCTCTGTTTTCAATTATGCGAAACCATCAATTTTATAACCCCCGTATTTGTACTCTTATAATTTTACAAAAACGATCTATATGAACACGTTTTGGTAGCAAAAACGTTAGTCCGAACATTCCTAAAGGTTAATTGGCAAATAAGCGATCAATAGTGGTAATTGAGGTTGGGCGAAAGATTAAAACTTATCCTATTCGTCAAATCAATGTTATTTCCGAAATGTATTTGACAAAACAAAAAGTGAAGCCCGATGCGGGGCTCGAACCCGCGACAGCCAGATTAAGAGTCTGGTGCTCTACCGACTGAGCTAACCGGGCTGTGATTGAAAGGGAACACTGCGCCGATACACGCTGCCTGCCAGGGCCTGTCACACCTACGAGAAAGTGGCAACAAGCATAAGAGTGTACTACTCTGCCGACTAAGATAACCACAATCTACTAAAAAAAGCAAACGCGTGGTATTTTTCTGATGATGTCTCTGTTTTCAATTATGCGAAACCATCAATTTTATAACCCCCGTATTTGTACTCTTATAATTTTACAAAAACGATCTATATGAACACGTTTTGGTAGCAAAAACGTTAGTCCGAACATTCCTAAAGGTTAATTGGCAAATAAGCGATCAATAGTGGTAATTGAGGTTGGGCGAAAGATTAAAACTTATCCTATTCGTCAAATCAATGTTATTTCCGAAATGTATTTGACAAAACAAAAAGTGAAGCCCGATGCGGGGCTCGAACCCGCGACAGCCAGATTAAGAGTCTGGTGCTCTACCGACTGAGCTAACCGGGCTGTGATTGAAAGGGAACACTGCGCCGATACACGCTGCCTGCCAGGGCCTGTCACACCTACGAGAAAGTGGCAACAAGCATAAGAGTGTACTACTCTGCCGACTAAGATAACCACAATCTACTAAAAAAAGCAAACGCGTGGTATTTTTCTGATGATGTCTCTGTTTTCAATTATGCGAAACCATCAATTTTATAACCCCCGTATTTGTACTCTTATAATTTTACAAAAACGATCTATATGAACACGTTTTGGTAGCAAAAACGTTAGTCCGAACATTCCTAAAGGTTAATTGGCAAATAAGTGATGATGTCTCTGTTTTCAATTATGCGAAACCATCAATTTTATAACCCCCGTATTTGTACTCTTATAATTTTACAAAAACGATCTATATGAACACGTTTTGGTAGCAAAAACGTTAGTCCGAACATTCCATAAGGTTAATTGGCAAATAAGCGATCAATAGTGGTAATTGAGGTTGGGCGAAAGATTAAAACTTATCCTATTCGTCAAATCAATGTTATTTCCGAAATGTATTTGACAAAACAAAAAGTGAAGCCCGATGCGGGGCTCGAACCCGCGACAGCCAGATTAAGAGTCTGGTGCTCTACCGACTGAGCTAACCGGGCTGTGATTGAAATGGAACACTGCGCCGATACACGCTGCCTGCCAGGGCCTGTCACACCTACGAGAAAGTGGCAACAAGCATAAGAGTGTACTACTCTGCCGACTAAGATAACCACAATCTACTAAAAAAAGCAAACGCGTGGTATTTTTCTGATGATGTCTCTGTTTTCAATTATGCGAAACCATCAATTTTATAACCCCCGTATTTGTACTCTTATAATTTTACAAAAACGATCTATATGAACACGTTTTGGTAGCAAAAACGTTAGTCCGAACATTCCTAAAGGTTAATTGGCAAATAAGCGATCAATAGTGGTAATTGAGGTTGGGCGAAAGATTAAAACTTATCCTATTCGTCAAATCAATGTTATTTCCGAAATGTATTTGACAAAACAAAAAGTGAAGCCCGATGCGGGGCTCGAACCCGCGACAGCCAGATTAAGAGTCTGGTGCTCTACCGACTGAGCTAACCGGGCTGTGATTGAAAGGGAACACTGCGCCGATACACGCTGCCTGCCAGGGCCTGTCACACCTACGAGAAAGTGGCAACAAGCATAAGAGTGTACTACTCTGCCGACTAAGATAACCACAATCTACTAAAAAAAGCAAACGCGTGGTATTTTTCTGATGATGTCTCTGTTTTCAATTATGCGAAACCATCAATTTTATAACCCCCGTATTTGTACTCTTATAATTTTACAAAAACGATCTATATGAACACGTTTTGGTAGCAAAAACGTTAGTCCGAACATTCCTAAAGGTTAATTGGCAAATAAGCGATCAATAGTGGTAATTGAGGTTGGGCGAAAGATTAAAACTTATCCTATTCGTCAAATCAATGTTATTTCCGAAATGTATTTGACAAAACAAAAAGTGAAGCCCGATGCGGGGCTCGAACCCGCGACAGCCAGATTAAGAGTCTGGTGCTCTACCGACTGAGCTAACCGGGCTGTGATTGAAAGGGAACACTGCGCCGATACACGCTGCCTGCCAGGGCCTGTCACACCTACGAGAAAGTGGCAACAAGCATAAGAGTGTACTACTCTGCCGACTAAGATAACCACAATCTACTAAAAAAAGCAAACGCGTGGTATTTTTCTGATGATGTCTCTGTTTTCAATTATGCGAAACCATCAATTTTATAACCCCCGTATTTGTACTCTTATAATTTTACAAAAACGATCTATATGAACACGTTTTGGTAGCAAAAACGTTAGTCCGAACATTCCTAAAGGTTAATTGGCAAATAAGTGATGATGTCTCTGTTTTCAATTATGCGAAACCATCAATTTTATAACCCCCGTATTTGTACTCTTATAATTTTACAAAAACGATCTATATGAACACGTTTTGGTAGCAAAAACGTTAGTCCGAACATTCCATAAGGTTAATTGGCAAATAAGCGATCAATAGTGGTAATTGAGGTTGGGCGAAAGATTAAAACTTATCCTATTCGTCAAATCAATGTTATTTCCGAAATGTATTTGACAAAACAAAAAGTGAAGCCCGATGCGGGGCTCGAACCCGCGACAGCCAGATTAAGAGTCTGGTGCTCTACCGACTGAGCTAACCGGGCTGTGATTGAAATGGAACACTGCGCCGATACACGCTGCCTGCCAGGGCCTGTCACACCTACGAGAAAGTGGCAACAAGCATAAGAGTGTACTACTCTGCCGACTAAGATAACCACAATCTACTAAAAAAAGCAAACGCGTGGTATTTTTCTGATGATGTCTCTGTTTTCAATTATGCGAAACCATCAATTTTATAACCCCCGTATTTGTACTCTTATAATTTTACAAAAACGATCTATATGAACACGTTTTGGTAGCAAAAACGTTAGTCCGAACATTCCTAAAGGTTAATTGGCAAATAAGCGATCAATAGTGGTAATTGAGGTTGGGCGAAAGATTAAAACTTATCCTATTCGTCAAATCAATGTTATTTCCGAAATGTATTTGACAAAACAAAAAGTGAAGCCCGATGCGGGGCTCGAACCCGCGACAGCCAGATTAAGAGTCTGGTGCTCTACCGACTGAGCTAACCGGGCTGTGATTGAAATGGAACACTGCGCCGATACACGCTGCCTGCCAGGGCCTGTCACACCTACGAGAAAGTGGCAACAAGCATAAGAGTGTACTACTCTGCCGACTAAGATAACCACAATCTACTAAAAAAAGCAAACGCGTGGTATTTTTCTGATGATGTCTCTGTTTTCAATTATGCGAAACCATCAATTTTATAACCCCCGTATTTGTACTCTTATAATTTTACAAAAACGATCTATATGAACACGTTTTGGTAGCAAAAACGTTAGTCCGAACATTCCTAAAGGTTAATTGGCAAATAAGCGATCAATAGTGGTAATTGAGGTTGGGCGAAAGATTAAAACTTATCCTATTCGTCAAATCAATGTTATTTCCGAAATGTATTTGACAAAACAGAAAGTGAAGCCCGATGCGGGGCTCGAACCCGCGACAGCCAGATTAAGAGTCTGGTGCTCTACCGACTGAGCTAACCGGGCTGTGATTGAAATGGAACACTGCGCCGATACACGCTGCCTGCCAGGGCCTGTCACACCTACGAGAAAGTGGCAACAAGCATAAGAGTGTACTACTCTGCCGACTAAGATAACCACAATCTACTAAAAAAAGCAAACGCGTGGTATTTTTCTGATGATGTCTCTGTTTTCAATTATGCGAAACCATCAATTTTATAACCCCCGTATTTGTACTCTTATAATTTTACAAAAACGATCTATATGAACACGTTTTGGTAGCAAAAACGTTAGTCCGAACATTCCTAAAGGTTAATTGGCAAATAAGCGATCAATAGTGGTAATTGAGGTTGGGCGAAAGATTAAAACTTATCCTATTCGTCAAATCAATGTTATTTCCGAAATGTATTTGACAAAACAAAAAGTGAAGCCCGATGCGGGGCTCGAACCCGCGACAGCCAGATTAAGAGTCTGGTGCTCTACCGACTGAGCTAACCGGGCTGTGATTGAAAGGGAACACTGCGCCGATACACGCTGCCTGCCAGGGCCTGTCACACCTACGAGAAAGTGGCAACAAGCATAAGAGTGTACTACTCTGCCGACTAAGATAACCACAATCTACTAAAAAAAGCAAACGCGTGGTATTTTTCTGATGATGTCTCTGTTTTCAATTATGCGAAACCATCAATTTTATAACCCCCGTATTTGTACTCTTATAATTTTACAAAAACGATCTATATGAACACGTTTTGGTAGCAAAAACGTTAGTCCGAACATTCCTAAAGGTTAATTGGCAAATAAGCGATCAATAGTGGTAATTGAGGTTGGGCGAAAGATTAAAACTTATCCTATTCGTCAAATCAATGTTATTTCCGAAATGTATTTGACAAAACAAAAAGTGAAGCCCGATGCGGGGCTCGAACCCGCGACAGCCAGATTAAGAGTCTGGTGCTCTACCGACTGAGCTAACCGGGCTGTGATTGAAAGGGAACACTGCGCCGATACACGCTGCCTGCCAGGGCCTGTCACACCTACGAGAAAGTGGCAACAAGCATAAGAGTGTACTACTCTGCCGACTAAGATAACCACAATCTACTAAAAAAAGCAAACGCGTGGTATTTTTCTGATGATGTCTCTGTTTTCAATTATGCGAAACCATCAATTTTATAACCCCCGTATTTGTACTCTTATAATTTTACAAAAACGATCTATATGAACACGTTTTGGTAGCAAAAACGTTAGTCCGAACATTCCTAAAGGTTAATTGGCAAATAAGTGATGATGTCTCTGTTTTCAATTATGCGAAACCATCAATTTTATAACCCCCGTATTTGTACTCTTATAATTTTACAAAAACGATCTATATGAACACGTTTTGGTAGCAAAAACGTTAGTCCGAACATTCCATAAGGTTAATTGGCAAATAAGCGATCAATAGTGGTAATTGAGGTTGGGCGAAAGATTAAAACTTATCCTATTCGTCAAATCAATGTTATTTCCGAAATGTATTTGACAAAACAAAAAGTGAAGCCCGATGCGGGGCTCGAACCCGCGACAGCCAGATTAAGAGTCTGGTGCTCTACCGACTGAGCTAACCGGGCTGTGATTGAAATGGAACACTGCGCCGATACACGCTGCCTGCCAGGGCCTGTCACACCTACGAGAAAGTGGCAACAAGCATAAGAGTGTACTACTCTGCCGACTAAGATAACCACAATCTACTAAAAAAAGCAAACGCGTGGTATTTTTCTGATGATGTCTCTGTTTTCAATTATGCGAAACCATCAATTTTATAACCCCCGTATTTGTACTCTTATAATTTTACAAAAACGATCTATATGAACACGTTTTGGTAGCAAAAACGTTAGTCCGAACATTCCTAAAGGTTAATTGGCAAATAAGCGATCAATAGTGGTAATTGAGGTTGGGCGAAAGATTAAAACTTATCCTATTCGTCAAATCAATGTTATTTCCGAAATGTATTTGACAAAACAAAAAGTGAAGCCCGATGCGGGGCTCGAACCCGCGACAGCCAGATTAAGAGTCTGGTGCTCTACCGACTGAGCTAACCGGGCTGTGATTGAAAGGGAACACTGCGCCGATACACGCTGCCTGCCAGGGCCTGTCACACCTACGAGAAAGTGGCAACAAGCATAAGAGTGTACTACTCTGCCGACTAAGATAACCACAATCTACTAAAAAAAGCAAACGCGTGGTATTTTTCTGATGATGTCTCTGTTTTCAATTATGCGAAACCATCAATTTTATAACCCCCGTATTTGTACTCTTATAATTTTACAAAAACGATCTATATGAACACGTTTTGGTAGCAAAAACGTTAGTCCGAACATTCCTAAAGGTTAATTGGCAAATAAGCGATCAATAGTGGTAATTGAGGTTGGGCGAAAGATTAAAACTTATCCTATTCGTCAAATCAATGTTATTTCCGAAATGTATTTGACAAAACAAAAAGTGAAGCCCGATGCGGGGCTCGAACCCGCGACAGCCAGATTAAGAGTCTGGTGCTCTACCGACTGAGCTAACCGGGCTGTGATTGAAAGGGAACACTGCGCCGATACACGCTGCCTGCCAGGGCCTGTCACACCTACGAGAAAGTGGCAACAAGCATAAGAGTGTACTACTCTGCCGACTAAGATAACCACAATCTACTAAAAAAAGCAAACGCGTGGTATTTTTCTGATGATGTCTCTGTTTTCAATTATGCGAAACCATCAATTTTATAACCCCCGTATTTGTACTCTTATAATTTTACAAAAACGATCTATATGAACACGTTTTGGTAGCAAAAACGTTAGTCCGAACATTCCTAAAGGTTAATTGGCAAATAAGTGATGATGTCTCTGTTTTCAATTATGCGAAACCATCAATTTTATAACCCCCGTATTTGTACTCTTATAATTTTACAAAAACGATCTATATGAACACGTTTTGGTAGCAAAAACGTTAGTCCGAACATTCCATAAGGTTAATTGGCAAATAAGCGATCAATAGTGGTAATTGAGGTTGGGCGAAAGATTAAAACTTATCCTATTCGTCAAATCAATGTTATTTCCGAAATGTATTTGACAAAACAAAAAGTGAAGCCCGATGCGGGGCTCGAACCCGCGACAGCCAGATTAAGAGTCTGGTGCTCTACCGACTGAGCTAACCGGGCTGTGATTGAAATGGAACACTGCGCCGATACACGCTGCCTGCCAGGGCCTGTCACACCTACGAGAAAGTGGCAACAAGCATAAGAGTGTACTACTCTGCCGACTAAGATAACCACAATCTACTAAAAAAAGCAAACGCGTGGTATTTTTCTGATGATGTCTCTGTTTTCAATTATGCGAAACCATCAATTTTATAACCCCCGTATTTGTACTCTTATAATTTTACAAAAACGATCTATATGAACACGTTTTGGTAGCAAAAACGTTAGTCCGAACATTCCTAAAGGTTAATTGGCAAATAAGCGATCAATAGTGGTAATTGAGGTTGGGCGAAAGATTAAAACTTATCCTATTCGTCAAATCAATGTTATTTCCGAAATGTATTTGACAAAACAAAAAGTGAAGCCCGATGCGGGGCTCGAACCCGCGACAGCCAGATTAAGAGTCTGGTGCTCTACCGACTGAGCTAACCGGGCTGTGATTGAAAGGGAACACTGCGCCGATACACGCTGCCTGCCAGGGCCTGTCACACCTACGAGAAAGTGGCAACAAGCATAAGAGTGTACTACTCTGCCGACTAAGATAACCACAATCTACTAAAAAAAGCAAACGCGTGGTATTTTTCTGATGATGTCTCTGTTTTCAATTATGCGAAACCATCAATTTTATAACCCCCGTATTTGTACTCTTATAATTTTACAAAAACGATCTATATGAACACGTTTTGGTAGCAAAAACGTTAGTCCGAACATTCCTAAAGGTTAATTGGCAAATAAGCGATCAATAGTGGTAATTGAGGTTGGGCGAAAGATTAAAACTTATCCTATTCGTCAAATCAATGTTATTTCCGAAATGTATTTGACAAAACAAAAAGTGAAGCCCGATGCGGGGCTCGAACCCGCGACAGCCAGATTAAGAGTCTGGTGCTCTACCGACTGAGCTAACCGGGCTGTGATTGAAAGGGAACACTGCGCCGATACACGCTGCCTGCCAGGGCCTGTCACACCTACGAGAAAGTGGCAACAAGCATAAGAGTGTACTACTCTGCCGACTAAGATAACCACAATCTACTAAAAAAAGCAAACGCGTGGTATTTTTCTGATGATGTCTCTGTTTTCAATTATGCGAAACCATCAATTTTATAACCCCCGTATTTGTACTCTTATAATTTTACAAAAACGATCTATATGAACACGTTTTGGTAGCAAAAACGTTAGTCCGAACATTCCTAAAGGTTAATTGGCAAATAAGTGATGATGTCTCTGTTTTCAATTATGCGAAACCATCAATTTTATAACCCCCGTATTTGTACTCTTATAATTTTACAAAAACGATCTATATGAACACGTTTTGGTAGCAAAAACGTTAGTCCGAACATTCCGAAAGGTTAATTGGCAAATGAGCGATCAATAGTGGTAATTGAGGTTGGGCGAAAGATTAAAACTTATCCTATTCGTCAAATCAATGTTATTTCCGAAATGTATTTGACAAAACAAAAAGTGAAGCCCGATGCGGGGCTCGAACCCGCGACAGCCAGATTAAGAGTCTGGTGCTCTACCGACTGAGCTAACCGGGCTGTGATTGAAATGGAACACTGCGCCGATACACGCTGCCTGCCAGGGCCTGTCACACCTACGAGAAAGTGGCAACAAGCATAAGAGTGTACTACTCTGCCGACTAAGATAACCACAATCTACTAAAAAAAGCAAACGCGTGGTATTTTTCTGATGATGTCTCTGTTTTCAATTATGCGAAACCATCAATTTTATAACCCCCGTATTTGTACTCTTATAATTTTACAAAAACGATCTATATGAACACGTTTTGGTAGCAAAAACGTTAGTCCGAACATTCCTAAAGGTTAATTGGCAAATAAGCGATCAATAGTGGTAATTGAGGTTGGGCGAAAGATTAAAACTTATCCTATTCGTCAAATCAATGTTATTTCCGAAATGTATTTGACAAAACAAAAAGTGAAGCCCGATGCGGGGCTCGAACCCGCGACAGCCAGATTAAGAGTCTGGTGCTCTACCGACTGAGCTAACCGGGCTGTGATTGAAAGGGAACACTGCGCCGATACACGCTGCCTGCCAGGGCCTGTCACACCTACGAGAAAGTGGCAACAAGCATAAGAGTGTACTACTCTGCCGACTAAGATAACCACAATCTACTAAAAAAAGCAAACGCGTGGTATTTTTCTGATGATGTCTCTGTTTTCAATTATGCGAAACCATCAATTTTATAACCCCCGTATTTGTACTCTCATAATTTTACAAAAACGATCTATATGAACACGTTTTGGTAGCAAAAACGTTAGTCCGAACATTCCTAAAGGTTAATTGGCAAATAAGCGATCAATAGTGGTAATTGAGGTTGGGCGAAAGATTAAAACTTATCCTATTCGTCAAATCAATGTTATTTCCGAAATGTATTTGACAAAACAAAAAGTGAAGCCCGATGCGGGGCTCGAACCCGCGACAGCCAGATTAAGAATCTGGTGCTCTACCGACTGAGCTAACCGGGCTCTGATTGAAAGGGAACACTGCGCCGATACACGCTGCCTGCCAGGGCCTGTCACACCTACGAGAAAGTGGCAAAAAGCATAAGAGTGTACTACTCTGCCGACTAAGATAACCACAATCTACTAAGAAAAGCAAACGCGTGGTATTTTTCCGATGATGTCTCTGTTTTCAATTATGCGAAACCATCAATTTTATAACCCCCCTATTTGTACTCTTATAATTTTACAAAAACGATCTATATGAACACGTTTTGGTAGCAAAAACGTTAGTCCGAACATTCCTAAAGGTTAATTGGCAAATAAGTGATGATGTCTCTGTTTTCAATTATGCGAAACCATCAATTTTATAACCCCCGTATTTGTACTCTTATAATTTTACAAAAACGATCTATATGAACAAGTTTTGGTAGCAAAAACGTTAGTCCGAACATTCCTAAAGGTTAATTGGCAAATAAGTGATGATGTCTCTGTTTTCAATTATGCGAAACCATCAATTTTATAACCCCCGTATTTGTACTCTTATAATTTTACAAAAACGATCTATATGAACAAGTTTTGGTAGCAAAAACGTTAGTCCGAACATTCCTAAAGGTTAATTGGCAAATAAGTGATGATGTCTCTGTTTTCAATTATGCGAAACCATCAATTTTATAACCCCCGTATTTGTACTCTTATAATTTTACAAAAACGATCTATATGAACACGTTTTGGTAGCAAAAACGTTAGTCCGAACATTCCTAAAGGTTAATTGGCAAATAAGTGATGATGTCTCTGTTTTCAATTATGCGAAACCATCAATTTTATAACCCCCGTATTTGTACTCTTATAATTTTACAAAAACGATCTATATGAACACGTTTTGGTAGCAAAAACGTTAGTCCGAACATTCCTAAAGGTTAATTGGCAAATAAGTGATGATGTCTCTGTTTTCAATTATGCGAAACCATCAATTTTATAACCCCCGTATTTGTACTCTTATAATTTTACAAAAACGATCTATATGAACAAGTTTTGGTAGCAAAAACGTTAGTCCGAACATTCCTAAAGGTTAATTGGCAAATAAGTGATGATGTCTCTGTTTTCAATTATGCGAAACCATCAATTTTATAACCCCCGTATTTGTACTCTTATAATTTTACAAAAACGATCTATATGAACACGTTTTGGTAGCAAAAACGTTAGTCCGAACATTCCTAAAGGTTAATTGGCAAATAAGTGATGATGTCTCTGTTTTCAATTATGCGAAACCATCAATTTTATAACCCCCGTATTTGTACTCTTATAATTTTACAAAAACGATCTATATGAACACGTTTTGGTAGCAAAAACGTTAGTCCGAACATTCCTAAAGGTTAATTGGCAAATAAGCGATCAATAGTGGTAATTGAGGTTGGACGAAAGATTAAAACTTATCCTATTCGTCAAATCAATGTTATTTCCGAAATGTATTTGACAAAACAAAAGGTGAAGCCCGATGCGGGGCTCGAACCCGCGACAGCCAGATTAAGAGTCTGGTGCTCTACCGACTGAGCTAACCGGGCTGTGATTGAAAGGGAACACTGCGCCGATACACGCTGCCTGCCAGGGCCTGTCACACCTACGAGAAAGTGGCAAAAAGCATAAGAGTGTACTACTCTGCCGACTAAGATAACCACAATCTACTAAGAAAAGCAAACGCGTGGTATTTTTCTGATGATGTCTCTGTTTTCAATTATGTGAAACCATCAATTTTATAACCCCCGTATTTGTACTCTTATAATTTTACAAAAACGATCTATATGAACACGTTTTGGTAGCAAAAACGTTAGTCCGAACATTCCTAAAGGTTAATTGGCAAATAAGTGATGATGTCTCTGTTTTCAATAATGTGAAACCATCAATTTTATAACCCCCTATTTGTACTCTTATAATTTTACAAAAACGATCTATATGAACACGTTTTGGTAGCAAAAACGTTAGTCCGAACATTCCTAAAGGTTAATTGGCAAATAAGTGATGATGTCTCTGTTTTCAATTATGCGAAACCATCAATTTTATAACCCCCGTATTTGTACTCTTATAATTTTACAAAAACGGTCTATATGAACACGTTTTGGTAGCAAAAACGTTAGTCCGAACATTCCTAAAGGTTAATTGGCAAATAAGTGATGATGTCTCTGTTTTCAATTATGCGAAACCATCAATTTTATAACCCCCCCTATTTGTACTCTTATAATTTTACAAAAACGATCTATATGAACACGTTTTGGTAGCAAAAACGTTAGTCCGAACATTCCTAAAGGTTAATTGGCAAATAAGCGATCAATAGTGGTAATTGAGGCTGGGCGAAAGATTAAAACTTATCCTATTCGTCAAATCAATGTTATTTCCGAAATGTATTTGACAAAACAACGCTGCCTGCCAGGTCCTGTCACACCTACGAGAAAGTGGCAACAAGCATAAGAGTGTACTACTCTGCCGACTAAGATAACCACAATCTACTAAAAAAAGCAAACGCGTGGTATTTTTCTGATGATGTCTCTGTTTTCAATTATGCGAAACCATCAATTTTATAACCCCCGTATTTGTACTCTTATAATTTTACAAAAACGATCTATATGAACAAGTTTTGGTAGCAAAAACGTTAGTCCGAACATTCCTAAAGGTTAATTGGCAAATAAGTGATGATGTCTCTGTTTTCACTTATGCGAAACCATCAATTTTATAACCCCCGTATTTGTACTCTTATAATTTTACAAAAACGATCTATATGAACAAGTTTTGGTAGCAAAAACGTTAGTCCGAACATTCCTAAAGGTTAATTGGCAAATAAGTGATGATGTCTCTGTTTTTAATTATGCGAAACCATCAATTTTATAACCCCCGTATTTGTACTCTTATAATTTTACAAAAACGATCTATATGAACACGTTTTGGTAGCAAAAACGTTAGTCCGAACATTCCTAAAGGTTAATTGGCAAATAAGTGATGATGTCTCTGTTTTCAATTATGCGAAACCATCAATTTTATAACCCCCGTATTTGTACTCTTATAATTTTACAAAAACGATCTATATGAACACGTTTTGGTAGCAAAAACGTTAGTCCGAACATTCCTAAAGGTTAATTGGCAAATAAGTGATGATGTCTCTGTTTTCAATTATGCGAAACCATCAATTTTATAACCCCCGTATTTGTACTCTTATAATTTTACAAAAACGATCTATATGAACACGTTTTGGTAGCAAAAACGTTAGTCCGAACATTCCTAAAGGTTAATTGGCAAATAAGTGATGATGTCTCTGTTTTCAATTATGCGAAACCATCAATTTTATAACCCCCCCTATTTGTACTCTTATAATTTTACAAAAACGATCTATATGAACACGTTTTGGTAGCAAAAACGTTAGTCCGAACATTCCTAAAGGTTAATTGGCAAATAAGCGATCAATAGTGGTAATAGAGGTTGGGCGAAAGATTAAAACTTATCCTATTCGTCAAATCAATGTTATTTCCGAAATGTATTTGACAAAACAAAAAGTGAAGCCCGATGCGGGGCTCGAACCCGCGACAGCCAGATTAAGAGTCTGGTGCTCTACCGACTGAGCTAACCGGGCTGTGATTGAAAGGGAACACTGCGCCGATACACGCTGCCTGCCAGGGCCTGTCACACCTACGAGAAAGTGGCAAAAAGCATAAGAGTGTACTACTCTGCCGACTAAGATAACCACAATCTACTAAGAAAAGCAAACGCGTGGTATTTTTCTGATGATGTCTCTGTTTTCAATTATGCGAAACCATCAATTTTATAACCCCCTATTTGTACTCTTATAATTTTACAAAAACGATCTATATGAACACGTTTTGGTAGCAAAAACGTTAGTCCGAACATTCCTAAAGGTTAATTGGCAAATAAGTGATGATGTCTCTGTTTTCAATTATGCGAAACCATCAATTTTATAACCCCCTATTTGTACTCTTATAATTTTACAAAAACGATCTATATGAACACGTTTTGGTAGCAAAAACGTTAGTCCGAACATTCCTAAAGGTTAATTGGCAAATAAGTGATGATGTCTCTGTTTTCAATTATGCGAAACCATCAATTTTATACCCCCCTATTTGTACTCTTATAATTTTACAAAAACGATCTATATGAACACGTTTTGGTAGCGAAAACGTTAGTCCGAACATTCCTAAAGGTTAATTGGCAAATAAGTGATGATGTCTCTGTTTTCAATTATGCGAAACCATCAATTTTATAACCCCCCGTATTTGTACTCTTATAATTTTACAAAAACGATCTATATGAACACGTTTTGGTAGCAAAAACGTTAGTCCGAACATTCCTAAAGGTTAATTGGCAAATAAGCGATCAATAGTGGTAATTGAGGCTGGGCGAAAGATTAAAACTTATCCTATTCGTCAAATCAATGTTATTTCCGAAATGTATTTGACAAAACAACGCTGCCTGCCAGGTCCTGTCACACCTACGAGAAAGTGGCAACAAGCATAAGAGTGTACTACTCTGCCGACTAAGATAACCACAATCTACTAAAAAAAGCAAACGCGTGGTATTTTTCTGATGATGTCTCTGTTTTCAATTATGTGAAACCATCAATTTTATAACCCCCGTATTTGTACTCTTATAATTTTACAAAAACGATCTATATGAACACGTTTTGGTAGCAAAAACGTTAGTCCGAACATTCCTAAAGGTTAATTGGCAAATAAGCGATCAATAGTGGTAATTGAGGCTGGGCGAAAGATTAAAACTTATCCTATTCGTCAAATCAATGTTATTTCCGAAATGTATTTGACAAAACAACGCTGCCTGCCAGGTCCTGTCACACCTACGAGAAAGTGGCAACAAGCATAAGAGTGTACTACTCTGCCGACTAAGATAACCACAATCTACTAAAAAAAGCAAACGCGTGGTATTTTTCTGATGATGTCTCTGTTTTCAATTATGTGAAACCATCAATTTTATAACCCCCGTATTTGTACTCTTATAATTTTACAAAAACGATCTATATGAACACGTTTTGGTAGCAAAAACGTTAGTCCGAACATTCCTAAAGGTTAATTGGCAAATAAGTGATGATGTCTCTGTTTTCAATTATGCGAAACCATCAATTTTATAACCCCCGTATTTGTACTCTTATAATTTTACAAAAACGATCTATATGAACACGTTTTGGTAGCAAAAACGTTAGTCCGAACATTCCTAAAGGTTAATTGGCAAATAAGTGATGATGTCTCTGTTTTCAATTATGCGAAACCATCAATTTTATAACCCCCGTATTTGTACTCTTATAATTTTACAAAAACGATCTATATGAACACGTTTTGGTAGCAAAAACGTTAGTCCGAACATTCCTAAAGGTTAATTGGCAAATAAGTGATGATGTCTCTGTTTTCAATTATGTGAAACCATCAATTTTATAACCCCCTATTTGTACTCTTATAATTTTACAAAAACGATCTATATGAACACGTTTTGGTAGCAAAAACGTTAGTCCGAACATTCCTAAAGGTTAATTGGCAAATAAGTGATGATGTCTCTGTTTTCAATTATGTGAAACCATCAATTTTATAACCCCCTATTTGTACTCTTATAATTTTACAAAAACGATCTATATGAACACGTTTTGGTAGCAAAAACGTTAGTCCGAACATTCCTAAAGGTTAATTGGCAAATAAGTGATGATGTCTCTGTTTTCAATTATGCGAAACCATCAATTTTATAACCCCCGTATTTGTACTCTTATAATTTTACAAAAACGATCTATATGAACACGTTTTGGTAGCAAAAACGTTAGTCCGAACATTCCTAAAGGTTAATTGGCAAATAAGTGATGATGTCTCTGTTTTCAATTATGCGAAACCATCAATTTTATAACCCCCGTATTTGTACTCTTATAATTTTACAAAAACGATCTATATGAACACGTTTTGGTAGCAAAAACGTTAGTCCGAACATTCCTAAAGGTTAATTGGCAAATAAGTGATGATGTCTCTGTTTTCAATTATGTGAAACCATCAATTTTATAACCCCCTATTTGTACTCTTATAATTTTACAAAAACGATCTATATGAACACGTTTTGGTAGCAAAAACGTTAGTCCGAACATTCCTAAAGGTTAATTGGCAAATAAGTGATGATGTCTCTGTTTTCAATTATGTGAAACCATCAATTTTATAACCCCCTATTTGTACTCTTATAATTTTACAAAAACGATCTATATGAACACGTTTTGGTAGCAAAAACGTTAGTCCGAACATTCCTAAAGGTTAATTGGCAAATAAGTGATGATGTCTCTGTTTTCAATTATGCGAAACCATCAATTTTATAACCCCCGTATTTGTACTCTTATAATTTTACAAAAACGATCTATATGAACACGTTTTGGTAGCAAAAACGTTAGTCCGAACATTCCTAAAGGTTAATTGGCAAATAAGTGATGATGTCTCTGTTTTCAATTATGCGAAACCATCAATTTTATAACCCCCGTATTTGTACTCTTATAATTTTACAAAAACGATCTATATGAACACGTTTTGGTAGCAAAAACGTTAGTCCGAACATTCCTAAAGGTTAATTGGCAAATAAGTGATGATGTCTCTGTTTTCAATTATGCGAAACCATCAATTTTATAACCCCCCCTATTTGTACTCTTATAATTTTACAAAAACGATCTATATGAACACGTTTTGGTAGCAAAAACGTTAGTCCGAACATTCCTAAAGGTTAATTGGCAAATAAGCGATCAATAGTGGTAATAGAGGTTGGGCGAAAGATTAAAACTTATCCTATTCGTCAAATCAATGTTATTTCCGAAATGTATTTGACAAAACAAAAAGTGAAGCCCGATGCGGGGCTCGAACCCGCGACAGCCAGATTAAGAGTCTGGTGCTCTACCGACTGAGCTAACCGGGCTGTGATTGAAAGGGAACACTGCGCCGATACACGCTGCCTGCCAGGGCCTGTCACACCTACGAGAAAGTGGCAAAAAGCATAAGAGTGTACTACTCTGCCGACTAAGATAACCACAATCTACTAAGAAAAGCAAACGCGTGGTATTTTTCTGATGATGTCTCTGTTTTCAATTATGCGAAACCATCAATTTTATAACCCCCTATTTGTACTCTTATAATTTTACAAAAACGATCTATATGAACACGTTTTGGTAGCAAAAACGTTAGTCCGAACATTCCTAAAGGTTAATTGGCAAATAAGTGATGATGTCTCTGTTTTCAATTATGCGAAACCATCAATTTTATAACCCCCTATTTGTACTCTTATAATTTTACAAAAACGATCTATATGAACACGTTTTGGTAGCAAAAACGTTAGTCCGAACATTCCTAAAGGTTAATTGGCAAATAAGTGATGATGTCTCTGTTTTCAATTATGCGAAACCATCAATTTTATACCCCCCTATTTGTACTCTTATAATTTTACAAAAACGATCTATATGAACACGTTTTGGTAGCAAAAACGTTAGTCCGAACATTCCTAAAGGTTAATTGGCAAATAAGTGATGATGTCTCTGTTTTCAATTATGCGAAACCATCAATTTTATAACCCCCCGTATTTGTACTCTTATAATTTTACAAAAACGATCTATATGAACACGTTTTGGTAGCAAAAACGTTAGTCCGAACATTCCTAAAGGTTAATTGGCAAATAAGCGATCAATAGTGGTAATTGAGGCTGGGCGAAAGATTAAAACTTATCCTATTCGTCAAATCAATGTTATTTCCGAAATGTATTTGACAAAACAACGCTGCCTGCCAGGTCCTGTCACACCTACGAGAAAGTGGCAACAAGCATAAGAGTGTACTACTCTGCCGACTAAGATAACCACAATCTACTAAAAAAAGCAAACGCGTGGTATTTTTCTGATGATGTCTCTGTTTTCAATTATGTGAAACCATCAATTTTATAACCCCCGTATTTGTACTCTTATAATTTTACAAAAACGATCTATATGAACACGTTTTGGTAGCAAAAACGTTAGTCCGAACATTCCTAAAGGTTAATTGGCAAATAAGCGATCAATAGTGGTAATTGAGGCTGGGCGAAAGATTAAAACTTATCCTATTCGTCAAATCAATGTTATTTCCGAAATGTATTTGACAAAACAACGCTGCCTGCCAGGTCCTGTCACACCTACGAGAAAGTGGCAACAAGCATAAGAGTGTACTACTCTGCCGACTAAGATAACCACAATCTACTAAAAAAAGCAAACGCGTGGTATTTTTCTGATGATGTCTCTGTTTTCAATTATGTGAAACCATCAATTTTATAACCCCCGTATTTGTACTCTTATAATTTTACAAAAACGATCTATATGAACACGTTTTGGTAGCAAAAACGTTAGTCCGAACATTCCTAAAGGTTAATTGGCAAATAAGTGATGATGTCTCTGTTTTCAATTATGCGAAACCATCAATTTTATAACCCCCGTATTTGTACTCTTATAATTTTACAAAAACGATCTATATGAACACGTTTTGGTAGCAAAAACGTTAGTCCGAACATTCCTAAAGGTTAATTGGCAAATAAGTGATGATGTCTCTGTTTTCAATTATGCGAAACCATCAATTTTATAACCCCCGTATTTGTACTCTTATAATTTTACAAAAACGATCTATATGAACACGTTTTGGTAGCAAAAACGTTAGTCCGAACATTCCTAAAGGTTAATTGGCAAATAAGTGATGATGTCTCTGTTTTCAATTATGTGAAACCATCAATTTTATAACCCCCTATTTGTACTCTTATAATTTTACAAAAACGATCTATATGAACACGTTTTGGTAGCAAAAACGTTAGTCCGAACATTCCTAAAGGTTAATTGGCAAATAAGTGATGATGTCTCTGTTTTCAATTATGTGAAACCATCAATTTTATAACCCCCTATTTGTACTCTTATAATTTTACAAAAACGATCTATATGAACACGTTTTGGTAGCAAAAACGTTAGTCCGAACATTCCTAAAGGTTAATTGGCAAATAAGTGATGATGTCTCTGTTTTCAATTATGCGAAACCATCAATTTTATAACCCCCGTATTTGTACTCTTATAATTTTACAAAAACGATCTATATGAACACGTTTTGGTAGCAAAAACGTTAGTCCGAACATTCCTAAAGGTTAATTGGCAAATAAGTGATGATGTCTCTGTTTTCAATTATGCGAAACCATCAATTTTATAACCCCCGTATTTGTACTCTTATAATTTTACAAAAACGATCTATATGAACACGTTTTGGTAGCAAAAACGTTAGTCCGAACATTCCTAAAGGTTAATTGGCAAATAAGTGATGATGTCTCTGTTTTCAATTATGCGAAACCATCAATTTTATAACCCCCGTATTTGTACTCTTATAATTTTACAAAAACGATCTATATGAACACGTTTTGGTAGCAAAAACGTTAGTCCGAACATTCCTAAAGGTTAATTGGCAAATAAGTGATGATGTCTCTGTTTTCAATTATGCGAAACCATCAATTTTATAACCCCCGTATTTGTACTCTTATAATTTTACAAAAACGATCTATATGAACACGTTTTGGTAGCAAAAACGTTAGTCCGAACATTCCTAAAGGTTAATTGGCAAATAAGTGATGATGTCTCTGTTTTCAATTATGTGAAACCATCAATTTTATAACCCCCTATTTGTACTCTTATAATTTTACAAAAACGATCTATATGAACACGTTTTGGTAGCAAAAACGTTAGTCCGAACATTCCTAAAGGTTAATTGGCAAATAAGTGATGATGTCTCTGTTTTCAATTATGTGAAACCATCAATTTTATAACCCCCTATTTGTACTCTTATAATTTTACAAAAACGATCTATATGAACACGTTTTGGTAGCAAAAACGTTAGTCCGAACATTCCTAAAGGTTAATTGGCAAATAAGTGATGATGTCTCTGTTTTCAATTATGCGAAACCATCAATTTTATAACCCCCGTATTTGTACTCTTATAATTTTACAAAAACGATCTATATGAACACGTTTTGGTAGCAAAAACGTTAGTCCGAACATTCCTAAAGGTTAATTGGCAAATAAGTGATGATGTCTCTGTTTTCAATTATGCGAAACCATCAATTTTATAACCCCCGTATTTGTACTCTTATAATTTTACAAAAACGATCTATATGAACACGTTTTGGTAGCAAAAACGTTAGTCCGAACATTCCTAAAGGTTAATTGGCAAATAAGTGATGATGTCTCTGTTTTCAATTATGTGAAACCATCAATTTTATAACCCCCTATTTGTACTCTTATAATTTTACAAAAACGATCTATATGAACACGTTTTGGTAGCAAAAACGTTAGTCCGAACATTCCTAAAGGTTAATTGGCAAATAAGTGATGATGTCTCTGTTTTCAATTATGTGAAACCATCAATTTTATAACCCCCTATTTGTACTCTTATAATTTTACAAAAACGATCTATATGAACACGTTTTGGTAGCAAAAACGTTAGTCCGAACATTCCTAAAGGTTAATTGGCAAATAAGTGATGATGTCTCTGTTTTCAATTATGCGAAACCATCAATTTTATAACCCCCGTATTTCTACTCTTATAATTTTACAAAAACGATCTATATGAACACGTTTTGGTAGCAAAAACGTTAGTCCGAACATTCCTAAAGGTTAATTGGCAAATAAGTGATGATGTCTCTGTTTTCAATTATGCGAAACCATCAATTTTATAACCCCCCGTATTTGTACTCTTATAATTTTACAAAAACGATCTATATGAACACGTTTTGGTAGCAAAAACGTTAGTCCGAACATTCCTAAAGGTTAATTGGCAAATAAGTGATGATGTCTCTGTTTTCAATTATGTGAAACCATCAATTTTATAACCCCCGTATTTGTACTCTTATAATTTTACAAAAACGATCTATATGAACACGTTTTGGTAGCAAAAACGTTAGTCCGAACATTCCTAAAGGTTAATTGGCAAATAAGTGATGATGTCTCTGTTTTCAATTATGTGAAACCATCAATTTTATAACCCCCGTATTTGTACTCTTATAATTTTACAAAAACGATCTATATGAACACGTTTTGGTAGCAAAAACGTTAGTCCGAACATTCCTAAAGGTTAATTGGCAAATAAGTGATGATGTCTCTGTTTTCAATTATGCGAAACCATCAATTTTATAACCCCCGTATTTGTACTCTTATAATTTTACAAAAACGATCTATATGAACACGTTTTGGTAGCAAAAACGTTAGTCCGAACATTCCTAAAGGTTAATTGGCAAATAAGTGATGATGTCTCTGTTTTCAATTATGTGAAACCATCAATTTTATAACCCCCTATTTGTACTCTTATAATTTTACAAAAACGATCTATATGAACACGTTTTGGTAGCAAAAACGTTAGTCCGAACATTCCTAAAGGTTAATTGGCAAATAAGTGATGATGTCTCTGTTTTCAATTATGTGAAACCATCAATTTTATAACCCCCTATTTGTACTCTTATAATTTTACAAAAACGATCTATATGAACACGTTTTGGTAGCAAAAACGTTAGTCCGAACATTCCTAAAGGTTAATTGGCAAATAAGTGATGATGTCTCTGTTTTCAATTATGCGAAACCATCAATTTTATAACCCCCGTATTTCTACTCTTATAATTTTACAAAAACGATCTATATGAACACGTTTTGGTAGCAAAAACGTTAGTCCGAACATTCCTAAAGGTTAATTGGCAAATAAGTGATGATGTCTCTGTTTTCAATTATGCGAAACCATCAATTTTATAACCCCCTATTTGTACTCTTATAATTTTACAAAAACGATCTATATGAACACGTTTTGGTAGCAAAAACGTTAGTCCGAACATTCCTAAAGGTTAATTGGCAAATAAGTGATGATGTCTCTGTTTTCAATTATGTGAAACCATCAATTTTATAACCCCCGTATTTGTACTCTTATAATTTTACAAAAACGATCTATATGAACACGTTTTGGTAGCAAAAACGTTAGTCCGAACATTCCTAAAGGTTAATTGGCAAATAAGTGATGATGTCTCTGTTTTCAATTATGCGAAACCATCAATTTTATAACCCCCGTATTTGTACTCTTATAATTTTACAAAAACGATCTATATGAACACGTTTTGGTAGCAAAAACGTTAGTCCGAACATTCCTAAAGGTTAATTGGCAAATAAGTGATGATGTCTCTGTTTTCAATTATGTGAAACCATCAATTTTATAACCCCCTATTTGTACTCTTATAATTTTACAAAAACGATCTATATGAACACGTTTTGGTAGCAAAAACGTTAGTCCGAACATTCCTAAAGGTTAATTGGCAAATAAGTGATGATGTCTCTGTTTTCAATAATGTGAAACCATCAATTTTATAACCCCCTATTTGTACTCTTATAATTTTACAAAAACGATCTATATGAACACGTTTTGGTAGCAAAAACGTTAGTCCGAACATTCCTAAAGGTTAATTGGCAAATAAGTGATGATGTCTCTGTTTTCAATTATGCGAAACCATCAATTTTATAACCCCCGTATTTCTACTCTTATAATTTTACAAAAACGATCTATATGAACACGTTTTGGTAGCAAAAACGTTAGTCCGAACATTCCTAAAGGTTAATTGGCAAATAAGTGATGATGTCTCTGTTTTCAATTATGCGAAACCATCAATTTTATAACCCCCTATTTGTACTCTTATAATTTTACAAAAACGATCTATATGAACACGTTTTGGTAGCAAAAACGTTAGTCCGAACATTCCTAAAGGTTAATTGGCAAATAAGTGATGATGTCTCTGTTTTCAATTATGTGAAACCATCAATTTTATAACCCCCTATTTGTACTCTTATAATTTTACAAAAACGATCTATATGAACACGTTTTGGTAGCAAAAACGTTAGTCCGAACATTCCTAAAGGTTAATTGGCAAATAAGTGATGATGTCTCTGTTTTCAATTATGCGAAACCATCAATTTTATAACCCCCGTATTTGTACTCTTATAATTTTACAAAAACGATCTATATGAACACGTTTTGGTAGCAAAAACGTTAGTCCGAACATTCCTAAAGGTTAATTGGCAAATAAGTGATGATGTCTCTGTTTTCAATTATGCGAAACCATCAATTTTATAACCCCCCGTATTTGTACTCTTATAATTTTACAAAAACGATCTATATGAACACGTTTTGGTAGCAAAAACGTTAGTCCGAACATTCCTAAAGGTTAATTGGCAAATAAGTGATGATGTCTCTGTTTTCAATTATGTGAAACCATCAATTTTATAACCCCCGTATTTGTACTCTTATAATTTTACAAAAACGATCTATATGAACACGTTTTGGTAGCAAAAACGTTAGTCCGAACATTCCTAAAGGTTAATTGGCAAATAAGTGATGATGTCTCTGTTTTCAATTATGTGAAACCATCAATTTTATAACCCCCGTATTTGTACTCTTATAATTTTACAAAAACGATCTATATGAACACGTTTTGGTAGCAAAAACGTTAGTCCGAACATTCCTAAAGGTTAATTGGCAAATAAGTGATGATGTCTCTGTTTTCAATTATGCGAAACCATCAATTTTATAACCCCCGTATTTGTACTCTTATAATTTTACAAAAACGATCTATATGAACACGTTTTGGTAGCAAAAACGTTAGTCCGAACATTCCTAAAGGTTAATTGGCAAATAAGTGATGATGTCTCTGTTTTCAATTATGTGAAACCATCAATTTTATAACCCCCTATTTGTACTCTTATAATTTTACAAAAACGATCTATATGAACACGTTTTGGTAGCAAAAACGTTAGTCCGAACATTCCTAAAGGTTAATTGGCAAATAAGTGATGATGTCTCTGTTTTCAATTATGTGAAACCATCAATTTTATAACCCCCTATTTGTACTCTTATAATTTTTCAAAAACGATCTATATGAACACGTTTTGGTAGCAAAAACGTTAGTCCGAACATTCCTAAAGGTTAATTGGCAAATAAGTGATGATGTCTCTGTTTTCAATTATGCGAAACCATCAATTTTATAACCCCCCATTTGTACTCTTATAATTTTACAAAAACGATCTATATGAACACGTTCTGGTAGCAAAAACGTTAGTCCGAACATTCCTAAAGGTTAATTGGCAAATAAGTGATGATGTCTCTGTTTTCAATTATGCGAAACCATCAATTTTATAACCCCCCGTATTTGTACTCTTATAATTTTACAAAAACGATCTATATGAACACGTTTTGGTAGCAAAAACGTTAGTCCGAACATTCCTAAAGGTTAATTGGCAAATAAGTGATGATGTCTCTGTTTTCAATTATGCGAAACCATCAATTTTATAACCCCCGTATTTGTACTCTTATAATTTTACAAAAACGATCTATATGAACACGTTTTGGTAGCAAAAACGTTAGTCCGAACATTCCTAAAGGTTAATTGGCAAATAAGTGATGATGTCTCTGTTTTCAATTATACGAAACCATCAATTTTATAACCCCCCGTATTTGTACTCTTATAATTTTACAAAAACGATCTATATGAACACGTTTTGGTAGCAAAAACGTTAGTCCGAACATTCCTAAAGGTTAATTGGCAAATAAGTGATGATGTCTCTGTTTTCAATTATGCGAAACCATCAATTTTATAACCCCCCTATTTGTACTCTTATAATTTTACAAAAACGATCTATATAAACACGTTTTGGTAGCAAAAACGTTAGTCCGAACATTCCTAAAGGTTAATTGGCAAATAAGCGATCAATAGTGGTATTTGAGGCTAGGCGAAAGATTAAAACTTATCCTATTCGTCAAATCAATGTTATTTCCGAAATGTATTTGACAAAACAACGCTGCCTGCCAGGGCCTGTCACACCTACGAGAAAGTGGCAAAAAGCATAAGAGTGTACTACTCTGCCGACTAAGATAACCACAATCTACTAAGAAAAGCAAACGCGTGGTATTTTTCTGATGATGTCTCTGTTTTCAATTATGCGAAACCATCAATTTTATAACCCCCTATTTGTACTCTTATAATTTTACAAAAACGATCTATATGAACACGTTTTGGTAGCAAAAACGTTAGTCCGAACATTCCTAAAGGTTAATTGGCAAATAAGTTATGATGTCTCTGTTTTCAATTATGCGAAACCATCAATTTTATAACCCCCCGTATTTGTACTCTTATAATTTTACAAAAACGATCTATATAAACACGTTTTGGTAGCAAAAACGTTAGTCCGAACATTCCTAAAGGTTAATTGGCAAATAAGTGATGATGTCTCTGTTTTCAATTATGCGAAACCATCAATTTTATAACCCCCGTATTTGTACTCTTATAATTTTACAAAAACGATCTATATAAACACGTTTTGGTAGCAAAAACGTTAGTCCGAACATTCCTAAAGGTTAATTGGCAAATAAGCGATCAATAGTGGTAATTGAGGCTGGGCGAAAGATTAAAACTTATCCTATTCGTCAAATCAATGTTATTTCCGAAATGTATTTGACAAAACAACGCTGCCTGCCAGGTCCTGTCACACCTACGAGAAAGTGGCAACAAGCATAAGAGTGTACTACTCTGCCGACTAAGATAACCACAATCTACTAAAAAAAGCAAACGCGTGGTATTTTTCTGATGATGTCTCTGTTTTCAATTATGTGAAACCATCAATTTTATAACCCCCGTATTTGTACTCTTATAATTTTACAAAAACGATCTATATGAACACGTTTTGGTAGCAAAAACGTTAGTCCGAACATTCCTAAAGGTTAATTGGCAAAGAAGTGATGATGTCTCTGTTTTCAATTATGCGAAACCATCAATTTTATAACCCCCCGTATTTGTACTCTTATAATTTTACAAAAACGATCTATATGAACACGTTTTGGTAGCAAAAACGTTAGTCCGAACATTCCTAAAGGTTAATTGGCAAATAAGTGATGATGTCTCTGTTTTCAATTATGCGAAACCATCAATTTTATAACCCCCGTATTTGTACTCTTATAATTTTACAAAAACGATCTATATGAACACGTTTTGGTAGCAAAAACGTTAGTCCGAACATTCCTAAAGGTTAATTGGCAAATAAGCGATCAATAGTGGTAATTGAGGCTGGGCGAAAGATTAAAACTTATCCTATTCGTCAAATCAATGTTATTTCCGAAATGTATTTGACAAAACAACGCTGCCTGCCAGGTCCTGTCACACCTACGAGAAAGTGGCAACAAGCATAAGAGTGTACTACTCTGCCGACTAAGATAACCACAATCTACTAAAAAAAGCAAACGCGTGGTATTTTTCTGATGATGTCTCTGTTTTCAATTATGTGAAACCATCAATTTTATAACCCCCGTATTTGTACTCTTATAATTTTACAAAAACGATCTATATGAACACGTTTTGGTAGCAAAAACGTTAGTCCGAACATTCCTAAAGGTTAATTGGCAAAGAAGTGATGATGTCTCTGTTTTCAATTATGCGAAACCATCAATTTTATAACCCCCCGTATTTGTACTCTTATAATTTTACAAAAACGATCTATATGAACACGTTTTGGTAGCAAAAACGTTAGTCCGAACATTCCTAAAGGTTAATTGGCAAATAAGTGATGATGTCTCTGTTTTCAATTATGCGAAACCATCAATTTTATAACCCCCGTATTTGTACTCTTATAATTTTACAAAAACGATCTATATGAACACGTTTTGGTAGCAAAAACGTTAGTCCGAACATTCCTAAAGGTTAATTGGCAAATAAGCGATCAATAGTGGTAATTGAGGCTGGGCGAAAGATTAAAACTTATCCTATTCGTCAAATCAATGTTATTTCCGAAATGTATTTGACAAAACAACGCTGCCTGCCAGGTCCTGTCACACCTACGAGAAAGTGGCAACAAGCATAAGAGTGTACTACTCTGCCGACTAAGATAACCACAATCTACTAAAAAAAGCAAACGCGTGGTATTTTTCTGATGATGTCTCTGTTTTCAATTATGTGAAACCATCAATTTTATAACCCCCGTATTTGTACTCTTATAATTTTACAAAAACGATCTATATGAACACGTTTTGGTAGCAAAAACGTTAGTCCGAACATTCCTAAAGGTTAATTGGCAAAGAAGTGATGATGTCTCTGTTTTCAATTATGCGAAACCATCAATTTTATAACCCCCCGTATTTGTACTCTTATAATTTTACAAAAACGATCTATATGAACACGTTTTGGTAGCAAAAACGTTAGTCCGAACATTCCTAAAGGTTAATTGGCAAATAAGTGATGATGTCTCTGTTTTCAATTATGCGAAACCATCAATTTTATAACCCCCGTATTTGTACTCTTATAATTTTACAAAAACGATCTATATGAACACGTTTTGGTAGCAAAAACGTTAGTCCGAACATTCCTAAAGGTTAATTGGCAAATAAGCGATCAATAGTGGTAATTGAGGCTGGGCGAAAGATTAAAACTTATCCTATTCGTCAAATCAATGTTATTTCCGAAATGTATTTGACAAAACAAAAAGTGAAGCCCGATGCGGGGCTCGAACCCGCGACAGCCAGATTAAGAGTCTGGTGCTCTACCGACTGAGCTAACCGGGCTGTGATTGAAAGGGAACACTGCGTCGATACACGCTGCCTGCCAGGGCCTGTCACACCTACGAGAAAGTGGCAACAAGCATAAGAGTGTACTACTCTGCCGACTAAGATAACCACAATCTACTAAAAAAAGCAAACGCGTGGTATTTTTCTGATGATGTCTCTGTTTTCAATTATGCGAAACCATCAATTTTATAACCCCCCGTATTTGTACTCTTATAATTTTACAAAAACGATCTATATGAACAACGTTAGTCCGAACATTCCTAAAGGTTAATTGGCAAATAAGTGATGATGTCTCTGTTTTCAATTATGCGAAACCATCAATTTTATAACCCCCGTATTTGTACTCTTATAATTTTACAAAAACGATCTATATAAACACGTTTTGGTAGCAAAAACGTTAGTCCGAACATTCCTAAAGGTTAATTGGCAAATAAGCGATCAATAGTGGTAATTGAGGCTGGGCGAAAGATTAAAACTTATCCTATTCGTCAAATCAATGTTATTTCCGAAATGTATTTGACAAAACAACGCTGCCTGCCAGGGCCTGTCACACCTACGAGAAAGTGGCAACAAGCATAAGAGTGTACTACTCTGCCGACTAAGATAACCACAATCTACTAAAAAAAGCAAACGCGTGGTATTTTTCTGATGATGTCTCTGTTTTCAATTATGTGAAACCATCAATTTTATAACCCCCGTATTTGTACTCTTATAATTTTACAAAAACGATCTATATAAACACGTTTTGGTAGCAAAAACGTTAGTCCGAACATTCCTAAAGGTTAATTGGCAAATAAGTGATGATGTCTCTGTTTTCAATTATGCGAAACCATCAATTTTATAACCCCCGTAATTGTACTCTTATAATTTTACAAAAACGATCTATATGAACACGTTTTGGTAGCAAAAACGTTAGTCCGAACATTCCTAAAGGTTAATTGGCAAATAAGTGATGATGTCTCTGTTTTCAATTATGCGAAACCATCAATTTTATAACCCCCGTATTTGTACTCTTATAATTTTACAAAAACGATCTATATAAACACGTTTTGGTAGCAAAAACGTTAGTCCGAACATTCCTAAAGGTTAATTGGCAAATAAGCGATCAATAGTGGTAATTGAGGCTGGGCGAAAGATTAAAACTTATCCTATTCGTCAAATCAATGTTATTTCCGAAATGTATTTGACAAAACAACGCTGCCTGCCAGGTCCTGTCACACCTACGAGAAAGTGGCAACAAGCATAAGAGTGTACTACTCTGCCGACTAAGATAACCACAATCTACTAAAAAAAGCAAACGCGTGGTATTTTTCTGATGATGTCTCTGTTTTCAATTATGTGAAACCATCAATTTTATAACCCCCGTATTTGTACTCTTATAATTTTACAAAAACGATCTATATGAACACGTTTTGGTAGCAAAAACGTTAGTCCGAACATTCCTAAAGGTTAATTGGCAAATAAGTGATGATGTCTCTGTTTTCAATTATGCGAAACCATCAATTTTATAACCCCCGTAATTGTACTCTTATAATTTTACAAAAACGATCTATATGAACACGTTTGGTAGCAAAAACGTTAGTCCGAACATTCCTAAAGTTAATTGGCAAATAAGTGATGATGTCTCTGTTTTCAATTATGCGAAACCATCAATTTTATAACCCCCGTATTTGTACTCTTATAATTTTACAAAAACGATCTATATAAACACGTTTTGGTAGCAAAAACGTTAGTCCGAACATTCCTAAAGGTTAATTGGCAAATAAGTGATGATGTCTCTGTTTTCAATTATGCGAAACCATCAATTTTATAACCCCCGTATTTGTACTCTTATAATTTTACAAAAACGATCTATATGAACACGTTTTGGTAGCAAAAACGTTAGTCCGAACATTCCTAAAGGTTAATTGGCAAATAAGTGATGATGTCTCTGTTTTCAATTATGCGAAACCATCAATTTTATAACCCCGTATTTGTACTCTTATAATTTTACAAAAACGATCTATATGAACACGTTTTGGTAGCAAAAACGTTAGTCCGAACATTCCTAAAGGTTAATTGGCAAATAAGTGATGATGTCTCTGTTTTCAATTATGTGAAACCATCAATTTTATAACCCCCGTATTTGTACTCTTATAATTTTACAAAAACGATCTATATGAACACGTTTTGGTAGCAAAAACGTTAGTCCGAACATTCCTAAAGGTTAATTGGCAAATAAGTGATGATGTCTCTGTTTTCAATTATGTGAAACCATCAATTTTATAACCCCCGTATTTGTACTCTTATAATTTTACAAAAACGATCTATATGAACACGTTTTGGTAGCAAAAACGTTAGTCCGAACATTCCTAAAGGTTAATTGGCAAATAAGTGATGATGTCTCTGTTTTCAATTATGCGAAACCATCAATTTTATAACCCCCGTATTTGTACTCTTATAATTTTACAAAAACGATCTATATGAACACGTTTTGGTAGCAAAAACGTTAGTCCGAACATTCCTAAAGGTTAATTGGCAAATAAGTGATGATGTCTCTGTTTTCAATTATGTGAAACCATCAATTTTATAACCCCCTATTTGTACTCTTATAATTTTACAAAAACGATCTATATGAACACGTTTTGGTAGCAAAAACGTTAGTCCGAACATTCCTAAAGGTTAATTGGCAAATAAGTGATGATGTCTCTGTTTTCAATTATGTGAAACCATCAATTTTATAACCCCCTATTTGTACTCTTATAATTTTTCAAAAACGATCTATATGAACACGTTTTGGTAGCAAAAACGTTAGTCCGAACATTCCTAAAGGTTAATTGGCAAATAAGTGATGATGTCTCTGTTTTCAATTATGCGAAACCATCAATTTTATAACCCCCCATTTGTACTCTTATAATTTTACAAAAACGATCTATATGAACACGTTCTGGTAGCAAAAACGTTAGTCCGAACATTCCTAAAGGTTAATTGGCAAATAAGTGATGATGTCTCTGTTTTCAATTATGCGAAACCATCAATTTTATAACCCCCCGTATTTGTACTCTTATAATTTTACAAAAACGATCTATATGAACACGTTTTGGTAGCAAAAACGTTAGTCCGAACATTCCTAAAGGTTAATTGGCAAATAAGTGATGATGTCTCTGTTTTCAATTATGCGAAACCATCAATTTTATAACCCCCGTATTTGTACTCTTATAATTTTACAAAAACGATCTATATGAACACGTTTTGGTAGCAAAAACGTTAGTCCGAACATTCCTAAAGGTTAATTGGCAAATAAGTGATGATGTCTCTGTTTTCAATTATACGAAACCATCAATTTTATAACCCCCCGTATTTGTACTCTTATAATTTTACAAAAACGATCTATATGAACACGTTTTGGTAGCAAAAACGTTAGTCCGAACATTCCTAAAGGTTAATTGGCAAATAAGTGATGATGTCTCTGTTTTCAATTATGCGAAACCATCAATTTTATAACCCCCCTATTTGTACTCTTATAATTTTACAAAAACGATCTATATAAACACGTTTTGGTAGCAAAAACGTTAGTCCGAACATTCCTAAAGGTTAATTGGCAAATAAGCGATCAATAGTGGTATTTGAGGCTAGGCGAAAGATTAAAACTTATCCTATTCGTCAAATCAATGTTATTTCCGAAATGTATTTGACAAAACAACGCTGCCTGCCAGGGCCTGTCACACCTACGAGAAAGTGGCAAAAAGCATAAGAGTGTACTACTCTGCCGACTAAGATAACCACAATCTACTAAGAAAAGCAAACGCGTGGTATTTTTCTGATGATGTCTCTGTTTTCAATTATGCGAAACCATCAATTTTATAACCCCCTATTTGTACTCTTATAATTTTACAAAAACGATCTATATGAACACGTTTTGGTAGCA
Organism: Litoditis marina; assembly: GCA_964036275.1. Taxonomy (NCBI): domain Eukaryota; kingdom Metazoa; phylum Nematoda; class Chromadorea; order Rhabditida; family Rhabditidae; genus Litoditis; species Litoditis marina. The sequence goes on along the minus strand of OZ038434.1, from coordinate 34,888,650 downwards.
AAAACGTTAGTCCGAACATTCCTAAAGGTTAATTGGCAAATAAGTTATGATGTCTCTGTTTTCAATTATGCGAAACCATCAATTTTATAACCCCCCGTATTTGTACTCTTATAATTTTACAAAAACGATCTATATAAACACGTTTTGGTAGCAAAAACGTTAGTCCGAACATTCCTAAAGGTTAATTGGCAAATAAGTGATGATGTCTCTGTTTTCAATTATGCGAAACCATCAATTTTATAACCCCCGTATTTGTACTCTTATAATTTTACAAAAACGATCTATATAAACACGTTTTGGTAGCAAAAACGTTAGTCCGAACATTCCTAAAGGTTAATTGGCAAATAAGCGATCAATAGTGGTAATTGAGGCTGGGCGAAAGATTAAAACTTATCCTATTCGTCAAATCAATGTTATTTCCGAAATGTATTTGACAAAACAACGCTGCCTGCCAGGTCCTGTCACACCTACGAGAAAGTGGCAACAAGCATAAGAGTGTACTACTCTGCCGACTAAGATAACCACAATCTACTAAAAAAAGCAAACGCGTGGTATTTTTCTGATGATGTCTCTGTTTTCAATTATGTGAAACCATCAATTTTATAACCCCCGTATTTGTACTCTTATAATTTTACAAAAACGATCTATATGAACACGTTTTGGTAGCAAAAACGTTAGTCCGAACATTCCTAAAGGTTAATTGGCAAAGAAGTGATGATGTCTCTGTTTTCAATTATGCGAAACCATCAATTTTATAACCCCCCGTATTTGTACTCTTATAATTTTACAAAAACGATCTATATGAACACGTTTTGGTAGCAAAAACGTTAGTCCGAACATTCCTAAAGGTTAATTGGCAAATAAGTGATGATGTCTCTGTTTTCAATTATGCGAAACCATCAATTTTATAACCCCCGTATTTGTACTCTTATAATTTTACAAAAACGATCTATATGAACACGTTTTGGTAGCAAAAACGTTAGTCCGAACATTCCTAAAGGTTAATTGGCAAATAAGCGATCAATAGTGGTAATTGAGGCTGGGCGAAAGATTAAAACTTATCCTATTCGTCAAATCAATGTTATTTCCGAAATGTATTTGACAAAACAACGCTGCCTGCCAGGTCCTGTCACACCTACGAGAAAGTGGCAACAAGCATAAGAGTGTACTACTCTGCCGACTAAGATAACCACAATCTACTGAAAAAAGCAAACGCGTGGTATTTTTCTGATGATGTCTCTGTTTTCAATTATGTGAAACCATCAATTTTATAACCCCCGTATTTGTACTCTTATAATTTTACAAAAACGATCTATATGAACACGTTTTGGTAGCAAAAACGTTAGTCCGAACATTCCTAAAGGTTAATTGGCAAAGAAGTGATGATGTCTCTGTTTTCAATTATGCGAAACCATCAATTTTATAACCCCCCGTATTTGTACTCTTATAATTTTACAAAAACGATCTATATGAACACGTTTTGGTAGCAAAAACGTTAGTCCGAACATTCCTAAAGGTTAATTGGCAAATAAGTGATGATGTCTCTGTTTTCAATTATGCGAAACCATCAATTTTATAACCCCCGTATTTGTACTCTTATAATTTTACAAAAACGATCTATATGAACACGTTTTGGTAGCAAAAACGTTAGTCCGAACATTCCTAAAGGTTAATTGGCAAATAAGCGATCAATAGTGGTAATTGAGGCTGGGCGAAAGATTAAAACTTATCCTATTCGTCAAATCAATGTTATTTCCGAAATGTATTTGACAAAACAACGCTGCCTGCCAGGTCCTGTCACACCTACGAGAAAGTGGCAACAAGCATAAGAGTGTACTACTCTGCCGACTAAGATAACCACAATCTACTAAAAAAAGCAAACGCGTGGTATTTTTCTGATGATGTCTCTGTTTTCAATTATGTGAAACCATCAATTTTATAACCCCCGTATTTGTACTCTTATAATTTTACAAAAACGATCTATATGAACACGTTTTGGTAGCAAAAACGTTAGTCCGAACATTCCTAAAGGTTAATTGGCAAAGAAGTGATGATGTCTCTGTTTTCAATTATGCGAAACCATCAATTTTATAACCCCCCGTATTTGTACTCTTATAATTTTACAAAAACGATCTATATGAACACGTTTTGGTAGCAAAAACGTTAGTCCGAACATTCCTAAAGGTTAATTGGCAAATAAGTGATGATGTCTCTGTTTTCAATTATGCGAAACCATCAATTTTATAACCCCCGTATTTGTACTCTTATAATTTTACAAAAACGATCTATATGAACACGTTTTGGTAGCAAAAACGTTAGTCCGAACATTCCTAAAGGTTAATTGGCAAATAAGCGATCAATAGTGGTAATTGAGGCTGGGCGAAAGATTAAAACTTATCCTATTCGTCAAATCAATGTTATTTCCGAAATGTATTTGACAAAACAAAAAGTGAAGCCCGATGCGGGGCTCGAACCCGCGACAGCCAGATTAAGAGTCTGGTGCTCTACCGACTGAGCTAACCGGGCTGTGATTGAAAGGGAACACTGCGTCGATACACGCTGCCTGCCAGGGCCTGTCACACCTACGAGAAAGTGGCAACAAGCATAAGAGTGTACTACTCTGCCGACTAAGATAACCACAATCTACTAAAAAAAGCAAACGCGTGGTATTTTTCTGATGATGTCTCTGTTTTCAATTATGCGAAACCATCAATTTTATAACCCCCCGTATTTGTACTCTTATAATTTTACAAAAACGATCTATATGAACAACGTTAGTCCGAACATTCCTAAAGGTTAATTGGCAAATAAGTGATGATGTCTCTGTTTTCAATTATGCGAAACCATCAATTTTATAACCCCCGTATTTGTACTCTTATAATTTTACAAAAACGATCTATATAAACACGTTTTGGTAGCAAAAACGTTAGTCCGAACATTCCTAAAGGTTAATTGGCAAATAAGCGATCAATAGTGGTAATTGAGGCTGGGCGAAAGATTAAAACTTATCCTATTCGTCAAATCAATGTTATTTCCGAAATGTATTTGACAAAACAACGCTGCCTGCCAGGGCCTGTCACACCTACGAGAAAGTGGCAACAAGCATAAGAGTGTACTACTCTGCCGACTAAGATAACCACAATCTACTAAAAAAAGCAAACGCGTGGTATTTTTCTGATGATGTCTCTGTTTTCAATTATGTGAAACCATCAATTTTATAACCCCCGTATTTGTACTCTTATAATTTTACAAAAACGATCTATATAAACACGTTTTGGTAGCAAAAACGTTAGTCCGAACATTCCTAAAGGTTAATTGGCAAATAAGTGATGATGTCTCTGTTTTCAATTATGCGAAACCATCAATTTTATAACCCCCGTAATTGTACTCTTATAATTTTACAAAAACGATCTATATGAACACGTTTTGGTAGCAAAAACGTTAGTCCGAACATTCCTAAAGGTTAATTGGCAAATAAGTGATGATGTCTCTGTTTTCAATTATGCGAAACCATCAATTTTATAACCCCCGTATTTGTACTCTTATAATTTTACAAAAACGATCTATATAAACACGTTTTGGTAGCAAAAACGTTAGTCCGAACATTCCTAAAGGTTAATTGGCAAATAAGCGATCAATAGTGGTAATTGAGGCTGGGCGAAAGATTAAAACTTATCCTATTCGTCAAATCAATGTTATTTCCGAAATGTATTTGACAAAACAACGCTGCCTGCCAGGTCCTGTCACACCTACGAGAAAGTGGCAACAAGCATAAGAGTGTACTACTCTGCCGACTAAGATAACCACAATCTACTAAAAAAAGCAAACGCGTGGTATTTTTCTGATGATGTCTCTGTTTTCAATTATGTGAAACCATCAATTTTATAACCCCCGTATTTGTACTCTTATAATTTTACAAAAACGATCTATATGAACACGTTTTGGTAGCAAAAACGTTAGTCCGAACATTCCTAAAGGTTAATTGGCAAATAAGTGATGATGTCTCTGTTTTCAATTATGCGAAACCATCAATTTTATAACCCCCGTAATTGTACTCTTATAATTTTACAAAAACGATCTATATGAACACGTTTGGTAGCAAAAACGTTAGTCCGAACATTCCTAAAGTTAATTGGCAAATAAGTGATGATGTCTCTGTTTTCAATTATGCGAAACCATCAATTTTATAACCCCCGTATTTGTACTCTTATAATTTTACAAAAACGATCTATATAAACACGTTTTGGTAGCAAAAACGTTAGTCCGAACATTCCTAAAGGTTAATTGGCAAATAAGTGATGATGTCTCTGTTTTCAATTATGCGAAACCATCAATTTTATAACCCCCGTATTTGTACTCTTATAATTTTACAAAAACGATCTATATGAACACGTTTTGGTAGCAAAAACGTTAGTCCGAACATTCCTAAAGGTTAATTGGCAAATAAGTGATGATGTCTCTGTTTTCAATTATGCGAAACCATCAATTTTATAACCCCGTATTTGTACTCTTATAATTTTACAAAAACGATCTATATGAACACGTTTTGGTAGCAAAAACGTTAGTCCGAACATTCCTAAAGGTTAATTGGCAAATAAGTGATGATGTCTCTGTTTTCAATTATGCGAAACCATCAATTTTATAACCCCCGTATTTGTACTCTTATAATTTTACAAAAACGATCTATATAAACACGTTTTGGTAGCAAAAACGTTAGTCCGAACATTCCTAAAGGTTAATTGGCAAATAAGCGATCAATAGTGAGGCTGGGCGAAAGATTAAAACTTATCCTATTCGTCAAATCAATGTTATTTCCGAAATGTATTTGACAAAACAACGCTGCCTGCCAGGTCCTGTCACACCTACGAGAAAGTGGCAACAAGCATAAGAGTGTACTACTCTGCCGACTAAGATAACCACAATCTACTAAAAAAAGCAAACGCGTGGTATTTTTCTGATGATGTCTCTGTTTTCAATTATGTGAAACCATCAATTTTATAACCCCCGTCCGTATTTGTACTCTTATAATTTTACAAAAACGATCTATATGAACACGTTTTGATAGCAAAAACGTTAGTCCGAACATTCCTAAAGGTTAATTGGCAAATAAGTGATGATGTCTCTGTTTTCAATTATGCGAAACCATCAATTTTATAACCCCCGTATTTGTACTCTTATAATTTTACAAAAACGATCTATATGAACACGTTTTGGTAGCAAAAACGTTAGTCCGAACATTCCTAAAGGTTAATTGGCAAATAAGCGATCAACAGTGGTAATTGAGGTTGGGCGAAAGATTAAAACTTATCCTATTCGTCAAATCAATGTTATTTCCGAAATGTATTTGACAAAACAAAAAGTGAAGCCCGATGCGGGGCTCGAACCCGCGACAGCCAGATTAAGAGTCTGGTGCTCTACCGACTGAGCTAACCGGGCTGTGATTGAAAGGGAACACTGCGCCGATACACGCTGCCTGCCAGGGCCTGTCACACCTACGAGAAAGTGGCAACAAGCATAAGAGTGTACTACTCTGCCGACTAAGATAACCACAATCTACTAAAAAAAGCAAACGCGTGGTATTTTTCTGATGATGTCTCTGTTTTCAATTATGCGAAACCATCAATTTTATAACCCCCGTATTTGTACTCTTATAATTTTACAAAAACGATCTATATGAACACGTTTTGGTAGCAAAAACGTTAGTCCGAACATTCCTAAAGGTTAATTGGCAAATAAGCGATCAATAGTGGTAATTGAGGTTGGGCGAAAGATTAAAACTTATCCTATTCGTCAAATCAATGTTATTTCCGAAATGTATTTGACAAAACAAAAAGTGAAGCCCGATGCGGGGCTCGAACCCGCGACAGCCAGATTAAGAGTCTGGTGCTCGACCGACTGAGCTAACCGGGCTGTGATTGAAAGGGAACACTGCGTCGATACACGCTGCCTGCCAGGGCCTGTCACACCTACGAGAAAGTGGCAACAAGCATAAGAGTGTACTACTCTGCCGACTAAGATAACCACAATCTACTAAAAAAAGCAAACGCGTGGTATTTTTCTGATGATGTCTCTGTTTTCAATTATGCGAAACCATCAATTTTATAACCCCCGTATTTGTACTCTTATAATTTTACAAAAACGATCTATATGAACACGTTTTGGTAGCAAAAACGTTAGTCCGAACATTCCTAAAGGTTAATTGGCAAATAAGCGATCAATAGTGGTAATTGAGGTTGGGCGAAAGATTAAAACTTATCCTATTCGTCAAATCAATGTTATTTCCGAAATGTATTTGACAAAACAAAAAGTGAAGCCCGATGCGGGGCTCGAACCCGCGACAGCCAGATTAAGAGTCTGGTGCTCGACCGACTGAGCTAACCGGGCTATGATTGAAAGGGAACACTGCGTCGATACACGCTGCCTGCCAGGGCCTGTCACACCTACGAGAAAGTGGCAACAAGCATAAGAGTGTACTACTCTGCCGACTAAGATAACCACAATCTACTAAAAAAAGCAAACGCGTGGTATTTTTCTGATGATGTCTCTGTTTTCAATTATGCGAAACCATCAATTTTATAACCCCCCGTATTTGTACTCTTATAATTTTACAAAAACGATCTATATGAACAACGTTAGTCCGAACATTCCTAAAGGTTAATTGGCAAATAAGTGATGATGTCTCTGTTTTCAATTATGCGAAACCATCAATTTTATAACCCCCGTATTTGTACTCTTATAATTTTACAAAAACGATCTATATAAACACGTTTTGGTAGCAAAAACGTTAGTCCGAACATTCCTAAAGGTTAATTGGCAAATAAGCGATCAATAGTGGTAATTGAGGCTGGGCGAAAGATTAAAACTTATCCTATTCGTCAAATCAATGTTATTTCCGAAATGTATTTGACAAAACAACGCTGCCTGCCAGGGCCTGTCACACCTACGAGAAAGTGGCAACAAGCATAAGAGTGTACTACTCTGCCGACTAAGATAACCACAATCTACTAAAAAAAGCAAACGCGTGGTATTTTTCTGATGATGTCTCTGTTTTCAATTATGTGAAACCATCAATTTTATAACCCCCGTATTTGTACTCTTATAATTTTACAAAAACGATCTATATGAACACGTTTTGGTAGCAAAAACGTTAGTCCGAACATTCCTAAAGGTTAATTGGCAAATAAGTGATGATGTCTCTGTTTTCAATTATGCGAAACCATCAATTTTATAACCCCCGTAATTGTACTCTTATAATTTTACAAAAACGATCTATATGAACACGTTTTGGTAGCAAAAACGTTAGTCCGAACATTCCTAAAGGTTAATTGGCAAATAAGTGATGATGTCTCTGTTTTCAATTATGCGAAACCATCAATTTTATAACCCCCGTATTTGTACTCTTATAATTTTACAAAAACGATCTATATAAACACGTTTTGGTAGCAAAAACGTTAGTCCGAACATTCCTAAAGGTTAATTGGCAAATAAGCGATCAATAGTGGTAATTGAGGCTGGGCGAAAGATTAAAACTTATCCTATTCGTCAAATCAATGTTATTTCCGAAATGTATTTGACAAAACAACGCTGCCTGCCAGGTCCTGTCACACCTACGAGAAAGTGGCAACAAGCATAAGAGTGTACTACTCTGCCGACTAAGATAACCACAATCTACTAAAAAAAGCAAACGCGTGGTATTTTTCTGATGATGTCTCTGTTTTCAATTATGTGAAACCATCAATTTTATAACCCCCGTATTTGTACTCTTATAATTTTACAAAAACGATCTATATGAACACGTTTTGATAGCAAAAACGTTAGTCCGAACATTCCTAAAGGTTAATTGGCAAATAAGTGATGATGTCTCTGTTTTCAATTATGTGAAACCATCAATTTTATAACCCCCGTATTTGTACTCTTATAATTTTACAAAAACGATCTATATGAACACGTTTTGGTAGCAAAAACGTTAGTCCGAACATTCCTAAAGGTTAATTGGCAAATAAGTGATGATGTCTCTGTTTTCAATTATGCGAAACCATCAATTTTATAACCCCCCGTATTTGTACTCTTATAATTTTACAAAAACGATCTATATGAACAACGTTAGTCCGAACATTCCTAAAGGTTAATTGGCAAATAAGTGATGATGTCTCTGTTTTCAATTATGCGAAACCATCAATTTTATAACCCCCGTATTTGTACTCTTATAATTTCACAAAAACGATCTATATAAACACGTTTTGGTAGCAAAAACGTTAGTCCGAACATTCCTAAAGGTTAATTGGCAAATAAGCGATCAATAGTGGTAATTGAGGCTGGGCGAAAGATTAAAACTTATCCTATTCGTCAAATCAATGTTATTTCCGAAATGTATTTGACAAAACAACGCTGCCTGCCAGGTCCTGTCACACCTACGAGAAAGTGGCAACAAGCATAAGAGTGTACTACTCTGCCGACTAAGATAACCACAATCTACTAAAAAAAGCAAACGCGTGGTATTTTTCTGATGATGTCTCTGTTTTCAATTATGTGAAACCATCAATTTTATAACCCCCGTATTTGTACTCTTATAATTTTACAAAAACGATCTATATGAACACGTTTTGATAGCAAAAACGTTAGTCCGAACATTCCTAAAGGTTAATTGGCAAATAAGTGATGATGTCTCTGTTTTCAATTATGCGAAACCATCAATTTTATAACCCCCGTATTTGTACTCTTATAATTTTACAAAAACGATCTATATGAACACGTTTTGGTAGCAAAAACGTTAGTCCGAACATTCCTAAAGGTTAATTGGCAAATAAGCGATCAATAGTGGTAATTGAGGTTGGGCGAAAGACTAAAACTTATCGTATTCGTCAAATCAATGTTATTTCCGAAATGTATTTGACAAAACAAAAAGTGAAGCCCGATGCGGGGCTCGAACCCGCGACAGCCAGATTAAGAGTCTGGTGCTCTACCGACTGAGCTAACCGGGCTGTGATTGAAAGGGAACACTGCGTCGATACACGCTGCCTGCCAGGGCCTGTCACACCTACGAGAAAGTGGCAACAAGCATAAGAGTGTACTACTCTGCCGACTAAGATAACCACAATCTACTAAAAAAAGCAAACGCGTGGTATTTTTCTGATGATGTCTCTGTTTTCAATTATGCGAAACCATCAATTTTATAACCCCCCGTATTTGTACTCTTATAATTTTACAAAAACGATCTATATGAACAACGTTAGTCCGAACATTCCTAAAGGTTAATTGGCAAATAAGTGATGATGTCTCTGTTTTCAATTATGCGAAACCATCAATTTTATAACCCCCGTATTTGTACTCTTATAATTTTACAAAAACGATCTATATGAACACGTTTTGGTAGCAAAAACGTTAGTCCGAACATTCCTAAAGGTTAATTGGCAAATAAGCGATCAATAGTGGTAATTGAGGTTGGGCGAAAGATTAAAACTTATCCTATTCGTCAAATCAATGTTATTTCCGAAATGTATTTGACAAAACAAAAAGTGAAGGCCGATGCGGGGCTCGAACCCGCGACAGCCAGATTAAGAGTCTGGTGCTCTACCGACTGAGCTAACCGGGCTGTGATTGAAAGGGAACACTGCGTCGATACACGCTGCCTGCCAGGGCCTGTCACACCTACGAGAAAGTGGCAACAAGCATAAGAGTGTACTACTCTGCCGACTAAGATAACCACAATCTACTAAAAAAAGCAAACGCGTGGTATTTTTCTGATGATGTCTCTGTTTTCAATTATGCGAAACCATCAATTTTATAACCCCCGTATTTGTACTCTTATAATTTTAAAAAAACGATCTATATGAACACGTTTTGGTAGCAAAAACGTTAGTCCGAACATTCCTAAAGGTTAATTGGCAAATAAGCGATCAATAGTGGTAATTGAGGTTGGGCGAAAGACTAAAACTTATCGTATTCGTCAAATCAATGTTATTTCCGAAATGTATTTGACAAAACAAAAAGTGAAGCCCGATGCGGGGCTCGAACCCGCGACAGCCAGATTAAGAGTCTGGTGCTCTACCGACTGAGCTAACCGGGCTGTGATTGAAAGGGAACACTGCGTCGATACACGCTGCCTGCCAGGGCCTGTCACACCTACGAGAAAGTGGCAACAAGCATAAGAGTGTACTACTCTGCCGACTAAGATAACCACAATCTACTAAAAAAAGCAAACGCGTGGTATTCTTCTGATGATGTCTCTGTTTTCAATTATGCGAAACCATCAATTTTATAACCCCCCGTATTTGTACTCTTATAATTTTACAAAAACGATCTATATGAACAACGTTAGTCCGAACATTCCTAAAGGTTAATTGGCAAATAAGTGATGATGTCTCTGTTTTCAATTATGCGAAACCATCAATTTTATAACCCCCGTATTTGTACTCTTATAATTTTACAAAAACGATCTATATGAACACGTTTTGGTAGCAAAAACGTTAGTCCGAACATTCCTAAAGGTTAATTGGCAAATAAGTGATGATGTCTCTGTTTTCAATTATGCGAAACCATCAATTTTATAACCCCCGTATTTGTACTCTTATAATTTTACAAAAACGATCTATATAAACACGTTTTGGTAGCAAAAACGTTAGTCCGAACATTCCTAAAGGTTAATTGGCAAATAAGCGATCAATAGTGGTAATTGAGGCTGGGCGAAAGATTAAAACTTATCCTATTCGTCAAATCAATGTTATTTCCGAAATGTATTTGACAAAACAACGCTGCCTGCCAGGGCCTGTCACACCTACGAGAAAGTGGCAACAAGCATAAGAGTGTACTACTCTGCCGACTAAGATAACCACAATCTACTAAAAAAAGCAAACGCGTGGTATTTTTCTGATGATGTCTCTGTTTTCAATTATGCGAAACCATCAATTTTATAACCCCCCGTATTTGTACTCTTATAATTTTACAAAAACGATCTATATGAACAACGTTAGTCCGAACATTCCTAAAGGTTAATTGGCAAATAAGTGATGATGTCTCTGTTTTCAATTATGCGAAACCATCAATTTTATAACCCCCGTATTTGTACTCTTATAATTTTACAAAAACGATCTATATAAACACGTTTTGGTAGCAAAAACGTTAGTCCGAACATTCCTAAAGGTTAATTGGCAAATAAGCGATCAATAGTGGTAATTGAGGCTGGGCGAAAGATTAAAACTTATCCTATTCGTCAAATCAATGTTATTTCCGAAATGTATTTGACAAAACAACGCTGCCTGCCAGGGCCTGTCACACCTACGAGAAAGTGGCAACAAGCATAAGAGTGTACTACTCTGCCGACTAAGATAACCACAATCTACTAAAAAAAGCAAACGCGTGGTATTTTTCTGATGATGTCTCTGTTTTCAATTATGTGAAACCATCAATTTTATAACCCCCGTATTTGTACTCTTATAATTTTACAAAAACGATCTATATGAACACGTTTTGATAGCAAAAACGTTAGTCCGAACATTCCTAAAGGTTAATTGGCAAATAAGTGATGATGTCTCTGTTTTCAATTATGCGAAACCATCAATTTTATAACCCCCGTATTTGTACTCTTATAATTTTACAAAAACGATCTATATGAACACGTTTTGGTAGCAAAAACGTTAGTCCGAACATTCCTAAAGGTTAATTGGCAAATAAGCGATCAATAGTGGTAATAGAGGTTGGGCGAAAGATTAAAACTTATCCTATTCGTCAAATCAATGTTATTTCCGAAATGTATTTGACAAAACAAAAAGTGAAGCCCGATGCGGGGCTCGAACCCGCGACAGCCAGATTAAGAGTCTGAAGCTCTACCGACTGAGCTAACCGGGCTGTGATTGAAAGGGAACACTGCGTCGATACACGCTGCCTGCCAGGGCCTGTCACACCTACGAGAAAGTGGCAACAAGCATAAGAGTGTACTACTCTGCCGACTAAGATAACCACAATCTACTAAAAAAAGCAAACGCGTGGTATTTTTCTGATGATGTCTCTGTTTTCAATTATGCGAAACCATCAATTTTATAACCCCCGTATTTGTACTCTTATAATTTTACAAAAACGATCTATATGAACACGTTTTGGTAGCAAAAACGTTAGTCCGAACATTCCTAAAGGTTAATTGGCAAATAAGTGATGATGTCTCTGTTTTCAATTATGCGAAACCATCAATTTTATAACCCCCGTATTTGTACTCTTATAATTTTACAAAAACGGTCTATATGAACACGTTTTGGTAGCAAAAACGTTAGTCCGAACATTCCTAAAGGTTAATTGGCAAATAAGTGATGATGTCTCTGTTTTCAATTATGCGAAACCATCAATTTTATAACCCCCGTATTTGTACTCTAATAATTTTACAAAAACGATCTATATGAACACGTTTTGGATGCAAAAACGTTAGTCCGAACATTCCTAAAGGTTAATTGGCAAATAAGTGATGATGTCTCTGTTTTCAATTATGCGAAACCATCAATTTTATAACCCCCGTATTTGTACTCTTATAATTTTACAAAAACGGTCTATATGAACACGTTTTGGTAGCAAAAACGTTAGTCCGAACATTCCTAAAGGTTAATTGGCAAATAAGTGATGATGTCTCTGTTTTCAATTATGCGAAACCATCAATTTTATAACCCCCGTATTTGTACTCTTATAATTTTACAAAAACGGTCTATATGAACACGTTTTGGTAGCAAAAACGTTAGTCCGAACATTCCTAAAGGTTAATTGGCAAATAAGTGATGATGTCTCTGTTTTCAATTATGCGAAACCATCAATTTTATAACCCCCGTATTTGTACTCTTATAATTTTACAAAAACGATCTATATGAACACGTTTTGGTAGCAAAAACGTTAGTCCGAACATTCCTAAAGGTTAATTGGCAAATAAGCGATCAATAGTGGTAATTGAGGTTGGGCGAAAGATTAAAACTTATCCTATTCGTCAAATCAATGTTATTTCCGAAATGTATTTGACAAAACAAAAAGTGAAGCCCGATGCGGGGCTCGAACCCGCGACAGCCAGATTAAGAATCTGGTGCTCTACCGACTGAGCTAACCGGGCTGTGATTGAAAGGGAACACTGCGTCGATACACGCTGCCTGCCAGGGCCTGTCACACCTACGAGAAAGTGGCAACAAGCATAAGAGTGTACTACTCTGCCGACTAAGATAACCACAATCTACTAAAAAAAGCAAACGCGTGGTATTCTTCTGATGATGTCTCTGTTTTCAATTATGCGAAACCATCAATTTTATAACCCCCCGTATTTGTACTCTTATAATTTTACAAAAACGATCTATATGAACAACGTTAGTCCGAACATTCCTAAAGGTTAATTGGCAAATAAGTGATGATGTCTCTGTTTTCAATTATGCGAAACCATCAATTTTATAACCCCCGTATTTGTACTCTTATAATTTTACAAAAACGATCTATATGAACACGTTTTGGTAGCAAAAACGTTAGTCCGAACATTCCTAAAGGTTAATTGGCAAATAAGTGATGATGTCTCTGTTTTCAATTATGCGAAACCATCAATTTTATAACCCCCGTATTTGTACTCTTATAATTTTACAAAAACGATCTATATAAACACGTTTTGGTAGCAAAAACGTTAGTCCGAACATTCCTAAAGGTTAATTGGCAAATAAGCGATCAATAGTGGTAATTGAGGCTGGGCGAAAGATTAAAACTTATCCTATTCGTCAAATCAATGTTATTTCCGAAATGTATTTGACAAAACAACGCTGCCTGCCAGGGCCTGTCACACCTACGAGAAAGTGGCAACAAGCATAAGAGTGTACTACTCTGCCGACTAAGATAACCACAATCTACTAAAAAAAGCAAACGCGTGGTATTTTTCTGATGATGTCTCTGTTTTCAATTATGCGAAACCATCAATTTTATAACCCCCCGTATTTGTACTCTTATAATTTTACAAAAACGATCTATATGAACAACGTTAGTCCGAACATTCCTAAAGGTTAATTGGCAAATAAGTGATGATGTCTCTGTTTTCAATTATGCGAAACCATCAATTTTATAACCCCCGTATTTGTACTCTTATAATTTTACAAAAACGATCTATATAAACACGTTTTGGTAGCAAAAACGTTAGTCCGAACATTCCTAAAGGTTAATTGGCAAATAAGCGATCAATAGTGGTAATTGAGGCTGGGCGAAAGATTAAAACTTATCCTATTCGTCAAATCAATGTTATTTCCGAAATGTATTTGACAAAACAACGCTGCCTGCCAGGGCCTGTCACACCTACGAGAAAGTGGCAACAAGCATAAGAGTGTACTACTCTGCCGACTAAGATAACCACAATCTACTAAAAAAAGCAAACGCGTGGTATTTTTCTGATGATGTCTCTGTTTTCAATTATGTGAAACCATCAATTTTATAACCCCCGTATTTGTACTCTTATAATTTTACAAAAACGATCTATATGAACACGTTTTGATAGCAAAAACGTTAGTCCGAACATTCCTAAAGGTTAATTGGCAAATAAGTGATGATGTCTCTGTTTTCAATTATGCGAAACCATCAATTTTATAACCCCCGTATTTGTACTCTTATAATTTTACAAAAACGATCTATATGAACACGTTTTGGTAGCAAAAACGTTAGTCCGAACATTCCTAAAGGTTAATTGGCAAATAAGCGATCAATAGTGGTAATAGAGGTTGGGCGAAAGATTAAAACTTATCCTATTCGTCAAATCAATGTTATTTCCGAAATGTATTTGACAAAACAAAAAGTGAAGCCCGATGCGGGGCTCGAACCCGCGACAGCCAGATTAAGAGTCTGAAGCTCTACCGACTGAGCTAACCGGGCTGTGATTGAAAGGGAACACTGCGTCGATACACGCTGCCTGCCAGGGCCTGTCACACCTACGAGAAAGTGGCAACAAGCATAAGAGTGTACTACTCTGCCGACTAAGATAACCACAATCTACTAAAAAAAGCAAACGCGTGGTATTTTTCTGATGATGTCTCTGTTTTCAATTATGCGAAACCATCAATTTTATAACCCCCGTATTTGTACTCTTATAATTTTACAAAAACGATCTATATGAACACGTTTTGGTAGCAAAAACGTTAGTCCGAACATTCCTAAAGGTTAATTGGCAAATAAGTGATGATGTCTCTGTTTTCAATTATGCGAAACCATCAATTTTATAACCCCCGTATTTGTACTCTTATAATTTTACAAAAACGGTCTATATGAACACGTTTTGGTAGCAAAAACGTTAGTCCGAACATTCCTAAAGGTTAATTGGCAAATAAGTGATGATGTCTCTGTTTTCAATTATGCGAAACCATCAATTTTATAACCCCCGTATTTGTACTCTAATAATTTTACAAAAACGATCTATATGAACACGTTTTGGTAGCAAAAACGTTAGTCCGAACATTCCTAAAGGTTAATTGGCAAATAAGTGATGATGTCTCTGTTTTCAATTATGCGAAACCATCAATTTTATAACCCCCCTATTTGTACTCTTATAATTTTACAAAAACGGTCTATATGAACACGTTTTGGTAGCAAAAACGTTAGTCCGAACATTCCTAAAGGTTAATTGGCAAATAAGTGATGATGTCTCTGTTTTCAATTATGCGAAACCATCAATTTTATAACCCCCGTATTTGTACTCTTATAATTTTACAAAAACGGTCTATATGAACACGTTTTGGTAGCAAAAACGTTAGTCCGAACATTCCTAAAGGTTAATTGGCAAATAAGTGATGATGTCTCTGTTTTCAATTATGCGAAACCATCAATTTTATAACCCCCGTATTTGTACTCTTATAATTTTACAAAAACGATCTATATGAACACGTTTTGGTAGCAAAAACGTTAGTCCGAACATTCCTAAAGGTTAATTGGCAAATAAGCGATCAATAGTGGTAATTGAGGTTGGGCGAAAGATTAAAACTTATCCTATTCGTCAAATCAATGTTATTTCCGAAATGTATTTGACAAAACAAAAAGTGAAGCCCGATGCGGGGCTCGAACCCGCGACAGCCAGATTAAGAGTCTGGTGCTCTACCGACTGAGCTAACCGGGCTGTGATTGAAAGGGAACACTGCGTCGATACACGCTGCCTGCCAGGGCCTGTCACACCTACGAGAAAATGGCAACAAGCATAAGAGTGTACTACTCTGCCGACTAAGATAACCACAATCTACTAAAAAAAGCAAACGCGTGGTATTTTTCTGATGATGTCTCTGTTTTCAATTATGCGAAACCATCAATTTTATAACCCCCGTATTTGTACTCTTATAATTTTACAAAAACGATCTATATGAACACGTTTTGGTAGCAAAAACGTTAGTCCGAACATTCCTAAAGGTTAATTGGCAAATAAGCGATCAATAGTGGTAATTGAGGTTGGGCGAAAGATTAAAACTTATCCTATTCGTCAAATCAATGTTATTTCCGAAATGTATTTGACAAAACAAAAAGTGAAGCCCGATGCGGGGCTCGAACCCGCGACAGCCAGATTAAGAGTCTGGTGCTCTACCGACTGAGCTAACCGGGCTGTGATTGAAAGGGAACACTGCGCCGATACACGCTGCCTGCCAGGGCCTGTCACACCTACGAGAAAGTGGCAAAAAGCATAAGAGTGTACTACTCTGCCGACTAAGATAACCACAATCTACTAAAAAAAGCAAACGCGTGGTATTTTTCTGATGATGTCTCTGTTTTCAATTATGTGAAACCATCAATTTTATAACCCCCGTATTTGTACTCTTATAATTTTACAAAAACGATCTATATGAACACGTTTTGGTAGCAAAAACGTTAGTCCGAACATTCCTAAAGGTTAATTGGCAAATAAGTGAGGATGTCTCTGTTTTCAATTATGCGAAACCATCAACTTTATAACCCCCGTATTTGTACTCTCATAATTTTACAAAAACGATCTATATGAACACGTTTTGGTAGCAAAAACGTTAGTCCGAACATTCCTAAAGGTTAATTGGCAAATAAGTGATGATGTCTCTGTTTTCAATTATGCGAAACCATCAATTTTATAACCCCCGTATTTGTACTCTTATAATTTTACAAAAACGATCTATATGAACACGTTTTGGTAGCAAAAACGTTAGTCCGAACATTCCTAAAGGTTAATTGGCAAATAAGTGATGATGTCTCTGTTTTCAATTATGCGAAACCATCAATTTTATAACCCCCGTATTTGTACTCTTATAATTTTACAAAAACGATCTATATAAACACGTTTTGGTAGCAAAAACGTTAGTCCGAACATTCCTAAAGGTTAATTGGCAAATAAGCGATCAATAGTGGTAATTGAGGCTGGGCGAAAGATTAAAACTTATCCTATTCGTCAAATCAATGTTATTTCCGAAATGTATTTGACAAAACAACGCTGCCTGCCAGGGCCTGTCACACCTACGAGAAAGTGGCAACAAGCATAAGAGTGTACTACTCTGCCGACTAAGATAACCACAATCTACTAAAAAAAGCAAACGCGTGGTATTTTTCTGATGATGTCTCTGTTTTCAATTATGCGAAACCATCAATTTTATAACCCCCGTATTTGTACTCTTATAATTTTACAAAAACGATCTATATGAACACGTTTTGGTAGCAAAAACGTTAGTCCGAACATTCCTAAAGGTTAATTGGCAAATAAGTGAGGATGTCTCTGTTTTCAATTATGCGAAACCATCAACTTTATAACCCCCGTATTTGTACTCTCATAATTTTACAAAAACGATCTATATGAACACGTTTTGGTAGCAAAAACGTTAGTCCGAACATTCCTAAAGGTTAATTGGCAAATAAGTGATGATGTCTCTGTTTTCAATTATGCGAAACCATCAATTTTATAACCCCCGTATTTGTACTCTTATAATTTTACAAAAACGATCTATATGAACACGTTTTGGTAGCAAAAACGTTAGTCCGAACATTCCTAAAGGTTAATTGGCAAATAAGCGATCAATAGTGGTAATAGAGGTTGGGCGAAAGATTAAAACTTATCCTATTCGTCAAATCAATGTTATTTCCGAAATGTATTTGACAAAACAAAAAGTGAAGCCCGATGCGGGGCTCGAACCCGCGACAGCCAGATTAAGAGTCTGGTGCTCTACCGACTGAGCTAACCGGGCTGTGATTGAAAGGGAACACTGCGCCGATACACGCTGCCTGCCAGGGCCTGTCACACCTACGAGAAAGTGGCAAAAAGCATAAGAGTGTACTACTCTGCCGACTAAGATAACCACAATCTACTAAAAAAAGCAAACGCGTGGTATTTTTCTGATGATGTCTCTGTTTTCAATTATGTGAAACCATCAATTTTATAACCCCCGTATTTGTACTCTTATAATTTTACAAAAACGATCTATATGAACACGTTTTGGTAGCAAAAACGTTAGTCCGAACATTCCTAAAGGTTAATTGGCAAATAAGTGATCAATAGTGGTAATAGAGGTTGGGCGAAAGATTAAAACTTATCCTATTCGTCAAATCAATGTTATTTCCGAAATGTATTTGACAAAACAAAAAGTGAAGCCCGATGCGGGGCTCGAACCCGCGACAGCCAGATTAAGAGTCTGGTGCTCTACCGACTGAGCTAACCGGGCTGTGATTGAAAGGGAACACTGCGCCGATACACGCTGCCTGCCAGGGCCTGTCACACCTACGAGAAAGTGGCAACAAGCATAAGAGTGTACTACTCTGCCGACTAAGATAACCACAATCTACTAAAAAAAGCAAACGCGTGGTATTTTTCTGATGATGTCTCTGTTTTCAATTATGTGAAACCATCAATTTTATAACCCCCGTATTTGTACTCTTATAATTTTACAAAAACGATCTATATGAACACGTTTTGGTAGCAAAAACGTTAGTCCGAACATTCCTAAAGGTTAATTGGCAAATAAGTGATGATGTCTCTGTTTTCAATTATGCGAAACCATCAATTTTATAACCCCCGTATTTGTACTCTTATAATTTTACAAAAACGATCTATATGAACACGTTTTGGTAGCAAAAACGTTAGTCCGAACATTCCTAAAGGTTAATTGGCAAATAAGCGATCAATAGTGGTAATAGAGGTTGGGCGAAAGATTAAAACTTATCCTATTCGTCAAATCAATGTTATTTCCGAAATGTATTTGACAAAACAAAAAGTGAAGCCCGATGCGGGGCTCGAACCCGCGACAGCCAGATTAAGAGTCTGGTGCTCTACCGACTGAGCTAACCGGGCTGTGATTGAAAGGGAACACTGCGCCGATACACGCTGCCTGCCAGGGCCTGTCACACCTACGAGAAAGTGGCAAAAAGCATAAGAGTGTACTACTCTGCCGACTAAGATAACCACAATCTACTAAGAAAAGCAAACGCGTGGTATTTTTCTGATGATGTCTCTGTTTTCAATTATGCGAAACCATCAATTTTATAACCCCCGTATTTGTACTCTTATAATTTTACAAAAACGATCTATATGAACACGTTTTGGTAGCAAAAACGTTAGTCCGAACATTCCTAAAGGTTAATTGGCAAATAAACGATGATGTCTCTGTTTTCAATTATGCGAAACCATCAATTTTATAACCCCCGTATTTGTACTCTTATAATTTTACAAAAACGATCTATATGAACACGTTTTGGTAGCAAAAACGTTAGTCCCAACATTCCTAAAGGTTAATTGGCAAATAAGTGATGATGTCTCTGTTTTCAATTATGCGAAACCATCAATTTTATAACCCCCGTATTTGTACTCTTATAATTTTACAAAAACGATCTATATGAACACGTTTTGGTAGCAAAAACGTTAGTCCGAACATTCCTAAAGGTTAATTGGCAAATAAGCGATCAATAGTGGTAATAAAGATTGGGCGAAAGATTAAAACTTATCCTATTCGTCAAATCAATGTTATTTCCGAAATGTATTTGACAAAACAAAAGGTGAAGCCCGATGCGGGGCTCGAACCCGCGACAGCCAGATTAAGAGTCTGGTGCTCTACCGACTGAGCTAACCGGGCTGCGATTGAAAGGGAACACTGCGCCGATACACGCTGCCTGCCAGGGCCTGTCACACCTACGAGAAAGTGGCAAAAAGCATAAGAGTGTACTACTCTGCCGACTAAGATAACCACAATCTACTAAGAAAAGCAAACGCGTGGTATTTTTCTGATGATGTCTCTGTTTTCAATTATGCGAAACCATCAATTTTATAACCCCCTATTTGTACTCTTATAATTTTACAAAAACGATCTATATGAACACGTTTTGGTAGCAAAAACGTTAGTCCGAACATTCCTAAAGGTTAATTGGCAAATAAGTGATGATGTCTCTGTTTTCAATTATGCGAAACCATCAATTTTATAACCCCCCGTATTTGTACTCTTATAATTTTACAAAAACGATCTATATGAACACGTTTTGGTAGCAAAAACGTTAGTCCGAACATTCCTAAAGGTTAATTGGCAAATAAGTGATGATGTCTCTGTTTTCAATTATGCGAAACCATCAATTTTATAACCCCCGTATTTGTACTCTTATAATTTTACAAAAACGATCTATATAAACACGTTTTGGTAGCAAAAACGTTAGTCCGAACATTCCTAAAGGTTAATTGGCAAATAAGCGATCAATAGTGGTAATTGAGGCTGGGCGAAAGATTAAAACTTATCCTATTCGTCAAATCAATGTTATTTCCGAAATGTATTTGACAAAACAACGCTGCCTGCCAGGGCCTGTCACACCTACGAGAAAGTGGCAACAAGCATAAGAGTGTACTACTCTGCCGACTAAGATAACCACAATCTACTAAAAAAAGCAAACGCGTGGTATTTTTCTGATGATGTCTCTGTTTTCAATTATGCGAAACCATCAATTTTATAACCCCCGTATTTGTACTCTTATAATTTTACAAAAACGATCTATATGAACACGTTTTGGTAGCAAAAACGTTAGTCCGAACATTCCTAAAGGTTAATTGGCAAATAAGTGATGATGTCTCTGTTTTCAATTATGTGAAACCATCAATTTTATAACCCCCGTATTTGTACTCTTATAATTTTACAAAAACGATCTATATGAACACGTTTTGGTAGCAAAAACGTTAGTCCGAACATTCCTAAAGGTTAATTGGCAAATAAGCGATCAATAGTGGTAATAGAGGTTGGGCGAAAGATTAAAACTTATCCTATTCGTCAAGTCAATGTTATTTCCGAAATGTATTTGACAAAACAAAAAGTGAAGCCCGATGCGGGGGTCGAACCCGCGACAGCCAGATTAAGAGTCTGGTGCTCTACCGACTGAGCTAACCGGGCTGTGATTGAAAGGGAACACTGCGCCGATACACGCTGCCTGCCAGGGCCTGTCACACCTACGAGAAAGTGGCAAAAAGCATAAGAGTGTACTACTCTGCCGACTAAGATAACCACAATCTACTAAGAAAAGCAAACGCGTGGTATTTTTCTGATGATGTCTCTGTTTTCAATTATGCGAAACCATCAATTTTATAACCCCCGTATTTGTACTCTTATAATTTTACAAAAACGATCTATATGAACACGTTTTGGTAGCAAAAACGTTAGTCCGAACATTCCTAAAGGTTAATTGGCAAATAAACGATGATGTCTCTGTTTTCAATTATGCGAAACCATCAATTTTATAACCCCCGTATTTGTACTCTTATAATTTTACAAAAACGATCTATATGAACACGTTTTGGTAGCAAAAACGTTAGTCCCAACATTCCTAAAGGTTAATTGGCAAATAAGTGATGATGTCTCTGTTTTCAATTATGCGAAACCATCAATTTTATAACCCCCGTATTTGTACTCTTATAATTTTACAAAAACGATCTATATAAACACGTTTTGGTAGCAAAAACGTTAGTCCGAACATTCCTAAAGGTTAATTGGCAAATAAGCGATCAATAGTGGTAATTGAGGCTGGGCGAAAGATTAAAACTTATCCTATTCGTCAAATCAATGTTATTTCCGAAATGTATTTGACAAAACAAAAGGTGAAGCCCGATGCGGGGCTCGAACCCGCGACAGCCAGATTAAGAGTCTGGTGCTCTACCGACTGAGCTAACCGGGCTGAGATTGAAAGGGAACACTGCGCCGATACACGCTGCCTGCCAGGGCCTGTCACACCTACGAGAAAGTGGCAAAAAGCATAAGAGTGTACTACTCTGCCGACTAAGATAACCACAATCTACTAAGAAAAGCAAACGCGTGGTATTTTTCTGATGATGTCTCTGTTTTCAATTATGCGAAACCATCAATTTTATAACCCCCTATTTGTACTCTTATAATTTTACAAAAACGATCTATATGAACACGTTTTGGTAGCAAAAACGTTAGTCCGAACATTCCTAAAGGTTAATTGGCAAATAAGTGATGATGTCTCTGTTTTCAATTATGCGAAACCATCAATTTTATAACCCCCCGTATTTGTACTCTTATAATTTTACAAAAACGATCTATATGAACACGTTTTGGTAGCAAAAACGTTAGTCCGAACATTCCTAAAGGTTAATTGGCAAATAAGTGATGATGTCTCTGTTTTCAATTATGCGAAACCATCAATTTTATAACCCCCGTATTTGTACTCTTATAATTTTACAAAAACGATCTATATAAACACGTTTTGGTAGCAAAAACGTTAGTCCGAACATTCCTAAAGGTTAATTGGCAAATAAGCGATCAATAGTGGTAATTGAGGCTGGGCGAAAGATTAAAACTTATCCTATTCGTCAAATCAATGTTATTTCCGAAATGTATTTGACAAAACAAAAGGTGAAGCCCGATGCGGGGCTCGAACCCGCGACAGCCAGATTAAGAGTCTGGTGCTCTACCGACTGAGCTAACCGGGCTGAGATTGAAAGGGAACACTGCGCCGATACACGCTGCCTGCCAGGGCCTGTCACACCTACGAGAAAGTGGCAAAAAGCATAAGAGTGTACTACTCTGCCGACTAAGATAACCACAATCTACTAAGAAAAGCAAACGCGTGGTATTTTTCTGATGATGTCTCTGTTTTCAATTATGCGAAACCATCAATTTTATAACCCCCTATTTGTACTCTTATAATTTTACAAAAACGATCTATATGAACACGTTTTGGTAGCAAAACGTTAGTCCGAACATTCCTAAAGGTTAATTGGCAAATAAGTGATGATGTCTCTGTTTTCAATTATGCGAAACCATCAATTTTATAACCCCCCGTATTTGTACTCTTATAATTTTACAAAAACGATCTATATGAACACGTTTTGGTAGCAAAAACGTTAGTCCGAACATTCCTAAAGGTTAATTGGCAAATAAGTGATGATGTCTCTGTTTTCAATTATGCGAAACCATCAATTTTATAACCCCCGTATTTGTACTCTTATAATTTTACAAAAACGATCTATATAAACACGTTTTGGTAGCAAAAACGTTAGTCCGAACATTCCTAAAGGTTAATTGGCAAATAAGCGATCAATAGTGGTAATTGAGGCTGGGCGAAAGATTAAAACTTATCCTATTCGTCAAATCAATGTTATTTCCGAAATGTATTTGACAAAACAACGCTGCCTGCCAGGGCCTGTCACACCTACGAGAAAGTGGCAACAAGCATAAGAGTGTACTACTCTGCCGACTAAGATAACCACAATCTACTAAAAAAAGCAAACGCGTGGTATTTTTCTGATGATGTCTCTGTTTTCAATTATGCGAATCAATTTTATAACCCCCGTATTTGTACTCTTATAATTTTACAAAAACGATCTATATGAACACGTTTTGGTAGCAAAAACGTTAGTCCGAACATTCCTAAAGGTTAATTGGCAAATAAGTGATGATGTCTCTGTTTTCAATTATGCGAAACCATCAATTTTATAACCCCCGTATTTGTACTCTTATAATTTTACAAAAACGATCTATATGAACACGTTTTGGTAGCAAAAACGTTAGTCCGAACATTCCTAAAGGTTAATTGGCAAATAAGCGATCAATAGTGATAATTGAGGTTGGGCGAAAGATTAAAACTTATCCTATTCGTCAAATCAATGTTATTTCCGAAATGTATTTGACAAAACAAAAAGTGAAGCCCGATGCGGGGCTCGAACCCGCGACAGCCAGATTAAGAGTCTGGTGCTCTACCGACTGAGCTAACCGGTCTGTGATTGAAAGGGAACACTGCGCCGATACACGCTGCCTGCCAGGGCCTGTCACACCTACGAGAAAGTGGCAACAAGCATAAGAGTGTACTACTCTGCCGACTAAGATAACCACAATCTACTAAAAAAAAGCAAACGCGTGGTATTTTTCTGATGATGTTTCTGTTTTCAATTATGCGAAACCATCAATTTTATAACCCCCGTATTTGTACTCTTATAATTTTACAAAAACGATCTATATAAACACGTTTTGGTAGCAAAAACGTTAGTCCGAACATTCCTAAAGGTTAATTGGCAAATAAGCGATCAATAGTGGTAATTGAGGCTGGGCGAAAGATTAAAACTTATCCTATTCGTCAAATCAATGTTATTTCCGAAATGTATTTGACAAAACAACGCTGCCTGCCAGGGCCTGTCACACCTACGAGAAAGTGGCAACAAGCATAAGAGTGTACTACTCTGCCGACTAAGATAACCACAATCTACTAAAAAAAGCAAACGCGTGGTATTTTTCTGATGATGTCTCTGTTTTCAATTATGTGAAACCATCAATTTTATAACCCCCGTATTTGTACTCTTATAATTTTACAAAAACGATCTATATGAACACGTTTTGGTAGCAAAAACGTTAGTCCGAACATTCCTAAAGGTTAATTGGCAAATAAGCGATCAATAGTGATAATTGAGGTTGGGCGAAAGATTAAAACTTATCCTATTCGTCAAATCAATGTTATTTCCGAAATGTATTTGACAAAACAAAAAGTGAAGCCCGATGCGGGGCTCGAACCCGCGACAGCCAGATTAAGAGTCTGGTGCTCTACCGACTGAGCTAACCGGGCTGTGATTGAAAGGGAACACTGCGCCGATACACGCTGCCTGCCAGGGCCTGTCACACCTACGAGAAAGTGGCAACAAGCATAAGAGTGTACTACTCTGCCGACTAAGATAACCACAATCTACTAAAAAAAGCAAACGCGTGGTATTTTTCTGATGATGTCTCTGTTTTCAATTATGCGAAACCATCAATTTTATAACCCCCGTATTTGTACTCTTATAATTTTACAAAAACGATCTATATGAACACGTTTTGGTAGCAAAAACGTTAGTCCGAACATTCCTAAAGGTTAATTGGCAAATAAGTGATGATGTCTCTGTTTTCAATTATGCGAAACCATCAATTTTATAACCCCCGTATTTGTACTCTTATAATTTTACAAAAACGATCTATATGAACACGTTTTGGTAGCAAAAACGTTAGTCCGAACATTCCTAAAGGTTAATTGGCAAATAAGCGATCAATAGTGATAATTGAGGTTGGGCGAAAGATTAAAACTTATCCTATTCGTCAAATCAATGTTATTTCCGAAATGTATTTGACAAAACAAAAAGTGAAGCCCGATGCGGGGCTCGAACCCGCGACAGCCAGATTAAGAGTCTGGTGCTCTACCGACTGAGCTAACCGGTCTGTGATTGAAAGGGAACACTGCGCCGATACACGCTGCCTGCCAGGGCCTGTCACACCTACGAGAAAGTGGCAACAAGCATAAGAGTGTACTACTCTGCCGACTAAGATAACCACAATCTACTAAAAAAAAGCAAACGCGTGGTATTTTTCTGATGATGTTTCTGTTTTCAATTATGCGAAACCATCAATTTTATAACCCCCGTATTTGTACTCTTATAATTTTACAAAAACGATCTATATAAACACGTTTTGGTAGCAAAAACGTTAGTCCGAACATTCCTAAAGGTTAATTGGCAAATAAGCGATCAATAGTGGTAATTGAGGCTGGGCGAAAGATTAAAACTTATCCTATTCGTCAAATCAATGTTATTTCCGAAATGTATTTGACAAAACAACGCTGCCTGCCAGGGCCTGTCACACCTACGAGAAAGTGGCAACAAGCATAAGAGTGTACTACTCTGCCGACTAAGATAACCACAATCTACTAAAAAAAGCAAACGCGTGGTATTTTTCTGATGATGTCTCTGTTTTCAATTATGTGAAACCATCAATTTTATAACCCCCGTATTTGTACTCTTATAATTTTACAAAAACGATCTATATGAACACGTTTTGGTAGCAAAAACGTTAGTCCGAACATTCCTAAAGGTTAATTGGCAAATAAGCGATCAATAGTGATAATTGAGGTTGGGCGAAAGATTAAAACTTATCCTATTCGTCAAATCAATGTTATTTCCGAAATGTATTTGACAAAACAAAAAGTGAAGCCCGATGCGGGGCTCGAACCCGCGACAGCCAGATTAAGAGTCTGGTGCTCTACCGACTGAGCTAACCGGTCTGTGATTGAAAGGGAACACTGCGCCGATACACGCTGCCTGCCAGGGCCTGTCACACCTACGAGAAAGTGGCAACAAGCATAAGAGTGTACTACTCTGCCGACTAAGATAACCACAATCTACTAAAAAAAAGCAAACGCGTGGTATTTTTCTGATGATGTTTCTGTTTTCAATTATGCGAAACCATCAATTTTATAACCCCCGTATTTGTACTCTTATAATTTTACAAAAACGATCTATATAAACACGTTTTGGTAGCAAAAACGTTAGTCCGAACATTCCTAAAGGTTAATTGGCAAATAAGCGATCAATAGTGGTAATTGAGGCTGGGCGAAAGATTAAAACTTATCCTATTCGTCAAATCAATGTTATTTCCGAAATGTATTTGACAAAACAACGCTGCCTGCCAGGGCCTGTCACACCTACGAGAAAGTGGCAACAAGCATAAGAGTGTACTACTCTGCCGACTAAGATAACCACAATCTACTAAAAAAAGCAAACGCGTGGTATTTTTCTGATGATGTCTCTGTTTTCAATTATGTGAAACCATCAATTTTATAACCCCCGTATTTGTACTCTTATAATTTTACAAAAACGATCTATATGAACACGTTTTGGTAGCAAAAACGTTAGTCCGAACATTCCTAAAGGTTAATTGGCAAATAAGCGATCAATAGTGATAATTGAGGTTGGGCGAAAGATTAAAACTTATCCTATTCGTCAAATCAATGTTATTTCCGAAATGTATTTGACAAAACAAAAAGTGAAGCCCGATGCGGGGCTCGAACCCGCGACAGCCAGATTAAGAGTCTGGTGCTCTACCGACTGAGCTAACCGGTCTGTGATTGAAAGGGAACACTGCGCCGATACACGCTGCCTGCCAGGGCCTGTCACACCTACGAGAAAGTGGCAACAAGCATAAGAGTGTACTACTCTGCCGACTAAGATAACCACAATCTACTAAAAAAAAGCAAACGCGTGGTATTTTTCTGATGATGTTTCTGTTTTCAATTATGCGAAACCATCAATTTTATAACCCCCGTATTTGTACTCTTATAATTTTACAAAAACGATCTATATAAACACGTTTTGGTAGCAAAAACGTTAGTCCGAACATTCCTAAAGGTTAATTGGCAAATAAGCGATCAATAGTGGTAATTGAGGCTGGGCGAAAGATTAAAACTTATCCTATTCGTCAAATCAATGTTATTTCCGAAATGTATTTGACAAAACAACGCTGCCTGCCAGGGCCTGTCACACCTACGAGAAAGTGGCAACAAGCATAAGAGTGTACTACTCTGCCGACTAAGATAACCACAATCTACTAAAAAAAGCAAACGCGTGGTATTTTTCTGATGATGTCTCTGTTTTCAATTATGTGAAACCATCAATTTTATAACCCCCGTATTTGTACTCTTATAATTTTACAAAAACGATCTATATGAACACGTTTTGGTAGCAAAAACGTTAGTCCGAACATTCCTAAAGGTTAATTGGCAAATAAGCGATCAATAGTGATAATTGAGGTTGGGCGAAAGATTAAAACTTATCCTATTCGTCAAATCAATGTTATTTCCGAAATGTATTTGACAAAACAAAAAGTGAAGCCCGATGCGGGGCTCGAACCCGCGACAGCCAGATTAAGAGTCTGGTGCTCTACCGACTGAGCTAACCGGGCTGTGATTGAAAGGGAACACTGCGCCGATACACGCTGCCTGCCAGGGCCTGTCACACCTACGAGAAAGTGGCAACAAGCATAAGAGTGTACTACTCTGCCGACTAAGATAACCACAATCTACTAAAAAAAGCAAACGCGTGGTATTTTTCTGATGATGTCTCTGTTTTCAATTATGCGAAACCATCAATTTTATAACCCCCGTATTTGTACTCTTATAATTTTACAAAAACGATCTATATGAACACGTTTTGGTAGCAAAAACGTTAGTCCGAACATTCCTAAAGGTTAATTGGCAAATAAGTGATGATGTCTCTGTTTTCAATTATGCGAAACCATCAATTTTATAACCCCCGTATTTGTACTCTTATAATTTTACAAAAACGATCTATATGAACACGTTTTGGTAGCAAAAACGTTAGTCCGAACATTCCTAAAGGTTAATTGGCAAATAAGCGATCAATAGTGATAATTGAGGTTGGGCGAAAGATTAAAACTTATCCTATTCGTCAAATCAATGTTATTTCCGAAATGTATTTGACAAAACAAAAAGTGAAGCCCGATGCGGGGCTCGAACCCGCGACAGCCAGATTAAGAGTCTGGTGCTCTACCGACTGAGCTAACCGGTCTGTGATTGAAAGGGAACACTGCGCCGATACACGCTGCCTGCCAGGGCCTGTCACACCTACGAGAAAGTGGCAACAAGCATAAGAGTGTACTACTCTGCCGACTAAGATAACCACAATCTACTAAAAAAAAGCAAACGCGTGGTATTTTTCTGATGATGTTTCTGTTTTCAATTATGCGAAACCATCAATTTTATAACCCCCGTATTTGTACTCTTATAATTTTACAAAAACGATCTATATAAACACGTTTTGGTAGCAAAAACGTTAGTCCGAACATTCCTAAAGGTTAATTGGCAAATAAGCGATCAATAGTGGTAATTGAGGCTGGGCGAAAGATTAAAACTTATCCTATTCGTCAAATCAATGTTATTTCCGAAATGTATTTGACAAAACAACGCTGCCTGCCAGGGCCTGTCACACCTACGAGAAAGTGGCAACAAGCATAAGAGTGTACTACTCTGCCGACTAAGATAACCACAATCTACTAAAAAAAGCAAACGCGTGGTATTTTTCTGATGATGTCTCTGTTTTCAATTATGTGAAACCATCAATTTTATAACCCCCGTATTTGTACTCTTATAATTTTACAAAAACGATCTATATGAACACGTTTTGGTAGCAAAAACGTTAGTCCGAACATTCCTAAAGGTTAATTGGCAAATAAGCGATCAATAGTGATAATTGAGGTTGGGCGAAAGATTAAAACTTATCCTATTCGTCAAATCAATGTTATTTCCGAAATGTATTTGACAAAACAAAAAGTGAAGCCCGATGCGGGGCTCGAACCCGCGACAGCCAGATTAAGAGTCTGGTGCTCTACCGACTGAGCTAACCGGTCTGTGATTGAAAGGGAACACTGCGCCGATACACGCTGCCTGCCAGGGCCTGTCACACCTACGAGAAAGTGGCAACAAGCATAAGAGTGTACTACTCTGCCGACTAAGATAACCACAATCTACTAAAAAAAAGCAAACGCGTGGTATTTTTCTGATGATGTTTCTGTTTTCAATTATGCGAAACCATCAATTTTATAACCCCCGTATTTGTACTCTTATAATTTTACAAAAACGATCTATATAAACACGTTTTGGTAGCAAAAACGTTAGTCCGAACATTCCTAAAGGTTAATTGGCAAATAAGTGATGATGTCTCTGTTTTCAATTATGTGAAACCATCAATTTTATAACCCCCGTATTTGTACTCTTATAATTTTACAAAAACGATCTATATGAACACGTTTTGGTAGCAAAAACGTTAGTCCGAACATTCCTAAAGGTTAATTGGCAAATAAGTGATGATGACTCTGTTTTCAATTATGCGAAACCATCAATTTTATAACCCCCGTATTTGTACTCTTATAATTTTACAAAAACGATCTATATGAACACGTTTTGGTAGCAAAAACGTTAGTCCGAACATTCCTAAAGGTTAATTGGCAAATAAGCGATCAATAGTGGTAATAGAGGTTGGGCGAAAGATTAAAACTTATCCTATTCGTCAAATCAATGTTATTTCCGAAATGTATTTGACAAAACAAAAAGTGAAGCCCGATGCGGGGCTCGAACCCGCGACAGCCAGATTAAGAGTCTGGTGCTCTACCGACTGAGCTAACCGGGCTGTGATTGAAAGGGAACACTGCGCCGATACACGCTGCCTGCCAGGGCCTGTCACACCTACGAGAAAGTGGCAAAAAGCATAAGAGTGTACTACTCTGCCGACTAAGATAACCACAATCTACTAAGAAAAGCAAACGCGTGGTATTTTTCTGATGATGTCTCTGTTTTCAATTATGCGAAACCATCAATTTTATAACCCCCGTATTTGTACTCTTATAATTTTACAAAAACGATCTATATGAACACGTTTTGGTAGCAAAAACGTTAGTCCGAACATTCCTAAAGGTTAATTGGCAAATAAACGATGATGTCTCTGTTTTCAATTATGCGAAACCATCAATTTTATAACCCCCGTATTTGTACTCTTATAATTTTACAAAAACGATCTATATGAACACGTTTTGGTAGCAAAAACGTTAGTCCCAACATTCCTAAAGGTTAATTGGCAAATAAGTGATGATGTCTCTGTTTTCAATTATGCGAAACCATCAATTTTATAACCCCCGTATTTGTACTCTTATAATTTTACAAAAACGATCTATATGAACACGTTTTGGTAGCAAAAACGTTAGTCCGAACATTCCTAAAGGTTAATTGGCAAATAAGCGATCAATAGTGGTAATAGAGATTGGGCGAAAGATTAAAACTTATCCTATTCGTCAAATCAATGTTATTTCCGAAATGTATTTGACAAAACAAAAGGTGAAGCCCGATGCGGGGCTCGAACCCGCGACAGCCAGATTAAGAGTCTGGTGCTCTACCGACTGAGCTAACCGGGCTGAGATTGAAAGGGAACACTGCGCCGATACACGCTGCCTGCCAGGGCCTGTCACACCTACGAGAAAGTGGCAAAAAGCATAAGAGTGTACTACTCTGCCGACTAAGATAACCACAATCTACTAAGAAAAGCAAACGCGTGGTATTTTTCTGATGATGTCTCTGTTTTCAATTATGCGAAACCATCAATTTTATAACCCCCTATTTGTACTCTTATAATTTTACAAAAACGATCTATATGAACACGTTTTGGTAGCAAAAACGTTAGTCCGAACATTCCTAAAGGTTAATTGGCAAATAAGTGATGATGTCTCTGTTTTCAATTATGCGAAACCATCAATTTTATAACCCCCCGTATTTGTACTCTTATAATTTTACAAAAACGATCTATATGAACACGTTTTGGTAGCAAAAACGTTAGTCCGAACATTCCTAAAGGTTAATTGGCAAATAAGTGATGATGTCTCTGTTTTCAATTATGCGAAACCATCAATTTTATAACCCCCGTATTTGTACTCTTATAATTTTACAAAAACGATCTATATAAACACGTTTTGGTAGCAAAAACGTTAGTCCGAACATTCCTAAAGGTTAATTGGCAAATAAGCGATCAATAGTGGTAATTGAGGCTGGGCGAAAGATTAAAACTTATCCTATTCGTCAAATCAATGTTATTTCCGAAATGTATTTGACAAAACAACGCTGCCTGCCAGGGCCTGTCACACCTACGAGAAAGTGGCAACAAGCATAAGAGTGTACTACTCTGCCGACTAAGATAACCACAATCTACTAAAAAAAGCAAACGCGTGGTATTTTTCTGATGATGTCTCTGTTTTCAATTATGCGAAACCATCAATTTTATAACCCCCGTATTTGTACTCTTATAATTTTACAAAAACGATCTATATGAACACGTTTTGGTAGCAAAAACGTTAGTCCGAACATTCCTAAAGGTTAATTGGCAAATAAGTGATGATGTCTCTGTTTTCAATTATGCGAAACCATCAATTTTATAACCCCCGTATTTGTACTCTTATAATTTTACAAAAACGATCTATATGAACACGTTTTGGTAGCAAAAACGTTAGTCCGAACATTCCTAAAGGTTAATTGGCAAATAAGCGATCAATAGTGATAATTGAGGTTGGGCGAAAGATTAAAACTTATCCTATTCGTCAAATCAATGTTATTTCCGAAATGTATTTGACAAAACAAAAAGTGAAGCCCGATGCGGGGCTCGAACCCGCGACAGCCAGATTAAGAGTCTGGTGCTCTACCGACTGAGCTAACCGGTCTGTGATTGAAAGGGAACACTGCGCCGATACACGCTGCCTGCCAGGGCCTGTCACACCTACGAGAAAGTGGCAACAAGCATAAGAGTGTACTACTCTGCCGACTAAGATAACCACAATCTACTAAAAAAAAGCAAACGCGTGGTATTTTTCTGATGATGTTTCTGTTTTCAATTATGCGAAACCATCAATTTTATAACCCCCGTATTTGTACTCTTATAATTTTACAAAAACGATCTATATAAACACGTTTTGGTAGCAAAAACGTTAGTCCGAACATTCCTAAAGGTTAATTGGCAAATAAGCGATCAATAGTGGTAATTGAGGCTGGGCGAAAGATTAAAACTTATCCTATTCGTCAAATCAATGTTATTTCCGAAATGTATTTGACAAAACAACGCTGCCTGCCAGGGCCTGTCACACCTACGAGAAAGTGGCAAAAAGCATAAGAGTGTACTACTCTGCCGACTAAGATAACCACAATCTACTAAGAAAAGCAAACGCGTGGTATTTTTCTGATGATGTCTCTGTTTTCAATTATGCGAAACCATCAATTTTATAACCCCCGTATTTGTACTCTTATAATTTTACAAAAACGATCTATATGAACACGTTTTGGTAGCAAAAACGTTAGTCCGAACATTCCTAAAGGTTAATTGGCAAATAAACGATGATGTCTCTGTTTTCAATTATGCGAAACCATCAATTTTATAACCCCCGTATTTGTACTCTTATAATTTTACAAAAACGATCTATATGAACACGTTTTGGTAGCAAAAACGTTAGTCCCAACATTCCTAAAGGTTAATTGGCAAATAAGTGATGATGTCTCTGTTTTCAATTATGCGAAACCATCAATTTTATAACCCCCGTATTTGTACTCTTATAATTTTACAAAAACGATCTATATGAACACGTTTTGGTAGCAAAAACGTTAGTCCGAACATTCCTAAAGGTTAATTGGCAAATAAGCGATCAATAGTGGTAATTGAGGCTGGGCGAAAGATTAAAACTTATCCTATTCGTCAAATCAATGTTATTTCCGAAATGTATTTGACAAAACAAAAGGTGAAGCCCGATGCGGGGCTCGAACCCGCGACAGCCAGATTAAGAGTCTGGTGCTCTACCGACTGAGCTAACCGGGCTGAGATTGAAAGGGAACACTGCGCCGATACACGCTGCCTGCCAGGGCCTGTCACACCTACGAGAAAGTGGCAAAAAGCATAGGAGTGTACTACTCTGCCGACTAAGATAACCACAATCCACTAAGAAAAGCAAACGCGTGGTATTTTTCTGATGATGTCTCTGTTTTCAATTATGCGAAACCATCAATTTTATAACCCCCTATTTGTACTCTTATAATTTTACAAAAGCGATCTATATGAACACGTTTTGGTAGCAAAAACGTTAGTCCGAACATTCCTAAAGGTTAATTGGCAAATAAATGATGATGTCTCTGTTTTCAATTATGCGAAACCATCAATTTTATAACCCCCCGTATTTGTACTCTTATAATTTTACAAAAACGATCTATATGAACACGTTTTGGTAGCAAAAACGTTAGTCCGAACATTCCTAAAGGTTAATTGGCAAATAAGTGATGATGTCTCTGTTTTCAATTATGCGAAACCATCAATTTTATAACCCCCTATTTGTACTCTTATAATTTTACAAAAGCGATCTATATGAACACGTTTTGGTAGCAAAAACGTTAGTCCGAACATTCCTAAAGGTTAATTGGCAAATAAATGATGATGTCTCTGTTTTCAATTATGCGAAACCATCAATTTTATAACCCCCCGTATTTGTACTCTTATAATTTTACAAAAACGATCTATATGAACACGTTTTGGTAGCAAAAACGTTAGTCCGAACATTCCTAAAGGTTAATTGGCAAATAAGTGATGATGTCTCTGTTTTCAATTATGCGAAACCATCAATTTTATAACCCCCCGTATTTGTACTCTTATAATTTTACAAAAACGATCTATATGAACACGTTTTGGTAGCAAAAACGTTAGTCCGAACATTCCTAAAGGTTAATTGGCAAATAAGTGATGATGTCTCTGTTTTCAATTATGCGAAACCATCAATTTTATAACCCCCGTATTTGTACTCTTATAATTTTACAAAAACGATCTATATGAACACGTTTTGGTAGCAAAAACGTTAGTCCGAACATTCCTAAAGGTTAATTGGCAAATAAGCGATCAATAGTGGTAATAGAGGTTGGGCGAAAGATTAAAACTTATCCTATTCGTCAAATCAATGTTATTTCCGAAATGTATTTGACAAAACAAAAAGTAAAGCCCGATGCGGGGCTCGAACCCGCGACAGCCAGATTAAGAGTCTGGTGCTCTACCGACTGAGCTAACCGGGCTGTGATTGAAAGGGAACACTGCGCCGATACACGCTGCCTGCCAGGGCCTGTCACACCTACGAGAAAGTGGCAACAAGCATAAGAGTGTACTACTCTGCCGACTAAGATAACCACAATCTACTAAAAAAAGCAAACGCGTGGTATTTTTCTGATGATGTCTCTGTTTTCAATTATGCGAAACCATCAATTTTATAACCCCCCGTATTTGTACTCTTATAATTTTACAAAAACGATCTATATGAACACGTTTTGGTAGCAAAAACGTTAGTCCGAACATTCCTAAAGGTTAATTGGCAAATAAGTGATGATGTCTCTGTTTTCAATTATGCGAAACCATCAATTTTATAACCCCCGTATTTGTACTCTTATAATTTTACAAAAACGATCTATATAAACACGTTTTGGTAGCAAAAACGTTAGTCCGAACATTCCTAAAGGTTAATTGGCAAATAAGCGATCAATAGTGGTAATAGAGGTTGGCCGAAAGATTAAAACTTATCCTATTCGTCAAATCAATGTTATTTCCGAAATGTATTTGACAAAACAAAAAATGAAGCCCGATGCGGGGCTCGAACCCGCGACAGCCAGATTAAGAGCCTGGTGCTCTACCGACTGAGCTAACCGGGCTGTGATTGAAAGGGAACACTGCGCCGATACATGCTGCCTGCCAGGGCCTGTCACACCTACGAGAAAGTGGCAACAAGCATAAGAGTGTACTACTCTGCCGACTAAGATAACCACAATCTACTAAAAAAAGCAAACGCGTGGTATTTTTCTGATGATGTCTCTGTTTTCAATTATGCGAAACCATCAATTTTATAACCCCCGTATTTGTACTCTTATAATTTTACAAAAACGATCTATATGAACACGTTTTGGTAGCAAAAACGTTAGTCCGAACATTCCTAAAGGTTAATTGGCAAATAAGTGATGATGTCTCTGTTTTCAATTATGCGAAACCATCAATTTTATAACCCCCGTATTTGTACTCTTATAATTTTACAAAAATGATCTATATGAACACGTTTTGGTAGCAAAAACGTTAGTCCGAACATTCCTAAAGGTTAATTGGCAAATAAGTGATAATGTCTCTGTTTTCAATTATGCGAAACCATCAATTTTATACCCCCCGTATTTGTACTCTTATAATTTTACAAAACGATCTATATGAACACGTTTTGGTAGCAAAAACGTTAGTCCGAACATTCCTAAAGGTTAATTGGCAAATAAGTGATGATGTCTCTGTTTTCAATTATGCGAAACCATCAATTATATAACCCCCGTATTTGTACTCTTATAATTTTACAAAAACGATCTATATAAACACGTTTTGGTAGCAAAAACGTTAGTCCGAACATTCCTAAAGGTTAATTGGCAAATAAGCGATCAATAGTGGTAATAGAGGTTGGGCGAAAGATTAAAACTTATCCTATTCGTCAAATCAATGTTATTTCCGAAATGTATTTGACAAAACAAAAAGTGAAGCCCGATGCGGGGCTCGAACCCGCGACAGCCAGATTAAGAGTCTGGTGCTCTACCGACTGAGCTAACCGGGCTGTGATTGAAAGGGAACACTGCGCCGATACATGCTGCCTGCCAGGGCAAAGTGGCAACAAGCATAAGAGTGTACTACTCTGCCGACTAAGATAACCACAATCTACTAAAAAAAGCAAACGCGTGGTATTTTTCTGATGATGTCTCTGTTTTCAATTATGCGAAACCATCAATTTTATAACCCCCGTATTTGTACTCTTATAATTTTACAAAAACGATCTATATGAACACGTTTTGGTAGCAAAAACGTTAGTCCGAACATTCCTAAAGGTTAATTGGCAAATAAGTGATGATGTCTCTGTTTTCAATTATGCGAAACCATCAATTTTATAACCCCCGTATTTGTACTCTTATAATTTTACAAAAATGATCTATATGAACACGTTTTGGTAGCAAAAACGTTAGTCCGAACATTCCTAAAGGTTAATTGGCAAATAAGTGATGATGTCTCTGTTTTCAATTATGCGAAACCATCAATTTTATACCCCCCTATTTGTACTCTTATAATTTTACAAAAACGATCTATATGAACACGTTTTGGTAGCAAAAACGTTAGTCCGAACATTCCTAAAGGTTAATTGGCAAATAAGCGATCAATAGTGGTAATTGAGGCTGGGCGAAAGATTAAAACTTATCCTATTCGTCAAATCAATGTTATTTCCGAAATGTATTTGACAAAACAACGCTGCCTGCCAGGGCCTGTCACACCTACGAGAAAGTGGCAACAAGCATAAGAGTGTACTACTCTGCCGACTAAGATAACCACAATCTACTAAAAAAAGCAAACGCGTGGTATTTTTCTGATGATGTCTCTGTTTTCAATTATGCGAAACCATCAATTTTATAACCCCCGTATTTGTACTCTTATAATTTTACAAAAACGATCTATATGAACACGTTCTGGTAGCAAAAACGTTAGTCCGAACATTCCTAAAGGTTAATTGGCAAATAAGTGATGATGTCTCTGTTTTCAATTATGCGAAACCATCAATTTTATAACCCCCGTATTTGTACTCTTATAATTTTACAAAAACGATCTATATGAACACGTTTTGGTAGCAAAAACGTTAGTCCGAACATTCCTAAAGGTTAATTGGCAAATAAGCGATCAATAGTGGTAATTGAGGTTGGGCGAAAGATTAAAACTTATCCTATTCGTCAAATCAATGTTATTTCCGAAATGTATTTGACAAAACAAAAAGTGAAGCCCGATGCGGGGCTCGAACCCGCGACAGCCAGATTAAGAGTCTGGTGCTCTACCGACTGAGCTAACCGGGCTGTGATTGGAAGGGAACACTGCGCCGATACACGCTGCCTGCCAGGGCCTGTCACACCTACGAGAAAGTGGCAACAAGCATAAGAGTGTACTACTCTGCCGACTAAGATAACCACAATCTACTAAAAAAAGCAAACGCGTGGTATTTTTCTGATGGTGTCTCTGTTTTCAATTATGCGAAACCATCAATTTTATAACCCCCGTATTTGTACTCTTATAATTTTACAAAAACGATCTATATGAACACGTTTTGGTAGCAAAAACGTTAGTCCGAACATTCCTAAAGGTTAATTGGCAAATAAGTGATGATGTCTCTGTTTTCAATTATGCGAAACCATCAATTTTATAACCCCCGTATTTGTACTCTTATAATTTTACAAAAACGATCTATATGAACAACGTTAGTCCGAACATTCCTAAAGGTTAATTGGCAAATAAGTGATGATGTCTCTGTTTTCAATTATGCGAAACCATCAATTTTATAACCCCCGTATTTGTACTCTTATAATTTTACAAAAACGATCTATATGAACACGTTTTGGTAGCAAAAACGTTAGTCCGAACATTCCTAAAGGTTAATTGGCAAATAAGCGATCAATAGTGGTAATAGAGGTTGGGCGAAAGATTAAAACTTATCCTATTCGTCAAATCAATGTTATTTCCGAAATGTATTTGACAAAACAAAAAGTGAAGCCCGATGCGGGGCTCGAACCCGCGACAGCCAGATTAAGAGTCTGGTGCTCTACCGACTGAGCTAACCGGGCTGTGATTGAAAGGGAACACTGCGTCGATACACGCTGCCTGCCAGGGCCTGTCACACCTACGAGAAAGTGGCAACAAGCATAAGAGTGTACTACTCTGCCGACTAAGATAACCACAATCTACTAAAAAATGCAAACGCGTGGTATTTTTCTGATGATGTCTCTGTTTTCAATTATGCGAAACCATCAATTTTATAACCCCCGTATTTGTACTCTTATAATTTTACAAAAACGATCTATATGAACACGTTTTGGTAGCAAAAACGTTAGTCCGAACATTCCTAAAGGTTAATTGGCAAATAAGTGATGATGTCTCTGTTTTCAATTATGCGAAACCATCAATTTTATAACCCCCGTATTTGTACTCTTATAATTTTACAAAAACGATCTATATAAACACGTTTTGGTAGCAAAAACGTTAGTCCGAACATTCCTAAAGGTTAATTGGCAAATAAGCGATCAATAGTGGTAATTGAGGCTGGGCGAAAGATTAAAACTTATCCTATTCGTCAAATCAATGTTATTTCCGAAATGTATTTGACAAAACAACGCTGCCTGCCAGGGCCTGTCACACCTACGAGAAAGTGGCAACAAGCATAAGAGTGTACTACTCTGCCGACTAAGATAACCACAATCTACTAAAAAAAGCAAACGCGTGGTATTTTTCTGATGGTGTCTCTGTTTTCAATTATGCGAAACCATCAATTTTATAACCCCCGTATTTGTACTCTTATAATTTTACAAAAACGATCTATATGAACACGTTTTGGTAGCAAAAACGTTAGTCCGAACATTCCTAAAGGTTAATTGGCAAATAAGTGATGATGTCTCTGTTTTCAATTATGCGAAACCATCAATTTTATAACCCCCGTATTTGTACTCTTATAATTTTACAAAAACGATCTATATGAACAACGTTAGTCCGAACATTCCTAAAGGTTAATTGGCAAATAAGTGATGATGTCTCTGTTTTCAATTATGCGAAACCATCAATTTTATAACCCCCGTATTTGTACTCTTATAATTTTACAAAAACGATCTATATGAACACGTTTTGGTAGCAAAAACGTTAGTCCGAACATTCCTAAAGGTTAATTGGCAAATAAGCGATCAATAGTGGTAATAGAGGTTGGGCGAAAGATTAAAACTTATCCTATTCGTCAAATCAATGTTATTTCCGAAATGTATTTGACAAAACAAAAAGTGAAGCCCGATGCGAGGCTCGAACCCGCGACAGCCAGATTAAGAGTCTGGTGCTCTACCGACTGAGCTAACCGGGCTGTGATTGAAAGGGAACACTGCGTCGATACACGCTGCCTGCCAGGGCCTGTCACACCTACGAGAAAGTGGCAACAAGCATAAGAGTGTACTACTCTGCCGACTAAGATAACCACAATCTACTAAAAAATGCAAACGCGTGGTATTTTTCTGATGATGTCTCTGTTTTCAATTATGCGAAACCATCAATTTTATAACCCCCGTATTTGTACTCTTATAATTTTACAAAAACGATCTATATGAACACGTTTTGGTAGCAAAAACGTTAGTCCGAACATTCCTAAAGGTTAATTGGCAAATAAGTGATGATGTCTCTGTTTTCAATTATGCGAAACCATCAATTTTATAACCCCCGTATTTGTACTCTTATAATTTTACAAAAACGATCTATATAAACACGTTTTGGTAGCAAAAACGTTAGTCCGAACATTCCTAAAGGTTAATTGGCAAATAAGCGATCAATAGTGGTAATTGAGGCTGGGCGAAAGATTAAAACTTATCCTATTCGTCAAATCAATGTTATTTCCGAAATGTATTTGACAAAACAACGCTGCCTGCCAGGGCCTGTCACACCTACGAGAAAGTGGCAACAAGCATAAGAGTGTACTACTCTGCCGACTAAGATAACCACAATCTACTAAAAAAAGCAAACGCGTGGTATTTTTCTGATGATGTCTCTGTTTTCAATTATGCGAAACCATCAATTTTATAACCCCCGTATTTGTACTCTTACAATTTTACAAAAACGATCTATATGAACACGTTTTGGTAGCAAAAACGTTAGTCCGAACATTCCTAAAGGTTAATTGGCAAATAAGTGATGATGTCTCTGTTTTCAATTATGCGAAACCATCAATTTTATAACCCCCGTATTTGTACTCTTATAATTTTACAAAAACGATCTATATGAACAACGTTAGTCCGAACATTCCTAAAGGTTAATTGGCAAATAAGTGATGATGTCTCTGTTTTCAATTATGCGAAACCATCAATTTTATAACCCCCGTATTTGTACTCTTATAATTTTACAAAAACGATCTATATGAACACGTTTTGGTAGCAAAAACGTTAGTCCGAACATTCCTAAAGGTTAATTGGCAAATAAGCGATCAATAGTGGTAATAGAGGTTGGGCGAAAGATTAGAACTTATCCTATTCGTCAAATCAATGTTATTTCCGAAATGTATTTGACAAAACAAAAAGTGAAGCCCGATGCGGGGCTCGAACCCGCGACAGCCAGATTAAGAGTCTGGTGCTCTACCGACTGAGCTAACCGGGCTGTGATTGAAAGGGAACACTGCGTCGATACACGCTGCCTGCCAGGGCCTGTCACACCTACGAGAAAGTGGCAACAAGCATAAGAGTGTACTACTCTGCCGACTAAGATAACCACAATCTACTAAAAAATGCAAACGCGTGGTATTTTTCTGATGATGTCTCTGTTTTCAATTATGCGAAACCATCAATTTTATAACCCCCGTATTTGTACTCTTATAATTTTACAAAAACGATCTATATGAACACGTTTTGGTAGCAAAAACGTTAGTCCGAACATTCCTAAAGGTTAATTGGCAAATAAGTGATGATGTCTCTGTTTTCAATTATGCGAAACCATCAATTTTATAACCCCCGTATTTGTACTCTTATAATTTTACAAAAACGATCTATATAAACACGTTTTGGTAGCAAAAACGTTAGTCCGAACATTCCTAAAGGTTAATTGGCAAATAAGCGATCAATAGTGGTAATTGAGGCTGGGCGAAAGATTAAAACTTATCCTATTCGTCAAATCAATGTTATTTCCGAAATGTATTTGACAAAACAACGCTGCCTGCCAGGGCCTGTCACACCTACGAGAAAGTGGCAACAAGCATAAGAGTGTACTACTCTGCCGACTAAGATAACCACAATCTACTAAAAAAAGCAAACGCGTGGTATTTTTCTGATGATGTCTCTGTTTTCAATTATGCGAAACCATCAATTTTATAACCCCCGTATTTGTACTCTTACAATTTTACAAAAACGATCTATATGAACACGTTTTGGTAGCAAAAACGTTAGTCCGAACATTCCTAAAGGTTAATTGGCAAATAAGTGATGATGTCTCTGTTTTCAATTATGCGAAACCATCAATTTTATAACCCCCGTATTTGTACTCTTATAATTTTACAAAAACGATCTATATGAACACGTTTTGGTAGCAAAAACGTTAGTCCGAACATTCCTAAAGGTTAATTGGCAAATAAGTGATGATGTCTCTGTTTTCAATTATGCGAAACCATCAATTTTATAACCCCCGTATTTGTACTCTTAAAATATTACAAAAACGATCTATATGAACACGTTTTGGTAGCAAAAACTTTAGTTCGAACATTCCTAAAGGTTAATTGGCAAATAAGCGATCAATAGTGGTAATTGAGGTTGGACGAAAGATTAAAACTTATCCTATTCGTCAAATCAATGTTATTTCCGAAATGTATTTGACAAAACAAAAAGTGAAGCCCGATGCGGGGCTCGAACCCGCGACAGCCAGATTAAGAGTCTGGTGCTCTACCGACTGAGCTAACCGGGCTGTGATTGAAAGGGAACACTGCGCCGATACATGCTGCCTGCCAGGGCCTGTCACACCTACGAGAAAGTGGCAACAAGCATAAGAGTGTACTACTCTGCCGACTAAGATAACCACAATCTACTAAAAAAAGCAAACGCGTGGTATTTTTCTGATGATGTCTCTGTTTTCAATTATGCGAAACCATCAATTTTATAACCCCCGTATTTGTACTCTTATAATTTTACAAAAACGATCTATATGAACACGTTTTGGTAGCAAAAACGTTAGTCCGAACATTCCTAAAGGTTAATTGGCAAATAAGTGATGATGTCTCTGTTTTCAATTATGCGAAACCATCAATTTTATAACCCCCGTATTTGTACTCTTATAATTTTACAAAAATGATCTATATGAACACGTTTTGGTAGCAAAAACGTTAGTCCGAACATTCCTAAAGGTTAATTGGCAAATAAGTGATAATGTCTCTGTTTTCAATTATGCGAAACCATCAATTTTATACCCCCCGTATTTGTACTCTTATAATTTTACAAAACGATCTATATGAACACGTTTTGGTAGCAAAAACGTTAGTCCGAACATTCCTAAAGGTTAATTGGCAAATAAGCGATCAATAGTGGTAATAGAGGTTGGGCGAAAGATTAAAACTTATCCTATTCGTCAAATCAATGTTATTTCCGAAATGTATTTGACAAAACAAAAAGTGAAGCCCGATGCGGGGCTCGAACCCGCGACAGCCAGATTAAGAGTCTGGTGCTCTACCGACTGAGCTAACCGGGCTGTGATTGAAAGGGAACACTGCGCCGATACACGCTGCCTGCCAGGGCCTGTCACACCTACGAGAAAGTGGCAACAAGCATAAGAGTGTACTACTCTGCCGACTAAGATAACCACAATCTACTAAAAAAAGCAAACGCGTGGTATTTTTCTGATGATGTCTCTGTTTTCAATTATGTGAAACCATCAATTTTATAACCCCCGTATTTGTACTCTTATAATTTTACAAAAACGATCTATATGAACACGTTTTGGTAGCAAAAACGTTAGTCTGAACATTCCTAAAGGTTAATTGGCAAATAAGCGATCAATAGTGGTAATTGAGGCTG
Organism: Litoditis marina; assembly: GCA_964036275.1. Lineage (NCBI taxonomy): Eukaryota > Metazoa > Nematoda > Chromadorea > Rhabditida > Rhabditidae > Litoditis > Litoditis marina. The sequence continues at coordinate 34,845,261 of OZ038434.1, read as the reverse complement.
GGCGAAAGATTAAAACTTATCCTATTCGTCAAATCAATGTTATTTCCGAAATGTATTTGACAAAACAACGCTGCCTGCCAGGGCCTGTCACACCTACGAGAAAGTGGCAACAAGCATAAGAGTGTACTACTCTGCCGACTAAGATAACCACAATCTACTAAAAAAAGCAAACGCGTGGTATTTTTCTGATGATGTCTCTGTTTTCAATTATGCGAAACCATCAATTTTATAACCCCCGTATTTGTACTCTTACAATTTTACAAAAACGATCTATATGAACACGTTTTGGTAGCAAAAACGTTAGTCCGAACATTCCTAAAGGTTAATTGGCAAATAAGTGATGATGTCTCTGTTTTCAATTATGCGAAACCATCAATTTTATAACCCCCGTATTTGTACTCATATAATTTTACAAAAACGATCTATATGAACACGTTTTGGTAGCAAAAACGTTAGTCCGAACATTCCTAAAGGTTAATTGGCAAATAAGCGATCAATAGTGGTAATAGAGGTTGGGCGAAAGATTAAAACTTATCCTATTCGTCAAATCAATGTTATTTCCGAAATGTATTTGACAAAACAAAAAGTGAAGCCCGATGCGGGGCTCGAACCCGCGACAGCCAGATTAAGAGTCTGGTGCTCTACCGACTGAGCTAACCGGGCTGTGATTGAAAGGGAACACTGCGCCGATACACGCTGCCTGCCAGGGCCTGTCACACCTACGAGAAAGTGGCAACAAGCATAAGAGTGTACTACTCTGCCGACTAAGATAACCACAATCTACTAAAAAAAGCAAACGCGTGGTATTTTTCTGATGATGTCTCTGTTTTCAATTATGTGAAACCATCAATTTCATAACCCCCGTATTTGTACTCTTATAATTTTACAAAAACGATCTATATGAACACGTTTTGGTAGCAAAAACGTTAGTCTGAACATTCCTAAAGGTTAATTGGCAAATAAGTGATGATGTCTCTGTTTTCAATTATGCGAAACCATCAATTTTATAACCCCCGTATTTGTACTCTTATAATTTTACAAAAACGATCTATATGAACACGTTTTGGTAGCAAAAACGTTAGTCCGAACATTCCTAAAGGTTAATTGGCAAATAAGTGATGATGTCTCTGTTTTCAATTATGCGAAACCATCAATTTTATAACCCCCGTATTTGTACTCTTAAAATATTACAAAAACGATCTATATGAACACGTTTTGGTAGCAAAAACTTTAGTCCGAACATTCCTAAAGGTTAATTGGCAAATAAGCGATCAATAGTGGTAATTGAGGTTGGACGAAAGATTAAAACTTATCCTATTCGTCAAATCAATGTTATTTCCGAAATGTATTTGACAAAACAAAAAGTGAAGCCCGATGCGGGGCTCGAACCCGCGACAGCCAGATTAAGAGTCTGGTGCTCTACCGACTGAGCTAACCGGGCTGTGATTGAAAGGGAACACTGCGCCGATACACGCTGCCTGCCAGGGCCTGTCACACCTACGAGAAAGTGGCAAAAAGCATAAGAGTGTACTACTCTGCCGACTAAGATAACCACAATCTACTAAGAAAAGCAAACGCGTGGTATTTTTCTGATGATGTCTCTGTTTTCAATTATGCGAAACCATCAATTTTATAACCCCCGTATTTGTACTCTTATAATTTTACAAAAACGATCTATATGAACACGTTTTGGTAGCAAAAACGTTAGTCCGAACATTCCTAAAGGTTAATTGGCAAATAAACGATGATGTCTCTGTTTTCAATTATGCGAAACCATCAATTTTATAACCCCCGTATTTGTACTCTTATAATTTTACAAAAACGATCTATATGAACACGTTTTGGTAGCAAAAACGTTAGTCCGAACATTCCTAAAGGTTAATTGGCAAATAAGTGATGATGTCTCTGTTTTCAATTATGCGAAACCATCAATTTTATAACCCCCGTATTTGTACTCTTAAAATATTACAAAAACGATCTATATGAACACGTTTTGGTAGCAAAAACTTTAGTCCGAACATTCCTAAAGGTTAATTGGCAAATAAGCGATCAATAGTGGTAATTGAGGTTGGACGAAAGATTAAAACTTATCCTATTCGTCAAATCAATGTTATTTCCGAAATGTATTTGACAAAACAAAAAGTGAAGCCCGATGCGGGGCTCGAACCCGCGACAGCCAGATTAAGAGTCTGGTGCTCTACCGACTGAGCTAACCGGGCTGTGATTGAAAGGGAACACTGCGCCGATACACGCTGCCTGCCAGGGCCTGTCACACCTACGAGAAAGTGGCAAAAAGCATAAGAGTGTACTACTCTGCCGACTAAGATAACCACAATCTACTAAGAAAAGCAAACGCGTGGTATTTTTCTGATGATGTCTCTGTTTTCAATTATGCGAAACCATCAATTTTATAACCCCCGTATTTGTACTCTTATAATTTTACAAAAACGATCTATATGAACACGTTTTGGTAGCAAAAACGTTAGTCCGAACATTCCTAAAGGTTAATTGGCAAATAAACGATGATGTCTCTGTTTTCAATTATGCGAAACCATCAATTTTATAACCCCCGTATTTGTACTCTTATAATTTTACAAAAACGATCTATATGAACACGTTTTGGTAGCAAAAACGTTAGTCCGAACATTCCTAAAGGTTAATTGGCAAATAAGTGATGATGTCTCTGTTTTCAATTATGCGAAACCATCAATTTTATAACCCCCGTATTTGTACTCTTATAATTTTACAAAAACGATCTATATGAACACGTTTTGGTAGCAAAAACGTTAGTCCGAACATTCCTAAAGGTTAATTGGCAAATAAGCGATCAATAGTGGTAATAGAGGTTGGGCGAAAGATTAAAACTTATCCTATTCGTCAAATCAATGTTATTTCCGAAATGTATTTGACAAAACAAAAAGTGAAGCCCGATGCGGGGCTCGAACCCGCGACAGCCAGATTAAGAGTCTGGTGCTCTACCGACTGAGCTAACCGGGCTGTGATTGAAAGGGAACACTGCGCCGATACACGCTGCCTGCCAGGGCCTGTCACACCTACGAGAAAGTGGCAACAAGCATAAGAGTGTACTACTCTGCCGACTAAGATAACCACAATCTACTAAAAAAAGCAAACGCGTGGTATTTTTCTGATGATGTCTCTGTTTTCAATTATGTGAAACCATCAATTTTATAACCCCCGTATTTGTACTCTTATAATTTCACAAAAACGATCTATATGAACACGTTTTGGTAGCAAAAACGTTAGTCTGAACATTCCTAAAGGTTAATTGGCAAATAAGTGATGATGTCTCTGTTTTCAATTATGCGAAACCATCAATTTTATAACCCCCGTATTTGTACTCTTATAATTTTACAAAAACGATCTATATGAACACGTTTTGGTAGCAAAAACGTTAGTCCGAACATTCCTAAAGGTTAATTGGCAAATAAGTGATGATGTCTCTGTTTTCAATTATGCGAAACCATCAATTTTATAACCCCCGTATTTGTACTCTTAAAATATTACAAAAACGATCTATATGAACACGTTTTGGTACCAAAAACGTTAGTCCGAACATTCCTAAAGGTTAATTGGCAAATAAGTGATGATGTCTCTGTTTTCAATTATGCGAAACCATCAATTTTATAACCCCCGTATTTGTACTCTTATAATTTTACAAAAACGATCTATATGAACACGTTTTGGTAGCAAAAACTTTAGTCCGAACATTCCTAAAGGTTAATTGGCAAATAAGCGATCAATAGTGGTAATTGAGGTTGGACGAAAGATTAAAACTTATCCTATTCGTCAAATCAATGTTATTTCCGAAATGTATTTGACAAAACAAAAAGTGAAGCCCGATGCGGGGCTCGAACCCGAGACAGCCAGATTAAGAGTCTGGTGCTCTACCGACTGAGCTAACCGGGCTGTGATTGAAAGGGAACACTGCGCCGATACACGCTGCCTGCCAGGGCCTGTCACACCTACGAGAAAGTGGCAAAAAGCATAAGAGTGTACTACTCTGCCGACTAAGATAACCACAATCTACGAAGAAAAGCAAACGCGTGGTATTTTTCTGATGATGTCTCTGTTTTCAATTATGCGAAACCATCAATTTTATAACCCCCGTATTTGTACTCTTATAATTTTACAAAAACGATCTATATGAACACGTTTTGGTAGCAAAAACGTTAGTCCGAACATTCCTAAAGGTTAATTGGCAAATAAACGATGATGTCTCTGTTTTCAATTATGCGAAACCATCAATTTTATAACCCCCGTATTTGTACTCTTATAATTTTACAAAAACGATCTATATGAACACGTTTTGGTAGCAAAAACGTTAGTCCGAACATTCCTAAAGGTTAATTGGCAAATAAGTGATGATGTCTCTGTTTTCAATTATGCGAAACCATCAATTTTATAACCCCCGTATTTGTACTCTTATAATTTTACAAAAACGATCTATATGAACACGTTTTGGTAGCAAAAACGTTAGTCCGAACATTCCTAAAGGTTAATTGGCAAATAAACGATGATGTCTCTGTTTTCAATTATGCGAAACCATCAATTTTATAACCCCCGTATTTGTACTCTTATAATTTTACAAAAACGATCTATATGAACACGTTTTGGTAGCAAAAACGTTAGTCCGAACATTCCTAAAGGTTAATTGGCAAATAAGTGATGATGTCTCTGTTTTCAATTATGCGAAACCATCAATTTTATAACCCCCGTATTTGTACTCTTATAATTTTACAAAAACGATCTATATGAACACGTTTTGGTAGCAAAAACGTTAGTCCGAACATTCCTAAAGGTTAATTGGCAAATAAGTGATGATGTCTCTGTTTTCAATTATGCGAAACCATCAATTTTATAACCCCCGTATTTGTACTCTTATAATTTTACAAAAACGATCTATATGAACACGTTTTGGTAGCAAAAACGTTAGTCCGAACATTCCTAAAGGTTAATTGGCAAATAAGCGATCAATAGTGGTAATTGAGGTTGGACGAAAGATTAAAACTTATCCTATTCGTCAAATCAATGTTATTTCCGAAATGTATTTGACAAAACAAAAAGTGAAGCCCGATGCGGGGCTCGAACCCGCGACAGCCAGATTAAGAGTCTGGTGCTCTACCGACTGAGCTAACCGGGCTGTGATTGAAAGGGAACACTGCGCCGATACACGCTGCCTGCCAGGGCCTGTCACACCTACGAGAAAGTGGCAAAAAGCATAAGAGTGTACTACTCTGCCGACTAAGATAACCACAATCTACTAAGAAAAGCAAACGCGTGGTATTTTTCTGATGATGTCTCTGTTTTCAATTATGCGAAACCATCAATTTTATAACCCCCGTATTTGTACTCTTATAATTTTACAAAAACGATCTATATGAACAACGTTAGTCCGAACATTCCTAAAGGTTAATTGGCAAATAAGTGATGATGTCTCTGTTTTCAATTATGCGAAACCATCAATTTTATAACCCCCGTATTTGTACTCTTATAATTTTACAAAAACGATCTATATGAACACGTTTTGGTAGCAAAAACGTTAGTCCGAACATTCCTAAAGGTTAATTGGCAAATAAGCGATCAATAGTGGTAATAGAGGTTGGGCGAAAGATTAAAACTTATCCTATTCGTCAAATCAATGTTATTTCCGAAATGTATTTGACAAAACAAAAAGTGAAGCCCGATGCGGGGCTCGAACCCGCGACAGCCAGATTAAGAGTCTGGTGCTCTACCGACTGAGCTAACCGGGCTGTGATTGAAAGGGAACACTGCGCCGATACACGCTGCCTGCCAGGGCCTGTCACACCTACGAGAAAGTGGCAACAAGCATAAGAGTGTACTACTCTGCCGACTAAGATAACCACAATCTACTAAAAAAAGCAAACGCGTACTATTTTTCTGATGATGTCTCTGTTTTCAATTATGTGAAACCATCAATTTTATAACCCCCGTATTTGTACTCTTATAATTTTACAAAAACGATCTATATGAACACGTTTTGGTAGCAAAAACGTTAGTCCGAACATTCCTAAAGGTTAATTGGCAAATAAACGATGATGTCTCTGTTTTCAATTATGCGAAACCATCAATTTTATAACCCCCGTATTTGTACTCTTATAATTTTACAAAAACGATCTATATGAACACGTTTTGGTAGCAAAAACGTTAGTCCGAACATTCCTAAAGGTTAATTGGCAAATAAGTGATGATGTCTCTGTTTTCAATTATGCGAAACCATCAATTTTATAACCCCCGTATTTGTACTCTTATAATTTTACAAAAACGATCTATATGAACACGTTTTGGTAGCAAAAACGTTAGTCCGAACATTCCTAAAGGTTAATTGGCAAATAAGTGATGATGTCTCTGTTTTCAATTATGCGAAACCATCAATTTTATAACCCCCGTATTTGTACTCTTATAATTTTACAAAAACGATCTATATGAACACGTTTTGGTAGCAAAAACGTTAGTCCGAACATTCCTAAAGGTTAATTGGCAAATAAGCGATCAATAGTGGTAATAGAGGTTGGGCGAAAGATTAAAACTTATCCTATTCGTCAAATCAATGTTATTTCCGAAATGTATTTGACAAAACAAAAAGTGAAGCCCGATGCGGGGCTCGAACCCGCGACAGCCAGATTAAGAGTCTGGTGCTCTACCGACTGAGCTAACCGGGCTGTGATTGAAAGGGAACACTGCGCCGATACACGCTGCCTGCCAGGGCCTGTCACACCTACGAGAAAGTGGCAACAAGCATAAGAGTGTACTACTCCGCCGACTAAGATAACCACAATCTACTAAAAAAAGCAAACGCGTGGTATTTTTCTGATGATGTCTCTGTTTTCAATTATGCGAAACCATCAATTTTATAACCCCCCGTATTTGTACTCTTATAATTTTACAAAAACGATCTATATGAACACGTTTTGGTAGCAAAAACGTTAGTCCGAACATTCCTAAAGGTTAATTGGCAAATAAGTGATGATGTCTCTGTTTTCAATTATGCGAAACCATCAATTTTATAACCCCCGTATTTGTACTCTTATAATTTTACAAAAACGATCTATATAAACACGTTTTGGTAGCAAAAACGTTAGTCCGAACATTCCTAAAGGTTAATTGGCAAATAAGCGATCAATAGTGGTAATTGAGGCTGGGCGAAAGATTAAAACTTATCCTATTCGTCAAATCAATGTTATTTCCGAAATGTATTTGACAAAACAACGCTGCCTGCCAGGGCCTGTCACACCTACGAGAAAGTGGCAACAAGCATAAGAGTGTACTACTCTGCCGACTAAGATAACCACAATCTACCAAAAAACAAGCAAACGCGTGGTATTTTTCTGATGATGTCTCTGTTTTCAATTATGTGAAACCATCAATTTTATAACCCCCGTATTTGTACTCTTATAATTTTACAAAAACGATCTATATGAACACGTTTTGGTAGCAAAAACGTTAGTCCGAACATTCCTAAAGGTTAATTGGCAAATAAGTGATGATGTCTCTGTTTTCAATTATGCGAAACCATCAATTTTATAACCCCCGTATTTGTACTCTTATAATTTTACAAAAACGATCTATATAAACACGTTTTGGTAGCAAAAACGTTAGTCCGAACATTCCTAAAGGTTAATTGGCAAATAAGCGATCAATAGTGGTAATTGAGGCTGGGCGAAAGATTAAAACTTATCCTATTCGTCAAATCAATGTTATTTCCGAAATGTATTTGACAAAACAACGCTGCCTGCCAGGGCCTGTCACACCTACGAGAAAGTGGCAACAAGCATAAGAGTGTACTACTCTGCCGACTAAGATAACCACAATCTACCAAAAAACAAGCAAACGCGTGGTATTTTTCTGATGATGTCTCTGTTTTCAATTATGCGAAACCATCAATTTTATAACCCCCGTATTTGTACTCTTATAATTTTACAAAAACGATCTATATAAACACGTTTTGGTAGCAAAAACGTTAGTCCGAACATTCCTAAAGGTTAATTGGCAAATAAGCGATCAATAGTGGTAATAGAGGTTGGGCGAAAGATTAAAACTTATCCTATTCGTCAAATCAATGTTATTTCCGAAATGTATTTGACAAAACAAAAAGTGAAGCCCGATGCGGGGCTCGAACCCGCGACAGCCAGATTAAGAGTCTGGTGCTCTACCGACTGAGCTAACCGGGCTGTGATTGAAAGGGAACACTGCGCCGATACACGCTGCCTGCCAGGGCCTGTCACACCTACGAGAAAGTGGCAACAAGCATAAGAGTGTACTACTCTGCCGACTAAGATAACCACAATCTACTAAAAAAAGCAAACGCGTGGTATTTTTCTGATGATGTCTCTGTTTTCAATTATGTGAAACCATCAATTTTATAACCCCCGTATTTGTACTCTTATAATTTTACAAAAACGATCTATATGAACACGTTTTGGTAGCAAAAACGTTAGTCCGAACATTCCTAAAGGTTAATTGGCAAATAAGTGATGATGTCTCTGTTTTCAATTATGCGAAACCATCAATTTTATAACCCCCGTATTTGTACTCTTATAATTTTACAAAAACGATCTATATGAACACGTTTTGGTAGCAAAAACGTTAGTCCGAACATTCCTAAAGGTTAATTGGCAAATAAGCGATCAGTAGTGGTAATAGAGGTTGGGCGAAAGATTAAAACTTATCCTATTCGTCAAATCAATGTTATTTCCGAAATGTATTTGACAAAACAAAAAGTGAAGCCCGATGCGGGGCTCGAACCCGCGACAGCCAGATTAAGAGTCTGGTGCTCTACCGACTGAGCTAACCGGGCTGTGATTGAAAGGGAACACTGCGCCGATACACGCTGCCTGCCAGGGCCTGTCACACCTACGAGAAAGTGGCAACAAGCATAAGAGTGTACTACTCTGCCGACTAAGATAACCACAATCTACTAAAAAAAGCAAACGCGTGGTATTTTTCTGATGATGTCTCTGTTTTCAATTATGTGAAACCATCAATTTTATAACCCCCGTATTTGTACTCTTATAATTTTACAAAAACGATCTATATGAACACGTTTTGGTAGCAAAAACGTTAGTCTGAACATTCCTAAAGGTTAATTGGCAAATAAGTGATGATGTCTCTGTTTTCAATTATGCGAAACCATCAATTTTATAACCCCCGTATTTGTACTCTTTTAATTTTACAAAAACGATCTATATGAACACGTTTTGGTAGCAAAAACGTTAGTCTGAACATTCCTAAAGGTTAATTGGCAAATAAGTGATGATGTCTCTGTTTTCAATTATGCGAAACCATCAATTTTATAGCCCCCGTATTTGTACTCTTATAATTTTACAAAAACGATCTATATGAACACGTTTTGGTAGCAAAAACTTTAGTCCGAACATTCCTAAAGGTTAATTGGCAAATAAGCGATCAATAGTGGTAATTGAGGTTGGACGAAAGATTAAAACTTATCCTATTCGTCAAATCAATGTTATTTCCGAAATGTATTTGACAAAACAAAAAGTGAAGCCCGATGCGGGGCTCGAACCCGCGACAGCCAGATTAAGAGTCTGGTGCTCTACCGACTGAGCTAACCGGGCTGTGATTGAAAGGGAACACTGCGCCGATACACGCTGCCTGCCAGGGCCTGTCACACCTACGAGAAAGTGGCAAAAAGCATAAGAGTGTACTACTCTGCCGACTAAGATAACCACAATCTACTAAGAAAAGCAAACGCGTGGTATTTTTCTGATGATGTCTCTGTTTTCAATTATGCGAAACCATCAATTTTATAACCCCCGTATTTGTACTCTTATAATTTTACAAAAACGATCTATATGAACACGTTTTGGTAGCAAAAACGTTAGTCCGAACATTCCTAAAGGTTAATTGGCAAATAAGCGATCAATAGTGGTAATAGAGGTTGGGCGAAAGATTAAAACTTATCCTATTCGTCAAATCAATGTTATTTCCGAAATGTATTTGACAAAACAAAAAGTGAAGCCCGATGCGGGGCTCGAACCCGCGACAGCCAGATTAAGAGTCTGGTGCTCTACCGACTGAGCTAACCGGGCTGTGATTGAAAGGGAACACTGCGCCGATACACGCTGCCTGCCAGGGCCTGTCACACCTACGAGAAAGTGGCAAAAAGCATAAGAGTGTACTACTCTGCCGACTAAGATAACCACAATCTACTAAGAAAAGCAAACGCGTGGTATTTTTCTGATGATGTCTCTGTTTTCAATTATGCGAAACCATCAATTTTATAACCCCCGTATTTGTACTCTTATAATTTTACAAAAACGATCTATATGAACACGTTTTGGTAGCAAAAACGTTAGTCCGAACATTCCTAAAGGTTAATTGGCAAATAAACGATGATGTCTCTGTTTTCAATTATGCGAAACCATCAATTTTATAACCCCCGTATTTGTACTCTTATAATTTTACAAAAACGATCTATATGAACACGTTTTGGTAGCAAAAACGTTAGTCCGAACATTCCTAAAGGTTAATTGGCAAATAAGTGATGATGTCTCTGTTTTCAATTATGCGAAACCATCAATTTTATAACCCCCGTATTTGTACTCTTATAATTTTACAAAAACGATCTATATGAACACGTTTTGGTAGCAAAAACGTTAGTCCGAACATTCCTAAAGGTTAATTGGCAAATAAGTGATGATGTCTCTGTTTTCAATTATGCGAAACCATCAATTTTATAACCCCCGTATTTGTACTCTTATAATTTTACAAAAACGATCTATATGAACACGTTTTGGTAGCAAAAACGTTAGTCCGAACATTCCTAAAGGTTAATTGGCAAATAAGTGATGATGTCTCTGTTTTCAATTATGCGAAACCATCAATTTTATAACCCCCGTATTTGTACTCTTATAATTTTACAAAAACGATCTATATGAACACGTTTTGGTAGCAAAAACGTTAGTCCGAACATTCCTAAAGGTTAATTGGCAAATAAGCGATCAATAGTGGTAATTGAGGTTGGACGAAAGATTAAAACTTATCCTATTCGTCAAATCAATGTTATTTCCGAAATGTATTTGACAAAACAAAAAGTGAAGTCCGATGCGGGGCTCGAACCCGCGACAGCCAGATTAAGAGTCTGGTGCTCTACCGACTGAGCTAACCGGGCTGTGATTGAAAGGGAACACTGCGCCGATACACGCTGCCTGCCAGGGCCTGTCACACCTACGAGAAAGTGGCAAAAAGCATAAGAGTGTACTACTCTGCCGACTAAGATAACCACAATCTACTAAGAAAAGCAAACGCGTGGTATTTTTCTGATGATGTCTCTGTTTTCAATTATGCGAAACCATCAATTTTATAACCCCCGTATTTGTACTCTTATAATTTTACAAAAACGATCTATATGAACAACGTTAGTCCGAACATTCCTAAAGGTTAATTGGCAAATAAGTGATGATGTCTCTGTTTTCAATTATGCGAAACCATCAATTTTATAACCCCCGTATTTGTACTCTTATAATTTTACAAAAACGATCTATATGAACACGTTTTGGTAGCAAAAACGTTAGTCCGAACATTCCTAAAGGTTAATTGGCAAATAAGCGATCAATAGTGGTAATAGAGGTTGGGCGAAAGATTAAAACTTATCCTATTCGTCAAATCAATGTTATTTCCGAAATGTATTTGACAAAACAAAAAGTGAAGCCCGATGCGGGGCTCGAACCCGCGACAGCCAGATTAAGAGTCTGGTGCTCTACCGACTGAGCTAACCGGGCTGTGATTGAAAGGGAACACTGCGTCGATACACGCTGCCTGCCAGGGCCTGTCACACCTACGAGAAAGTGGCAACAAGCATAAGAGTGTACTACTCCGCCGACTAAGATAACCACAATCTACTAAAAAAAGCAAACGCGTGGTATTTTTCTGATGATGTCTCTGTTTTCAATTATGCGAAACCATCAATTTTATAACCCCCCGTATTTGTACTCTTATAATTTTACAAAAACGATCTATATGAACACGTTTTGGTAGCAAAAACGTTAGTCCGAACATTCCTAAAGGTTAATTGGCAAATAAGTGATGATGTCTCTGTTTTCAATTATGCGAAACCATCAATTTTATAACCCCCGTATTTGTACTCTTATAATTTTACAAAAACGATCTATATAAACACGTTTTGGTAGCAAAAACGTTAGTCCGAACATTCCTAAAGGTTAATTGGCAAATAAGCGATCAATAGTGGTAATTGAGGCTGGGCGAAAGATTAAAACTTATCCTATTCGTCAAATCAATGTTATTTCCGAAATGTATTTGACAAAACAACGCTGCCTGCCAGGGCCTGTCACACCTACGAGAAAGTGGCAACAAGCATAAGAGTGTACTACTCTGCCGACTAAGATAACCACAATCTACCAAAAAACAAGCAAACGCGTGGTATTTTTCTGATGATGTCTCTGTTTTCAATTATGTGAAACCATCAATTTTATAACCCCCGTATTTGTACTCTTATAATTTTACAAAAACGATCTATATGAACACGTTTTGGTAGCAAAAACGTTAGTCCGAACATTCCTAAAGGTTAATTGGCAAATAAGTGATGATGTCTCTGTTTTCAATTATGCGAAACCATCAATTTTATAACCCCCGTATTTGTACTCTTATAATTTTACAAAAACGATCTATATAAACACGTTTTGGTAGCAAAAACGTTAGTCCGAACATTCCTAAAGGTTAATTGGCAAATAAGCGATCAATAGTGGTAATTGAGGCTGGGCGAAAGATTAAAACTTATCCTATTCGTCAAATCAATGTTATTTCCGAAATGTATTTGACAAAACAACGCTGCCTGCCAGGGCCTGTCACACCTACGAGAAAGTGGCAACAAGCATAAGAGTGTACTACTCTGCCGACTAAGATAACCACAATCTACCAAAAAACAAGCAAACGCGTGGTATTTTTCTGATGATGTCTCTGTTTTCAATTATGTGAAACCATCAATTTTATAACCCCCGTATTTGTACTCTTATAATTTTACAAAAACGATCTATATGAACACGTTTTGGTAGCAAAAACGTTAGTCCGAACATTCCTAAAGGTTAATTGGCAAATAAGTGATGATGTCTCTGTTTTCAATTATGCGAAACCATCAATTTTATAACCCCCGTATTTGTACTCTTATAATTCTACAAAAACGATCTATATAAACACGTTTTGGTAGCAAAAACGTTAGTCCGAACATTCCTAAAGGTTAATTGGCAAATAAGCGATCAATAGTGGTAATAGAGGTTGGGCGAAAGATTAAAACTTATCCTATTCGTCAAATCAATGTTATTTCCGAAATGTATTTGACAAAACAAAAAGTGAAGCCCGATGCGGGGCTCGAACCCGCGACAGCCAGATTAAGAGTCTGGTGCTCTACCGACTGAGCTAACCGGGCTGTGATTGAAAGGGAACACTGCGCCGATACACGCTGCCTGCCAGGGCCTGTCACACCTACGAGAAAGTGGCAAAAAGCATAAGAGTGTACTACTCTGCCGACTAAGATAACCACAATCTACTAAGAAAAGCAAACGCGTGGTATTTTTCTGATGATGTCTCTGTTTTCAATTATGCGAAACCATCAATTTTATAACCCCCGTATTTGTACTCTTATAATTTTACAAAAACGATCTATATGAACACGTTTTGGTAGCAAAAACGTTAGTCCGAACATTCCTAAAGGTTAATTGGCAAATAAACGATGATGTCTCTGTTTTCAATTATGCGAAACCATCAATTTTATAACCCCCGTATTTGTACTCTTATAATTTTACAAAAACGATCTATATGAACACGTTTTGGTAGCAAAAACGTTAGTCCGAACATTCCTAAAGGTTAATTGGCAAATAAGTGATGATGTCTCTGTTTTCAATTATGCGAAACCATCAATTTTATAACCCCCGTATTTGTACTCTTATAATTTTACAAAAACGATCTATATGAACACGTTTTGGTAGCAAAAACGTTAGTCCGAACATTCCTAAAGGTTAATTGGCAAATAAACGATGATGTCTCTGTTTTCAATTATGCGAAACCATCAATTTTATAACCCCCGTATTTGTACTCTTATAATTTTACAAAAACGATCTATATGAACACGTTTTGGTAGCAAAAACGTTAGTCCGAACATTCCTAAAGGTTAATTGGCAAATAAGTGATGATGTCTCTGTTTTCAATTATGCGAAACCATCAATTTTATAACCCCCGTATTTGTACTCTTATAATTTTACAAAAACGATCTATATGAACACGTTTTGGTAGCAAAAACGTTAGTCCGAACATTCCTAAAGGTTAATTGGCAAATAAGTGATGATGTCTCTGTTTTCAATTATGCGAAACCATCAATTTTATAACCCCCGTATTTGTACTCTTATAATTTTACAAAAACGATCTATATGAACACGTTTTGGTAGCAAAAACGTTAGTCCGAACATTCCTAAAGGTTAATTGGCAAATAAGCGATCAATAGTGGTAATTGAGGTTGGACGAAAGATTAAAACTTATCCTATTCGTCAAATCAATGTTATTTCCGAAATGTATTTGACAAAACAAAAAGTGAAGCCCGATGCGGGGCTCGAACCCGCGACAGCCAGATTAAGAGTCTGGTGCTCTACCGACTGAGCTAACCGGGCTGTGATTGAAAGGGAACACTGCGCCGATACACGCTGCCTGCCAGGGCCTGTCACACCTACGAGAAAGTGGCAAAAAGCATAAGAGTGTACTACTCTGCCGACTAAGATAACCACAATCTACTAAGAAAAGCAAACGCGTGGTATTTTTCTGATGATGTCTCTGTTTTCAATTATGCGAAACCATCAATTTTATAACCCCCGTATTTGTACTCTTATAATTTTACAAAAACGATCTATATGAACACGTTTTGGTAGCAAAAACGTTAGTCCGAACATTCCTAAAGGTTAATTGGCAAATAAACGATGATGTCTCTGTTTTCAATTATGCGAAACCATCAATTTTATAACCCCCGTATTTGTACTCTTATAATTTTACAAAAACGATCTATATGAACACGTTTTGGTAGCAAAAACGTTAGTCCGAACATTCCTAAAGGTTAATTGGCAAATAAGTGATGATGTCTCTGTTTTCAATTATGCGAAACCATCAATTTTATAACCCCCGTATTTGTACTCTTATAATTTTACAAAAACGATCTATATGAACACGTTTTGGTAGCAAAAACGTTAGTCCGAACATTCCTAAAGGTTAATTGGCAAATAAGTGATGATGTCTCTGTTTTCAATTATGCGAAACCATCAATTTTATAACCCCCGTATTTGTACTCTTATAATTTTACAAAAACGATCTATATGAACACGTTTTGGTAGCAAAAACGTTAGTCCGAACATTCCTAAAGGTTAATTGGCAAATAAGTGATGATGTCTCTGTTTTCAATTATGCGAAACCATCAATTTTATAACCCCCGTATTTGTACTCTTATAATTTTACAAAAACGATCTATATGAACACGTTTTGGTAGCAAAAACGTTAGTCCGAACATTCCTAAAGGTTAATTGGCAAATAAGCGATCAATAGTGGTAATTGAGGTTGGACGAAAGATTAAAACTTATCCTATTCGTCAAATCAATGTTATTTCCGAAATGTATTTGACAAAACAAAAAGTGAAGTCCGATGCGGGGCTCGAACCCGCGACAGCCAGATTAAGAGTCTGGTGCTCTACCGACTGAGCTAACCGGGCTGTGATTGAAAGGGAACACTGCGCCGATACACGCTGCCTGCCAGGGCCTGTCACACCTACGAGAAAGTGGCAAAAAGCATAAGAGTGTACTACTCTGCCGACTAAGATAACCACAATCTACTAAGAAAAGCAAACGCGTGGTATTTTTCTGATGATGTCTCTGTTTTCAATTATGCGAAACCATCAATTTTATAACCCCCGTATTTGTACTCTTATAATTTTACAAAAACGATCTATATGAACAACGTTAGTCCGAACATTCCTAAAGGTTAATTGGCAAATAAGTGATGATGTCTCTGTTTTCAATTATGCGAAACCATCAATTTTATAACCCCCGTATTTGTACTCTTATAATTTTACAAAAACGATCTATATGAACACGTTTTGGTAGCAAAAACGTTAGTCCGAACATTCCTAAAGGTTAATTGGCAAATAAGCGATCAATAGTGGTAATAGAGGTTGGGCGAAAGATTAAAACTTATCCTATTCGTCAAATCAATGTTATTTCCGAAATGTATTTGACAAAACAAAAAGTGAAGCCCGATGCGGGGCTCGAACCCGCGACAGCCAGATTAAGAGTCTGGTGCTCTACCGACTGAGCTAACCGGGCTGTGATTGAAAGGGAACACTGCGTCGATACACGCTGCCTGCCAGGGCCTGTCACACCTACGAGAAAGTGGCAACAAGCATAAGAGTGTACTACTCCGCCGACTAAGATAACCACAATCTACTAAAAAAAGCAAACGCGTGGTATTTTTCTGATGATGTCTCTGTTTTCAATTATGCGAAACCATCAATTTTATAACCCCCCGTATTTGTACTCTTATAATTTTACAAAAACGATCTATATGAACACGTTTTGGTAGCAAAAACGTTAGTCCGAACATTCCTAAAGGTTAATTGGCAAATAAGTGATGATGTCTCTGTTTTCAATTATGCGAAACCATCAATTTTATAACCCCCGTATTTGTACTCTTATAATTTTACAAAAACGATCTATATAAACACGTTTTGGTAGCAAAAACGTTAGTCCGAACATTCCTAAAGGTTAATTGGCAAATAAGCGATCAATAGTGGTAATTGAGGCTGGGCGAAAGATTAAAACTTATCCTATTCGTCAAATCAATGTTATTTCCGAAATGTATTTGACAAAACAACGCTGCCTGCCAGGGCCTGTCACACCTACGAGAAAGTGGCAACAAGCATAAGAGTGTACTACTCTGCCGACTAAGATAACCACAATCTACCAAAAAACAAGCAAACGCGTGGTATTTTTCTGATGATGTCTCTGTTTTCAATTATGTGAAACCATCAATTTTATAACCCCCGTATTTGTACTCTTATAATTTTACAAAAACGATCTATATGAACACGTTTTGGTAGCAAAAACGTTAGTCCGAACATTCCTAAAGGTTAATTGGCAAATAAGTGATGATGTCTCTGTTTTCAATTATGCGAAACCATCAATTTTATAACCCCCGTATTTGTACTCTTATAATTTTACAAAAACGATCTATATAAACACGTTTTGGTAGCAAAAACGTTAGTCCGAACATTCCTAAAGGTTAATTGGCAAATAAGCGATCAATAGTGGTAATTGAGGCTGGGCGAAAGATTAAAACTTATCCTATTCGTCAAATCAATGTTATTTCCGAAATGTATTTGACAAAACAACGCTGCCTGCCAGGGCCTGTCACACCTACGAGAAAGTGGCAACAAGCATAAGAGTGTACTACTCTGCCGACTAAGATAACCACAATCTACCAAAAAACAAGCAAACGCGTGGTATTTTTCTGATGATGTCTCTGTTTTCAATTATGTGAAACCATCAATTTTATAACCCCCGTATTTGTACTCTTATAATTTTACAAAAACGATCTATATGAACACGTTTTGGTAGCAAAAACGTTAGTCCGAACATTCCTAAAGGTTAATTGGCAAATAAGTGATGATGTCTCTGTTTTCAATTATGCGAAACCATCAATTTTATAACCCCCGTATTTGTACTCTTATAATTCTACAAAAACGATCTATATAAACACGTTTTGGTAGCAAAAACGTTAGTCCGAACATTCCTAAAGGTTAATTGGCAAATAAGCGATCAATAGTGGTAATAGAGGTTGGGCGAAAGATTAAAACTTATCCTATTCGTCAAATCAATGTTATTTCCGAAATGTATTTGACAAAACAAAAAGTGAAGCCCGATGCGGGGCTCGAACCCGCGACAGCCAGATTAAGAGTCTGGTGCTCTACCGACTGAGCTAACCGGGCTGTGATTGAAAGGGAACACTGCGCCGATACACGCTGCCTGCCAGGGCCTGTCACACCTACGAGAAAGTGGCAAAAAGCATAAGAGTGTACTACTCTGCCGACTAAGATAACCACAATCTACTAAGAAAAGCAAACGCGTGGTATTTTTCTGATGATGTCTCTGTTTTCAATTATGCGAAACCATCAATTTTATAACCCCCGTATTTGTACTCTTATAATTTTACAAAAACGATCTATATGAACACGTTTTGGTAGCAAAAACGTTAGTCCGAACATTCCTAAAGGTTAATTGGCAAATAAACGATGATGTCTCTGTTTTCAATTATGCGAAACCATCAATTTTATAACCCCCGTATTTGTACTCTTATAATTTTACAAAAACGATCTATATGAACACGTTTTGGTAGCAAAAACGTTAGTCCGAACATTCCTAAAGGTTAATTGGCAAATAAGTGATGATGTCTCTGTTTTCAATTATGCGAAACCATCAATTTTATAACCCCCGTATTTGTACTCTTATAATTTTACAAAAACGATCTATATGAACACGTTTTGGTAGCAAAAACGTTAGTCCGAACATTCCTAAAGGTTAATTGGCAAATAAACGATGATGTCTCTGTTTTCAATTATGCGAAACCATCAATTTTATAACCCCCGTATTTGTACTCTTATAATTTTACAAAAACGATCTATATGAACACGTTTTGGTAGCAAAAACGTTAGTCCGAACATTCCTAAAGGTTAATTGGCAAATAAGTGATGATGTCTCTGTTTTCAATTATGCGAAACCATCAATTTTATAACCCCCGTATTTGTACTCTTATAATTTTACAAAAACGATCTATATGAACACGTTTTGGTAGCAAAAACGTTAGTCCGAACATTCCTAAAGGTTAATTGGCAAATAAGTGATGATGTCTCTGTTTTCAATTATGCGAAACCATCAATTTTATAACCCCCGTATTTGTACTCTTATAATTTTACAAAAACGATCTATATGAACACGTTTTGGTAGCAAAAACGTTAGTCCGAACATTCCTATAAGAGTGTACTACTCTGCCGACTAAGATAACCACAATCTACCAAAAAACAAGCAAACGCGTGGTATTTTTCTGATGATGTCTCTGTTTTCAATTATGTGAAACCATCAATTTTATAACCCCCGTATTTGTACTCTTATAAT
Source organism: Litoditis marina (assembly GCA_964036275.1). Lineage (NCBI taxonomy): Eukaryota > Metazoa > Nematoda > Chromadorea > Rhabditida > Rhabditidae > Litoditis > Litoditis marina. The sequence continues at coordinate 34,826,050 of OZ038434.1, read as the reverse complement.
TTTACAAAAACGATCTATATGAACACGTTTTGGTAGCAAAAACGTTAGTCCGAACATTCCTAAAGGTTAATTGGCAAATAAGTGATGATGTCTCTGTTTTCAATTATGCGAAACCATCAATTTTATAACCCCCGTATTTGTACTCTTATAATTCTACAAAAACGATCTATATAAACACGTTTTGGTAGCAAAAACGTTAGTCCGAACATTCCTAAAGGTTAATTGGCAAATAAGCGATCAATAGTGGTAATAGAGGTTGGGCGAAAGATTAAAACTTATCCTATTCGTCAAATCAATGTTATTTCCGAAATGTATTTGACAAAACAAAAAGTGAAGCCCGATGCGGGGCTCGAACCCGCGACAGCCAGATTAAGAGTCTGGTGCTCTACCGACTGAGCTAACCGGGCTGTGATTGAAAGGGAACACTGCGCCGATACACGCTGCCTGCCAGGGCCTGTCACACCTACGAGAAAGTGGCAAAAAGCATAAGAGTGTACTACTCTGCCGACTAAGATAACCACAATCTACTAAGAAAAGCAAACGCGTGGTATTTTTCTGATGATGTCTCTGTTTTCAATTATGCGAAACCATCAATTTTATAACCCCCGTATTTGTACTCTTATAATTTTACAAAAACGATCTATATGAACACGTTTTGGTAGCAAAAACGTTAGTCCGAACATTCCTAAAGGTTAATTGGCAAATAAACGATGATGTCTCTGTTTTCAATTATGCGAAACCATCAATTTTATAACCCCCGTATTTGTACTCTTATAATTTTACAAAAACGATCTATATGAACACGTTTTGGTAGCAAAAACGTTAGTCCGAACATTCCTAAAGGTTAATTGCAAATAAGTGATGATGTCTCTGTTTTCAATTATGCGAAACCATCAATTTTATAACCCCCGTATTTGTACTCTTATAATTTTACAAAAACGATCTATATGAACACGTTTTGGTAGCAAAAACGTTAGTCCGAACATTCCTAAAGGTTAATTGGCAAATAAACGATGATGTCTCTGTTTTCAATTATGCGAAACCATCAATTTTATAACCCCCGTATTTGTACTCTTATAATTTTACAAAAACGATCTATATGAACACGTTTTGGTAGCAAAAACGTTAGTCCGAACATTCCTAAAGGTTAATTGGCAAATAAGTGATGATGTCTCTGTTTTCAATTATGCGAAACCATCAATTTTATAACCCCCGTATTTGTACTCTTATAATTTTACAAAAACGATCTATATGAACACGTTTTGGTAGCAAAAACGTTAGTCCGAACATTCCTAAAGGTTAATTGGCAAATAAGTGATGATGTCTCTGTTTTCAATTATGCGAAACCATCAATTTTATAACCCCCGTATTTGTACTCTTATAATTTTACAAAAACGATCTATATGAACACGTTTTGGTAGCAAAAACGTTAGTCCGAACATTCCTAAAGGTTAATTGGCAAATAAGCGATCAATAGTGGTAATTGAGGTTGGACGAAAGATTAAAACTTATCCTATTCGTCAAATCAATGTTATTTCCGAAATGTATTTGACAAAACAAAAAGTGAAGCCCGATGCGGGGCTCGAACCCGCGACAGCCAGATTAAGAGTCTGGTGCTCTACCGACTGAGCTAACCGGGCTGTGATTGAAAGGGAACACTGCGCCGATACACGCTGCCTGCCAGGGCCTGTCACACCTACGAGAAAGTGGCAAAAAGCATAAGAGTGTACTACTCTGCCGACTAAGATAACCACAATCTACTAAGAAAAGCAAACGCGTGGTATTTTTCTGATGATGTCTCTGTTTTCAATTATGCGAAACCATCAATTTTATAACCCCCGTATTTGTACTCTTATAATTTTACAAAAACGATCTATATGAACAACGTTAGTCCGAACATTCCTAAAGGTTAATTGGCAAATAAGTGATGATGTCTCTGTTTTCAATTATGCGAAACCATCAATTTTATAACCCCCGTATTTGTACTCTTATAATTTTACAAAAACGATCTATATGAACACGTTTTGGTAGCAAAAACGTTAGTCCGAACATTCCTAAAGGTTAATTGGCAAATAAGCGATCAATAGTGGTAATAGAGGTTGGGCGAAAGATTAAAACTTATCCTATTCGTCAAATCAATGTTATTTCCGAAATGTATTTGACAAAACAAAAAGTGAAGCCCGATGCGGGGCTCGAACCCGCGACAGCCAGATTAAGAGTCTGGTGCTCTACCGACTGAGCTAACCGGGCTGTGATTGAAAGGGAACACTGCGCCGATACACGCTGCCTGCCAGGGCCTGTCACACCTACGAGAAAGTGGCAACAAGCATAAGAGTGTACTACTCTGCCGACTAAGATAACCACAATCTACTAAAAAAAGCAAACGCGTGGTATTTTTCTGATGATGTCTCTGTTTACAATTGTGTGAAACCATCAATTTTATAACCCCCGTATTTGTACTCTTATAATTTTACAAAAACGATCTATATGAACACGTTTTGGTAGCAAAAACGTTAGTCTGAACATTCCTAAAGGTTAATTGGCAAATAAGTGATGATGTCTCTGTTTTCAATTATGCGAAACCATCAATTTTATAACCCCCGTATTTGTACTCTTATAATTTTACAAAAACGATCTATATGAACACGTTTTGGTAGCAAAAACGTTAGTCCGAACATTCCTAAAGGTTAATTGGCAAATAAGTGATGATGTCTCTGTTTTCAATTATGCGAAACCATCAATTTTATAACCCCCGTATTTGTACTCTTAAAATATTACAAAAACGATCTATATGAACACGTTTTGGTAGCAAAAACTTTAGTCCGAACATTCCTAAAGGTTAATTGGCAAATAAGCGATCAATAGTGGTAATTGAGGTTAGACGAAAGATTAAAACTTATCCTATTCGTCAAATCAATGTTATTTCCGAAATGTATTTGACAAAACAAAAAGTGAAGCCCGATGCGGGGCTCGAACCCGCGACAGCCAGATTAAGAGTCTGGTGCTCTACCGACTGAGCTAACCGGGCTGTGATTGAAAGGGAACACTGCGCCGATACACGCTGCCTGCCAGGGCCTGTCACACCTACGAGAAAGTGGCAAAAAGCATAAGAGTGTACTACTCTGCCGACTAAGATAACCACAATCTACTAAGAAAAGCAAACGCGTGGTATTTTTCTGATGATGTCTCTGTTTTCAATTATGCGAAACCATCAATTTTATAACCCCCGTATTTGTACTCTTATAATTTTACAAAAACGATCTATATGAACACGTTTTGGTAGCAAAAACGTTAGTCCGAACATTCCTAAAGGTTAATTGGCAAATAAGTGATGATGTCTCTGTTTTCAATTATGCGAAACCATCAATTTTATAACCCCCGTATTTGTACTCTTATAATTTTACAAAAACGATCTATATGAACACGTTTTGGTAGCAAAAACGTTAGTCCGAACATTCCTAAAGGTTAATTGGCAAATAAGTGATGATGTCTCTGTTTTCAATTATGCGAAACCATCAATTTTATAACCCCCGTATTTGTACTCTTATAATTTTACAAAAACGATCTATATGAACACGTTTTGGTAGCAAAAACGTTAGTCCGAACATTCCTAAAGGTTAATTGGCAAATAAGCGATCAATAGTGGTAATTGAGGTTGGACGAAAGATTAAAACTTATCCTATTCGTCAAATCAATGTTATTTCCGAAATGTATTTGACAAAACAAAAAGTGAAGCCCGATGCGGGGCTCGAACCCGCGACAGCCAGATTAAGAGTCTGGTGCTCTACCGACTGAGCTAACCGGGCTGTGATTGAAAGGGAACACTGCGCCGATACACGCTGCCTGCCAGGGCCTGTCACACCTACGAGAAAGTGGCAAAAAGCATAAGAGTGTACTACTCTGCCGACTAAGATAACCACAATCTACTAAGAAAAGCAAACGCGTGGTATTTTTCTGATGATGTCTCTGTTTTCAATTATGCGAAACCATCAATTTTATAACCCCCGTATTTGTACTCTTATAATTTTACAAAAACGATCTATATGAACAACGTTAGTCCGAACATTCCTAAAGGTTAATTGGCAAATAAGTGATGATGTCTCTGTTTTCAATTATGCGAAACCATCAATTTTATAACCCCCGTATTTGTACTCTTATAATTTTACAAAAACGATCTATATGAACACGTTTTGGTAGCAAAAACGTTAGTCCGAACATTCCTAAAGGTTAATTGGCAAATAAGCGATCAATAGTGGTAATAGAGGTTGGGCGAAAGATTAAAACTTATCCTATTCGTCAAATCAATGTTATTTCCGAAATGTATTTGACAAAACAAAAAGTGAAGCCCGATGCGGGGCTCGAACCCGCGACAGCCAGATTAAGAGTCTGGTGCTCTACCGACTGAGCTAACCGGGCTGTGATTGAAAGGGAACACTGCGCCGATACACGCTGCCTGCCAGGGCCTGTCACACCTACGAGAAAGTGGCAACAAGCATAAGAGTGTACTACTCTGCCGACTAAGATAACCACAATCTACTAAAAAAAGCAAACGCGTGGTATTTTTCTGATGATGTCTCTGTTTTCAATTATGTGAAACCATCAATTTTATAACCCCCGTATTTGTACTCTTATAATTTTACAAAAACGATCTATATGAACACGTTTTGGTAGCAAAAACGTTAGTCTGAACATTCCTAAAGGTTAATTGGCAAATAAGTGATGATGTCTCTGTTTTCAATTATGCGAAACCATCAATTTTATAACCCCCGTATTTGTACTCTTATAATTTTACAAAAACGATCTATATGAACACGTTTTGGTAGCAAAAACGTTAGTCCGAACATTCCTAAAGGTTAATTGGCAAATAAACGATGATGTCTCTGTTTTCAATTATGCGAAACCATCAATTTTATAACCCCCGTATTTGTACTCTTATAATTTTACAAAAACGATCTATATGAACACGTTTTGGTAGCAAAAACGTTAGTCCGAACATTCCTAAAGGTTAATTGGCAAATAAGTGATGATGTCTCTGTTTTCAATTATGCGAAACCATCAATTTTATAACCCCCGTATTTGTACTCTTATAATTTTACAAAAACGATCTATATGAACACGTTTTGGTAGCAAAAACGTTAGTCCGAACATTCCTAAAGGTTAATTGGCAAATAAACGATGATGTCTCTGTTTTCAATTATGCGAAACCATCAATTTTATAACCCCCGTATTTGTACTCTTATAATTTTACAAAAACGATCTATATGAACACGTTTTGGTAGCAAAAACGTTAGTCCGAACATTCCTAAAGGTTAATTGGCAAATAAGTGATGATGTCTCTGTTTTCAATTATGCGAAACCATCAATTTTATAACCCCCGTATTTGTACTCTTATAATTTTACAAAAACGATCTATATGAACACGTTTTGGTAGCAAAAACGTTAGTCCGAACATTCCTAAAGGTTAATTGGCAAATAAGTGATGATGTCTCTGTTTTCAATTATGCGAAACCATCAATTTTATAACCCCCGTATTTGTACTCTTATAATTTTACAAAAACGATCTATATGAACACGTTTTGGTAGCAAAAACGTTAGTCCGAACATTCCTAAAGGTTAATTGGCAAATAAGCGATCAATAGTGGTAATTGAGGTTGGACGAAAGATTAAAACTTATCCTATTCGTCAAATCAATGTTATTTCCGAAATGTATTTGACAAAACAAAAAGTGAAGCCCGATGCGGGGCTCGAACCCGCGACAGCCAGATTAAGAGTCTGGTGCTCTACCGACTGAGCTAACCGGGCTGTGATTGAAAGGGAACACTGCGCCGATACACGCTGCCTGCCAGGGCCTGTCACACCTACGAGAAAGTGGCAAAAAGCATAAGAGTGTACTACTCTGCCGACTAAGATAACCACAATCTACTAAGAAAAGCAAACGCGTGGTATTTTTCTGATGATGTCTCTGTTTTCAATTATGCGAAACCATCAATTTTATAACCCCCGTATTTGTACTCTTATAATTTTACAAAAACGATCTATATGAACAACGTTAGTCCGAACATTCCTAAAGGTTAATTGGCAAATAAGTGATGATGTCTCTGTTTTCAATTATGCGAAACCATCAATTTTATAACCCCCGTATTTGTACTCTTATAATTTTACAAAAACGATCTATATGAACACGTTTTGGTAGCAAAAACGTTAGTCCGAACATTCCTAAAGGTTAATTGGCAAATAAGCGATCAATAGTGGTAATAGAGGTTGGGCGAAAGATTAAAACTTATCCTATTCGTCAAATCAATGTTATTTCCGAAATGTATTTGACAAAACAAAAAGTGAAGCCCGATGCGGGGCTCGAACCCGCGACAGCCAGATTAAGAGTCTGGTGCTCTACCGACTGAGCTAACCGGGCTGTGATTGAAAGGGAACACTGCGCCGATACACGCTGCCTGCCAGGGCCTGTCACACCTACGAGAAAGTGGCAAAAAGCATAAGAGTGTACTACTCTGCCGACTAAGATAACCACAATCTACTAAGAAAAGCAAACGCGTGGTATTTTTCTGATGATGTCTCTGTTTTCAATTATGCGAAACCATCAATTTTATAACCCCCGTATTTGTACTCTTATAATTTTACAAAAACGATCTATATGAACAACGTTAGTCCGAACATTCCTAAAGGTTAATTGGCAAATAAGTGATGATGTCTCTGTTTTCAATTATGCGAAACCATCAATTTTATAACCCCCGTATTTGTACTCTTATAATTTTACAAAAACGATCTATATGAACACGTTTTGGTAGCAAAAACGTTAGTCCGAACATTCCTAAAGGTTAATTGGCAAATAAGCGATCAATAGTGGTAATAGAGGTTGGGCGAAAGATTAAAACTTATCCTATTCGTCAAATCAATGTTATTTCCGAAATGTATTTGACAAAACAAAAAGTGAAGCCCGATGCGGGGCTCGAACCCGCGACAGCCAGATTAAGAGTCTGGTGCTCTACCGACTGAGCTAACCGGGCTGTGATTGAAAGGGAACACTGCGCCGATACACGCTGCCTGCCAGGGCCTGTCACACCTACGAGAAAGTGGCAACAAGCATAAGAGTGTACTACTCTGCCGACTAAGATAACCACAATCTACTAAAAAAAAGCAAACGCGTGGTATTTTTCTGATGATGTCTCTGTTTTCAATTATGTGAAACCATCAATTTTATAACCCCCGTATTTGTACTCTTATAATTTTACAAAAACGATCTATATGAACACGTTTTGGTAGCAAAAACGTTAGTCTGAACATTCCTAAAGGTTAATTGGCAAATAAGTGATGATGTCTCTGTTTTCAATTATGCGAAACCATCAATTTTATAGCCCCCGTATTTGTACTCTTATAATTTTACAAAAACGATCTATATGAACACGTTTTGGTAGCAAAAACGTTAGTCCGAACATTCCTAAAGGTTAATTGGCAAATAAGTGATGATGTCTCTGTTTTCAATTATGCGAAACCATCAATTTTATAACCCCCGTATTTGTACTCTTAAAATATTACAAAAACGATCTATATGAACACGTTTTGGTAGCAAAAACGTTAGTCTGAACATTCCTAAAGGTTAATTGGCAAATAAGTGATGATGTCTCTGTTTTCAATTATGCGAAACCATCAATTTTATAACCCCCGTATTTGTACTCTTATAATTTTACAAAAACGATCTATATGAACACGTTTTGGTAGCAAAAACGTTAGTCCGAACATTCCTAAAGGTTAATTGGCAAATAAGCGATCAATAGTGGTAATAGAGGTTGGGCGAAAGATTAAAACTTATCCTATTCGTCAAATCAATGTTATTTCCGAAATGTATTTGACAAAACAAAAAGTGAAGCCCGATGCGGGGCTCGAACCGGCGACAGCCAGATTAAGAGTCTGGTGCTCTACCGACTGAGCTAACCGGGCTGTGATTGAAAGGGAACACTGCGCCGATACACGCTGCCTGCCAGGGCCTGTCACACCTACGAGAAAGTGGCAACAAGCATAAGAGTGTACTACTCTGCCGACTAAGATAACCACAATCTACTAAAAAAAGCAAACGCGTGGTATTTTTCTGATGATGTCTCTGTTTTCAATTATGTGAAACCATCAATTTTATAACCCCCGTATTTGTACTCTTATAATTTTACAAAAACGATTTATATGAACACGTTTTGGTAGCAAAAACGTTAGTCTGAACATTCCTAAAGGTTAATTGGCAAATAAGTGATGATGTCTCTGTTTTCAATTATGCGAAACCATCAATTTTATAACCCCCGTATTTGTACTCTTATAATTTTACAAAAACGATCTATATGAACACGTTTTGGTAGCAAAAACGTTAGTCTGAACATTCCTAAAGGTTAATTGGCAAATAAGTGATGATGTCTCTGTTTTCAATTATGCGAAATCATCAATTTTATAGCCCCCGTATTTGTACTCTTATAATTTTACAAAAACGATCTATATGAACACGTTTTGGTAGCAAAAACTTTAGTCCGAACATTCCTAAAGGTTAATTGGCAAATAAGCGATCAATAGTGGTAATTGAGGTTGGACGAAAGATTAAAACTTATCCTATTCGTCAAATCAATGTTATTTCCGAAATGTATTTGACAAAACAAAAAGTGAAGCCCGATGCGGGGCTCGAACCCGCGACAGCCAGATTAAGAGTCTGGTGCTCTACCGACTGAGCTAACCGGGCTGTGATTGAAAGGGAACACTGCGCCGATACACGCTGCCTGCCAGGGCCTGTCACACCTACGAGAAAGTGGCAAAAAGCATAAGAGTGTACTACTCTGCCGACTAAGATAACCACAATCTACTAAGAAAAGCAAACGCGTGGTATTTTTCTGATGATGTCTCTGTTTTCAATTATGCGAAACCATCAATTTTATAACCCCCGTATTTGTACTCTTATAATTTTACAAAAACGATCTATATGAACAACGTTAGTCCGAACATTCCTAAAGGTTAATTGGCAAATAAGTGATGATGTCTCTGTTTTCAATTATGCGAAACCATCAATTTTATAACCCCCGTATTTGTACTCTTATAATTTTACAAAAACGATCTATATGAACACGTTTTGGTAGCAAAAACGTTAGTCCGAACATTCCTAAAGGTTAATTGGCAAATAAGCGATCAATAGTGGTAATAGAGGTTGGGCGAAAGATTAAAACTTATCCTATTCGTCAAATCAATGTTATTTCCGAAATGTATTTGACAAAACAAAAAGTGAAGCCCGATGCGGGGCTCGAACCCGCGACAGCCAGATTAAGAGTCTGGTGCTCTACCGACTGAGCTAACCGGGCTGTGATTGAAAGGGAACACTGCGCCGATACACGCTGCCTGCCAGGGCCTGTCACACCTACGAGAAAGTGGCAACAAGCATAAGAGTGTACTACTCTGCCGACTAAGATAACCACAATCTACTAAAAAAAGCAAACGCGTGGTATTTTTCTGATGATGTCTCTGTTTTCAATTATGTGAAACCATCAATTTTATAACCCCCGTATTTGTACTCTTATAATTTTACAAAAACGATCTATATGAACACGTTTTTGTAGCAAAAACGTTAGTCTGAACATTCCTAAAGGTTAATTGGCAAATAAGCGATCAATAGTGGTAATTGAGGCTGGGCGAAAGATTAAAACTTATCCTATTCGTCAAATCAATGTTATTTCCGAAATGTATTTGACAAAACAACGCTGCCTGCCAGGGCCTGTCACACCTACGAGAAAGTGGCAACAAGCATAAGAGTGTACTACTCTGCCGACTAAGATAACCACAATCTACCAAAAAAACAAGCAAACGCGTGGTATTTTTCTGATGATGTCTCTGTTTTCAATTATGTGAAACCATCAATTTTATAACCCCCGTATTTGTACTCTTATAATTTTACAAAAACGATCTATATGAACACGTTTTGGTAGCAAAAACGTTAGTCCGAACATTCCTTAAGGTTCATTGGCAAATAAGCGATCAATAGTGGTAATTGAGGTTGGGCGAAAGATTAAAACTTATCCTATTCGTCAAATCAATGTTATTTCCGAAATGTATTTGACAATACAAAAAGTGAAGCCCGATGCGGGACCATCAATTTTATAACCCCCGTATTTGTACTCTTATAATCTATATGAACACGTTTTGGTAGCAAAAACGTTAGTCCGAACATTCCTAAAGGTTAATTGGCAAATAAGCGATCAATAGTGGTAATTGAGGTTGGGCGAAAGATTAAAACTTATCCTATTCGTCAAATCAATGTTATTTCCGAAATGTATTTGACAATACAAAAAGTGAAGCCCGATGCGGGGCTCGAACCCGCGACAGCCAGATTAAGAGTCTGGTGCTCTACCGACTGAGCTAACCGGGCTGTGATTGAAAGGGAACACTGCGCCGATACACGCTGCCTGCCAGGGCCTGTCACACCTACGAGAAAGTGGCAACAAGCATAAGAGTGTACTACTATGCCGACTAAGATAACCACAATCTACTAAAAAAAGCAAACGCGTGGTATTTTTCCGATGATGTCTCCGTTTTCAATTATGCGAAACCATCAATTTTATAACCCCCGTATTTGTACTCTTATAATTTTACAAAAACGATCTATATGAACACGTTTTGGTAGCAAAAACGTTAGTCCGAACATTCCTAAAGGTTAATTGGCAAATAAGTGATGATGTCTCTGTTTTCAATTATGCGAAACCATCAATTTTATAACCCCCGTATTTGTACTCTTATAATTTTACAAAAACGATCTATATGAACACGTTTTGGTAGCAAAAACGTTAGTCCGAACATTCCTTAAGGTTCATTGGCAAATAAGCGATCAATAGTGGTAATTGAGGTTGGGCGAAAGATTAAAACTTATCCTATTCGTCAAATCAATGTTATTTCCGAAATGTATTTGACAATACAAAAAGTGAAGCCCGATGCGGGACCATCAATTTTATAACCCCCGTATTTGTACTCTTATAATCTATATGAACACGTTTTGGTAGCAAAAACGTTAGTCCGAACATTCCTAAAGGTTAATTGGCAAATAAGCGATCAATAGTGGTAATAGAGGTTGGGCGAAAGATTAAAACTTATCCTATTCGTCAAATCAATGTTATTTCCGAAATGTATTTGACAAAACAAAAAGTGAAGCCCGATGCGGGGCTCGAACCCGCGACAGCCAGATTAAGAGTCTGGTGCTCTACCGACTGAGCTAACCGGGCTGTGATTGAAAGGGAACACTGCGCCGATACACGCTGCCTGCCAGGGCCTGTCACACCTACGAGAAAGTGGCAACAAGCATAAGAGTGTACTACTCTGCCGACTAAGATAACCACAATCTACTAAAAAAAGCAAACGCGTGGTATTTTTCTGATGATGTCTCTGTTTTCAATTATGTGAAACCATCAATTTTATAACCCCCGTATTTGTACTCTTATAATTTTACAAAAACGATCTATATGAACACGTTTTGGTAGCAAAAACGTTAGTCCGAACATTCCTAAAGGTTAATTGGCAAATAAGTGATGATGTCTCTGTTTTCAATTATGCGAAACCATCAATTTTATAACCCCCGTATTTGTACTCTTATAATTTTACAAAAACGATCTATATGAACACGTTTTGGTAGCAAAAACGTTAGTCCGAACATTCCTAAAGGTTAATTGGCAAATAAGCGATCAATAGTGGTAATTGAGGTTGGGCGAAAGATTAAAACTTATCCTATTCGTCAAATCAATGTTATTTCCGAAATGTATTTGACAATACAAAAAGTGAAGCCCGATGCGGGGCTCGAACCCGCGACAGCCAGATTAAGAGTCTGGTGCTCTACCGACTGAGCTAACCGGGCTGTGATTGAAAGGGAACACTGCGCCGATACACGCTGCCTGCCAGGGCCTGTCACACCTACGAGAAAGTGGCAACAAGCATAAGAGTGTACTACTATGCCGACTAAGATAACCACAATCTACTAAAAAAAGCAAACGCGTGGTATTTTTCCGATGATGTCTCCGTTTTCAATTATGCGAAACCATCAATTTTATAACCCCCGTATTTGTACTCTTATAATTTTACAAAAACGATCTATATGAACACGTTTTGGTAGCAAAAACGTTAGTCCGAACATTCCTAAAGGTTAATTGGCAAATAAGTGATGATGTCTCTGTTTTCAATTATGCGAAACCATCAATTTTATAACCCCCGTATTTGTACTCTTATAATTTTACAAAAACGATCTATATGAACACGTTTTGGTAGCAAAAACGTTAGTCCGAACATTCCTTAAGGTTCATTGGCAAATAAGCGATCAATAGTGGTAATTGAGGTTGGGCGAAAGATTAAAACTTATCCTATTCGTCAAATCAATGTTATTTCCGAAATGTATTTGACAATACAAAAAGTGAAGCCCGATGCGGGACCATCAATTTTATAACCCCCGTATTTGTACTCTTATAATCTATATGAACACGTTTTGGTAGCAAAAACGTTAGTCCGAACATTCCTAAAGGTTAATTGGCAAATAAGCGATCAATAGTGGTAATAGAGGTTGGGCGAAAGATTAAAACTTATCCTATTCGTCAAATCAATGTTATTTCCGAAATGTATTTGACAAAACAAAAAGTGAAGCCCGATGCGGGGCTCGAACCCGCGACAGCCAGATTAAGAGTCTGGTGCTCTACCGACTGAGCTAACCGGGCTGTGATTGAAAGGGAACACTGCGCCGATACACGCTGCCTGCCAGGGCCTGTCACACCTACGAGAAAGTGGCAACAAGCATAAGAGTGTACTACTCTGCCGACTAAGATAACCACAATCTACTAAAAAAAGCAAACGCGTGGTATTTTTCTGATGATGTCTCTGTTTTCAATTATGTGAAACCATCAATTTTATAACCCCCGTATTTGTACTCTTATAATTTTACAAAAACGATCTATATGAACACGTTTTGGTAGCAAAAACGTTAGTCCGAACATTCCTAAAGGTTAATTGGCAAATAAGTGATGATGTCTCTGTTTTCAATTATGCGAAACCATCAATTTTATAACCCCCGTATTTGTACTCTTATAATTTTACAAAAACGATCTATATGAACACGTTTTGGTAGCAAAAACGTTAGTCCGAACATTCCTAAAGGTTAATTGGCAAATAAGCGATCAATAGTGGTAATAGAGGTTGGGCGAAAGATTAAAACTTATCCTATTCGTCAAATCAATGTTATTTCCGAAATGTATTTGACAAAACAAAAAGTGAAGCCCGATGCGGGGCTCGAACCCGCGACAGCCAGATTAAGAGTCTGGTGCTCTACCGACTGAGCTAACCGGGCTGTGATTGAAAGGGAACACTGCGCCGATACACGCTGCCTGCCAGGGCCTGTCACACCTACGAGAAAGTGGCAACAAGCATAAGAGTGTACTACTCTGCCGACTAAGATAACCACAATCTACTAAAAAAAGCAAACGCGTGGTATTTTTCTGATGATGTCTCTGTTTACAATTGTGTGAAACCATCAATTTTATAACCCCCGTATTTGTACTCTTATAATTTTACAAAAACGATCTATATGAACACGTTTTGGTAGCAAAAACGTTAGTCTGAACATTCCTAAAGGTTAATTGGCAAATAAGTGATGATGTCTCTGTTTTCAATTATGCGAAACCATCAATTTTATAACCCCCGTATTTGTACTCTTATAATTTTACAAAAACGATCTATATGAACACGTTTTGGTAGCAAAAACGTTAGTCCGAACATTCCTAAAGGTTAATTGGCAAATAAGTGATGATGTCTCTGTTTTCAATTATGCGAAACCATCAATTTTATAACCCCCGTATTTGTACTCTTATAATTTTACAAAAACGATCTATATGAACACGTTTTGGTAGCAAAAACGTTAGTCCGAACATTCCTAAAGGTTAATTGGCAAATAAGCGATCAATAGTGGTAATTGAGGTTGGGCGAAAGATTAAAACTTATCCTATTCGTCAAATCAATGTTATTTCCGAAATGTATTTGACAATACAAAAAGTGAAGCCCGATGCGGGGCTCGAACCCGCGACAGCCAGATTAAGAGTCTGGTGCTCTACCGACTGAGCTAACCGGGCTGTGATTGAAAGGGAACACTGCGCCGATACACGCTGCCTGCCAGGGCCTGTCACACCTACGAGAAAGTGGCAACAAGCATAAGAGTGTACTACTATGCCGACTAAGATAACCACAATCTACTAAAAAAAGCAAACGCGTGGTATTTTTCCGATGATGTCTCCGTTTTCAATTATGCGAAACCATCAATTTTATAACCCCCGTATTTGTACTCTTATAATTTTACAAAAACGATCTATATGAACACGTTTTGGTAGCAAAAACGTTAGTCCGAACATTCCTAAAGGTTAATTGGCAAATAAGTGATGATGTCTCTGTTTTCAATTATGCGAAACCATCAATTTTATAACCCCCGTATTTGTACTCTTATAATTTTACAAAAACGATCTATATGAACACGTTTTGGTAGCAAAAACGTTAGTCCGAACATTCCTAAAGGTTAATTGGCAAATAAGCGATCAATAGTGGTAATAGAGGTTGGGCGAAAGATTAAAACTTATCCTATTCGTCAAATCAATGTTATTTCCGAAATGTATTTGACAAAACAAAAAGTGAAGCCCGATGCGGGGCTCGAACCCGCGACAGCCAGATTAAGAGTCTGGTGCTCTACCGACTGAGCTAACCGGGCTGTGATTGAAAGGGAACACTGCGCCGATACACGCTGCCTGCCAGGGCCTGTCACACCTACGAGAAAGTGGCAACAAGCATAAGAGTGTACTACTCTGCCGACTAAGATAACCACAATCTACTAAAAAAAGCAAACGCGTGGTATTTTTCTGATGATGTCTCTGTTTACAATTGTGTGAAACCATCAATTTTATAACCCCCGTATTTGTACTCTTATAATTTTACAAAAACGATCTATATGAACACGTTTTGGTAGCAAAAACGTTAGTCTGAACATTCCTAAAGGTTAATTGGCAAATAAGTGATGATGTCTCTGTTTTCAATTATGCGAAACCATCAATTTTATAACCCCCGTATTTGTACTCTTATAATTTTACAAAAACGATCTATATGAACACGTTTTGGTAGCAAAAACGTTAGTCCGAACATTCCTAAAGGTTAATTGGCAAATAAGTGATGATGTCTCTGTTTTCAATTATGCGAAACCATCAATTTTATAACCCCCGTATTTGTACTCTTATAATTTTACAAAAACGATCTATATGAACACGTTTTGGTAGCAAAAACGTTAGTCCGAACATTCCTAAAGGTTAATTGGCAAATAAGCGATCAATAGTGGTAATAGAGGTTGGGCGAAAGATTAAAACTTATCCTATTCGTCAAATCAATGTTATTTCCGAAATGTATTTGACAAAACAAAAAGTGAAGCCCGATGCGGGGCTCGAACCCGCGACAGCCAGATTAAGAGTCTGGTGCTCTACCGACTGAGCTAACCGGGCTGTGATTGAAAGGGAACACTGCGCCGATACACGCTGCCTGCCAGGGCCTGTCACACCTACGAGAAAGTGGCAACAAGCATAAGAGTGTACTACTCTGCCGACTAAGATAACCACAATCTACTAAAAAAAGCAAACGCGTGGTATTTTTCTGATGATGTCTCTGTTTACAATTGTGTGAAACCATCAATTTTATAACCCCCGTATTTGTACTCTTATAATTTTACAAAAACGATCTATATGAACACGTTTTGGTAGCAAAAACGTTAGTCTGAACATTCCTAAAGGTTAATTGGCAAATAAGTGATGATGTCTCTGTTTTCAATTATGCGAAACCATCAATTTTATAACCCCCGTATTTGTACTCTTATAATTTTACAAAAACGATCTATATGAACACGTTTTGGTAGCAAAAACGTTAGTCCGAACATTCCTAAAGGTTAATTGGCAAATAAGTGATGATGTCTCTGTTTTCAATTATGCGAAACCATCAATTTTATAACCCCCGTATTTGTACTCTTAAAATATTACAAAAACGATCTATATGAACACGTTTTGGTAGCAAAAACTTTAGTCCGAACATTCCTAAAGGTTAATTGGCAAATAAGCGATCAATAGTGGTAATTGAGGTTAGACGAAAGATTAAAACTTATCCTATTCGTCAAATCAATGTTATTTCCGAAATGTATTTGACAAAACAAAAAGTGAAGCCCGATGCGGGGCTCGAACCCGCGACAGCCAGATTAAGAGTCTGGTGCTCTACCGACTGAGCTAACCGGGCTGTGATTGAAAGGGAACACTGCGCCGATACACGCTGCCTGCCAGGGCCTGTCACACCTACGAGAAAGTGGCAAAAAGCATAAGAGTGTACTACTCTGCCGACTAAGATAACCACAATCTACTAAGAAAAGCAAACGCGTGGTATTTTTCTGATGATGTCTCTGTTTTCAATTATGCGAAACCATCAATTTTATAACCCCCGTATTTGTACTCTTATAATTTTACAAAAACGATCTATATGAACACGTTTTGGTAGCAAAAACGTTAGTCCGAACATTCCTAAAGGTTAATTGGCAAATAAGCGATCAATAGTGGTAATTGAGGTTGGGCGAAAGATTAAAACTTATCCTATTCGTCAAATCAATGTTATTTCCGAAATGTATTTGACAAAACAAAAAGTGAAGCCCGATGCGGGGCTCGAACCCGCGACAGCCAGATTAAGAGTCTGGTGCTCTACCGACTGAGCTAACCGGGCTGTGATTGAAAGGGAACACTGCGCCGATACACGCTGCCTGCCAGGGCCTGTCACACCTACGAGAAAGTGGCAACAAGCATAAGAGTGTACTACTATGCCGACTAAGATAACCACAATCTACTAAAAAAAGCAAACGCGTGGTATTTTTCTGATGATGTCTCTGTTTTCAATTATGCGAAACCATCAATTTTATAACCCCCGTATTTGAGCTCTTATAATCTATATGAACACGTTTTGGTAGCAAAAACGTTAGTCCGAACATTCCTAAAGGTTAGTTGGCAAATAAGCGATCAATAGTGATAATTGAGGTTGGGCGAAAGATTAAAACTTATCCTATTCGTCAAATCAATGTTATTTCCGAAATGTATTTGACAAAACAAAAAGTGAAGCCCGATGCGGGACCATCAATTTTATAACCCCCGTATTTGTACTCTTATAATCTATATGAACACGTTTTGGTAGCAAAAACGTTAGTCCGAACATTCCTAAAGGTTAATTGGCAAATAAGCGATCAATAGTGGTAATTGAGGTTGGGCGAAAGATTAAAACTTATCCTATTCGTCAAATCAATGTTATTTCCGAAATGTATTTGACAAAACAAAAAGTGAAGCCCGATGCGGGATCATCAATTTTATAACCCCCGTATTTGTACTCTTATAATCTATATGAACACGTTTTGGTAGCAAAAACGTTAGTCCGAACATTCCTTAAGGTTAATTGGCAAATAAGCGATCAATAGTGGTAATTGAGGTTGGGCGAAAGATTAAAACTTATCCTATTCGTCAAATCAATGTTATTTCCGAAATGTATTTGACAATACAAAAAGTGAAGCCCGATGCGGGACCATCAATTTTATAACCCCCGTATTTGTACTCTTATAATCTATATGAACACGTTTTGGTAGCGAAAACGTTAGTCCGAACATTCCTAAAGGTTAATTGGCAAATAAGCGATCAATAGTGGTAATTGAGGTTGGGCGAAAGATTAAAACTTATCCTATTCGTCAAATCAATGTTATTTCCGAAATGTATTTGACAAAACAAAAAGTGAAGCCCGATGCGGGGCTCGAACCCGCGACAGCCAGATTAAGAGTCTGGTGCTCTACCGACTGAGCTAACCGGGCTGTGATTGAAAGGGAACACTGCGCCGATACACGCTGCCTGCCAGGGCCTGTCACACCTACGAGAAAGTGGCAAAAAGCATAAGAGTGTACTACTCTGCCGACTAAGATAACCACAATCTACTAAGAAAAGCAAACGCGTGGTATTTTTCTGATGATGTCTCTGTTTTCAATTATGCGAAACCATCAATTTTATAACCCCCGTATTTGTACTCTTATAATTTTACAAAAACGATCTATATGAACAACGTTAGTCCGAACATTCCTAAAGGTTAATTGGCAAATAAGTGATGATGTCTCTGTTTTCAATTATGCGAAACCATCAATCTTATAACCCCCGTATTTGTACTCTTATAATTTTACAAAAACGATCTATATGAACACGTTTTGGTAGCAAAAACGTTAGTCCGAACATTCCTTAAGGTTCATTGGCAAATAAGCGATCAATAGTGGTAATTGAGGTTGGGCGAAAGATTAAAACTTATCCTATTCGTCAAATCAATGTTATTTCCGAAATGTATTTGACAAAACAAAAAGTGAAGCCCGATGCGGGGCTCGAACCCGCGACAGCCAGATTAAGAGTCTGGTGCTCTACCGACTGAGCTAACCGGGCTGTGATTGAAAGGGAACACTGCGCCGATACACGCTGCCTGCCAGGGCCTGTCACACCTACGAGAAAGTGGCAAAAAGCATAAGAGTGTACTACTCTGCCGACTAAGATAACCACAATCTACTAAGAAAAGCAAACGCGTGGTATTTTTCTGATGATGTCTCTGTTTTCAATTATGCGAAACCATCAATTTTATAACCCCCGTATTTGTACTCTTATAATTTTACAAAAACGATCTATATGAACAACGTTAGTCCGAACATTCCTAAAGGTTAATTGGCAAATAAGTGATGATGTCTCTGTTTTCAATTATGCGAAACCATCAATCTTATAACCCCCGTATTTGTACTCTTATAATTTTACAAAAACGATCTATATGAACACGTTTTGGTAGCAAAAACGTTAGTCCGAACATTCCTTAAGGTTCATTGGCAAATAAGCGATCAATAGTGGTAATTGAGGTTGGGCGAAAGATTAAAACTTATCCTATTCGTCAAATCAATGTTATTTCCGAAATGTATTTGACAATACAAAAAGTGAAGCCCGATGCGGGACCATCAATTTTATAACCCCCGTATTTGTACTCTTATAATCTATATGAACACGTTTTGGTAGCAAAAACGTTAGTCCGAACATTCCTAAAGGTTAATTGGCAAATAAGCGATCAATAGTGGTAATTGAGGTTGGGCGAAAGATTAAAACTTATCCTATTCGTCAAATCAATGTTATTTCCGAAATGTATTTGACAATACAAAAAGTGAAGCCCGATGCGGGGCTCGAACCCGCGACAGCCAGATTAAGAGTCTGGTGCTCTACCGACTGAGCTAACCGGGCTGTGATTGAAAGGGAACACTGCGCCGATACACGCTGCCTGCCAGGGCCTGTCACACCTACGAGAAAGTGGCAACAAGCATAAGAGTGTACTACTATGCCGACTAAGATAACCACAATCTACTAAAAAAAGCAAACGCGTGGTATTTTTCCGATGATGTCTCCGTTTTCAATTATGCGAAACCATCAATTTTATAACCCCCGTATTTGTACTCTTATAATTTTACAAAAACGATCTATATGAACACGTTTTGGTAGCAAAAACGTTAGTCCGAACATTCCTAAAGGTTAATTGGCAAATAAGTGATGATGTCTCTGTTTTCAATTATGCGAAACCATCAATTTTATAACCCCCGTATTTGTACTCTTATAATTTTACAAAAACGATCTATATGAACACGTTTTGGTAGCAAAAACGTTAGTCCGAACATTCCTAAAGGTTAATTGGCAAATAAGCGATCAATAGTGGTAATTGAGGTTGGGCGAAAGATTAAAACTTATCCTATTCGTCAAATGAATGTTATTTCCGAAATGTATTTGACAAAACAAAAAGTGAAGCCCGATGCGGGGCTCGAACCCGCGACAGCCAGATTAAGAGTCTGGTGCTCTACCGACTGAGCTAACCGGGCCGTGATTGAAAGGGAACACTGCGCCGATACACGCTGCCTGCCAGGGCCTGTCACACCTACGAGAAAGTGGCAACAAGCATAAGAGTGTACTACTCTGCCGACTAAGATAACCACAATCTACTAAAAAAAGCAAACGCGTGGTATTTTTCTGATGATGTCTCTGTTTTCAATTATGCGAAACCATCAATTTTATAACCCCCGTATTTGTACTCTTATAATTTTACAAAAACGATCTATATGAACACGTTTTGGTAGCAAAAACGTTAGTCCGAACATTCCTAAAGGTTAATTGGCAAATAAGCGATCAATAGTGGTAATTGAGGTTGGGCGAAAGATTAAAACTTATCGTATTCGTCAAATCAATGTTATTTCCGAAATGTATTTGACAAAACAAAAAGTGAAGCCCGATGCGGGGCTCGAACCCGCGACAGCCAGATTAAGAGTCTGGTGCTTTACCGACTGAGCTAACCGGGCTGTGATTGAAAGGGAACACTGCGCCGATACACGCTGCCTGCCAGGGCCTGTCACACCTACGAGAAAGTGGCAACAAGCATAAGAGTGTACTACTCTGCCGACTAAGATAACCACAATCTACTAAAAAAAGCAAACGCGTGGTATTTTTCTGATGATGTCTCTGTTTTCAATTATGCGAAACCATCAATTTTATAACCCCCGTATTTGTACTCTTATAATTTTACAAAAACGATCTATATGAACACGTTTTGGTAGCAAAAACGTTAGTCCGAACATTCCTAAAGGTTAATTGGCAAATAAGCGATCAATAGTGGTAATTGAGGTTGGGCGAAAGATTAAAACTTATCCTATTCGTCAAATGAATGTTATTTCCGAAATGTATTTGACAAAACAAAAAGTGAAGCCCGATGCGGGGCTCGAACCCGCGACAGCCAGATTAAGAGTCTGGTGCTCTACCGACTGAGCTAACCGGGCTGTGATTGAAAGGGAACACTGCGCCGATACACGCTGCCTGCCAGGGCCTGTCACACCTACGAGAAAGTGGCAACAAGCATAAGAGTGTACTACTCTGCCGACTAAGATAACCACAATCTACTAAAAAAAGCAAACGCGTGGTATTTTTCTGATGATGTCTCTGTTTTCAATTATGCGAAACCATCAATTTTATAACCCCCGTATTTGTACTCTTATAATTTTACAAAAACGATCTATATGAACACGTTTTGGTAGCAAAAACGTTAGTCCGAACATTCCTAAAGGTTAATTGGCAAATAAGCGATCAATAGTGGTAATTGAGGTTGGGCGAAAGATTAAAACTTATCGTATTCGTCAAATCAATGTTATTTCCGAAATGTATTTGACAAAACAAAAAGTGAAGCCCGATGCGGGGCTCGAACCCGCGACAGCCAGATTAAGAGTCTGGTGCTCTACCGACTGAGCTAACCGGGCTGTGATTGAAAGGGAACACTGCGCCGATACACGCTGCCTGCCAGGGCCTGTCACACCTACGAGAAAGTGGCAACAAGCATAAGAGTGTACTACTCTGCCGACTAACATAACCACAATCTAAGAAAAAACACAAACTCGTGATATTTTGCTGACGATACTTTGTTTTTAATTTGTTTTAAATACAATCGTTTTCGTGATTCAAGATGAAAACGAATAGTCGGTATACTCACAGCCTGATTATTCACCCTGTATTCAATGAATATTCTTATTATGATGTTTTGTTACTTTTACTTTTTTGAATCGAAAACACCAGTGAACAGACAACAATCAATAATCGTACGGGTTAGCACCGATAAGAATCGCTTCTACTAATCGTCGACCTATTCTAACAATTTTACACTAGTTCCCCGTTGAAGTGTTGGAAATATTATAATAAATAAAGTGTTGGAAACATTATATAAATAAACTGTTGGACATATTATAATAAATATTTATTCAGTTTTTTTTTTTCAGTTTTGTATTGTGATGTTAACTTTCCTAATGATATCTAGGTAGTTTTAATTTTGCACCGTTTAGACAATACACAAACACCGCTAGTTTGTTGCGTTGTATGTACTGTATTCTTGAAAACAGTTCGGCTGACCAAACTACCGCAGTGCGGCCATGTTTTGAGTTTAGTGCATATATTATGTTTATGTCGTTTTTGTAATATTTTTGTGTTTTTGTAATAGTTAGGAAAACAAAACTTTCAATCTACATTTCCCATATATTCTGCTCTTGTTGATCCGTCTAATATGATATAATTGATAGAACGTAGTGCATTTCATTCAACTTTTTTTATATATAAATACAAGAAGAACGTATAATGCACGTGTTGATGAGAATCAGACCACTTTTCTGTTTATATGTTTTGAAACAGACATTTTGCCACAAACCAAGCGTGTGGTACAAGTGTGTTATATACTCTATAAAATAGAATTTAGGAATAGTTGCAATATTGCGTTAGTCCTGCTATTTTTTATATTCTTCGCCAAGCGCCTATCGAAATGGAGCTAGAATGATTTTGGTAGCTTTATATACCTTGTTCCAGCCCATTTTCAACAGATGACGGAAGCTTTCCCTTCGAACGAGTACGCGACTGCGCAAAAGAAATGGATTGGGAAGGATCACATTGTAACTCCTACAGTACTCCACGCCCTGGAGAACAAGACCCTGATTCAGGGGAAGAAGGTTCTCGATGTGGGATGTGGAACAGGTTCGCGATCTCACTCACTACAAAATCGGAGCCGAATAGTTGATAACCATTGCGAGGTTGTAGTTTGAACGTGATATAAGCCATATATTGTCCAATTTCAACGAAACGATACGGGTTCAAACTACAAACACAGAAAAATAGGGACACATACACGTATACGCTTCCTTGGAAGAGTGTTAGCCTTATATAGACAGACGCCCGTCTATCACCGTAATTATCGTCAAAAAGACCCTGATTCAGGGGAAGAAGGTTCTCGATGTGGGATGTGGAACAGGTTTGAACCATTTACTAACCAATACACATAGGATTCATTTTTTAAACCAAGCCCAGACGGTGTATATGGTCCTAATACCTATCACCCTGTGTTTTGTAGTTTGATCCTATTTTTCTCGGGCAAATTTCTCAATTACGCTGTTTTCGGGGTGAATTCTATATCTAACCGGGTTTTTAGGTAACCTAACCTTTTTTTGGTAACCTATTTCTCAGGTCACCTCAGTAGGTAACCGGTTGGTAACCTAAAATGAAAAACCGGTTACCTGTTTTTCCAACGCAAAATGCGGTTTTTACCGTTAGTTTGAACGGTAACCTAATTTTATTTTCAGGTTACTTTCAGGTTACCTACCAAGGTAACCTCAAAAATAGGTTACCAAAAAAGGGTTAGGTTACCTAAAAACCCGGTTAGTTGTAGAATTGGCGTGTTTTTGGAGATGGAACTACAACTTATACTTGAAGTATTTTACAGGGCACTATTCAAAAGATATTTTGGACTGGGGTGCATCCGAAGTGCACGGCTGTGACGAATCACGAGACATGATAGAGAAGTGTCAGAAAGAATACTCAGAAGGTATAGTCTCGATCAATCTCACGTGGTTTTTTTCTATGTGTTGTAACTCCGTTCGAAAGTGTGTTTGACTTTACAGACTTCAACTGAAGATAAACAAAACTATTCGATAGTTGTACAGAAAGATTGATTGATTAATTTACATGCAAGCATGTGAGATACATAGAGAAAAAGAAAGTAAATGAAAACCAACTGAATTTGAGCAAAATGAAACAATAATCGGAACCATGATGAACAGAAAAGTGAACATTGAACGAGCATATATATGACTACAGTACAACGATCGACACTTCAATGGGGTTCTGAATGAATACATATAGTTATTCTTGATAGGACCAAGATGCAAAACAAGAGTACGGACTGAATTACTTTCTTTTCAGAACCACGTCTCTCGTTCTCAAACCGTTCCATTGTCGACTTTTCAGTAAACGGCTTTGATGTTGCCGTGGCTTTCTATGTTCTGCAGTTTGTCAAAAACAAAGACGATCTTGCTAAGGTACAATTTAAAAAAGGAAGCCTATTGCTCCAATCATTGAATGTTAATTCAATAGAACAAACCTTTTCATGGAGTCAAGATACATCCTTTGGCCATAGATGAACTTGGCTCAAGAAATATTTTCTTGCAGGTACAAACTTATAAAGACCGTGCAAATAGTTTCAAATCGCTTTCAAACTATTGAACATACATTGAAGAAATAGTTAGTTTGCTTTCGGATGATTTTCAGGTGAAACTTTTTTTACTTATACTTGTAGGCGTTGCGAAACATTCACAATTCATTGAAAGAAGATGGTGTATTGGTCGGCATAATTCCAAACGGAATCAAAGAATTCAACCCGAAACAAGAGGAGGGAAAACGATTTGGTGAGTGAATAAATCATTCTGAGATGTAGTTCACTTGTAGTACATAACAGAATATCTCAATTTGTTTGGACTAGCACATTCACACAATCAAACAAATCCCGATTGTCGCCAACTCGCCATACATAGTCGTCGCCAATAGTCGGGAGGGTACTGTATATCTCACTTCCCGCTGTGTGCGAACACAAGTCTTTGAGCCCAAAGCTTGCCGATTGTGTGTTCTAATAGCACAGTGGTTAGCGCTCTGTTGCAAATATTTCGCTCGTAGGTTCGATTCCGGGGAGAGACATAAATTCATAAATTTGGCACTCATTATACCTAAAGAGGACAATTTTCAACATATTTGACTTCTCCCACCAATTTTTGTTTGTAATTCGTTTCTATCGATGGGTAAAACGGACAATGAAAATGTTCAGGCGCCGCCATTGTGGTTGAAGAAGGCGCCGAACTGCAGGACGGACAATTGTTACCGATCAATTTCTACGAAAACGGAGGTAGGTCAAGGTTTCGGAACATTTTAATGAACTTTTCAAAATAAAACGCAGCCAATTAATGAGTTTAGTTGAATCATCTCAACAAATTGTTCATCATGAGGTTGTGTTGTTAGAAAGCGCGAACGCAGTCAGTGTACACTGTACATGTTTCATTCAAATGTTACAGCTGAGTGCTATGTTCCCATGGCCTGTAGTCTCAAAATGGTGAAAAACATTGAAATGTGATGCATGAAACGTGAAATTTAAATGTGAAGACCCACCACCATCGATTGAATGCAATCATTGCAATCGTTTTCCAGAAGTAGCCGGCTCTTCCGAAATCGTCTTCCGTTTCCATGAAACGTATGAGCAACTTTTACTAGCGGCAGGGTTCAAAAAGGTGAAACTAGTTTCATCATATTACCTATTTTTTTATTCGAGATGTGGTTGATTCTTGTATTTAGAGATCTCTCCAGTTCTTTATTTTCTGTAGATGTTTCACTCTCAAATTGATCTGTGTCATAGATACTTCCTGTTAATATATTCTGTTAAAGGGACCGTTTCTCTATAATTTGGATCGATTAGAAAACATGAAGTCTCAAGATACTACTTTGATAGTGTACTAATGGTCCCTTACTATTACTCAAAAAAGAAAAATGGAAATCAGTCGAGAACCAAGCCTTTTATGAGCCAAACTATCTTAATGGTTACTGTATAGCAAAACTTTCGGTCAAGAGATAAATTCGGTTTTAATACACACAATTTCGATCTTAATTGAACCAAAAAGAGGCATGAATAACTAAAACACTATTAAATATGTCAGTTGTTACGTGATTGAATTTATTATACGTTTCACGGATGTTTTGCAGATAGTTTTTGCGCGTCTCCATGAAAATAGGTACGTGATGTGGCTTCCGCGTTGTGGCTGTAATTTGCTCAAAAACGACCCAAGTTGCGGAATTTTCACTAATTCTGACTGCTTTGTCCATTTTTCGTCCCCATGTGTCCACTGATCACTCATATTATCAAATTAAAGAGGTACGGTCCCTTTAATCAGAATGTGTTTAAAGGTCCAATTCCAGGTGGAATGGCTATCCCCGGTGATTTCGGAAGAGGGACTAAAACTGTTTGGAGAAGATTTCTTCGCTTCATTCCTTTCACCACCCAAGGATATCATATTGAAGGCGTTCAAGTAGTGCAAAATTATAATTTGTTATTTGTACTAATGAAATATACACCATAATTCCATTTTTTCTAGTGTGGTTGTTTTCCATGTGTGCCATCATAGAATCACAATGGGACATCATGCAAAACAGTCCCTGTAAAACCATTCTCGGGAAGAGTTTTTAACAAAAGTTTGATTATTTGAACAAAATATACTGCGTCATTACGACGTTTTGGCTGTTATAGTTATTTGAATGTGCTCAGTAAACTATGAACTCAAAAATCGTTTCGACCCTGATTCAAGACGATTTTCGGGTTTTTTCTTACAGGGTTGGGTCATCATCAGTTTCAGTCTTGTTTTTATCTTCTCACTTATATTGAACAACCCTCTGAGAAAAAATCCAAAGATCGTCTTGAATCAGGGTCAAAACGATTTTTGAGTTCATCTTTTACTGAGCACATTCATATAACTATTTCTATTCTTATGAAAATATGTGCTCAGTGAAAGGTGCCACTCAAAATCGTTTCGACCCTAATTCAAGACGATTCTGGTGTTGTTCTCAGAGGGTTGGGTCATCAACACCAAAATCGTCTTGAATCAGGGTCGAAACGATTTTGAGTGGCACCTTTCACTGAGCACATATTTTCATAATAACATCCAAAAAGTCTTAATGACAACAAATATTTTTGTTTTAAATAAATATAACAATATTTCTATTCTGTTTATAATTTGATATCGCTGTTTTGTTGATAGTAACTGCAAGCTTTTAGTGTGTTCACATATCAAACTATAACTGAATCTTCTTGTAGCCTATCCAACTTTATTCAACAGTCGAAGGAAAATTGATTCCAAACATCATGTTCAAACAAGAATGAGAGCCACAGTTCAGTCGATACATAAAACTTTACACAAAAATCTACTATTACCCGTTTCACCTAAAGTAATGTCATTCAGAACAATGAGATCCTACGAAAAATACTCGTACAAAACCGAAAATGCAAAAACGTCGAGCTTTCTTAGAGCTGTTCGGCTTATTGACTAGTATAAACGAAGTTTTTAACAAGTAAACACATGGATGTTTTCCTATTGAATTTTCCCTTGAATATAGTGGTAAAACCGTGAAAAGGTGAACAAAAATCAGTGTTTTCTTGAACACCTATACTTCTCTTAGAGTCATACTGTATATTTCTACCTGACATTAAAATAGACTATACTCAAGTTCTCTCATAAATGTTCTGTCGGGATTTGTTAAAAGTAGTAAAATTATCGTCGTTTTTGTTTTTGTCCTCTTCTTCTTCTAATAGAGGATCCTTTTTCTTGCATATGCCCTTCATACAAATTCCGAAACAGCGAAGAAGGAAGAGCATGCACTCAATTAGCGTCAACACAGATGCACCTGGAATGCGTCAGTAAATATTATTCTGATAAAAATTTGGACGGTAACATTTCGTTTGTTTTCACTTTTAAAACAATTTAAAAAGCTCGTGGCACTCCTGATGTCAAGGCGAATACCTAATCCCTAGAGTTGTACATTAAACACACTACTTCTGATGTGTTTCTGCTTTGATGTCACTTCGATAAAAGTCATAAGCTGGAAAAGGCTACTGTTTGAGATGATCGGAGTGGAATACAAACGTATAAATTGTTCATGACCTACCCAACCACAATCCAGCCTGTCCCCCAATATCGGAGACCAAATTGACGAAAAGGTAGGATTCGGACTCCTTGAGAACCTCGTAGCTCATCTGCTCGTAGTAGATTTCCAACATGGCCGCGTGGTTACTGAGAAAAATCATGTTCATCTCATAGTCGTCATTACCCCAAGAAAGACGGCAGAGGGCTAGATTGATTGACCGATGCGGGGCGAGTGACCATTGACTGTTTACCAGCGGTTGACAGAGTGTGTAGATCAATGATACGCAGACTGGCTGGCCCCTCACCAACCCGCTTACAATATCGATGGTACGTTGTCCACAAAGGTTTGACCAATCCTATATTTCAAAAAAAACTTGAAGAAGGACGATTATGTGGACCAATACCAACGTTTCAGTCCTTTGAACTGCACTACCTTTTCTAATTGCAGTTTAAATGACCGATGTCTCGGGATGGGTAGAAAAAACCGTTATACTTCAAGGACAAGTTTCTCTAGATCTCGCTGTATCTGTAGGTTGATTTTTTTTTCGTCTGTTTGTGAAAAGCAAAACCCATTTGTGAATAAGAAACACTTTGTCATCGAAACTATACTACAGCAATGTGAACATTCCAAAACGTGTCTTCACGTTTCACGGAACAGCTGGTTTTGCGTACATACCGTCTCTTACTCGTAATATACGGTCTAACGTGATGTTGGTTTTCAGTACATCAATGCTCAACCTTAATATAACGTTTCACGTGACATTTCACGTGTACCAAAAACACTTGAAACGTTACGTCAACTCACCCATAATATTTGTTGCAGTCCTCGGCCTTCTCATCACATTCCATCTTGATACTTCCACTCGGCCATTTGGCTGCAGAATAGGTGGTACTGTACACGTCCTGTTGACACGGATGAGTGCAGCGACACGAGTTTTTACGAGTTGTGAGACGGGTTCCCTCGTTCAAAAGACACTTTTCTGAAAAATACCAGTGAAAGCCATAGTTGCGTGGAACGTGGAAAATACGTTATAATTTGATGAAGAGTTGCGGAAGTGTGTTTTCAGCAGTTAGGCGGGTCTCCTTGTTCAATAGGCACCTTTCTGGAAAAAAAAGTCACAGGACTCGATGGGCAAAAAGCGGTAAGAAAAACGTAGAAAATACGTTAGAAATTGATACATTACGATGAAAGTCTAAATAGGTGCAGCGACACGAGTTTTCGCGAGTGGTCAGACGGGTCCGCTGGTCCACTTGTTCGAAAAATACCTAGAAAGATAGAAGCAATCAGAGAGAGAGAAAGAGAGAAAAGAAGGAAAAGAGGAGTGAGCCAGAAAAAGAGAGAGAAAAGAGAGAACGATAACTTTTTCATTCACTCACGAACGGCGTCATCTCCTGTGTTGCACATCTGAACCCTGTCGTTGGGTGCCGGAAATCTAGGGTCCGCACAGCCACAACGATGGATCATACGACGCTGGTAGCAGGAACGGTAGCAGCCCTGAACGATCGATATTTGTAGTATGCTCTTAATGTAAATATGTTCATAGTTCGAGATTTTCATCACAGATATGACTACTAAAACTTCAAAAATAGATAACTCATAACTATGTGTTTTGCGGCGTTAGTAGCACAAACGGTAGCCACAATAGAATCCGATTATACAATAATAATCTTTCACGGCAACTATTTCAGCCGTGTGATACTTTATTCAACTAACAACCAAGACAATTATCACTGATGAATCCGTAGAGGGGAGGGGTCCGTAGAAGAGAAACCAGGCATGGGTGAGCGTTATTACCAGCTCATGCGGTCCGCCATGAAAATACCGCGCCGAATGGGATCGAACCATGGTTTTGAGTGCTAGCGCGCACACAACCAGTCGACCACTCGGCCCCGATTGGTAAATGTAATTTGATCCCGATGAAATGAAAGTCGTAGTTTGATATTTTTACTTGAGTTTGTTTCCTATTTTCTGGGCTCCTTTTTTCAAACATTTCAAACACCATTTATACTTGTACATCAATATTAAAGAGACCATTTTCCTATAATCTGAAATGTTCGAATCTGAACAATGTTTTCTATTGTGTTGTAGTTGTCATCAACAAACAACCTTAGAAATTAAAATGAAGGACAAAATTGCCTAATGCCACTGAATACATACCCAAACTTGAACATTTTCACTGTGACGCTATCCTGCTTGGTTGATTAGATTTTCAATGAGATCAACTTTTTCACTCATTTTTCGCATGCTGATAGACTTAAGACGTATTTGGAAAGTTTTTGTACTTCTATCAGCACTTTCTTGATTTTTGGTACGTAACTCGTTCTCGGTGTACATTACGTATATCCATTTTCTGAGAAAACAGAGCAAGATGTAGATAAAAGGTTTATATGTTCATAATCAGGGTTTCAAGCTCTATAAGATGAAACTGCTAGCTCGAAGGTCAAAATTAGAATAAAATGGTCTCTTTAAAGTAATTTGCATTCTCGTCTACATATGAAGAAAGCTTGTGTTTCGTTTAACGTTGGCGTGAGACGCCAAAATCGACATACATCGCTTTAGACCGACGTCATACATATGGTGGTAGCAAACGATTTCATTTGATTGAGATTATTGTGAATACGCCTTATTCATGTTTTGTATGTTATTTTTGGGTTCTTTCGCTGTTCAACTACTGTTCAATAAATCAAAGAGGTGTTATTCTTACCTCTGGTTCATATTTGTAGTTCTTATAAATGTAGCCCGCCGGTAAGGGACCACCGGAATCGAAACAATCTCCGTGCGGCTTCGGCAAACGGTTGACTCTTCTCTAAAAGAAGCTGAATTTCATTTCTCTCTCTCTCTCTCTCTCTCTCTCTCTCTCTCACTCTCTCTCTCTCTCTCTTTCTCTCTTTCTCTCTCTATGTGTTTTCTCCTCTCTCTTCCTTTCCTCTTCTCTCTCTCGCTCCCTCTCTCCCCCTCTCTCTCTCTCTCTCTCTCTTATATTTTCGTTTTCAATCATTTCCAATTACTTAAGATGCGCGCTGACATTCGTGCTGACATTCGGACAAATGCAACTGTTTGGTTTTTGTAGATTTTGTAGAATGTATTAACAGCTCGCGTTTGTCAAGCATTCTATTTGATTTATACGAATACATTACAACATTATATTTGGTAAATAGATTTCATTTTTTTTAGCTTTTCTTCAAATTCACACATTTCTCACCAATGATATTCCAAATGAGCTGACTGTACCGGTCGGGGCCGAGTAGCCAAAGGTGTCCGGAAATGGACACTCTTCCTGAATCGTGAGAAAAAAGTTATCACCTACATAGTTACCAAAATGTTTCAAATAGTCATTTCGTCTAATAGCACTTTCAATTTGTGCTAGCATTTACATCGTTTTTTTTTGGTACAACACTCAGATAGAATATAAAAGAAGAAAGGAGTTAAGAGATAGTCTTCGATATTTGATGATAACAACAGATTGACATGTGTGAATCAGAGTTATGAATGTGAAATAAACTAGAGAAACCCTCAGATCGAGTTCAACCCAAGTTCCACTACAAAATATAAATCTCTTTAAACTATAATCAAAATCTACCTGTCCATGAATGGCTATGCGTACTCCAGTAGCTTCTGTGGTCGGCAAGTAGTCGGAAGCATTCACGAATACCATCAGACGTAGACCTAAATGCAGTAACCTGTATTATTTCAAGTTTAAGTGAGAATATAGTGAATTTTTGCATTTTTTCCTTGAAAATTCTGTTTAACACCACTCTCAGATCACAAACTGTGCTGAAAACCGTCATTTTCGGCACACATGTTCGACTTTGCATCTTTACGTCTGGCAATTCCAACTTTTTGTGCTCTGATTTTTATGCTTTGCAGTACCACCCTCTTTATTAGTGCTTTGAACTTCACTCTTTGCATAACCAATTGTGCTTGTGCTTTGATCTTTACACTCTGCAGTACCACCCTCGTTGTTTTCGTCTACTGAATGAACTCTCCCCGGAGGTCCCGGCTATCATCATCATGTATCACGGGAACTCATTTGTTTCTCCTTTCCCCGCGGGACCTATTTTTACGTGGCGCCGCGTAAAAAGAGTTTCGTAGACTGATTGAATGTATCTTGCAAGCTAAGTCCAGATACGTAGTCAGATTGAGACCAACTTCAGAAATTGTAGGAGTGCTAGTTTTCAGAAAATGTCACTGGTACAAGCTAGAGATCCTGATAATCTCGCGAAAGTTGTGAGGAATTTGAAGATATACCAGAACCTCGCGCGCCACAAGATAGAGTCGGTTGTAATGTTATTGCAGATATTTAATAAATTTGTAAAAAGGAGCAGTTAAAGAGACCATTTCTCTCTAAGTTTGACCTTTGAGCTAACATTCCCATCTTATAGAGCTTGAAAACCTGATAACAAACATATAACTTCTTCATCTTCATTTTGCTCTGTTTTCTCACAGAATCGATATGCGTAATGCACACCGAGAACGAGTTGCGTACAAAAAATCAAGAAAATGCTGCTAGAAATACAAAAACTTGTCGAATACGTTTGTTTTCAGAAAAATACCTAATATGTTTCGAAATACTGTCAATTTTCAGGTCAAGCTCATAACAACAGATATAGTCATAGTCCTACCGTAGTTTGGTCCTGCTCGACTGCTTGCCTTCGTTTTACTTGGATCCGAATTGAACGTGTAGCAGTTTCCAAAGGATGGATCAATGTGCAATCTGAAATGTATATATTTTATTCAACATCATGATCAAAAAGTAGTCTTCCGAGCATAGTCTGTAGCTTGATCACAGGCTATTCAAACTTGTTGAATTTGACAATGTACCTCTTGAATCTATCGTTCTGAACAGGTTCATGAATGCTTCCCGATTTGTGTATCATCAAATTCTCAAAATGTTACGGTTGCTCACACAGTTTTGTTGTCTATCATCTACGGGGTTTCCTAGGGGTCGCTCGTCGGGCCTACACGTTGTACTGTGCTCTATTTCGCTGTGTTTGTAGTTTGATTCCGTTACTTTACGGTCGAAGTTCATGCATTCATGCGTCTATCGCGATCAAACTACAACAATAATCGGTCACTTTCTATAAATTGATGAATTTAAAATTCTCACTTGAACTCAGTGTCGATGTCGCACTGCAACCCGTTGAAAGAGCACATCCGAATCAGTTCCGCCTTACCGTAACCGAGGGCGGCTCGTCGTTGTGGCGCCAACGAGGACATTTTCAAAATCAGCCTGAATATTGATCGTTATCAGTACTATCTTGTTATCTGAAAAGTTATTCTAAGAAACTCTCAAAATAGATCTGAATTTTAATTTTTGGTTTCAATTATTGAGCCAAACTTCTGTTCATCTGTTGAAAAACAGTAAGGAAGGGTAATATTCTGAGTGTTGAGTGATGATTCTTATCAAAGCACACTAATTGTCGAAAACGCTACTATATTCAAATTGAGAAATTGAACCAGAAACTGCTCCAGAAAAATCTGTTTCTTGATAAGTTGATGATGTAGGTTGACTTGACGTTTTTGGATGTCGTACGTTCTGACGGACTGTTTGCATGTTTCTATACCTTACACTCGACTATACAGTTCACTCTCAGCAACCACAAAACCCACTTTTCCTTCGCCTGCGTGGTGATGGCAACCTGATCGGTCATGTTTCCGTAACCCAGTTTCGTCAGCTGCTCCAGAAAATCTTTCCGGAACGGACTGTCCCGGTCCGGGATTTTGTTGCCTCGGAACTCCCAGACTCGTTTCAATCGCTCCTCCGTTTTCAGAATACAGTAGCCCATTTTCTGAAAGAGAGAAAAGGAAATGTTGTTTTCAACAGTCTTAACGAGAAGACTGCATGCGTCAGGAAGCGCCTTTGAAAAGGTAGGACACCAATGAAGAATTCCCATGATTCTGATTAGCTTTAGGTGTTGAGAAAAAACTTTTTATCGATATAGAGAAAACTTAGTGATTCACAAGAAATTACAGTTTTATTAAAGTGAAGTATTGCAATACTGTCGAGACTAGAAGTTAGCATGGCGCTTATAATAATTATTATAGATTAGCATAGCGCGCTGTGGGACGAGACAGAACGCAAATGAGGAGAAGTTAGATGGTTGTACAAAATGTCCCTGGGACAGAACTCGATTCCCCGTGGGTCAGAACTCGATCTCTCCATATTGGTGTCTGGCGTTCGTTAAGTTCAACCTGACCGGGGTTTGTATTTGCAAACTTTTTCATGATTTTGACTTTTCAGAGAGAAGTTTCACATAAAATTCGAGCTCCGCACCGGTTACTCTTGAACAGAAAACCAACCTGTTAATATAAACAAGAAAACCAACCATCTGACACATGCAGGGTATTGAATCTGTACCGGTTGTGTTCGGTACATTACAGAAACCAATGTCATTGCACTCTGGGCAAATGGACTCCTCCCAGGTACTGAAGATAGAATTCAACAAATAATGGTTTCTGTAATTCATCCGTCGTTTACTTGTTTTCGATCACTTTATGATTAACTTATATTTCTCTAGATTTTATGACATAATCACGGCATTCGTGAACGTGCACAGAAATAGTTAAACAATCTCGTACGAGCTCTCACTTTTTACAAGTTGACTGTATCACCTGGCGGCGTAGCAATATCTCGAAAATCTCATGAGTTACCACATGAGCTATTCGTATGAGCTTCTCGTGAGGTTTTATTGATTGATGTTCTACAACACTAGGAGCTCACGAGTAGCTCATGAGGTATCTCATGAGAAATTCATATGAACTTCTCGTGAGATTGGAGGGATTGCTACGCCGCATGTATTCGAAGAAGCAGTATATAGCTATTTTACTCATGTGACAAGGTATCTTGCTAAAGTTCATATTTGTTGATGCTTCTTCACGACTTACGTGACTTTTGAATTAGTGAATAACTTCCTGGTGGACTCCCCGGGGTCAACATTTCACACTTGTTTTTGCAACACGTCAACTGAATAAATCACTGTCACTATTCACCCCGTTCTTATTTTCAAACAGCGAACCAGGCATCAAAAAACTCTTTAAAGCAAATAATTTTGATTGAAGTGTAACAAGTTTATTGGCGAACTTTGTAAAGTGAGCAGTTTCCAACCGAATTATTCGACCGAACACTTAACAATGAATAAGTGTTGATTTTTGGGAAGACAGATGAACAGTAAATAAGTGTTTTTTTTCTTCAGAATCACCTCCAAATCGTACACTGCTTTCAAAAATTGACTTTCATTTTGTATGCAAATCCTTCACAAATTCAAACATTTAACATTCGAATCTTTTTTCGCCCTGTCCCATTGTTATATTATCCTTCCGTTCTATGTGTTCATCGAAACACTCAGTATCGGTTGTAAACAGCGTGCATGAGTTGTAAATATCACACAATTATTGGCCCCCCCATCAAACATTCATCTTCTTAGTGACAGCTCGCAACCTTTTCCGAGGTGTAAGATGACCAATGTTTTGACAAATTATACTGAATAGAAAATTCGGACAAATGTAAACTTTATCTATTTAGCATAGTGAAAGCTGTTCATTATTCAATCTCGGGATTCAATGATGTTAGTGGTTTGTGTGTTCTGTTTTTCTCACAAGTGAACAGTTATGCAGATAATTGTTCAATAACAATGAAACCAGTCTCATATACGGTTGTAACTTTGAGCGGTCAAAGCGGTTTTTCTATGGGGTTCGCTCTTCAGAAAACAGGTATAAGTTGCCATACCTCGCTAGGTTTGTAGTTTGATCAAGTCGCTTTTTGTTCGAAAATATTTAATTTTTGCTTGTGTCGAATTCAAACTACAAATATGATTCAGTTATCTCCTACAAATACTTCTTTTCAGAACACGGGTGTTTGTTGTTTGCTAGCAATTAGAGGGTGGCAGCACTGACCAAATTACGGGTGTCACTTATTGAATTAAGCGTTTCACACAGCGTAATTTAAAGGAACGCGGAGGCCAATAATTCCGACACGTTGCGGCGAATTGATTTCAGTACAAGAGCGCGTCAATGCACAGTGAATACAAATTTACGTGAAACGTCAAAAAAGCAATTCATTAGGTGCAGTATTCATTCATTTGACTGCGAGTATATAAATATTTGCAAGGGGAAACCGTCTTGGTGGGTGTTCCAGGATTACTTGAAAATTCAGTGTGTTTTTCCTCAAAAAAAACCTAATCCCTTTTTAGTGTCGTCAAATTTCAACTCACGTGCTACTGTAGCAGGGCCACGCGCTACCATCCTGTCGGTCGTAGTTGCAAATGCAGGATTGATTGATGCTGGGAGGAACCTTCTCATTGCCTGAAAATCGAAAGATCAAATCTAGTCAGAACGAAGAAAAGCATATGAATAAACTTCATGGGAAGTAAAAAAATGATCTTCAAAGGTCATAGAATCTAGCACAGATGCCGTTTCCGGCACGTGACCGTGCACAGTGAGCAATCTGAGGATTTGGCTGTGTTGACAGTTAAAATAACTTGAGGAGAAAAAACTTCGAAACGTGATCGAAAGACTAACCGATACACTCCACATCCGGTCCTTTCTTACACTCACAAGCAGAGTATACGGGCTCATATTGGACGAAGCGGAATCCACCTGAACGAAGAATTAGGGTCATTTTCGTATACGACACGTTTGGTTTGTAACGAAATCAAAAATTCGGAAACGTTGCACTTTTCTGAACAAAATTTCTGTCAGTTTTCTACTCAATTGATTTTATTCATTTTGTTGTTACTTTCCACAATTTTCATTGAGAAACTATTTTCGAGCACCAGTTGCTCGGTAAACTTCTCCTAATCCACCCAAATGCGGCAGTGATTAATGACGTGTTCTTTGTGACACAGAGAGAAGGTTTAGATTTGGAGGTCAAACAACACGTTGGTCGATAATTTTCAATGTTTCTCTTGATCGATATATTGATGGATCAATCTCAATTTTTCACGTGATTGATACAGTTTTCTCTGACGTGAGTGAAATTTGAGGATTACAAATCCTTTGTTTCAGTTTTGACCTAACGGTCCGGACTTTCAACCTTCACATGTCACGACCCAATGTCGCCTTTATTAATGTTATTCTATCTCAAACCAAACGCGAAACATTCATAGTTAATTCGAGTGCGACCGCCGATTTTCGTATGCATACGTGCACAATGCTGTCATCCGAATAAATTTACCCAAAGTGCATCCGTTTCAAATTTCGGGTATTTATAAATTGAGATTGAATCAAACTTGACTAGTTAGAAGAGCAAAATGAGACACCAGCTGATAGAAGCTTACCAGTAAAAGTAAGGAAACGCCAAAACGTGACAATCAAATCGGTAATTTAACTTTTTGCTTTGTAATGGAAACGCATGAAAGTGTAGTTCACGTCAAAACGTTGACACGAAAACTCTCAAACTAACGGGAAAGCCAAATATCTCACCATTTCTTGTGCTACGTTTCCGTCTTTGTACCACCTCGAACTGAGCGTCGTTACTGTACGTGACGGCTTGATGGAAGGCATCTAGCTGAAAAACGTGACAAAGTGACACGAG
Organism: Litoditis marina; assembly: GCA_964036275.1. Lineage (NCBI taxonomy): Eukaryota > Metazoa > Nematoda > Chromadorea > Rhabditida > Rhabditidae > Litoditis > Litoditis marina. The sequence goes on along the minus strand of OZ038434.1, from coordinate 34,788,895 downwards.
AAGTTCTCTGAAGATTACAGGTCACGAGAAACCTCAGAAATAGTAAAGGATCTATTCATCAAAACTTTATGTTTCCTATGTGTTTCAACCACTCTGGACCAAACATTTATTTGCAAATTGAAAAACTGTTCCAAAGTGAAACGTGACAACTAATCGTACCGCAATCCCACAGGTTCATCCACTTGTTTCACACTTTTCTTTTTTAGTTCTAGCTTAGGGTGCTGAACAACCACAAGTTCAGCCATTTGAGATCTACTCAAAACCCATCATCAGACGCACTAAACCTGGTTTTTCTCAACAAGTAATGGCGTGCTTTTCAGCGACGGAAACATAAACGAAAGTGCGAAGTGCTAAACATTATACTCGGACCCACTCCATGATACTATACATATATTAATATTCACAAGTCACAAACATATAAGACTGATGAAGACTATAGATTCACGGTAAAAGTTGCTTACTTATGGCAACGGTTATTACTCACTTTGTTACTTATTCAGTTACATAGCGCAACTTAATAAAAAATGGTACTACTTTCTATACTCTTTTTCTCTCATATTCTTCTAGTTGTGGCAGTTACCTCGAGCTTACCTTTATTTAATACACTTGCAAAAGAATTGCGCTCAGATCGAGTTTCAGTTTTGAGAAAAAAACTGTTTGAAATCGTGTTCAGAGCCCAGAAAGTGCAAAAAGTTTTTTGACCAACCGTTTCACTGATTTCCGGCACACTTCGCGCCAAATGTTTCTTGAACGGATTTAAATTACACACGGTTATGGCAGGAAACGGAGCTGATTCGAACTCCAACTGGAAAAAATCGTTGGTACATGGGTAGTGATAAACTTTTCACGTGTGCTGAGGCAGCGTGAGAACGTGAAACACCAGCTCACAGTGGTAAAATAACTCGTTTGTATGATTATCATTGCTTCAGTGTGTTAAATTATCATGGGCTTGGTGGATATCGACTGCGTTTCCTAACTGTGATCATTGGTTCGATCCCTCCGTGAAGCGGCTTTGATGTAATTCAAACTCCAAGAAGCATTTGCAAGAGAATATAAGTAGCGAAAACCTAATGTGTTAAATATCTTGTTTGCAAAGTTTCTTCAGTTAGACGTTGATAAACATACCTCAACATTGACAATCTTGTCGTTCCTCTGAAATTTCTCCGTAACAAGAATGACGTTGTAAACGAAAGTGCCCAGCGAGAGAACACTCAATATTATCCATAACGACTGCACGAGAACTCGACTGGAGGTGAGAACCTGAAAATAAATAAGATTCACAACCAAACTAGAATTCAAACTACAACCACCCAACTTTCGCTTCAAACCTTTTATCGCCAAAGTTTTCAAATCATCATAACTACAGTGTGACTCAATATAAAAGTTCATCCGGAACTTTTATGTCAATGAAAAGAACACTTTGACTTTCCCTCATGACCTAGGTGTAGCAGAACTTCCTGTAATTTTTGATCATTTAAACCGGGGACTGAACCAGTCAGGCGTAGTTCGGACATATTTTATTCACGGGAAACAATGAACATTAAAGTTTCGGGTCCTTTAGTTTAGTAGAAAACCACATTGTGACTCAGAAACGGATGAAACATTCTTATTGAACAAATTTTCTATCTTTTCCGGAATGAACCGAATTGAGTTAACAAGTTTGAAAAGGCAAGTAACAATAAAACTCCACAGTCTGAGGTGTTTTTCGTGGAACTCCTTTTTAAAACTTTTTAGACTCTGTGGTCCAGGCTAAAACATAAATAAGTTCATCTCCAGCCAAAGTTCATTTGGCCAGCTTTTTCAGTGGCTCATCAAAGGTGTCTAGTGCCACTTTCGTTTAATGGGCAGCAAATTTATCTATCCGCGCTTATGTGCGCTTTCTTTCTGATTTGAACGATTAGGACGCTAAGTTATGCATGACAAGTATTATGCCAATCACGTGGACGTGATAAAAACTACACTTTAGGGAAAAAATGCGCTTTGAACTTGAGGCAACCTAACTATGAACCACAAGGACAACTAGAATGAGCAGAGAAAGATAAGTATAGTCTTAATTTGGTTGTATATTTAACGTTCACATGAGGAACCAAAGTACAAAAGTTCATCTAAACTCTAAACAAATCCTCTTCGAGCTTGAAACTCGTGTACTTTGCACGGCCAGTTCACCGGAGAACCTGGTCCTTCCCAAACCGAACCGCGAACCGGTCACTGGAGAACCGAACCAAACCGACCGCACCGGATCGTATACAAGGTAAAATGAGTGGGTTAATCCACTAATTTTACCTTGTATACGATTTGTGTGTTTAAATAATGATTATTGTCGGTTCGGTTCCGACCTTTCAGCGGAGAACAAATCAGTTTAGAATGTCGGTTCGGTCGGTTCACTCGATTCGGTTTGGTTCTCGAGCGACCGGTTCGCGGTTCGGTTCGAGAAGGCCCCGGTTCTTCAGTGAATGCACCACTTTGACTCCAAGTCAAAGTACAAAAGTGTATCTAAACTCTAGGCTAATCATCTTCGAACTTTGAACTCGTGAACTTTGCACTCAAGTCAGGTCTCAAATGCAACGCTCGTCATGGCTGGTAATTCGCTTGTACTAGCGATAGGGATGTCAATCTCTAAAACTGCACAAAAACTAACTTCAATATGTTCCATGTGGCTAGCAATAGGCCGAAGTGTTGAAATAGGTTGTTATAACTGTGACCTTTGAAACCTGTGACATTTTCATAGTAGTATTCATTTGGTCAATGTGTTTCAATCTTGTATGTACTATTATGTATATAATACTCTCTACTGTCATTGGCTGAACGGTTTTCCGGGTTTTACGTTTAACAAAAGTGTAGGATGTAGAACGAACCATAGGTAATCCATGAGCAGTTGTAGATTCACAAAACTCGATGAAAGCATTGTGCATCGGCTTTTCTTTGTCCAACTTCTTCGAAATTCGGACCGCGCGACCGATTCCCTCAAATGTTTACTTCAAATTAATTGAGGAAAGGTTATTCTGAGACTTCTCTGACAGAACTTTGTCAGCTAACACTGCACAGCAAACTGAACTTCCGTGAGTTGGTCCAAAAATGTTCAAATTCATAAGCAAACCATGGGTGATACACTTTGGGTTGTAGTTTGCGCCATGTGCTCAACAGGAACCCGACCGAACAGTATTGGAATGAAGCACATCAAGCAAAATAGAAAACTAACAGTTTTACGTGTTGAACTATGAACATCGTGATTTTACTCGGTCACCTGCCGTGGTTTACTGAGAGAGAACAGCAAACGTGTTTACTCACTAAACAACAAACTGAACCTAACAAAATATGAAATAAGTGTTTCAATTTCTGATAGGCAATTTAAGTTTCATACACGAATATCACAGCAGAAAAAATGAAAAGGATGACCTGAAAATCAATAACTGACAGCCAATACCTTTGTGGCATCAGCGGCCTTTCCGTAAACACCCTGCACAAATGAGGCCCTTCTCTCGGGTCTATTATGTTTTCTAGTTGGTACAATTAAATACGTATCATCAGCTCCATTCGGCTTGAAATCGGCGATTTCTTGATAGTTTGGGTCCAACGAATATTTGGATACGGTATTTAAAGGTGACGCTGTGCTGCGTTCCGTGGACTCGTTGTCGACAATTCGGTCGTAACCAGCATCTTCGGAACCGGGAGTTTGGGGCGAAATCCCGTTCACGGTCAAGATCAGCGACATTCAGAAATACGTGTGAGTGTAGGTTCAAATTCAAGGATTTATAGAGCAAGTGAAGAATAAGTGGGCCTTATTAGAGGAATGTTGGATATAACATACGAGGTTTGGGGTAGGTTGAATAGTGGTAGAATTGCTTTATTTTGGGTATAAATTTAATAGTAATAGGGCAATTGTATATTTAGTGTCTTGACCAGTACGAATAAAAATGAATTTTAAGATTTCGGAATTCGTGATGACTTCCGATCGGCTGGTGCTTATTCTTTGTGGGCGTGGCCTGTCGACACCCCGCCCTCCCGTGGGAAAATCTCACGCCTCATGCACTGAGTTATGGGCCAAAGGGCAATATATTTAAAGGAAAACACACACTCATGACCTGAACATGGTTGAACTGAATTCGCTTAAAGAGGACCAAAATAAAGTTTTAATGTGAGGAATATGGTTTCATTTATATTCTGCTGGTCTTTCAACAAGAAGAGTGCTTGGTTCATCGAGTAGGAGATTTTCTCACATCACTAACTCAAGTTCAAGGTGATTTATCCATATGACCGGATTTTTTTCCGGGTACATGAGTCGGTGACCGGATGGTACCCTAAAACTAAAAAGCGGATACCTTTTGATTTAACCTAAACTGGGCATTCGGTGTCAGTTTCTCAGCAACCGGAGTTTAGTTCCACATTACCTCTGGGCTACCTACTCAGGTAAACTGAAAAGCAGCATATAGTCGTCGCCAACGGAAAGGCGTGCGGTACTGTACATCTCACTTCCCGCTGGGTGCGCACACATCTATTGGGCTCCAAAGCTCGCCCATTAAATGCTTCAGTTGCACAGTGGTTCGCGCACAGTTAAGAAACTTTTGCTCACAGGTTCGATTCTGACTAGAGACCGAAATTTTTGAATTTCGCATTCACCATAAGAAACCTAGAACTCGGTTGTTCCAATAAAGACTCTTCATGTTTTTGCAGCTTGTATCAAGTTACAGTATCGAACGAGGTTAAAGGCTGGTTTTCACATTATAGAGTTTCAAGTCAATTGAAATTGAGTCGCAGTAGTGTGAAAAGCTTCAAAATAGAATTTCTCATTTAGTCAAGTCAAGTTCAACTTCAAAAAATGAAATAGCGCTCAAAATATCTCCAATACATTTCTCATTTATTGCATCCAAGTTGAATGGTCACTTTCAAAACGTCACATTTCACTGATATTGGTGTTTCAAGGTGTTAGAATCATGGCATAGTATTGATACTGGAACTCAGCGGATACATTGATGAAAATGAAACAAAAAACATAATTCGTGAAACAGAAGTGCCAATCAAATTGAGCTGGAACCAAGACATGTTGGAAACATCACAGCTATACTGTTAGACAATTGCACAGTCACGTGAAACATGTTAAACATCGCGTAACTCAGAAACGTGCAATGAGAAAGTGCTACTATAATCCTGCTACTATAATGTTTTTGCCTATGGTTACGTTATAATGTACTGTGATCAACAAAACCATCTTACCTTATGCTTCGGATAGAACATTCAAACTCGAAAGACTAAATAGTGTAGATAGCTTACACCTAACTATCTCAAGTCTAGGTTGCGTATTCATTTGGAAACATTGACAAATTTTCTCTTTCCAATTATAAGAGAGCAAAAGTTCATTGGTCAAAGCGGTAATTCAATTTTTCAACCAATTTTCTGATTGGAAACTGGAATAAGTGCATTATCTTGTTCGAACTTCAAGTGGAAAACGAAATTGGTCACCCAAAACGAAAATATTGCTGACCGCTTGCCTCACTATCACTACTTCCGTGTAATCTGCCTAGTCAGATTTAATTTGTGAAATTAGAAATATAAAGTTCGGATAAAGCACGAATTACTCGTGAAATGCAAACTTGACAGAAAAGCAGTGCTGACAGGCGTTTTTCGTTCATGTAAAACAACATACACACATCAAAAACAGAAAATCCAATGTTTGTAGGATTCTTCTAGATCTGAGGTTGTGAGATCAACCAACATGATAATAGAACAAATGCCACAAAACATTCGTTGCTAGACGTTTCAAAAATTTGCTCACCCGATCTAGTTTGAAAGACTAAATAGTGCTGACAGCTTGCCTCAATTTATCAGTGAAATTTAGTTTAGAATTGGAAATTTTGAAATATTAGGTTCGGATGGAGCGCGGAGACTAAACTTTGGTAACAAAAAACTGGAGATACTCACCCAATCTAGTTTGAAAGACGAAATAGTGCTGACAGCTTGGCGCAGTATTCGCTTGTTCATGACTGCAGCAAATGACTCCCAAGTTGAAACATTTGCACTCAGTTCATTGCAATTTGGCCGAGTGGACGAGATTCGGTCAGGTTTTATAATCAGTAAAAAGTGGACGAACAAATGAGAAAGTTGCCAATCGCGCTAAAAACTCTGGTTCCAATTCGTTCACGTTGATGTGGTTTAGGTATTTAGGGATGTAATTTTCGATGACGGGAGACCAAAGTCCAGAGTCCACAGATCGAAACCAAGATATCTGATTCGGAGCTGAGTCAGAACCGTTTTCACTCACTTGTGTATAAATGAAAGAGTTACCTAGAAAAAAAGATCTTGTGCTTAGAATAACATTCGCTTTCATTGTCCCGACTTTTCGAACCACAAATTCATAGAGGCAGAAATTAGACTTCTCTATATACGTATACTAGTAAAGAAGGGAACTGGGAAAAGCAAATATTTCGATATAGTGTTGGTTTAAGTTTGGCAATGGTTCAGATAGTTTAGTTTGAGTGGTTTTAGCTTCAAATACATACCAAGTAGAAGATATCAGACTAAAACGCAATATCAGACAAATAACACCAGAACAACTTCTAAAATGAGTGAAAAAAAAGATGGATTCTATTAAATGAGATCTCGCTAGATGTTTGATGTCTCCGTCCAATCAAAGATGACATGAAGATGTGTTTAGCTATTTTGAGTGAGGAGAATATGGGTACAAAACTGAGTTTAGTTCGATGGAAACACAAAAACAATGATGAATTGTGAGAACCAACACCACGATTATCAATATTGGAGTTAGATATCGTCGTGAGTATGATAAACTGAAAGCCTATGACAAACCCAAAGAACGCTCAGGTCTTAGTCCATTTCGTTGAATTTGACTGGTTTAATGTGCAAAATGAACGAAGAATAAACTTTGATGTTGTCTCTAAAGCTGATGTAGTGCTCACATCTCCCAACTGGACTCGTTGGCAGCGTGCCATAAACTTTGGAAGACTGTTATTCAGAGAAAACATATATTTTACAGAAATTTTCATTGAACGCGAGTTATAACTAAGGGGAAGAGCCCTTCACATACATTTCTATTGTTTTGAAGTATTTCAACAGGTTCAAAAACTGCGTTGAATTTTCATTGGCAAGCTGCCCAAGTCCAGTTGCAAAATGTGTGAACTATACTCGTTTAGAGTTTAGACCACGATTCGAGACTATTTTGAGATTCTCATATAGTTATGTGCCAGTCCTTACAACACAAACAACCGTATGCACGATAAAAATTGGTGACAACCGTATGCACAATAAAAACTAGGCATTTTCTTATTAGTTTGACTCACCAGGTTCTTCATTTTGATTCAGTCGTGTGTTGAGTGACAGCGGAAACTGTTTTGATTCTTGGTTAAACAAGGTAACCTAATCACCCCTTCTCAGTTAAAAACAAATAAATGAAGGCATAGTAGACTATACTGCTTAGTATAGGTATGTTGAAAAGTTAAATTCGTCAGAGTTCGAAAACGTGCGATTCGAAAATGTACGATTGATGCCCCTCCATCTTCATGTATAACGAAATTTTTTATTTACTTGAAGAATCATGGTATGAACAACTATTAGATGCTGTAAAACAAAAAAACTGGAACAATCTAACTTAACCGAAAATGTACGAAGAAAAGACTAATGAACGTATTCCGTGCGAATTAATCGAAACTACATGCTTCTCATCGTGCAGCTAAAACCCTTGAGGAGGGACAAAGGAGTCACGAAACACACGTATCTTTTTCCTCGAAAACGTGCCATAAAGTAACAGGTCGTTGTTGTATTATCACGTTTGTTCACGTGAAACTCACTATATTCACAACAAACCACAAACTACAACCCACCTCAACTAGACGACTTATGAACGACATGTTCTGAAAACGTGCCATTCTTGGTCCTTCTGAATGAACTCCGCAGAGTTTCGGGGCGTTTCATAAACAAAAACAGAATGATTTTCCGGCTTTCACCACCCGTGAACATCATCTATTCAAATGATTAAGCACTTGCCGCGCTTTTTTGAGAAATGTAGATAACTAGCTGTGAGAAGCACAGGGGGTTCTTGAGGGACATACAAAAAGCGTTATAAGCTTTGGATATGCGCTTTCTCGTTTTGCATTTTGCAATAACACATGAACTAAACATGTTAAACAACAGCATCTATGAAAAACTAAACCGATAACACATATACGTGTTATTTCAGACTACAGATAGGTACTTAGACAAAAATAAGGAGTTTCAGGGACACACAAAAAGTGTTATATGCTGGCTTGGAGAGACGTGAGAGACGTTGCACCCCAATAACATTGGAACGACAGAGGTGCTATAAAAAACAAATTATAAAATTATATCTTGTAGTCGAATTATGCCTTATCGTTTGGTTCTTCAGCCAGTCTTTTAGTTATTATGTTGTAATGCTGTGATGTTTTTGAGCAGGAATAGTTCCCAGATTCATGTTCAGCACTGCGATAAATAGTCATGTCCGAACCGTTTTCACGGCTTGAAGTTTGAACACTAATTTTTGCATTTATGAATGAAATAAAGAGACGTTTTGATAGAAACCGATTAGCATTTCCACCTAAAAACCACCTGAAAACGCGTTGGCAATGATCGATCATTTCGATGTAATTTTTTTTTCAATTCTGGAGTATTTCAATGTTCTATGATACCGAACGATGACAATAAGGAACTGTAAAGAAGAAGAGAATCTATATTGTTAAAATATCGTACCCTGACCTTTTGAATGATGTTCTCTCGGTCATCTTTTATCAATTTGGACTGTAGAAACACTAATCTCACGGCATTCAAATTAACAAAACTGGCAATAAAACTGAAAACGCGCTGAAATTATCAGAGGGTTGACACCAGCTTGGCATCTTCTTCACTTGTTCTTGAAGTGAAACAGACTTTGAGAAAACTGTGTGATCTGTGCAGAGCATTTTTGAAAAAAAAACCTGGAAATGTATTAGCTCGCGGCCAAGTTCTCACTGGAAATGTCGGAACTATAACGTACCCTGGCCTTCTGAATTATGTTCTCCCTGTCCTCGTTTGTCATAGTGAACCTTCGTTGCAACAGAGGAGTACTGCGGAATGTATTGTACGAACGGCGAGAGAAACCCATGGTCTGGAATTTAAAATATGTCAAATATACTTTGTAGTTTTATCTCGATACTAGTCGTAATTCACGAATTTCGACCGAAACAAATAGCGAAATATGGTAAAATATACAGTTTAGGCGTGCTTTGTATAGATATAATTTTATCACTTGCGCTAAACCTCTGTGTTTGTAGTTTGATCGTGTTGCTTTTAGAACAAATATCGTAAGTTTGGGCGTGGCTCGAGATCAAACTACATGTATTGTACGAGCGGCGAGACTAAATCATGGTTTAAATTCAATTAAAACGACATATACCTCCTATTATACACTTTTGAGAAGTTCAGCATAAATCAAAGTTGTAGTCGAACTCAAAGTACGTGAATGTTCGACGTACATGATGATTAAAACTAATTTGTATCTTTCACTATTATACTCTACAATTGGTACATGGTTGTATTAGTTATTCCAATTGCAAATGATAGACCAGAAATAGTAAACGTGAAATATCCATTATCGTATTGTTCATTATTTACTTTCAGTGATTATGTCGTTCAAGTTAAAACCAAATTATAATGTTTTGTACATACGAAATCGGCCATTTTGGCGAGCGAGCAAAGTAGTGTTTTAGAGGTTCGGAACTCGAAAAGAACACCAATTTGGTGTTATTTATTTGTCTCGATGGCGTTCGATTTGAATTAATGTAATTGCAGTTTCCAAGATATCCGGCGGGCCATAAATGTGCGCAAACAAGAGGAATAAGTTGGATGTTTAATCACGAGTTGTAAAAGAAATTGCTTAGTTTTGACTCCAACCTGGTGAGAAAATGATAACTGCTTATTCGAAAACTTGCCTATGGTTTATGTTGCTCTATCTCGCTGGGTTCATGTCAGAATCCGTAACTTGCATGTATTGAGATCAAAGTACAAAACTACAAAGCAGATAACATCACTTCATATAAACTAATTTTTCTACTTGAATGCATGCTACACAGTTGAAATGAAAAAAAGTAACATGAATGCCGTTTCTATGCTAGTAGTTGATGAACAAACTGTGCTACTTTGCAGAAACTCAAGAGAGTGACACAAAAAATGAACATCTTATTGTTCTTTGAACAACCCATTCAAACGCTCGAATGTTCGTTTCGAGTAGGCGAATATAAAGCTTTGATCGTGATTGGTAAGAGCAATACGATTAAGTAACCACTAAAAACTAGGCACTTTCATCAAAGATATAGCTTAAAAAAGTGGTGTAAAACTACGCAAACCCTTCAGATATCAAAGATCTTGAGTTGTGGGAGTATTTTTTTCTGGAAGAAAGCTTGCTTCAAGAAAGAAGGTTTGGCTGAAGCGATGATCCTGCATCAAAATACCGACAATAAGGGCCAAGAAATATCAAATGGCTGAAGTAAAACAATAGGTTACACCTTTGTTCAAATGTTCCAGTTTCCAGAGTGAAATGTGAGATATATGTGGATAGAACGCCTGGATGAAAAACTATAATTATGGGATGTTCGTGGAATTAACCGCTCGGTCCAATCACTTTTGGACCGCAGTTTTAATTTTTTCAAACATGAGTTGAGCTTTCAACAAATATACAACAAATATTAAACCAAATACCATATGTTTACCACACATGAAAAGTGTGATAAACACACAAACTGAGATATTTCATGAGTTCATCCAGTTTTTACGTGATATATTTTATTAATTTCGGTCAATTATTGTTGTAGTTTGCGATGATCAAACTACAAAACATCGTTTGGTCGCTGGTTGTTTGGCTTCCGCCAGCAACAAAAAACCAATGCAATGTTTTGAGGGGCCAGTAAAACATTCATCAAACACCCTGATTTTGCGTGAATTAGGGCCCGTGGGGACCAGTAAAGTGTCAGAAAAACGAAAGAGAAATGTCGATCAGAAACGAGATTCGACAAGTGCACCTGAACGGATTCAACTGACGCGGAACTGAGAGATACGTCAGTTTATAGAGCCTGAAAGTGCAACTGGACGTGTACAACTTTAGTTATACGTTGTTTTGCATGTTTTCATTATGTATTAGCTGAACAAGTGTGAAATCGAAATGCTTTTCGAAACTTCTGAGGATTCCACTAAAGTGTCACGAAAGCGCAACAGCAATGTCGATCAGAAACGAGATTCGACAAGTGCACCTGAACGGATTCCACTGACGCGGAACTGAGAGATAAGTTCGTCCTTTGTGAAGCTAAAAGATCAGATTGCTGTGTAGAACTTCAGTTTCACGGCGTTTTGGAAGTATTCATCGTGTATTGAAGTGGGAAGCTGAACAAGTGTGAAAACGTTTTTTCAACAAGTGTGAAAGCGGGAAAAATGTGGAAACTGATAAGACCGGGAAAACGTCACGAAAACGCAACAGAATGTCCCATGAACAAGCAATGTCTCAACCAGTTAAACCCTACAACAAAACAGATGATTGCACTTGTGTACTTTCACGTGAATAGGAAAAAGTTAAGCGTTACAGCCATTCGGAATGCAACGATGACTAGGAAACGAAAATTGTCATTATCCGGTATCCGTATTTTTGGCGCGGTTTCGGGACCACCTTGAACTAGGTGTTCTGTTCACGTAACATGCTCATTTTCGCACTTTAGTTTACCTAGGAGCGTACACGAATTGGGATGTATTTTATGACTGTGGTAGAATAAATGTTCATTTCAGGTATACAAGTTCGCATGAACTTTAGAAACGATGAGAGAGCTGTTTGTGAGAAGCGTTGCCGAAAAGGTTTCTAATTGCCGTGAGAATACGGTGACGAATATAAAACATGATGAGATACTTTGGTTTTCCCAATGCAAACAGACTACTGTAAAAGTACTCGTATAAATTACAATGACTATAACTTGTTGTTCGAAGAGAAAGAGAGTTGACTGGTTCTGGTGGGTTCGCGAGAGGTTTGACTCTAGTGTCTCTCGAGAGTACGCAGAATTTGATCAGATATAGAGGAGGAAACATTTGTCACTGGAAGAACAAAAAATGTTCACAAAACAAGGCTACAAGATTGATACCAATTTCGAGTTTTTCAGGAGAGGATGCAGTGCACTTTGGACAAAAAACTTATGAATATCACTGGTTTGGTTGGTTTTTGAGAAAGATAATTCGCATATTAGCGAGTTCACGTAGTTTGGAACTGTGGTTTCCTGGGTGGAAAATTAAGTGATCTAGGTTTTCCAGAGACAGATCAAAATTCGGATCGATTTAGAGTATTTTAGACCTGCAATGTTTTGATTACAACAGCATTTGAGAGTGTTGAGAAGTAGATCATGAACAATGAACCAAAGCTGATAGGCCCTACTCACTCGTATTTTTGAACTTGTTGTTAATGGGGCATTTTGAGAGCGTCCCCTTGACCATTTTGTTTTGAATAATTCCGTTGTCATTAGCATGAAATAGCGCAAGGTTGACGTTCAACATATGGCTGTTATCTGATCTGCGAGAACACTTGAACAGCGCCACAAATCACGTTTAGCGATGGCATAGCTAGTGGACAACCATGACATGAAGAAATAATATGGATAATATGGTCATAACATGTCATGAGAAGCCCCATTCCGATACTGTACTTCACAGAAAGTCCTGTATATCTGCGAAATAGGTGTAAAGGCCAGTTTTTTGAGAACATTTCGGAATTGTTCGCCTCATAATGTTATTTGAAATTGGTGTATAACAGTGACCGGACGAGAATTGTAGTTTTGACAAGGTACGCGTAATTTTGACCAGAAATCGAAAGAAAATACAAACACAGCAATTCACAGGGTAACCACGTAGTGGCTTGCTTTGGAAAAAGCGAACAGCATATTGCTATGACACAATCAGAGTTAAGCATTACATAGTAACAACGGTGGAAAAGCACCACGAATCACGTTTAGACGTGGCACAGATGACGGATGGAAAGCCGTACTGTTGGTCGAAATTAGTTAGGGTTGATGGAATCAGAGCTGTGTTTTGAACTCGTTTGACCAGAAAACAACGGAATGAAACTAGAAACACAGCAGGACGGCGGAAACATGGATTTGTTCCACTGGAAATCCCCACACACCCACATTTTCGTGGGAGAATATTTTCATAGAGTTTATATTAAATAAACATTTAATATTCATGAATGCCCATTATTGAGTGTGGTTTTCTATTTATTTTCATATTCATTGTTTCACTTCGCATCGTACCGAGGCGGTGATCATCTTACATAACTCATTGTCGTTAAAATAGTGGTACAGTTGATTTTTCATGGGGGATATTCGTATGTATACAAATGAAGGAAGGTGGAAATATATAGGCACATGACATGTGTTGTGAAGCATAGAAATTATTTAATAGTTTCACACCTTCCGTAGTGACTTGATTGGTTTATAGTTTGGCTTCCATTCAATCGAGAAACATATCTGTTAATTTTCTGTCGGTTACAAAATAATGAACCCGAACTGTTCGGTTCAGCAGTCTCAGCAAACAAGCGGCCTTTGCCTGCCCATTTCGATTTCAGAAAGTGATGCTGATTGAAAAGTGAAAACGGTCAAAAGAACTGTTTCTCTAAGCTTCAAGATATGTAACCGGTAGTAGAAAACTACAAACATTCATCTACCAGTGCTTCATCCACAACAACATTCAAAATGATAGGAAGTGAAAAAAAAAACTATTGTCACGTTACCTGTGATTTTCTAGGTAGAGTTAATAATTCTTATTAAATAATATCATACACATTAGTCACGACAAATGAGAATTTCTCTAGTTTGACTAACGGCATGACGCAACTAGGAAATATTATGAGAAATGCACACTATAAAAACCCCAATCCGATCGACAGTTTTCATCTTGTTCGATGGAACACATCATTTTGTTCTATAGTCGTCGCCAACGGAGAGGGTACTGTTTATCTCACTTTCCGCTGTGTACGCACAAAAGTCTTCAAATCCAAAGCTTGCCGGATATGTGCTCTAATAACGCAGTGGTTTGCGCCCTGAATATTTTGCTCGCAGGTTCGATTCTGGCGAGAGGCAGAAAGTCATAATTTTCGGACCCACTATAATCACCCTGAGCTAAACAAGCACCGACTTACCCAGCTGGACTTCCAGAATAAGTAGCGACCCTGAACTTTCTCTGAACCCAATTTTCTGCTGAACTTGACTTCCTATAGAACTATTGGTTGGTGAGAAACGTTCTCATTCAGATGGTTATCATCTTTATTTCGGAGAAATAACTTAAACTTTTGGTAAATTAAGTTGTAAATGAGAGTTCACTGAGAAAAAAACTAATTTCAATTGTAAATAAACTATGGTGGACCACAGAAAGTGTCTGTGTCGAAACCTATTTGTTCTGGCATTGCTCTCGCTATTGCAAGATTTAAACTACATAATGGAAACTACATGTGAGATAAAACTAATATTTTAGTTTAAGAGTTTTTCCTAAGGAATAATCATAGCTGAGTTGTAGTTTGAACTTGATCTTCAATTTCAATTTATTCATTCACATCGCTTTGTTACGAGGCGGTGAGCATCATATGTCTCAGATTTTTTGTTGTCACAGTTTCTTTCAATCTTGGTCTCGTTCCGTCATAGAAAAAATACATCAAGGTGAATTGTCGGTTGCTTTGATGGCATTGATCCAGTGTCATGTGAGTTCTTGAATGAGAGAAAAAAAAGCTGGACGTGAGCTTGTATTTCAATTCGGAGTACTGTCTAGCGATTTTCAGTCGCTCGTAACCATGATTCTGTCATCTCTCCCCTAAAGATCTGAGTTCAGTACAAAGTTAGAACTCGTTGGAAACAAAACCCATTTGACGAATTGACCACACGTCATATCTAAGGAGTTTTGACCGGTAAGAAACAGGTTCCAACTAGAAACATAGTGGAATAAGCAACCCTATGCCGTATATGGTTGCAATAGAAATGAGGAACCCTATGATGTTCTCGACATTGATACGCTCGAATATCGCTCGAAAATGATATCAATAATGGGAAAATCTTATATAGTTGCTCAAATCAACGCGGAACCTTACAAAATGAACTAATCACGCTTATTTCAGGACTAAGCAATAAGAATCTTCTCTACAAACTACTGTTGACTACAACACAGTATTTAAAAAACCAGTCCATACTCGAGGATCTCTCAACGCTCAAAGAGCAATACACTGAAAAAAGAGGCAATTTCAAAGAATTTGATTATGTTATGAATATTTATTAACTCCGATGGCGGTTATGGAATTCGCTCCGTCCTAAGAACTGGTACTCCTGCTACCGATACAGAAATGACAGAACGGTCAGTATTTTGGAGACCTCAAAATTCCCTTTACGAATGTGTACAGTTTTATTATCTCAAGCCACCTAATAAGAAACTTTACAGCTGATGTTTGAACTCTTCATGAATGCAACCAACTATCCAGTGGCAGTTACGGAATTGAAAGTGGAGTGATAACAATAAGGTAATTCATCGTTCAATACGTTTCAAGACAATTCGCGTTCATTCTATTGAACACACTTCTACTCCACCGACCATTTTAAATTGTTTCACTACATAGATCAAATTTTCCGTTAACTTGTTGGTGATGATCTCGACACTATTTGGAATGCGCAGTTACTCTCGGAGAAAATATCGCCGAGCGCATGCAAAATCCGCCCACTTTTTCGGCCGCGAGGCCTATTTTGCGGACCGCATGCACTCCCGGGAAGTGCAGGCGGGCCGCAAAACGAGGGCTTGCCCTCCGCAGTCAGTGAAACGGTGTTAAATCGTCCAACTGGGATATTCGTGTTTGGATAATTCAGTAAATTCGAAATTGAATAGTGACAGTGAAATTGCCGCCCGTTTGACATCCATCTACTAAACCTCGAGTAATCATGACCAAATTGTAGCCCACTTCCCACCCAGTTACTAAATGTAGTTAGTAAATAATACGAACGAAGGATGCTTGAAGTAGTTCTCTCTCAAACCAAAACATTACAGATAATTCAAGAAGACACATTATTCCGTTTGGGAGTTCAATTCTGCGAGTTTATCTCACTCCCTTTATTTAAATTCAACGCCGTACGCGGTCGTCATGCCCGCGGTTTACATAATGAACGTAATAAACGATATGTCGTAGTCGTCATTTTCAAATATTTTCATCATCATATTTAAATATTTTTTGTATTTTTGTTGTTTTTACAGCCTCACTGAAATCTATTTCTTGTTGTAGTGTAGTGTGTCGTTGATTTCGTGCGTTATGTGTAAGTTTGCTTTTGCAGTTCCTTTCTTTGCTCATTTTTTGGCTACTTTTTACATGTTTCGAATATTTGGAAAATTTGCTACTTGAAAACCACCTAAAAACATGTTTGTTGATTTTAGTTCGAACCAGCAATCTGAAGTAACATAGTGCTCATGTATTTTCATCGTATTCAACAGTTACGCATTACGAGTAACCCGTTTTTTCTAGTAACCACAAACTTGGTTGGTTTCTTATCTCTTTTTCTCTTTTTTTAAACCAACCAGGTTCCATTTAGTTCTTTTTGTCTATCCAACCGGGCTCTCGTGCGATTATCTAATTTTGTGCAGAGTATATATACTAGAATACGCAAGTCTCTTACTTTCAGGGAAGATGATGTCATCATATTTGTCATTTGGATCAAGCAGAGAGGACAATAAAGAGTCGTCGATCGTCGATGACTTCTTCAGTAGGAGTTTATGTTCTTAAGGTGAGTATCTTATGTCTTGTCGTATGGTAAGAGCAGATAGTTACTGAATATGACACGCTTGCAATGCCACAATTTTCACTTCTTCTAACAAAATTTGACTTTGAATTTTGAGGGAGACGGAAAGTTGACTTTAGTTTAGTACTTTAGGTTTCGTTATGCCCTTGTCCGCCGCCCTTGCTTGTATAATAACTTGAAAATTGAATTGAAATGTGTTGGCGGTTGAAACAGTGCTGACTCACTCAAATTTTCATCGTCTTTTTCATCGTTTTCATCGTGTCATCGGTCCTTTAAACTGCCATTGAAAAATGTATTGCAGTTTAAAAGACTGAAGCGTTCGGATTGCACCACATAATCGTCCTTCTCTAGGTAACTTTTTTTTTCGTTCTAACTTGCCGTTGTTGCCAGAAAAAAATTGGGTTATTTAAGTGTGGTGTTATGAAATAAATATAAAAATAAAACAATAGTTAGACAAGGGTTCTCGGATTCTCGGTCCGGATGGCGCAGGCTGTAGTACTGAATAGATGTCAAACTATAAAACAAGCAAAATTATCTATTAAAATCGCCTATGCGATGTTGTTTTACCTGCTCAAAAACTGTAATTTGCAGTTTTTGTGGTGTCGAAAGTGCCTTGACGCATTAAAAAAATGTATCACCGTGCAACTGCAGATGCTGACTTATTTTTTCAAATATTGAAATATAACACAATTTAGGATCAACCAAAACCGTCGCATAACGGTCTACACAATTATCCCATCCTGGTTAGTTACGTGAATCTAGCCCAAATTGTAGCCCACTTCCCACCTTGTTTCAAACTCATCTTGCAGGTAGCCGGAATTACATGGCTTTGGCTTTTGAAGTGTGCTTTGCTGGTTGCTGCGTTCAGTCATGAGGTTGGTAGTTTTAGCTGTATTTATATTTTTCAACTGTTTAGAATTACACTATATATATATATATATAGTTTTCTTATTGGCATTTATTGAAAACTAGGTCAGTCGTCGCACGTTGGACATACATACTGCTTCCGTTTTTAGATTGCTCTTAGAGAATGCTCTAGCGTCTGGCTGTTCACTCGAAATACTAGTGAGCAGCCGACTTGACAAGTTGACTCTTCTCATAAGTCTTTTTCTCAGTTGGCATTTATCAACTACTGTAAACATATATTAACATCAAGTCACGCCTCATCCTAGTCGATTCTCACTATTCTCAGTGTACTTCAATTTGACGATCTTGCAGGTAACGCAGCCTAGGTCACATTCGCAGCCTACTCGTCGATGTATTCCCCTTTTCTACACGACTGGGAAGAACCATAAGGTTAGTTAATAGTTGATGTTTGAATTTTTTCACTGTTTTTCTTGTAATTATTAGGTGTATAACTTGTTGAAGCTAGTCTTCTATTTTTCAACTAGTGACCATTCCCACTCTTACTCTCTACATACACTTCTACATGCAAGGTTGTCCGAATAGTCAGAAAAGTTCGAAAAACAGACTACTTTTCAGCCGAAAAGATGAAAATCGGTCTACTTTAGAGGAAAAATCCTAAATTTTCACGTGTTTACATCTAAATACGGAATACTAATTGTCGCTTAGTCGGACCTTACTGGGGTATACTCTTCTATACTTTGTTCTACCTGTTCCTACAGGTGAGGTCCGACTATTCTTCAAAAACGAACCCGTTATTTGCTTAAAATATTTGAACCTTTATAATGTTGGGTTTTTCTATTTGAACCGTAATTACCGAAACACAAGGTAGTATAGAATGTTCATTGAGTGGCGTCTGGTGTACCAAATTCACCCTTATTTGGTTTCGTATGAGTTGGTGTGTCTTCGATAAAACAAATAAATATTGAACTATATACTTTTTGGTAGTCTTTTCATAAAACGAGAGGAATCTCTTTTTTAAGATCCTGTTGTAATAGTTACTTTGCACGTGTTGTTCTAATATTTGTCTTTGTAGGTATCTCCTGGATCAGAAGCGCAAGAGGCGCATCAACTTCAATTGGAACTTTTGCTCAAAAAGTCGTTCACATATGTTGTGTCTCTTCTATACTTTGTACCTTCTATATTGATTGATTGTTTGATTGTTGTATATATGATTGGAGTTTTGTGTTGGTTGCTGCGGTTTTATAATAAAGTTTATGAAAATGGATCTCATGGTTATATCTGCTTTTCCTTCGTATATAAAACTAATTATGATTATGGAACGATGGGATTTTGTCAGAACGGCTGGTATCATATTTTGCGCCCCGCATGCCCACGATTTGCGGGCCGCATGCACGAAATTAGCGATCGGAATGTTGTACGCAAAGGCCCGGCATTTTGAGTGCAGGCGGCCCGCAGATTTTGGGCATGCGCTGCGCAAGATGTTTTCCCAGTAGAGTCTCGCGTTCCAATTCGAAATGACTAGAGGCCCAAACATACTACGGGCGGCTGCGGGCGGCATATGATATAAGTATAGCGCCCTCAGACTATTGATCCAATGTGCGGCTGGCTGCGGCTCTCGGCGTTTTGGCGGGCATTCATACTTTTGCGGGCAAAAGCGGCTGCGGGCGTCTGCGGGCGGCGCCGCACGGGGCCGCCAACAGCCGCAAACAGGCTTTGCGGCAATAATGGATTGATTCAATAGTGCCGCGGCGGCTCTCTGCGTCTGTAAGAATCAATTGTGTTTAAACCCAAAAACACTTGAAAAAACATCATTTAATTTATATCAGTTTCTTTCCTAATAATTAATAAAAGTAATCCTTTGTCATTTACATGGTTTTCGTTAAGTTTTTCCATATTTTTTTCTTATGATTTGAACGTTTCGAATCGAAAAGGCTTTTAAAAGCAAGAAGAATGAAATGTGGGAGGGAAAGCGAAAAAAACATCCCGAAGAGCATTCACTATTCTGATCTTCCCATTTTTAATGGGTTGAAAGAGAAGGGAGCTCGATAACCACAGCTGAACGGGTTTCTCAGAGAGCATATTGAAACACTTATTACTATCAATTATCAGTCTGAGTTCTCCAAAATCACTCTGAAGATAGCAGCGCCGCAGTCAGCCGCAGCCAGACGCAAACGCGCGTACATACTTCAATCAGAGTGCGTTTGCGGGCGTCTGCGTGCGTCTGCGGGGCGGCGCGTCAAAACCACCACTCAGCCGCAGACGCACGCAGCCGCAGACGCCCGCAGCCGCCCGTAGTATGTTAGGCCCTTAGAGGTCTGAACCGTCTGGAACGTAGAAAAATCACATATCAAATACATGGCGACTTCGGCAGGATGCAGAAAAAAACACCTTCTCGATGATAGTCTCAACGTCGACAGACACCCTTTTCTCCCATTTTCACACTCAGTGTGAGAAACAAGAAGACTCAAATAAACGTATTCATTCTCATTCATTTCAGTATTCATTCAAGTACTTATTTTCGAGCAATATTTCTGAACGACGAACAATTTTCAATGATAACCGGACCATCGGTAGTCGAATGTTTTTTTTTGCGTTATTCCAGTCAGTTTCAACGTACAAATAGGAACAATGCGACTTCCTGACACAGTTTAGTTGACTTCCCCTGATCTGTCAAGGAGCATGGGGGGGGGGAGAATTTATCTGCGTTTTCAGGGGTAAAAGGGGGGTAAATCAGGGGTGAACCAGGGTGGAGATGGGGGAGGGGGAAATATAATCTGAGGAGCATCAGTTATAGAATTTTTGGAGATGTTCATTCTCACCTTATGTTAACAATCAACCGTAAATAGTATCACAGTAAAAATATTACTAAATGTTGAAAAAATTTGCTACATTTTTCTCTGAAATTTTACTGATTTTTCTCTCAAATTTCCCCATTTTTTCCCTGATTGCACCTCATTTGCCCCGTTTTGCCTCGGTTCATATCCGGGGATGGACAGGGGCAAAGCAGGGGACAAATGGGGTGCAATCAGAGAAGTTTCAAGAGTAGTCTGGATTCAGTGGATATGAACGTATTCTCGAGATCAAACTAACATCAACAGAACGTCATTATTTTGGTTCACGGAGTCAGTTCCAGTTTTTGAACTAAAAAACTGTTTCACACATCACCCACAAATTGCTTTACTCGAGAGAGAGAGAGAGAGAGAGAGAGAGAGAGAGAGAGAGAGAGAGAGAGAGAGAGAGAGAGAGAGAGAGAGAGAGAGAGGGAGAGTGAGAGAGAGATAGAGAGAGAGAGAGAGTGAGAGAGAGGGCGTTGACATGAAAAGCGGCTGCAAGATGCAACCAGATAGTTTGATGGATTTCAAGCTCCACTTATCACATCGAATTTCAAGAGTGTTTATTCCCACCTCACATTGTTTAGTGTTTCCATTTTGCGCGACTGCGATCTCTAACGAAGAAGATAGCACATGAAACACAAACTTATTCCGTAATTTAGTTGTGCGTAATGTGAAGGTTAGTATCGCGACCGGTGAAATGTGGCGGGGCTAATGATTTCAACGAACAAGATGTGTAAATAAGTAATCGGTCAACCTTGGACGTCGACTGACAGCCGATGTTCGTTTTTGATATCTAGTTACCTGACCTTAGAAAAACACTAGAAATGAACTTCTATTGGTCGTAGGGTTGCTAATCGAGTTAAAGATTTCGAGCTTTTTTTCGAGTTTTTCGAGTTCGAGTTTTTTTAACAACCCTAATCGCTCATGATAAAAAAAATACGAAATCAAGTTCGGCGTGTGTGTGAAAAACTCTTAGTTGATCTCCCACTTTGCTGTAACATGTAACGTGATGACGCAAACTAGCGTAACCGGATGCTGATATCAATTCCACAAATAACCTATCGATCAAAAAAGTTTTTGCCTGGTTTGGTGAGAATTAGGACTATTAGAAAACCTGCCGAGAGCAGCTATCTGACCTAAAGATCAGGTTTCGACAAAATAGTTCAAATGAACAGTTGACTCTGTTGCTCATAGATATGTTACATGCATTCCACTACACCACTAAATGACACCAATGATTGTTCTGAGTAAATTTCAACCTTGTTGTTTTCCTATCTGAAGAGTCCACATTATGATATAAATGTAAATCCCGGTGCTCTTTAGTCATTTCCACTCTTTTGATGTGCAAACACAAAGTTCATCTTCCCTATTGGAGGTTTTTTTTCGATCCCCCTCTTATAAGTGTTTGCCGCCAATATAATCGATTGGTTTGGGTGCACACTGCACTATTAGACTGGTCTCACACCGAGGTTTTTTCACCTAAACCCCTAAACGGAAATAGCAGCAAACAACCGCAGTTTGCAAAATTGATTTGTTTCACACACTGTCCAGTAAAATCTATACCACTCAGTATAAAAAAAACGAAGAACAAAAAAAACGGGGTGAAAAAAGTAAAGATTAATTCATGAAAAAGTGGGGGCCCAACGACTGTGAGATTTGTCTTCTGCTGGCCTTAGACAGCTACTCTCAAATAGAGCAGCCACTGCTACAAAAACCGAAAAATACTAATATACTCAAGTATAACTGTTCATTACAAACATACAAAAGTCGGAAAATATTTTTTCAAACCTGTAAACTAGAATCTACAAATCACAGATGTTAACTCAACGTAGTCAATTGTAAAGTTTCTGGTGTTGTGCACAATGGTTTGCAGTTTTTTGTCGTTACTTCAACTCTAGGTGCTACGCTTGTCATATTGTTCAACAGTTGTTCTCTCTTTCGCAGCTGTGATTTGTAGATTCTAGTTTACAGGTTTGAAAAAACATTTTACGACTTTTGTATGTTTGTAATGAACAGTTATACTTGAGTATATTAGTATTTTTCGGTTTTTGTAGCAGTGGCTGCTCCATTTGAGAGTAGCTGTCTAAGGGGCGCACAGCAGAAGACAAATCTCACAGTCGTTGGGCCCCCACATTTTCATGAATTTTTCTCTTTTCGTATACATGCCGTAGGTATGTAGTTTGATCTGTAAGGTGCAGATAAAAAATTTTCTCAATGAACCACTTGTCAAGAATTACCATCATTCGAAAAAATATGACGTCAACATTGCAGTTCTAAAAACTCACTTCATCTGCTCTTCAGAATCCCAGAATACATCATGTTTGAATAAAGTTTCGTCGTGAATTGACGATTTTTAAGAAACTTTCAGCATTCGAAAACATATTCCACGTCAAGTTTTTTAGAAGTTGACGTCATCTGGCCTTCTGAATTCCAGAATAAATCATATTCAGATGGAGCTTCATCGTTAATCTACCATTTTCAAGATATTTTCAGCATTCGCAAATATATTTCACGTAAATTCTGCACTTCAAAAGCTGACGTCATCTGGCCTTCTGAATCCCAGAATACGTCACTCCTAGATTGAGTTTCACCGTTAGTTGACCCTTTCTAAGATATTACCATCATTTGAAAATATATGTGACGTCAACTTTGCACTCCAAAAATGACGTCATCTGGTCTCCAGAATCCTGAAGGACGTCAGAAATGGAATACTTCATATTCAAACAAATGTCACGATGGCATCATATTTCAATTTTCAAGCAAATCGGTAATTGTTTCTCTAAGTTACAGTGAGTTTGAGTTGTCGACCGGACAGTGAGAGTGAGAGAGCGCGCTGAATGGACAGACGCAGACACTTTCCGAAAAATGTCTATAACTTAGATTAAAACAATTTTTTCGAAAACAGTTTCTGGTCCGCCAGGGTTTGAGTAGATATTACATCCCTTACACGATTTGCAACTAAATCGGTTGAGTAGAAACCCTTGAAATGGGAATTATCCCTTATCACGATTACACACTCCGAAAACGTCTATAACTTTGACAAAAACAATTTTTTCCTAATTTTTTTTGGTCCGCTAGGGTTTGAGTAGGTATCACATGTCTTCCACAATTTTCAACGAAATCGATTAAGTAGAAACCCTTGAACTGGGAATTTTCTCTTGTCACAACCCTTTTCGGATAAAACGTGGACAAGGAATATAATTTCAGCGATTTCGGATAAAACGTGGACAAGGACTATGAAAAAGTTACAATGAAAAAATGTTTTGAGAAAAAGGCTAATCTCGCT
Source organism: Litoditis marina (assembly GCA_964036275.1). Taxonomy (NCBI): domain Eukaryota; kingdom Metazoa; phylum Nematoda; class Chromadorea; order Rhabditida; family Rhabditidae; genus Litoditis; species Litoditis marina. The sequence continues at coordinate 34,765,121 of OZ038434.1, read as the reverse complement.
TGGTTCAAAATTTCACAAAAACAACTGATTTTTTTATAACCGAAAAGGAAACTTTTTGAAAAGGGAACTAACTCACAACGATCTAGCTCATTTTCCGTCGTTTTTCAAGAAAATAAAAACTACCCTCTTCCTCAAATTTGTACGGTTGTTTGTTGTAATTTGAAATTTTTATTGTAATTTTATTGTATTCCTTGTACACGTTTTTTCAAAACTAATCCTTACTTTCTTTACACTAGTTTTTCATACTAATTAAATTTTTCTCTATAGTTCCGGAATAACTGTAATTAGAATGAATGTCATTTCAAAACAATGAGCAAAACGATGGATGTTATTCTTGAACAATAACCGTTTTTAGCGCCAGAAGTTTAGTACAAATGACGTAATTGGAACTTCGTTCGAGGGAGAGCAAAATTCGTGCTCCAGCTGGAAGTAGAACCTTCGTTCGCTGTACGTGAATAAAGCGAATAGCCAATCCGCCGTTCAGAAAGGTGAATGGTAGTTAAAACCAAAATGTATCAGCTTGTTATGAGTTTTTGTTACAAACCTTTATCTGACTACACGTAAAAATATTTTTTCATTTCTATTCTCACAAAACCAGTCGGTCCACCTTTTTTTGCGAGACCATTTTTGACCCTATTACACTGGATTTTCTCACTTCAGACACACCTGAAGACTACGTATACCCTAACTTTATTCGCTTCGTGACAGTGTGAAAGTTTTTTGAATAAGTTGATTTTGAGCAAAACTATGCCCAGATTCAAGGTGGCGGACATGTTTTTCGCCGCCGCCGCGGCCCGCGCGGAAGATACTTCTGCGGAACGTTCGGCTTTTCAATTTCTCTCAGCGAATTTGACCTACAACGTGATCGTCATGTCGTTTGATCGTCATGTCGTCTGATCGTCATGTCGCCGTCATGTCGTTGTAGACGTGTGCCCTTTCTTGATTTTTTGCGAATATCTAAGAAAATGGTCGGGAAACTAGCGAAAATGATGCAAGAAACGGCGAATTCACTGGAGAACCGGGTCCTTCCCGAACCAAACCGCGAACCGGTCACTGGAGAACCGAACCAACTGAACCGAACCGACTTTTGAACCGACCGGTTCTCCAGTGACTGCTTCGAACCGAACCGACATTGATCATGAACTAAACAAGCAAGTCGTAGACAAGGTAAAATGAGTCTATCCCGGTTCGGTTCGAAGCATTCACTGGAGAACCGGTCGGTTCCAAACGACGGTTCGGTGGGTTCGGTTCGGTTCTCCAGTGACTGGTTCGCGATTCGGTTCGGGAAGGACCTGGTTCTCCAGTGAATTGGCCGCAAGAAACTGTGTTGAAATGTCTGCAGACCTTGAAACAAGAACTAATGTCCAAAACGCGCAACGAATGGAACTAATACAAAATATCGAACGTTAACTAATGTCAAAAACGCACAATGAATGGAACATATACGAAGTATTGAACGTACTAACACTTCTCTGCAAGAAGTATGGTTTATTCAGTTTGTGTTGTGAGAATGGGATCATCACTTTTTATTATTCCTGGACTGGCTGTAAATGCGACGATAGACGAATTTCGGAAAAACCAATTTTTTAAACAAAAAAACAACAAAACTCCGATTGACGAACCAAACCGAACCACAAGGTCGGGACCACTTTTGGAATTTCCCACGTTCTGTGAGCGTAGTCACCACTGCAGTTGCTCAACTTATTGATTATCAATCTTTGTTTTTCAGGCACAACTCGATTCTTTAGAAAATGAGATCTGCCTGAAGGGACATAGCCTGTTCGGACGAATTTTTCAATGGTCGTCTCGAGAGGCCGTGGGAATATGAGAAATCGCCGAATTGGTTGTCTCTTATGAATCATCCGAATCGCCTAACTACCGACGACAGAGAAATCGTCCGAATGGCCTAATGTGGCAACGATTTCAGCCTGAACCCAAAAACTAAGACCGTATCGTGAGTAGTTAGTGAGAGTTAGGTGACAAGACGGATTATTGAGATAAACTAATTATGAAATGGGCGGAACTTTGCTTGACCCTTAAAAAAAACTAAAGAGCTAGCTACGCTCGCAACTAGTTTTCACTGTATAAACACTTTTTTCAGAGAAAACTCCAATTCGCATTCGGAGCTACACATCCGGAGTTGTCAGTACTTCTTCAGCAAGTTCAGAAGGAGCATCTTGTTTCTGAACACATTCTCAGAAATGCAATCAAGGTAATAATAGCTTATAGAAGAAATTTTCAGTTGATTCAATTGCTCAGAAACGATTCATCCTGCTAGATCTATTTCAGTGCACGTTTCAATCGAATATACGTAAAAAATCATTTTTAAAATGGCCGTAGCTCATGAGGCATGAGCTCAGGCAGCTAGGTGAATATTTCGTTGTGTGTCACGATTCATGTATTATACTTGTAATACTTGTTTTGAGGGATCCGCTCCGGAAGTGAACAATTTCGACCTGGCAAGGCGAGCTGCAGTCAAGGAAAAGATGGAAGCTTTTGCTGTCAAGATCGCATCAACTTCTCCGACAGCCGATGGGGTGACAGAGTACCTCCTGGACATGTCGCAGCATTCCACTCACAAGTCGCACAAGAAGAAGTAGTGATGTGTATATATGTAAATAGTTTGTTAGTTATTATTGTTGTGATTGTTATTTCTTGTTGAGTTTCCAGTGGTGTTGTTGTGTTACTTTGTACTAGTAACTCAGTACTTTACTCATAGCCAATGAGCTTCATTCAAATTAAAGCGTTTATTGTTTTCCTTTTCAAGTATTACTCGGAAAATCTACTTGATTTAGTTACTTAACTTGGACTGATGGTTACGCAATTCGGACGGAGGGTTAGGCGATTCGGACGGAGGGTTAGGCGATTCGGACGGAGGGTTAGGCGATTCGGACGACTGCTTGCGCGAGGTAAGGCGATTTGGACGAAGGGTTAGGCGATTCGGACGATTGCGCCAAGAGAGACAACCAAGCAATTATCGTCTGAATAGCGGTAGACCCCTGCCTGAAAGCTCTTGATTCTTGGTAAGTTTCGGAAAAATTCAGATGAGAGTGTTGACAGAAGGATCGAGCCTTCCACAAGCCGGTTTTCTACTATAGTTTGGTTTACTAGTCGCATTTTAGCGGATTGGCCAGACATCAAATATGCGTCCGAGTGAAGTTCAAAATTCGGCGTATGTGAAGGGGTTGGAGTGAAAGATTATGTGACTCCTGTGTATATTATTTTCAATTATAGAACTCCTGTGTAAATTATGCGGCGTGAATGCTCTATGAGAGAACACTTATGAAAAACATCTTCGTTCTGTTTCCCAACTTGTTTCGTTCGTTGAAAAACACGTCACTCGAGGTCAGAATGACTTGGTCTGAACCGTTAACTCGAGGAAAGGTGGTGGTACTGATTGGTTTGGTTTTACAGTGTACAGTTCGCGGTTTGGTTCAACAAACGCGCGGATTTCCAGTGAACTGGCCGACAGAACTGATATTCAAATGAAAGTCTGCCCCTTAGGTTGGACCCTTCTTCCGAACCACTAGTCAACGTTCAACGACAAACAGCGCTACAACACACTGGAGGTAAAATAGGGATTTAACTTTACCCCCATATAATGATGGAGCTCGGCAACAGATGTTGTTTTCGACATGACTTCATTTAACAGGATAATCTGCTCTGGTACTGTGTTTTGTACAGTGGTACTCACTCTTCAGTAATTGTTCAACCAAGAACCCAGTGATTTATTGTCGCCGAAAAAGCGGAATCATTAAAGAAGCACTCTTACAAATACATCATTGACCTTGCTGCCAGAGCGACCACTCACATCTGATCACACGCAAGGAACATCCGAACAGTATAAATCGTTGGTACTGTTTACAGTTCCATGATTGTTGGTGTTTTCATTTATCTCCGCCAAACTCCAGGGCACGAACGGAGTCGCATCATTGAGGATAAGAATAAACTCTCATAATATACCAACATTTCATTTTCACAGAGATTGCACACTTGTGAATTTCGTTATTGACAATGGGGTTCTCTTGGTGAATGGACGAGCTTACAATGCCCCAGCACAAGATTTCATTCTGCGAAACTCAAGTTTCCGTTTTGGCGCTCGGACTAGGCGCCAAATGGCGCCAAAACCTGAACACACGACATCATCAATATAATCGTCTGAAACAGTTAATGGTCCTCACATGGCGAATAAGTTGATTCTGAAAATGAAAAAGTCTGTTGGCGCCGGGCGCTGGCGCCAAAGTTTAAAAAATGTCAGTTGTCGTCAATTAAACTGTTTCAAGTTAATATATAATGAATTATCAAATGTGAAATATAGATTCACATTTTCCAAATCGAATTTTGTCTTCTGGCGCTCGGAACTGTCGCCAAATGGCGCCAAAACCAGAACACACAAAATCGTCAATTGAGTCGTTTGAAATTTGCTCCATTCAATAATTAACACATAAAGTGTGAGCTGGCAGCTCAAAAACTGAGAAATTTCGTTCCGTTGTGGCGCCAGACGGGTGCGCCAATTGGCGCCGAAACAATAACAAGAAAGTTTTAATATGAAGGTTTGTAATTTGGTAAGGATAATGATCACTACATTGCAAGTGAGTTGGTGTCTCAAATATTGTAAATTTGTCAATGGCGCAGTTCCGTTTGCCTATCGGTGACAAACCCGGTGTACATGTCTTAGTCAATCGACACATTTCTTGTTTTTGTTCAGTTGTTGATAATCACGGGCTGAGTAACTCGCGTTATAATACAATACCAGCAATTCCATGGCCTACATTCGGCTTTTTACAAACAAAAAACTGTCAAATAATGAAGTAACAAAATCCGATTTACAAGAAATTCGAATTTACAAGAGATTTGATGTAGTGAATTCACAAGATCCACTCTGTGAATAGGCGAAATGGGAAGTTGTAAGAGTACAACTAGCAAAAAGAGAACAACTAGTAAAAAGTGGGGGAACCAACAAATGTGTGAGTTGTGTTTGGTTCGACCTCTATACTCTATATCAGCAAAAATTGAACAATACAATATTCTGTGATACTGTAGCAGAAGTATTCTGCATAAATAGAACAATACCAATGTTGCACAATGGTTCACAACGCACGCATGTCGTCGAAGTCCACATGAAATACCCTTCAGCTATTTCTGAACTATTATGCGGGCTTTGTGAACCATTGTGCAACATTGGTATTGTTCTATTTTTGCAGAATACTTCTGCTACAGTATCACAGAATATTGTATTGTTCAATTTTTGCTGATATAGAGGTCGAACCAAACACAACTCACACATTTGTTGGTTCCCCCACTTTTTACTAATCAAGTATTCATTTCTTGAGCAACACCCCTGAATGACCACAATTTTTCAATATCACCCTGTCGGTATTCCAAGTAAGTTACAACGTACAAACCGGAAAAACACAAATTCCTGAGTGATAGAAACTCTTTCTCGAGTTTAAAACAGCATCAGCAGAAATACATTTTTCAGTTCATGCAAGAAACTAGGAGTGTATATTTTTGGAGCAAGTTCGTGCCACATTGCCTCAAATAAATCTGTGTGTAACTGTATCGATGCACTAAAAAACGGTTTCAAACGTAACCCACCAAACCAACGTGACTCGAGAGGGAGAGAGAGAGAGAACATTGAACCGAAAAGCGGCTGCAAGATACAACCAGATAGTTTCATAGATTTTAAGATCCACTTAGTACACACATTTCAAAGAATGGTAATACCCACTTCAATTACTTTCGCTTCGCGCAACTGTATTCTTTACCAAAGAAGATGGTACATAAATTACAAACTTCTGTTCCGTAATTTAGTTGTGCGTAATGTGAAGGTTAGTATCGCGACCGGTGAAATGGGGCGGGGCCAATGATTTCAACGAACAAGAGGTGTAAATAAGTAATCGGTCAACCTCGGACGTCGATTGACAGCCGCTGTTCGTTTTTGATATCTAGTTACCTGACCTGAGAAAAACGCTAGAAATGAACTTCTATCGGTCGTAGGGTTGCTAATCGAATCGAGAGTTTTTCGAGTTCGAGTTTTTTTTTAACAACCCTAATCGGTCATGATAAAAAAAAACGAAATCAAGTACTGCGTGTGTGTAAAAACTCTTAGTTGATCTCCCACTCTGCTGTAACATGTAACGTGATGACGCAAACTAGCGTAACCGGATGCTGATATCAATTCCACAAATAACCTATCGATCAAAAAAGTTTTTGCCTGGTTTGGTGAGAATTAGGACTATTAGAAAACCTGCCGAGAGCAGCTATCTGACCTAAAGATCAGGTTTCGACAAAATAGTTCAAATGAACAGTTGACTCTGTTGCTCATAGATATGTTACATGCATTCCACTACACCACTAAATGACACAAATGATTGTTCTGAGTAAATTTCAACCTTGTTGTTTTCCTATCTGAAGAGTCCACATTATGATATAAATGTAAATCCCGGTGCTCTTTAGTCATTTCCACTCTTTTGATGTGCAAACACAAAGTTCATCTTCCCTATTGGAGGTTTTTTTTCGATCCCCCTCTTATAAGTGTTTGCCGCCAATATAATCGATTGGGTTGGGTGCACACTGCACTATTAGACTGGTCTCACACCGAGGTTTTTTCACCTAAACGGAAATAGCAGCAAACAACCGCAGTTTGCAAAATTGATTTGTTTCACACCAGTAAAATCTATACCACTCAGTATAAAAAAAAACGAAGAACAAAAAAAAACGGGGTGAAAAAAGTAAAGATTAATTCATGAAAAAGTGGGGGCCCAACGACTGTGAGATTTGTCTTCTGCTGTGCCTTAGACAGCTACTCTCAAATGGAGCAGCCACTGCTACAAAAACCGAAAAATACTAATATACTCAAGTATAACTGCTCATTACAAACATACAAAAGTCGGAAAATATTTTTTCAAACCTGTAAACTAGAATCTACAAATCACAGATGTTAACTCAACGTAGTCAATTGTAAAGTTTCTGGTGTTGTGCACAATGGTTTGCAGTTTTTTGTCGTTACTTCAACTCTAGGTGCTACGTTTGTCATATTGTTCAACAGTTGTTCTCTCTTTCGCAGCTGTGATTTGTAGATTCTAGTTTACAGGTTTGAAAAAACATTTTACGACTTTTGTATGTTTGTAATGAACAGTTATACTTGAGTATATTAGTTTTTTTCGGTTTTTGTAGCAGTGGCTGCTCCATTTGAGAGTAGCTGTCTAAGGGGCGCACAGCAGAAGACAAATCTCACAGTCGTTGGGCCCCCACTTTTTCATGAATTTTTCTCTTTTCGTATACATGGCGTAGGTATGTAGTTTGATCTGTAAGGTGCAGATAAAAAATTTTCTCAATGAACCACTTGTCAAGAATCACCATCATTCGAAAAAATATGACGTCAACATTGCAGTTCTAAAAACTCACTTCATCTGCTCTTCAGAATCCCAGAATACATCATGTTTGAATAAAGTTTCGTCGTGAATTGACGATTTTTAAGAAACTTTCAGCATTCGAAAACATATTTCACGTTTTTTTTTAAACATATTTCACGTTTTTTATTTTTTAGAAGTGGACGTCATCTGGCCTTCTGAATTCCAGAATAAATCATATTCAGATGGAGCTTCATCGTTAATCTACCATTTTCAAGATATTTTCAGCATTCGCAAATATATTTCACGTCAATTCTGCACTTCAAAAGCTGACGTCATCTGGCCTTCTGAATCCCAGAATACGTCACTCCTAGATTGAGTTTCACCGTTAGTTGACCCTTTCTAAGATATTACCATCATTTGAAAATATATGTGACGTCTACTTTGCACTTCAAAAATGACGTCATCTGGTCTCCAGAATCCTGAAGGACGTCAGAAATAGAATACTTCATATTCAAACAAATCTCACGATGGCATCATATTCCAATTTTCAAGCAAATCGGTAATTGTTTCTCTAAGTTACAGTGAGTTTGAGTTGTCGACCGGACAGTGAGAGTGAGAGAGCGTGCTGAATGGACAGACGCAGACACTTTCCGAAAAATGTCTTTAACTTAGATTAAAACAATTTTTTCGAAAACAATTTTTGGTCCGCCAGGGTTTCAGTAGATATTACATCCCTTACACGATTTGCAACTAAATCGGTTGAGTAGAAACCCTTGAAATGGGAATTTTCCCTTATCACGATTACACACTCCGAAAACGTCTATAACTTTGACAAAAACAATTTTTTCCTAATTTTTTCTGGTCCGCTAGGGTTTGAGTAGGTATCACATGTCTTCCACAATTTTCAACGAAATCGATTAAGTAGAAACCCTTAAACTGGGAATTTTCTCTTGTCACAACCCTTTTCGGATAAAACGTGGACAAGGAATATAATTTCAGCGATTTCGGATGAAACGTGGACAAGGACTATGAAAAAGTTACAATGAAAAAATGTTTTGAGAAAAAGGCTAATCTCGCTTGGTTCAAAATTTCACAAAAACAATACTGATTTTTTTATAACCGAAAAGGAAACTTTTTGAAAAGGGAACTAACTCACAACGATCTAGCTCATTTTCCGTCGTTTTTCAAGAAAATAAAAACTACCCTCTTCCTCAAATTTCATTGTACGGTTGTTTGTTGTAATTTGAAATTTTTATTGTAATTTTATTGTATTCCTTGTACACGTTTTTTTCAAAACTAATCCTTACTTTCTTTACACTAGTTTTTCATACTAATTAAATTTTTCTCTATAGTTCCGGAATAACTGTAATTAGAATGAATGTCATTTCAAAACAATGAGCAAAACGATGGATGTTATTCTTGAACAATAACCGTTTTTAGCGCCAGAAGTTTAGTACAAATGACGTAATTGGAACTTTGTTCGAGGGAGAGCAAAATTCGTGCTCCAGCTGGAAGTAGAACCTTCGTTCGCTGTACGTGAATAAAGCGAATAGCCAATCCGCCGTTCAGAAAGGTGAATGGTAGTTAAAACCAAAATTTATCAGCTTGTTATGAGTTTTTGTTACAAACCTTTATCTGACTACACGTAAAAATCTTTTTTCATTTCTATTCTCACAAAACCAGTCGGTCCACCTTTTTTTGCGAGACCATTTTTGACCCTATTACACTGGATTTTCTCACTTCAGACACACCTGAAGACTACGTATACCCTAACTTTATTCGCTTCGTGACAGTGTGAAAGTTTTTTGAATAAGTTGATTTTGAGCAAAACTATGCCCAGATTCAAGGTGGCGGACAAGTTTGTCGCCGCCGCCGCGGCCCGCGCGGAAGATACTTCTGCGGAACGTTCGGCTCTTCAATTTCTCTCAGCGAATTTGACCTACAACGTGATCGTCATGTCGTTTGATCGTCATGTCGTCTGATCGTCATGTCGTTTGATCGTCATGTCGTCTGATCGTCATGTCGCCGTCATGTCGTTGTAGACGTGTGCCCTTTCTTGATTTTTTGCGAATATCTAAGAAAATGGTCGGGAAACTAGCGAAAATGATGCAAGAAACTGTGTTGAAATGTCTGCAGACCTTGAAACAAGAACTAATGTCCAAAACGCGCAACGAATGGAACTAATACAAAATATCGAACGTTAACTAATGTCAAAAACGCACAATGAATGGAACATATACGAAGTATTGAACGTACTAACACTTCTCTGCAAGAAGTATGGTTTATTCAGTTTGTGTTGTGAGAATGGGATCACACTTTTTATTATTCCTGGACTGGCTGTAAATGCGACGATAGACGAATTTCGGAAAAACCAATTTTTTAAACAAATAAACAACAAAACTCCGATTGACGAACCAAACCGAACCACAAGGTCGGGACCACATTTGGAATTTCCCACGTTCTGTGAGCGTAGTCACCACTGCAGTTGCTCAACTTATTGATTATCGATCTTTGTTTTTCAGGCACAACTCGATTCTTTAGGAAATGAGATCTGCCTGAAGGGACATAGCCTGTTCGGACGAATTTTTCAATGGTCGTCTCGAGAGGCCGTGGGAATATGAGAAATCGCCGAATTGGTTGTCTCTTATGAATCATCCGAATCGCCTAACTACCGACGACAGAGAAATCGTCCGAATGGCCTAATGTGGCAACGATTTCAGCCTGAACCCAAAAACTAAGACCGTATCGTGAGTAGTTAGTGAGAGTTAGGTGACAAGACGCATTATTGAGATAAACTAATTATGAAATGGGCGGAACTTTGCTTGACCCTTAAAAAACTAAAGAGCTAGCTACGCTCGCAACTAGTTTTCACTGTATAAACACTTTTTTCAGAGAAAGCTCCAATTCGCATTCGGAGCTACACATCCGGAGTTGTCAGTACTTCTTCAGCAAATTCAGAAGGAGCATCTTGTTTCTGAACACATTCTCAGAAATGCAATCAAGGTAATAATAGCTTATAGAAGTAATTTTCAGTTGATTCAATTGATCAGAAACGATTCATCCTGCTAGATCTATTTCAGTTCACGTTTCAATCAAATATACGTAAAAAAATCTTTTTTAAAATGGCCTTAGCTCATGAGGCATGAGCTCAGGCAGCTAGGTGAATATTTCGTTTTGTGTCACGATTCATGTATTATACTTGTAATACTTGTTTTGAGGGAACCGCTCCGGAAGTGAACAATTTCGACCTGGCGAGGCGAGCTGCAGTCAAGGAAAAGATGGAAGCTTTCGCTGTCAAGATCGCATCAACTTCTCCGACAGCCGATGAGGTGACAGAGTACCTCCTGGACATGTCGCAGCATTCCACTCACAAGTCGCACAAGAAGAAGTAGTGATGTGTATATATGTAAATAGTTTGTTAGTTATTATTGTTGTGATTGTTATTTCTTGTTGAGTTTCCAGTGGTGTTGTTGTGTTACTTTGTACTAGTAACTCAGTACTTTACTCATAGCCAATGAGCTTCATTCAAATTAAAGCGTTTATTGTTTTCCTTTTCAAGTATTACTCGGAAAATCTACTTGATTTAGTTACTTAACCTGGACTGATGGTTACGCGATTCGGACGGAGGGTTAGGCGATTCGGACGGAGGGTTAGGCGATTCGGACGGAGGGTTAGGCGATTCGGACAACTGCTTGCGCGAGGTAAGGCGATTTGGACGAAGGGTTAGGCGATTCGGACGATTGCGCCAAGAGAGACAACCAAGCAATTATCGTCTGAATAGCGGTAGACCCCTGCCTGAAAGCTCTTGATTCTTGGTAAGTTTCGGAAAAATTCAGATGAGAGTGTTGACAGAAGGATCGAGCCCTCCACAAGCCGGTTTTCTACTATAGTTTGGTTTACTAGTCGCATTTTAGCGGAATGGCCAGATATCAAATATGCGTCCGAGTGAAGTTCAAAATTCGGCGTATGTGAAGGGGTTGGAGTGAAAGATTATGTGACTCCTGTGTATATTATTTTCAATTATAGAAATCCTGTGTAAATTATGCGGCGTGAATGCTCTATGAGAGAACACTTATGAAAAACATCTTCGTTCTGTTTCCCAACTTGTTTCGTTCGTTGAAAAACACGTCACTCGAGGTCAGAATGACTCCGTCTGAACCGTTAACTCGAGGAAAGGTGGTGGTACTGATTGGTTTGGTTTTACAGTGTACAGTTCGCGGTTTGGTTCAACAAACGCGCGGATTTTCAGTGGCCGACAGAACTGATATTCAAATGAAAGTCTGCCCCTTAGGTTGGACCCTTCTTCCGAACCACTAGTCAACGTTCAACGACAAACAGCGCTACAACACACTGGAGGTAAAATATGGATTTAACTTTACCCCCATATAATGATGGAGCTCGGCAACAGATGTTGTTTTCGACATGACTTCATTTAACAGGATAATCTGCTCCGGTACTGTGTTTTGTACAGTGGTACTCACTCTTCAGTAATAGTTCAACCAAGAACCCAGTGATTTATTGTCGCCGAAAAAGCGGAATCATTAAAGAAGCACTCTTACAGATACATCATTGACCTTGCTGCCAGAGCGACCACTCACATCTGATCACACGCAAGGAACATCCGAACAGTATAAATCGTTGGTACTGTTTACAGTTCCATGATTGTTGGTGTTTTCATTTATCTCCGCCAAACTCCAGGGCACGAACGGAGTCGCATCATTGAGGATAAGAATAAACTCTCATAATATACCAACATTTCATTTTCACAGAGATTGCACACTTGTGAATTTCGTTATTGACAATGGGGTTCTCTTGGTGAATGGACGAGCTTACAATGCCCCAGCACAAAGCGCTTTGTGTGATGCCGAGACGACGAACAATAATAACTAGTTGCGCTCCAATCGATACATGACGTTGCAGTCTGTAATAACCTATTGATCGCGGCGGCTTGTCAGTGTAGGAGTGCAGAATGAACAATGGTCATAGACGCAGACGGGCGCCACAATCAATTCACGGCGGTTTTCGTCATCAGGCAATAACCGGGCGTCTGAGACAGAAGTGTAATCCATGAAATCACATGACATGGAAGAGAAATAAACATAGTTCTGCTTTTCGAAGTAAAATTATTTTTGGAATGAAAACAACATAACATTTGGGAGAAAAACTGTTGAAACAAAGTGGAAACGCGAAAAAACTCATAGAAGAATGTTAGTAGTTTGGATAAAAATGGTTTCACGTACTGTATGTACGCGGTGTCTCTATACGTAAATGTACATAAAATGAATGAGCACTTTCACTGGAGCTATCAACAGCTCCTCAAGAGGCTATTTCCGATAAGATTGTAAGTTGTTGATCTTGTTTTCATTTGCAAGTAGTATGCGCTCAGTCCAGACAACGAGAGTGATTGATGGCCGGCCAGAGAGACAGAGTGTCTGGTTCCGCCCTCGCCACTCTTTGTTCTTTGTGTGGGGCCCCGCGAGAGGTCGCTATCAGAAAAGTCACGCCAGTCTGTAAACAACATCATTGCTCAAATGAATAGAAACTTTCCAAGTTTAGGTTTACTGAGCCACAAATATATGTGTTTAGAGTGCAAAAACACTGGTTTTGCTGGTTGATTTTGCTGGGAGAAAAACAGAGAAGTTGGGGTTCCCTATCGGCTAATTCAGTAGCCATTGGAGTATTACTCTAAACGTGTTAGGTTTCGACCTTGATCGGCTACGTCATTATTACGCGTTTGAATCATTTTTCTCGATACCGCACTAACGTGGTGGGTAGTAATGGGTATGCGCCAGATGTAATAATTATGTGGGCGGCGCCCGCATATCGATCGCAAAGAGTGTAGGCTAGGGCCAGGCCGCAGAAGTGATAACAGCTGTTAGAGACTCAGACAGTGAACGAACCGCCCACTATCATTGTTCATGGTGCGCGCGTTGGAGAAGGTGCCACCAACTTTCATTGATCGCTTCCTCTGCGCATGGCTCATCAAACGGCGTCTACCGAACCACCGAACTAAGAAATCAAATTCATAGATTAATTATTGTTTACTTTTGATCATTTGACACTGTATTCTAGAACCGTTGTGAGATACGTTTGCAAGACTCGGTCCGTTGGATGGTTCACGCTTTGATCATGAAATTGGCCGTCCTTCAGTTGTTTGAAATGAATCAATTCAGTTATGAATGTACTTTAACTTGGTTGAGAGAATTTAGCAGTTCATAAACCGCGATCCGGTAAGGCAGGATTCATACATTTCGCTGCCAATTCTCATAACAACAGCGGCCGCTGTCAAGCATTCGTTAAAATGCTGTTCCTGCAGGAGTTTGCAGCATGAATTCGCGCGACATAGCTAAGCTACGAAAAGTATGAATTCGCTGCTCGCATATTTTTTCGAAACATTTAATTTCGTTCTTATAACTATAGTTTCGCTTCGGATGGAAGTAGTTGTAGTTTGTGACTCCTTGCGCAATAAACCGGGAAAAGTGATTTCTTGGCTGGCACTCACGCACGCAACGCGAGAATAATCAGAAAAGTTGGAATCGTTATCGTGCGGCGGACCGCTCATTTTACAACCGCAGAGTGAATTGAGATGAATGCCCTGTTAACACTCGAGAGTCGAGAATGATAAAACACGCACGCACGAGCCCGCACGCAAGCACGCGCTTCGTCAAAAAATTGATCTGGGTTGACTATTTTGCAACGAAACCAGGGGTGGAGTAAAAACCACGCAAATTGTGGAAATATAGTGTGATTCAGGTAAAAAGTTTAAAAAATGAACTTAAAAATTTAAAAGGTGAAAACTCGAAAAATGTAAGGAAAAGCGATTACCGGCTTACGACGTGTGGAAAAGTTATATTCATCTGACCTTTTCTGTTGATAGAATGACCCCCACCCAAGGCCAATCGAGAATGGGGGAGAGGGGATGCATTCGAAGTTGGATAGGGCTAAAATATAATGTTTTCAAGTAATTTACTACTGTTACAAACTTCCAGAGATGAGCTAATTGACCGTGCTAATTTTATAAGTATAGATCGAAAATTGGAAATGGGCGCGAGCCAAAGTATCAGAGTTTTCACCCGAAACTTGGGATTGTTGAATAACAATACTGTCCACAAATATGGGCATATAATTGAAGGCGAACGCGATCAAAAATATTCTTGTTCTTGGTGACCTGAAATCAAGCAGATACTGCAAATAGTGGAATAGCCGCCATTTTCTGGCCCACTGGCAAACTAGTAGACATGATTATAGGCTGTCAAAAACATTTTAGACCCGAAAATAGTAAGACAACATTTTTCTTTGCCGTCACCTTAAACTTCATGGACATATTCATAATATGCATCATTTTCTGTTTTCAAAATTTCATTTCAAGTTCTTTAATCTTGAAGTTGTTGACGCGACGTGCGCAGAACTAACTTTCAGCTTGTCTAATTCTAGCCAAATTCAATTTTTGTCGCGCCGCGTGCATACGTTACGTGCGCGATGTAAATGTTGACTTCATATTCGAATTTACCCTAGTCAAAAATCCCGATCCTCCAAGTTTCATCCCAATCCGTTCACTTTTGATTTTGTCGCGTCGCGTGCGCGCAGGCGTGAAACAAATCATAGTTCGTTTTTAACAGTGGGGATGGTTGGTTATTCCATTTTTCTCTGACTACTAACTTCTAGTATAATCGTCCTTTTTCCGTGTCGCTGTATCTCTCTTTCTCTCTCTCTCTCTCTCTCTCTCTCTCTCTCTCTCTCTCTCTCTCTCTCTCACTCTCTCTCTCTCACCCTCTCTCTATTTTATTTCAATGCGTTTTCACTCACTCCCGCTTTCATTTCTCTCCCTCCATCTGTTTCTCCTTTCTCTCTTTTTCTGCTACGTTTTCTGGTTCTTTTAGCTTTCTACTCTATCTCAACTATTTCTCTCTCTCTCTCTCTCTCCCTTTCTCTCTCTCTCTCTCGCTCTCTCCCTCCCTCGCTCTCTCAGTCTCTGTCTTCTCCGGTCTTTTCCAACTTTTTAGTTAGTTTATTACCTGTAAACTAATTTAACTAATTGTCTTTTGTGGCTATCCAGTTACGCGTGTTATCTAATTGCTGGGCTACTTAACCGCCAGATGTCTTAGTATTAGGTGCACCCGCCTCTCTATCGATTGAAATAAGTCGGAGCTAGAGTCAGACGACAAGAGTGATAGCAAGTGGTCAGAGAGGCAGACAGTGAGTGCCCGCCCCCGCACATCAGTGTTCGCAGCGTGCGCACCAGGGAAGGTGTCTACAATTCCATTCATTATTTACCTCTTCCGATTGTCCTTTTCATATTCACCCATGTTTTTGACCATTTGCAACTGTTTGAAAGTATTTCTTTCTCTTTTTCTCTTTCTCTCTCTTTCTCTCTCTCTTTCCTTCTCTCTGTCTTTATATCTCTCTCTGTCTTTCTCTTCTCTATCTTTCTCGCTCTCTTTCACTCTCTCTCTTTCTTTCTCCCTCTCTCTCTTTCTCTCTCTCTTTCTCTCTCTCTCCTTCTCTCTCTCTTTCTCTCTCTCTCTCTCCTTCTCTCTCTCTTTCTCTCTCTCTTTCTCACTCTCTCTCTCTCTTTCTCTCTCTCTCTCTCACTCTGTCTCTCTCTTTTTTATTTCAAACGTTTACTAACTCACTTCCTTTTTCATTTCTCTCCCTCCATCTCTTTTATTTCTCTATTTTTCCGCTACTTTTCTGGTTCTTTTAGCTTTCTACTCTATCTCAACTATTTCTCTCTCTCTCTCTCCCTCTCTCTCTCCCTCTCTCTCGCTCTTTCCCTCCCTCCCTCTCTCTCTCTATCTCTGTCTTCTCCGGTCTTCTCCAACTCTTTAGTTAGTTTATTACCTGTAAACTAATTGAAATAATTGTCTTTTGTCGCCACCCAGTACCGCGTCATAGGAACTTCTAGCCCACAGTTAAGACACTGGTAGAACGGTAGTAACAGTTAAACGGTGGTGGTATGGTCGTAAACGTCCCGCGATTCAGTGGTAAACTTGTGGTAACGTTGAATCACGATTACTACCAGTAAATCGGTGACGTATCTCAATTAACCTCAGAAATGAACTAGATATCTAATACCACATGTGATACCTATACTAGATACGGATGTCTGCGAAACTGCTCTGCCGGCTTCTGGCTGTTTTCGGTTTAATTACCCAAGTTTGAGGTACTTTTCACCTCTGAAGCAAACTTAGTATTTGGTACGTGAGGACTAGATACTAGAGGAGCCATGAAAAGATAATTAAATTTTGTTTTATAAAAAAAATAATTTTTAAGTGTTTTATTTTCGATAATTCGAAATAATTTTACTGCTGTTTTACTGCAGTTGAACTACAACTTTAATGGCGTTTTACTGCAGTAGCGACACCGAACTACTACCGTTTTACGACTGGTGATACTGCAGTAACACTACCAGTAAAACGGCAGTAGTACGGTGTCGCTACTGTAGTAGAACGCCGGTTTTATCTTTACAGTGCGTGTTATTTAATTGCTGAAATACTTAACCGCCAGATGTAGTATTAGGTGCACCCGCCCCCGTATCGATTGAAATAAGTCGGAGCTAGAGTCAGACGACAAGAGTGATAACAACTGGTCAGAGAGGCAGACAGTGAGTGCCCCGCCTCCGCACATCAGTGTTCGCAGCGCGCGTACCAGGGAAGGTGTCTGCAATTGCCTTCATTATTTACCTCTTTCAATTGTCCTTTTCATATTCAACCATGTTTTTGACCATTTGCAACTGTTTGAAAGTTTTTCTCTTTCTCTTTCTCTCTCTTTCTCTCTCCTTCTCTCTGTCTTTCTATCTCTTTCTCTCTGTTTTTCTCTTCTCTATCTTTCTCTCTCTCTTTCTCTGTTCCTCTCTTTTTCTTTCTCTCTTTTTCTCTCTCTCTTTTTCTCTCTCTTTCGCTATCTGTCTCTCTTTCTCTCTCTCTCTCTCTCTCTCTCTCTCTCTCTCTCTCTCTCTCTCTCTATTTTCTTCTTCAAACTCTTCCGTACCACTTTCACTTTCTTCTGTTCTTCATCCCCCATCCTTTTGTTCTAATTTTCTTAATTTTTGCTCCTTTCTCTTTATTCTCGCTCTCTATTCTCTCTCTCTCTCTCTCTTTCTCTTCCACTCTCTCTATTCCTCTCTCCCTCGCTCTCTCTTTCTATTTCTCTCTCTTCATTCTTTTTTCAGCTCTTCCTCCTTCACTTTCTTTCTTTGTTCTCCACTTTTGAACGGTAGTTAGTCAATGACCTGTAATTGAAGTAATTCTCCGCTGCCGCTGATTCATTGCCGTTTATTATTTGGAGTACGATTAAGAGATTAAGTGTCAATTATACTAATTGCTAAGTTTCGCACACTAATATCCAGTGACGTGTGTTATCTAATTGCTGGAATACTTAACCGCCAGATGTAGTATTAGGTGCACCCGCCCCCGTATCGATTGAAATAAGTCGGAGCTAGAGTGAGACGACAAGAGTGATAACAACTAGTCAGAGATGCAGACAGTGAGTGCCCCGCCCACGCGCCATCAGTGTTCGCAGTGCGCGCACCAGACAAGGTGTTCGCAATTCCATCGATTAATTATCTATTCTCTAGCTCGTACACAATCACAACCATTCGAACTCAATTAAACTTTCGTTGGCTTTACAAAAGTTCTAATGCACTGTATTAGTATTATAAAAGCATTTTTCATACCGCATGCTCTATTTTTTCTTACTTTTCTTCACACTTCTTCGGTTCTCTCTATCTTTTTCTAACCCTTCCTCTATTTGTTACACTATATCTAATCGTTCAATGTCGCTCTACTATGTTCATATTATATTCGATATTTCTCATTAGTGTCTTTCTCTTTCATTTTGATTTCTCTCTCGCTTGTTTGAATATCGATTTCAGATATCGAGTGGAAATCTATTGCTGTTCGAAGCTAATGGGTTGATACTACGGACTCAAACATCATGGAATCTGGAAAGGTATCCCTAATATTTACTTTTCGGCGTTAATTCGTGCCAGGTGCCGGCTGAAATGTCTGGTGTACAAGCGATGTGAGATCTGCACACTGCTACAATAATAATAATAATTCATTCGTTCATATGTTTCACAATAAAGTTTTGCTAATGAAACAGGGCGCGAGGAAGGGTTTTGATTTAGAAAGTCCAGTTATCCTGTTTCAGTTCCAGGAAGCGCGAAAAAAACACTAATTAATTATCGCCAAAAAAGTGCAATCGCAATCATACGTAGAAAAGGCTCACATTTGGTCGAAAAAAGTGCGCATGAGCCTCCCCAAAAAGTAAGCATATGTCATAAAAAAAATCAAATTCCACCGAGAACCTGTAACATTGCCCCAAAAAGTGAGCATGCCCCGGTCAAAATCGGGCGAAAGTGAGCATCAGTCAACATCAAAATAAAGGTGTATTTTACGTATGATCGCAATTTATTGTCATTGTAACAGTTTAGCAGTTTCCTGGCCGCCTAGAATGACTGTGACTGGGGCGCTAACTGCAGGAAACAGGCAACTGCTTTTGCTACCAGTTGTTCGCTGAGCTTACCTATGTGTCGAAAAATGACTCCCCTCCTTTTTTTTTAACAAATAAACGGAAAATTCCGAGAGAATTTTCGTTTGTTTGCTGAAAACGTGCAATTTTTAACCCGTTCTGGACCGAAAACGACCTTCCTCCTTGACTTTTTTGGTTTGCCAAGCCACATCTGCCCTCCCCTGCATGGGCGAGAGTTTCCAAAAAAGGGCGGGGCATTCCGGTACGTTCCGCCGTACAAGTTATTTTTGATACATAAAAAGTGACTTTTGGTATATTTTTCCAAAAAAAAATGTAAGCGAAAACTCATATTTCTCAAAATTGTGTTTTGAGCTATTGATTGCGTGCCCCGCCCACTTTTGGGAATTCTCGTAGATATTCTGGGACGCCTGTCTTCTAACCAGTGGCCGTATTTTGTAAGCTCAAATGGCTGGGTAAGCTATTTGAGTATAATTCAAATAGCGTACTACAAACTACTCACTCATTTGTTTGGATATTTATCTTCTTCTTTTGCAAACCTGCGCTTAATTAGCAGAAATAATAGTAACCTGAATTAGAATTTGGTTATTGAAATTTTGTTCAAATAGCTTACCCGGCTATAGTGATAGCCAACGGAAAGGTGGTAGGGTACTGTATATCTCGCTTTCCGCTGTGTAAGCACGCATGTGTTCTATTCCTCAACATGCCCGTTATGTACTCTAATAGCGCAGTGGTTAGCGGCCGGCTACGAATCTTTTGCTCGCAGGTTCGATTCCGGTGAGAGACATAAATGTATAAATTTGGCACCCACTATATTTGAGCTTACAAAACACGGGTACAGAACATTTAAGTAGCCAAAAAAGTACAAATATGGAAACGATGAAGTTTTTATTTTCCTTCGCACACTGGTATGTAGCAGGGTCTTTAGAGAGAAAACCTCAGGCTCGACAGTTGAAGACGTTGAGTGGTGAAATTTTGAACGTACAGCGCCGCTGAGAACATATCTTTTGACATATCTGGTTCAGGGTCTATGAGAGCGAAATCGCAAACATTTCCAGTTGTAGCGAACAATTTACCTGCAGTGTAAGCGGCTAATGCTCACCATCAGTCATGATCATTGTGGCCAACTCTACAACTAACCGGGTTTTCAGGTAACCTAACCCTTTTTTGGTAACCTTTTTTTCAGGTTACCTTAGTAGGTAACCTGGAAGTAACCTAAAACTAAAATCCGGTTACCGATAAAACTAATGGTAAAAACCACATTTTGCGCTAGAAAAACAGGTAACCAGTTTTTCATTTTAGGTTACCATCCGGTTACCTACTGAGGTAACCTGAAAAATAGGTTACCAAAAAAGGGTTAGGTTACCTAAAAACCCGGTTACATATAAAATTCATCAATCATTGTAGTGCAGTGCATACACCAAACACCAGCCGACTTTTTTTCCAAAAAGGTTTTTTGAAGAATCGGTAACGAAATTTGGAAATTTGAAAAATTTGTGTTTTGACCAGAAACGCCGTTTTTTAAACAAAGTAGGTAAGGAGGAGGGCCCTTTTGTAAAAAAAATCGGGAGGGAGAGCCGCTCAAAAAAGTCACCCAGATGTATGGCGCAGGGGTAGAAATTACGCTTGCTACTCAGACTCCCTGGTGGATGTACAACGAGCAGGGGAAATGTACTCTCCTTGGGGGTGTATAATACTCGTGGAAAGTCACAGAAAGATGCTATATTTTCAGGATGCACATCTTTCCGAGATTGGTTCAAGAGTTCCGTTGCATACAGTACCACTAGAGGATGACAAGCAATCGATATTTTCTATACAAGAAGCACAGGTGCGGAATTTTCGGGTATAAAAATATTAACGAACGAGTAGTTCGTTTTTTTGAATTTTTGTGGCTAGTCGGACAACTTTACCAAGTGGGTGTGAACTGTGAAACATGACTATTCATAGAACGAAGATCCAGCATTGACTTCCTCCAAGAAAGAAAAGAGCGGCTCACGCAAAAAGTCGACTCGCAAGTCTACAGGAGGCCGACCACTCGCCACGGTGTTGCCAAGCACTTCGAGGTCCGAGGAGGTAACGGCGTTTTCACAGAACTGTGGTAAATTCTATATCTAACCGGGTTTTAGGTAACCTAACCCTTTTTCGGTAACCTATTTTTCAGGTTACCTCAGTAAGTAACCGGTTGGTAACCTAAATGAAAAACCGGTTACCTGTTTTTTTAACGCAAAATGTGATTTTTACCATTAGTTTGAACGTTAACCGGATTTTAGTTTCGGGTTACTTTCAGGTTACCTACCAAGGTAACCTCAAAAAGAGGTTACCAAAAAAGGGTTAGGTTACCTAAAAACCCGGTTAGTTGTAGAATTGGTCCAGAAGTGTTTGAAAAATAAAAAAAATTAAGCGATTTTTCGTGCATGAGAGAGAAGCATTTCGATTTGACGTGATTTAATGAATCTTGAAATCTTAAGTGTTGTGTGAAAGCAGCTAGGTTAAAATCGTCATGGACTGAACGAATTCAGATTCGAGTTACCTAGTAACTAAAGTAACCACGCGCTGGCACTTCAAATATTCCCATTCGGTGCGGTATTAATGGCGAACAACATGAGCTGGCAGTTACGATCGTAGATATAATAATAATACACCAATAAGGTCGACTATTTGAGAAAAAGGAGTCCGTTATCCGTTTTCAGATTTTAACCCGCGAAAGTAAATGATTTTGCTTTAGAAATAGGGACCTACTAATTACCGCACCTACCGCGCCGGGGGAAATACCGCACCGCGATTTGAAAATACCGCACCGTACCGCACCACCGCAAATTTGCGTATTTTTTTTCAAAAAAATTCAAAAAATCTTATTTTGTTACCGAAATTGTGTCTAAAGCAGAAATCATATTCTTTTCACTTGAAAACAACAATAGTGATCTCGAGATAATTTTCTGTGGAACTTTCTCACTAGAAGAACACGCTTTCAGTATTGCATTTTCGTTTTCTGTTGTGTAACTTCAAATTAATTCATGCCTTCAAATGTCATGAACCCATATAAACCTTACAACTGTTGATCGCCGGTCTCACCTGTCTCAATAGTGTGCTTTTTTTATTTCTGGAACCGTTTTTCGCAGACGTTTTTGTAACCCTTTCAACCAGTACGAATAAATGTGAATAATACTAGACAGGATGGAACGTATATGTGACCTCGCGTTTAGTAACTGAACGGTGATTCTAAACGTGACAATATGTGTACATGAGAGCTGGATCTCTGCATCGACAGATAGTTTGCTCTTAACGAAGTCCTAGCTGCTATGGGACAACAGTTTTGAGAGACCTGGCTAACTCGTAATGATCAACTACTCTCCTGTAGGTCCGACATTATACCGCTTTCTGTTGTTCAGGAAAACTGAAATTACCGTTATTATCAATGAACATTTCTGGAAATTGTCAGAAAATATCTTAGGTGCAGGCTTCGATGAAGATAGTGAAGTGAAGTGACCAATTTGCAGTTGAGTACAGAGAACATAAAGCTTAAATCACTCTCACCAGGATATGATATTTTTCTCCCTTCGAGGATAACGATAATAGAGTTAGAGATTTGTGCTCGGTGGCAAAAATTGTCAATTTTTGCAGGAAAGGGAATAAACTCATTGTGATCGGTCATTAGACATAATTTTCAGACTTGATGTATCTAAAGTGATAAAAAGGATAGGATTTATGCTTTGGAAACTATTTCTTCTTAGATTGAAGATTTTGAAATACACAAATTTGCGGTGGTGCGGTACGATGCGGTATTTTCAAATCGCGTGCGGTATTTTTCCGGTGCGGTAGGTGCGGTAATTAGTAGGTCCCTTAGAAATAGTACAATTTTTCCATGATTTTCTCGTTTTTGGCGGAAGTACATCCCGTTTTCTTCTAGCTGTCTGGACAACTTGTATGGGTTATGATAGTAATTATTTTTTGAAGTGGTTGAAATACGTATTCGTTAGTGTTTCGATTACAGACAGCCTCAGCTGAGACTGCCTCAACTGCCGCCTCTTCGTGTTCGGATGAGATCGATGGCGGAAGATTATATTCCAGGGGAGCACTGGTAATTTTCATTATCACTCTCGCGGACGCTTAAAGTATTGCAATTTAAAGTGCCGAATCGTAGGGATTGGTCCACATAGTCGTCCTTTTTTAACGCTTTACGGGCGCCGTACAGCCAATTTTTGGACCGCGGCGCTTCATTCAGCGCACTTGCGTATCTTTGTTCTACACACACACCCAATTTTGCTGACAAATAATTCAAGACAGCCTGCCGCGCATTGCGTGATCAATGGGGTGGTTATAGTTCGTTTCACCCCCACTGAGACTCCTCCTTACTGTAGAAAATGGAGCCGATCGAACGCGTTGCGGCGCCAGCGGTCGCTCCAGCCTTGGATATTTGCCAGTTTTCAACTGGCGGCGGCCGCGCCTGGTTTTATTTCCAAAATTTTCGTCTACTTTTTTCTTATTTATATTTTACATTTCACGTTAGTTTACAAATGTTGTAAATTATCATTTGTGTCCCATAGTGATCACTTATCGTTTCCTATCTGTGTAGTTTCGTGTTGTTCTGTGAAAATTATTTTTCAACATTTTTCGACGACAAAAGATTTGTCTTTTTGAAAAGTAAACCAGCTCATTTTACTCATTTGTATAATTCTAAAAACTTATTCTCAAACAAGTCCTTGTTAATTCTTCTGTGAATACAAGTGAATAAACAAAGACTCGTTTACAAACAAGTTGTTTTACTGTTCTTCCTCAGTGTACATACAATCATTTTACAGGTAGCGGTTCTGTTCCCACCGGGATTCAGTTGATGTGCGAGAGTCAGATATGTAGAAGTTGGTTACTGATGAGCGAGGTAAGCAGATTAGTTGATTATTCCGTCAGTTTATTACACTCTCCAAAAAGGAACCTGTTTTCCGATCAGAAAATG
The DNA here is from genome assembly GCA_964036275.1 of Litoditis marina. Taxonomy (NCBI): domain Eukaryota; kingdom Metazoa; phylum Nematoda; class Chromadorea; order Rhabditida; family Rhabditidae; genus Litoditis; species Litoditis marina. Next base: position 34,741,322 of record OZ038434.1, on the reverse strand, counting down.
TCTACTTTTTTGGCATTTCTCGACATGCGGTCGAAAAGTGGCTCGTATTTTGATTCATTTAGGCAATTTCTCACAAAAGTATGGTTCAGTTTCTGTTTAAAAAGCGAAACACTGTTTACCCTCTTTCATGACAAGAGGCGCCAGGTTTTGCGCTATTCTCTAAATTTCTAGTTACTTTTGAAACGTAACGAGGTTTTTTATTGAAAATAGAATAATGTTAACAACTTTGTCGTACTCCTTCTGACACAAATATATGGTTTCAGACTTTCTGTATGATCAACTCCCTACATTTTAATTTTGTCTCCTTGTTATACACAAAAAAAAACTCCCTATTTCAGTTGGATTCAAAATGCATGTGTTGATATATATTCTCGCTTGAGCAAAGCTAACCTAGGGTGATGATATTACATTCCAGGATAGGAGACAAGGTCAAGGAATGCGAAATGGATCTGGTGCTTATTGAGTTGGACCCAGAATTGCTGTCGGGATGTTGTCGAAGTCGCTCTCCCACACACCCACTCTCGACACCACTTTTCATCGAAAGCGGGTAAGTTTTCTGTTTTCCGTAATTTTCATTTTGAAATACTATGTTCACAGCAGCTTTGACAAAAATTGTACGTCTATTTCTAATTAGGAACTCGTTTTCATTACAAACCTGAAGTCGCCTGGTATTGCATTAAATTCTCCCACGTTTTATTGCTCAATACAGAACCCATTTTGTGAATTTTCCTCGCTATTCAGCCAATTTTATTGAAGGATGTTCGCGGGTGATGTTTCACAGACGAAATATGTCCATGAGCCAGTTGTGTGAAAAACTCATCGTTCTGCAAAAGAGTCGGAACTAGGAATACTTGCTTTCATTCACTCTAATACCTTAGGTTACCTTCTTCTTTTTCTGCTGTGGCTTTCTGATCTTGTTTCTATTTTGGGGTCAAAGTTGTAAAGTTGGCAGTTTCATGCTATTCATGATCTGAACCTATTTGTTTTCAGAACTGATCGTGGCACCATCATTCTCTTATCCGTGGAAGAAACGGGACACACTAGGACTGCCAAATATCGTCCCGATGTGAACAAGTAATAATTCATAAATTTCTCTACTTTCTCCGGTTTGCAGCTAAGTGAGATAATTTTTTGAAAATTGAACGTTCGTCTGTTATGCGAGTTAGAAACAGCGAGTGTCTTTCTGCGGACCTACTCCAATAAGTTGTTCAATTCACATAGTCGAAAACGATCGAAAAACGGGATCCTTTCTCGCCAAAATAAAAAATCCCGCCTATTTTCCATGCTAAATAATGTAATTTACATATTTATATCTAAGAACGAGTTTTCCATGGAATTGTCCACTTTACTGGTGTATGTCTGCATATCATTGTAAATATTTTAAATGTTGAGCAATCACTGAGAAAAATTTAACAATCACCTGAATTAGAAATGCGTATTGTACAAATATATTTAGACCCACAATTTTGTATTCTGAGAACTTACTCACGACCTTATTTCCAACTAGTGCTTCAATTGTGCAGTTCAGTTTGTATCAACTGTTTCGAATTCGTCTGTTTTTTATAAAAGAAGCTCTGTTATACCGTTTCATTGCAGTTTTTTTTCATGTTGCACTGATGTTTCTTGTGTTTTCGGAATTTAAAATGATACCTGACTATAGTACACTTCATCACATTTTATAATACTTTCACTTCAGAATCTCCAATTGTTTAGATGTGGTAATGTAATGTGTAAGACGTTATATGAAATACTTAATTTAGCTTGTACACTTCTGTCTCATTTTTAATTAGATAATGCTATCTGTTTGTATATAGCTGTAACTTATAGTATTATGAACTGTTTCTTGTGTCATTCATTTTGTGTGTCTGTAATATGTTTTAGGATGAGTTTTCCAACTACGAGTCTGAATAAACTACTTTGTTACATACATTTTTCCATATAGAATTTTTTCATGATATTATGAATATCATAGGATGTTAGGATATTATGAACAAGGCTCCCAAATATTTGAATTTCGGGTAGCTCTGGAAACTCTGTCAAACCCTTAACAATCTTCCTGAGTTACGTTTAGTATGATCGCGATTGGCGTATTCTAACTCTGTCAAACCCTTAACAATCTTCCTGAGTTACGTTTAGTATGATCGCGATTGGCGTATTCTAAGCTCGTATGGGCGAGAAGTTGTGGGCGCGCTACCGCTCGCAAGGCGAGAGTTCGATCCCTCTCCTGGACGCATTTTGAGTCAACCGGCTGATAGATAAAATATATTGGCAGCGGGGCCAAGAAATCTTGGCAGGCAGCCAAGACATCTTGGCCCCGCCCCTTATCATTTACTACTGTAGGAGTCTCAGTAGGAATGGTAAGGACTATACTGTTACTGTTTGGTGTCTTTGTTGATGGAATGAAGTATTTAGTATTCAAGAACGTATAGATAAAAAAAATTATAATATGTTCATCGAGAGTACTCCTAATGGAACAGATTCCACTTGTCAAAGAGTTAGAATTTGCCTGCCGGCCGTGAAGAGGGACTGTAGACACGTAGAAGTTAACTTGTGTCTCTGCGGCGCGCTGCACGCGTTACGTCGTTGGGGACATCCAAACCTGATAACAGAAACGTGATAGATGAACAAAATTGTTTGCATAAAGTATCACAAGATGAACGGAATACTCTACGGATAATGCTTGAAATGACTTCAGAAGCGTCTCGAAAAATGCGCCTATGGTGGCGGTTTCAAGGAATTCCTAGCCAGAACGGACGATGGTGACATCAAAGATCAGTTGTGAGTTTCTTTTTTAATTAGTTTATTGGCATTGAATCAAAAAAATCAGGAAATTAAATACGCTGGTCGATTTGGCGGCTTCATTTGGAAAGAAAGTCTTTACGAATTTACATGGAAGAGTTTCGGTTCGTAAAAACTGAAAAAAAATTCCCCTCAAAACTATCAATTTTGTCGAAACCTCGGACGATTCGGACCTGTTCGGAAACTGGTGTTTCTAGCGTTTTCCAGCTCGGCCCGACTTTTCACGTGATTAGAGATTATCAAAAAAATGGTTTTCATATTTTTCGAATCAACGAAAATGGAGTTCTGATTTCAAATAAACTGTCCAAACTAGTGAGCTGTGTGAAATCTAAATGCATTTTAGATTATTCTAGTGACGTTCCGTAATCATGTTAATTTCCAGCGAAAAAATCAAGAAGACAGCGAGCATCAAAAGTCGGACATTCGCTAAAGACTCCACAGCTGAAGAGCGATTCCTACAAGCGGCCAGAATTCTGGTATTTTTTAGCCCACATACTAGTAATTTGTGAATATTCTACGAAAAATCTAATTTTCGATCTAAATACGCAAGAAATTTTGATTTAGCAGAAAAAATAGGCAGGTTCCCCCCGATTCTGGCAATAAGAGAGTTCGTTTTTTTTTTGAATTTCTACTACGTTCGCATGTCCCCAATACTGACTACTTTAGTAGACATGGGTATACGTACACATTTCAGTACAACCGATCGCTGCTGAAGTACAGGAAGGGTTTCGAAGAGGAAGCTCGCAATGTGCTCAAGGAGTCGTGCAAGAAAAGTATTGCTACTTTTATCTTCAGATTAATCAGTATCAGATTTGCACAAAAACCTCAAAAATAGGAGAAAAACGACGTTGGTAGTAAATTTTGAGAGTTTTTACCTATTCTCCGAAAAATAACTAGTTTGGTGAATGATTCATAAATACTATTATTCTCCTACAAAAACAGGTACAATCACCGTTCAATCTTATAGGGTAGAAATCATTATGCGCGTAGAAATCGAAATCATTATCATTAAATCATTATACATTACCCTTTTCATCATCCAAATTTTTCTTCTTTCATTTCTCCAATCGGAGTGCCACATCCAACAATGTGGAATGTAACGTGTTGAATCACGAATGAATATATTCTATTCTATAAATTACAAAAAAATCCACATAGCGAGAACTAACTACAGCGTCTGTGACTTTGGTCAATCCTGTGTTTTTTCAGAAGGACCGGCTCCATTGTATGCGGATATCGACCACAAGAAGAAGCTCTTGGAAGGTAAGTTATTTTTCATAGTTGACGTTTTATTAGGTAGTGTCGTCATACTAATTTTATTCATGATCCAAAGTTCATTACAGCTGTCTGTAAACAAGACAACAGACCAAAATTACATTATAGGATTCATTATAGAAGAAGGGTTCATAGTTCATAGTCATATCCCAGTAAAGTTATCCGAATAACTGGGAAACAATGGGCTACTTCTACGCCGAAAATAAGATGTCTCTTCTTGGTGCAAAATCATTGATTTTCACATGTTTCAATCTGTAAACGAACTACTTTTGTCGAATACTCGGACCTTGCTGGTGTAGGATTGTAGTTTGAATCTTGTCATTTCGTTGATTCCAACAAGTACCTACACAGGTGTGGATGCGCCTCGAATGCCCGTTTCCGAGATCAGGTTCCGCGATGCTGCCACCCATGATGCGGAAAAACGGTTGGTAGTACACATTCACATGATCCTGGCACCAATTTTTGAAGCCAGCTACTCCCTTTCACAATTTCAGCCCGCATCCCCTCACAAACTGCAAAAACTCTCCCCGTTCTACTTATTTTGAAGAAAAAACCTGAGAGTTGCGTGTGGGTTTTGTAGCCGGGACCCTTCTGTTTTCTTTATTCACCTGCAACACCCTAGGCTAAGCAGAATGTGAATGTATGGTTACAATGAGATCAGCTGTCGAATAGTAATTACTACGTGTGCGAGAGGACCATGCTGAGTTTGGCTAAGTAATTAAAAGAAACTAGAATGTATATCAATACATAATATAATAAACTGTAAAGGTAAATATAAAATATATTTTTCAGGTTCAATGCGCTGGAGGACGGAACCATCACCTGTTCGCGCTGTCCAAGCACGTCGCAACCACTCACTTCGTCGCACAACTTGATGGTGGGTGTTTTTCTAATTCTGAAGGTTCCAGCCAAAACTTGAACGATACCGCGAAACTAATCGTAGTCGTAGTTTGATTTGTTTTTGGATTTCTACAGTGTGCAGTTGAAACTTACCTAGTTTTGTGACAGCCTTACCAGCTTATGGATACTTTTCCGGGATAGTAAGTTTTGGTTCTGATTACCAACACCAAAACATCGGTTTTTCGGTTCAAATACCTCAAGTTTCATAGATTAGTGTTTGAAATGATCAAATTGGGCTACTTTTCGCACAGAAGTCGCACAGAACTCTAGATGGCGTTGTTTTACAGTTTCATCTGACCGCCCATCATGAGGTGGTCCACTTGTATGCGTGTCACTTCTGCGGTCTCTGCCATCCTACGCAAAAGGCATTGGCCAATCACACTTGTGACCAGTTTCAAGCGGAGGTTACAGGATTAGATGAGAGGCAGAAGGTATGTTTACCAAACATGACTTTCCTATTCACAGCACTGTACAGCATTATGAAATTGCTTTTTATTGGCATAATTTGAGCGGCTCTGTTTGAAGAAATCATTTTGGGTAGGAATGCACTCAGGCTGCCTATGACAAAACTATGTGTTGTCATCAAGCCCTGTCTTATTGACAATAGGCAGTTCAAACAAGTTTATGTCTAGTAACATATACGTGTTGTAGGTTTCTATGAAAACGGAAAACTATATTCGCATTACAATACAATACAACATTAGCAATCATTAATGGATCAATAGAGTAAAGATCATTAGCAATCAAATTTTCAGCTGAGTATGGCCTGCTGCCTACAGATGCTGGTCTGTTCGTGTTGCGGGCTGTCGGTTCCCCTCAGATCTCGTCTCATCGGAGAAGCATCATCAGCACAGTGGAAACAACTGGTGCAGTTGCATGTGAGTCACAATAATTAAAAGTAAAATAATCATATAATCTATATTCATAATCATGAAATTGGAAATGAAAATCTTTAACATACACCTGACTAAGGTCTGACTTATCGACAAAAAAGAGTCAGTTTCCAGATTGAAAGACCTGAAAATCCATGATTTTGCAGCAAAGTTAGACAAGTTTTATCGTTTTCGGCGGAAAAGTAGCCTGTTCTTTGATTTTTCTCTAGCTGTTATCCTTTACCATTTACCAGTAGAGTTGTCCGAATATTCGAAATAGCTGGAAAGTGGTCTAGTTTCAATACAAAAGCTTGATGAGTTACGTATCTTGATGAAAAAACGGGTTCATTTTTGTAAAGTAGTCACAACTTACTGGTGTGCGGTCATAATTATAATGCGGCAGTGGCTTCTGACGACTGTCATAAAGCTGGGATATGATATATGGATAGTATGTCAAAGTGTTTGCTTTAGTTGATTGCTACGAAACTACACTAGAAATCGGCACAGTGGTTATATACGCTCAGATGTCCCAATTACTCATGTATTGTTTCAGAAAACGCACAACTGCAATTCGTTTGTGCCGCTGCAGGTGTATTCGCGAAGGGAAATTCCCTTCGAGCTTCATCTGAAGTTGCGAGTACTTCCGTCATTCCTTCGTGGTGTGTTTTCGTGATCCTTTTTGATAGTATTATCATTACTCTCACTCGTTGAAAACAAAAACGCGTGGGGAAAAGTTTGTAAATTAAGCCTTATTTTTTTTTGGGTGAAATATTCACGTGGGAAGCACACACCAGTAAGTTGTGACTATTCTCTAGAAAATATCCTGTTTATCCATTTCATAATTTTGAGTCAAAAACATACGTAAAATACCCCGTTTTTTTGGCGTTGACCGACCCTCCTTATTTTCAAATTTGGATGACATACGCCCATTTTTTGGTGACACATGTTCATTTTTCGAAAAAGGCCAGCGAGAGCTAACAACAATGAAACTGGCGAAAACTATTCATCCGTTAATGTTTTCATAAAATTCCTAGTTGTTTTCATTCTCAGAAACATCCTCATGGCTGTCCGTAGAGTTTCGTTTCGCATGGCTCTATGTATGCCTGGCTATCGCTCTGCAGCCGGCCTCGTCTGCGTTCTCTTCCATTTACACACTCTCTAGCCGCGCCGTCTGGCACTCTCCTCTGATCACACACTCTCTAAGTGGTCGTCTGGCTAAGCCACCTACAGCCATGCCGGACGGACACCCATAGACAAGACTACGAATAAGGAGTTAGGAAAGAAAACATGATAAATGTTACATTTTTAGAAGCACAAGAATAGTAGGAATCATTCTAGGTGAAAATAGTATCTTTGTAATACGATTCTAAGAACTGTGATGCAAATAGGCTGTTTTTTTAGAATTCAGGCTAATATCCGTCATTTTTCACTCTTTTTGACTATTAATCTTCTCTAAAAGTTAACCACACATTCTTATACCCTAATTAGTTCGTTTTCGATAGTTATTAATGGTTTTTATTCCCGGAAACATCCTCATGGCTGTCCGTAGAGTTTCGTTCGCATGGCTCTATGTATGCCTGGCTATCGCTCTGCAGCCGGCCTCGTCTGCTCTCTCTTCCATTTACACACTCTCTAGCCGCGCCGTCTGGCACTCTCCTCTGATCACACACTCTCTAAGTGGTCGTCTGGCTAAGCCACCTACAGCCATGCCGGACGGACACCCATAGACAAGACTACGAATAAGGAGTTAGGAAAGAAAACATGATAAATGTTACATTTTTAGAAGCACAAGAATAGTAGGAATCATTCTAGGTGAAAATAGTATCTTTGTAATACGATTCTAAGAACTGTGATGCAAATAGGCTGTTTTTTTAGAATTCAGGCGAATATCCGTCATTTTTCACTCATTTTGACTAATAATCTTCTATAAAAGTGAACAAACATTCTTATACTCTTACTAGTCAGTGTTCGATAGTTATTAATGGTTTTCATTCTCGTAAACATCCTCATGGCTGTCCGTTCGTTCGTCGTTCGCATGGCCTTATGTAGCTGGCTATCGCTCTGCAGCTGGCCTCGTCTGCGCTCTCTTCCATTCACACACTCTCTAGCCGCACCGTCGGGCGCACTCCAAAGTGCAAACTCCCTCACTGGCTACTGTAAGGCGTAGTTATTGGATGGTTTACTGACCATACAAAAGCTTAAAAGTGAAAATACATAGAACTTGTTAGTTTGGATGCATAAGAACAGTGAGTTTGATGTAATAAGCCTTTTTTCGCAGATATTCTGCAAAAAAGAAAACCTCTCACTGGCTACTATAAGGCATACTTATTGGATGATTTACTGACCATAGAAAAGCTTAAGACTGAAAATACATAGAACTTGTTAGTTTGGATGCATAAGAACAGTGACTTTGGTGTAATAAGCCTTTTTTCACTGATATTTTGCAAAAAAGAAAACGTATCGCCCTCTCATTCTCCGTAATGAATGAGCTCCATCGGTCAGGTTCACCTATTTTCGTACTCAGTTCATGCCAATGGAAATATAATATGTTTATGATACCTTTCACAACTCCCCCAATACTTACCATACAATAAAACTTTCTCATATCGGTTTTTGAATTAAGCAAGAAATAAGAAAATATCAAAACCTCGAACGAATGTCGCTTGTACTAATATGATGAACCTCGTAACTTCGTTAATCTTTCAATCGAAAAGTGAAATCCGTGCAATAGAACGTGGAAAGTCTCACTCTATGTATAAGTTTTGTGACATAATATCTAAACTGTAATCATAGCTTCGTAGATCGTAGAAACAGAGCTGAGTGTCCTAAAAAAGCACACATTGCTCACAATGTAGAAACTTGGGGTAGGCGGCAAGCGAAGTAACCAACCTGAAAAAAAGCATAGGAGAGCAAAGGATGTCAGAAATGGAGGACGAGAAATGCCGGTACCCAGGCAGGGGGTCTGGGGGGCGGCAGCCCCCCAGTATTTTTATACTACATATGCCCATTTTCTGGCCCTACGGACGTTCGTTTTTTTTCGGCTGGCCAGGGGGTATTTTACGTATGGTCAAAAACCAAATGTCACTTTTTCTTCTTTTATTATCACACTTTATCATGAACTTTTCTGGATATTGAGCCAAGTTTGCTACGGTGAGAAGTTCGAATCACAACATCTGTCAATTTATAATCATCTTTTCGCAGATGGTTTCCCTATCTCCTGTGCTCCCTGCGGTATTGACGCATTCGACTCGACGGAGCAGTTGTACCATCATTTCGCCAGCGAACATGGGGCCGACGGGAAGCAGTGTCCCGGTTGCGAACGACAGTTTCAGGACGAAGTTCTCTTCAGGTGGGTAGTTGTTCTCGGAGGTTGCTAGAGGTTTAATCGATAATCACACCGATCAGTCGATAATCATAGGCAGTCGATGAGTCGATAATCCTACCGATCGTCGATGAATCAATAATCATACCGATAAATCGTGAATCATATCGATTAGTTGATAAATCGATAATCATAACGATAAGTCGATAATTATCGGTAGTCGATGAATCGATAATCACAGGCAGTCGATAAACCGATAGTCATAGTTAGTTCGTTCTCCAAACCTCACGTTCAAATCAGAACCAGCTGGAAGGATCGCAAAGTTAGCAACGAACATGCGTATAGCGTATCTACTTTGATCAGATGCATATAACGTTAAATTGATAACGCACCGAGCGGTGGTTCGATTCGTGTTATGATGTGAAACGAATATACAAACCCAATCTCCATTTTAGGCATCATCTCATGTCGCATCTGCCGTCCTCCTTAGCGCTTGCTGATTATTTTGCCAATACGGTTACTTCAAGAAAGGTGAGTGTCCATTTTTATTTTCATTTGAAGAATATTACGCGATTAGTACTTCAGCAAAACATAAATCTTGCTATCATACTACTATCGACTATTATGACTGTCCGGATCCAGCAACGTTGACTTATCAGTCGGAAAAAAATCAAACGAATGCCGAATTTTATTTACCTGTATCTATTTACTATGTAAATTATAAATATTTACCTGTTTTTATCGATTAATGGAACAATTTTCAAACGAATAGTAGAACCTTCTTTGAGTGATCTGAATATCACCATATTTCAGTTCGAAGATGGAGTGGCGAGGCTAGGTGCTGGCAACGATTCCGACTACGATGACGACAACATGGTTTTCGGAGGATTGACCGAAGCGCCCGAACAAGTAGATCTCAGTCAGGTATGGTATAGAAAGAGAAGTAATAGAAGTGTGTAAAATTGAAATTTATGTAAGCAGAAGAAAACGTAACTAAACTGTATGAAATAAACTTAGAAACCACCTATGTGGAATCGTGTTACCTTGGTATTTTGGTCTTTTAACATCTATTTGGATCTCCTGTGTTCTGTACGTTGGTGTTAGTTATCATTGGCACATGTTCCAGTGAGGCTGTTCGAATAGCTACAAAATATCAAGGAACGGACTCCCCTTTCGCCAAAATCGCCAAAAATTTTGACTGATTTCGATGCAAACTCATGAATTTTCACGTTCAAGATTTCAAGATTTATTCATTCACTTCATATTGTTACAATATGGTGTTCCTTTATGGCCATCCAAGTATCTCGGTCTCTGCACATTCTCAATATCTCTTCGCCTCGGACATTGGGCGGACGGACACGACCTCTTCTCATTGCACGGTTGAAACTTTGTACGGCCAGCACCAATTCATCTCTCCATCGAACCACGGGACGCCCACTGCTTCGGATTCTATCAAATGGGCGCCATTCTGTCACAATCAACGACCATCGATCTCGATTCCTGGGAGATTCTGGAACAAAAAGAGAATTTGAGTTTTGTGGCCTCAAGGACTACATCCTTTAACCCAGTGATTCCACGCAAGGTGGCACAAGGAAGGCGATCTTGCAATTTCACGTTTAACATGGCACGTTCCATCTTGCGCTGCACGACACGGAGACGATCTTTGTTCCCATTCGATAATGCCCAGGACTCGGCACCATACAGGAGACGCGGCATGATAACAGCATGAAAGATTTTCCTTTTCATACTCGTCGGGAAACTGGGAGTCTTCAAAATTGTTTGATATTCGTTGAATCCAAACCAAGCGGAGGATATTCTTCGGCTCATCTCTGGATCCCAGTCACCGGATATATTCACGGTAACTCCAAGATGTTTCACACTTTGCTTCGGAGGAAGAGCGACATCAGCAAATTGTAGAGGGGATACATCATTCTGGTTCGTCATGTATTCTGACTTGGCCATGTTGATTTCGAGACCGACTCTTCCGCAAGCAGCCATGAACTCCTTGATCATTCTCTTCAGCGTGTCTTTATCCGGAGCAAAAAGCAGGCAATCGTCGGCAAATAGCAAATGGCTTAAAGACTTCCCGTTGACACGAATTCCGACCTCAGACCAATTCAGTTCTCTCAAAGCAACATCGAGCACTGTGGTGAACAGGCGTGGTGAGATGACATCTCCTTGGCGGACGCCTCTTCGGATTTCGATCGATACATCTTGTCCATTAACATCGATGGAGCATTTTGAAGCAAGATAGACGCTTCGAAGGACGTCAACGAGTGGCTGTTGTATTCCAAGTGTAGTTAGGGTGTTCCATATTGCTTGATGATGGACACGGTCAAATGCTTTGGACAAATCAACAAAGCATAGAAAGAGTGGCATTCTGTATTCACGGGCCCTCTCAATGACTTGATGCAAAATGTGGATGTTGTCCGATGTACCATACTTTCTCCGGAAACCGCACTGCTCTTCAGACATTTGTTCATCGAGGAGTGGTTCAATTCGGTTGAGAACACATCTTGACGGAAGCTTGTAAAAAGTGTTCAGAAGCGTGATTGGTCGATAGTTGGCGATTTCGGACACTTCTCCCTTTTTGAACAAGAGACGAGTTCTGGACATCATCAGGCTAGCCGGTATGTCGTCTCCAGCAAGTATTTGGTTGAACATTCTTGTAATATCTTTGAGCACGACTGAGCCAGACCACTTTATTGCCTCGGCGGGAATCCTATCCAAACCAGGAGATTTTCCGGAACGAAGGGAATCTATTGCGCTGCGGATGTCTTTCTCCAAAAATGGCGGTGTGCTGTCCTCCATCCAACTCGGAACTGGATTCGTTTGCGAGTCATCTTCGTAGAGCTTATTGTAGAAACGCTTGGCTATAGATGAAAGCTGATCCGGATGATACTGCACGACACCGTTTTCGTCCTTCAGTCCGATTATTTTGTTCCGGCGGTTGGATCCTTCCTGCATGACCTTTCGAAGACCACCACCGCGAGATAGGGCATTGCGGAGAGCGGCATCACGTCTTCGGCGAACGTCTTCTTTTCTGCTGAATCTTGCGAGTTTGCTGATCGGAGTGAACTCCAGACGTCCCCGGATAGTTCGGCAGTTTTGGAGAGAGCGTCTTCTTTTCAAAAGATCAATGGTGGCATCTGACATGAAGGGATTCAACGTTCGTTCACACTTTGCCACTTCATATGCGGTCCGAATCCCGAAGATGAGATCATTGTACACTTCTTCTACAGAACCATCTTCATCCACGGGGTCTCCAGATGTGAGAATGCCATGATCGAACATAGCCCGGTTGACATATTTCTCGGTCTTCTTCTTGTCTATTATTCTGTGTTTCCGTTGTAAACCGATCACGATTCTCAAAAGACGGTGGTCGCTGTCGAAATCGAAACTTCCCAGAACGCAGACGTCAGAGACTGTATTCACGTAATCAAATCTAATAACGAAAAACGAGTTCTGTCATGGTTTGTTCTGGTTTGCTTGAAGTTTGGTATAATTGAGGTGCCGGTTGACCCATGAACCAGTAATTCCATATCATTCATTGTTTTTTACAGTTCGCTGAGGCATGGGAATCCACAACGGCTCAAAAGGAGAAAATGTGCAAGGCGATAGGAATCAAGACCCCATATGACTACGCCATCGAACAAGATGAAACCTCGAAGATGCTGACAGCGTTTTTGAAAGCTCAGGTTGGTGCAAATTTGCTCCTCTATGTGTTCATATCTGGGAAATGTTCGGAACGACAGGATTTTTTTCTGTGGAAAACGTGGGTGAAATATCTATAATATCGTCGTATTTATCGATGTGTGACACTTTTTCAGGGGATTGATTGATTGATTTATATACATGCATGCATGCAAGCATGTGAGATACATGGAGAAACAGAAAGTAAATAAAAACCAAATGAATTTGAGCAAAATGAAAACAATAATCGAAACCATGATGAACAGAAAAGTGAACATTGAACGAGCATGTATATGACTACAGTACAACGATCGACACTTCAATGGGGTTCTGAATAATAACATAGTAAGGTCAGTTACAAGTGCTTTTCCGAAAAATATTTCTTGACCGCCGCAAGAGAAAAGGATTAGGCTGACGATAAAAATCACCAGGGTGTCTAGTTTCAGTATAGCATATTTTTAGGATCCGTCGTTTGATGATGAAACCTATGTGGTCTCGAGTCACTTCTACACGGAGGATGACGTTACTGAGGGTCAGAAGGTATTGTTTCATTTTCACTTTTTTTGAAGATATCCTAGAAATAATGAGCTGAATGAGATAGTTTGATTGGATTGGTCATCTATACGTGCTCTGATCTTGCTGCAGCAGGATTCTGAGCTCTCCTTGGTTGGATTGAAGCAGTTTGTATCGGTTTATCTAAAAGCTCGTTTACAAAGATTATTTTCATCAACTAGTTCACACTGAAACGCATTCTTGTGACTTCGATAGTTTCAGGAAAATCACATGGATGATGGAGTTCTAACTACGTTACCAGAAACGGTAGATGGACCGTTGTGCAATGATCTCTGTGACAGCCTGGTCGATCAGCTGTCTATAATGTGTGGCATGAAGGCCACACAATTGACAGCTACTGATGTGCAGGACAACTACCCGGGACTGTACGATGCGTGAGTCGATTCGCAACTACCGTGAAATTTGCGCTATTTTTGTGTGAAGTTTTCAGTTTGTAAGTCGTGACCCTTAAACCTCATTAGAAACAGTGGTCTCTGATTTTAACAAGGACCAGCCTTAATTTTACAGGGCCATGACTTGTCCGATTAAGGTTTTCTCTGAATTATTTAGCTTCTTGGTCTCACTGTCAATGTCAATGTTCCCTCAAAAGTGTGGATTTCAGTTCCAGTTTCAGCATTTGCAGTTTTTCCGTTTCAAACGTGTCTGTTTTGTGTCATACGTAAAGTACTCCTTTATTTGTAGTTATCCGCTTTTCAGGATCTTTGTCTGTGCGCGCTGTTCGTGCATTTGCGAGGGGAATCATGCGGCGATCGCCCATTTTCTGAGCTGTTGCTCGGATGAAGTTGATAATGCTGAGAAGCAGGAGCTCGATCTCGCCAACGGAAAGGTGAGGCTAGTCTGATGTACAAAAAATTCTCAGGTGAATTTGGAAAATATAAAAGACATTCCAAGCACGAGCTCGGTTTCATGTCGATTACCCCCCTCGACTAAAAGAGGTCAATTCAATTAGCGAGCGAGACAACCAGTAGAATGGCACCCGGAGTGGGTAAGCGGTATGTGTTTGAATGGCGGCAAGCGTTTGATTATCTTCTGCACATCCCTAATTGGCATACTATCTAACAGGGAGCGGAATTTGAAAATGAAAGTTAGCTTACTAGTTACACTGTAATTCTCAAAGTAAACGAAAACTTGTAGTGAATACACCATTTCAAAGCATGGGGACTCGGGAAAACGATCACATGTCTTGTAGATGCTGTAGTTTTTTCTTGTGGTGTGTAAATAAGGGTAAGCTCATGTAAAGTGATACAAACTAGGAGAATAAGAAAAAAGAGTACAAAAAGTGGTACGTTTTGCTTCTACCCCAAACTTAATCGAATGCAGTGTCCCGGATGGAGCTAAACTTTCAGTTAATAACTAATCCTACCACCACACTTCGAAGGAACTTCATCAGGGTTATGAATAGAGCCGAAGGTTTGCAGTTTAACAGTGAATATTTAAATGTAAGAAATAGAAGAGTTCTGACGTTAGTCAAAAATGCTAGGGAAGCTTTCATATAATCCGTTTCTATTCTACGTGACTTACATAACTAACTCGTGCTCAGAGTTCCCGTTTGAAAAAAATTGAAAAAAGACAGAGCGATGAAGTTTTGAGAAAGTGTTATGTAGAGTCTGTATCAACGCCACTAGGTGATTTTATTTTGTTTAACCTGAGGTGCAAATTCGGAGCCAACTCCGTACGACACCCCACTTCAGGTGGGTCAGTAACCGCGATCGGCTTGTACGGTTCTTAGATTGAACGTAAGCACACTTAGTCTCGTCTCATTGACTTTAGTTTGATATAGGTCGGTTGATGTAAGACTAGCACAAAAATATCCTATAATGTTTGTATGCGTTGCTCTTTCATGATGATCAGCAACTAAATGTTCAGTGATGATAAACATAAGCGGCTTGCTTTTGTTTATTCGTGAAGGAAAGTGTGCGATAATCCAGAAGACTTACCACAAAAATGAAAGTAAAAATTTGTTATTTAATCGTGACGATGAGGCGATTTCTTTATTCAACCCGGTATTTTGTTGACCCTATCAGTTAAACATTAACCAGGTTACTTGGTTAACCCTTTTGTTAACCACTTGTTAACCCCTAATTTCCTCCAAAAGACACTGTAAAAAAAAGGGTTAACCGGTTAACCCGGGTGTTTCCTGATGGGGTTAACGGAATACCGGGTTTCGGATGGAATTGGCCTTCCTATGAACTCCATTTGAAAAGTTATGAAACCAGTAAATAATTCCCAAAAAATGAAGAGTTCTCGACGTAAGACCCACGAGCTCCTTGTGTCCTAAACCTTTTGAACCTGTGACATTTCTAGTGTGGAAAACTGGAAATGGCCTATTTTATTAAGCAAAATCATACATCTTGCATTTTGGAATTGTGATATGTAGAATGATCACTGCCTCGAAACGACTCAAAATCATCAAAAGTAAGTTCTATCAAAAAAAGTGTCAAAAGTAGTGAATATGTTCATCTGCATGTAATATGTTAATCTTCTATCCTTTTCTCAGGTGCGCTGCATTCTGCCAGCTGGTTGCCTGCCCAATTCACCGATCATGTGTCCGGAGCCGAGATGTTACAAGAAGTGCTGCTCCATTCTGGGCCTTCGCGGTCATTTGGCCATGGCTCACGGGATTCTGGCTAATCATGACAAGGCGGTTAGAGGTAGTTCTTAACTTCTTCACTTTAGTATCGTTTACTTTTTGACTTCTTTATAAGGGTAGATGGAAATATGAACATGTGAGCAAGTTTTGCTGTGAAGCCTGTTTCATTCAAAGTTAGAAAAATAAACGTTTTTCCACGAATAAGCGGGGCTCTTTTTCGAAAATAGTGAGATCGAAAATCGAAAACTCTGCAAAAGTGAATAATCTTTTCGGTTCAAATAGTTCACGATTTTACATGGAAAGTAGGGAAATTTTCCCGACATTGATGAAAAGGAAGTAAAACCTACACATTTACTGGAATTTGATGTGAATTCGAACTTGCTTCAGAATCGTCGACATCTGTGCAGCGTATCGACCCGTCTACTCGCATCACGCGCGAAATCAACGAATTTTGTGGACTGACCCCCGACGGATTTCTACCCGTCCTGAAGGCGAAAAGGGACCATCTTCAGCCGAACCAAAGAGATGTGGAGGTTTGTATGCATACAAAAACAAAAACTAGCCTATTTCCCATTATAGACTTTCATTACTTTCCTGGAAATATGGAAATTTCTCTCGATTTCGGCAAATACAGAGCTGGTTATTTTGGCTTTTTTTCTGGCTTGTCGGACAACTACACTTGTAATACGCATGCTTCGTGACGTGCGCTTTAAACACAGTTGCCAAATAGGATCCATCAAACCGTTGTGGTTGTGAACAACCTACGATCCACTTTTGGTAGGGGGTGGGGTTTCCGAGCTGCTCGCTCATCTGCGTATCTTTTATCTACACACTAGGGTTGTTAAAGCCGAACTCGAATTTCGAAAAAACTCGAAATAACTCGAAATTTCGAGTTCGACTCGAAACTCGAAATCTCCAAAACTCGAGTAACTCGAAACTCGAAAAACTCGGTTTTTCTCCAAACTCGGGAAACTAGAAACTCGAAAAACTCGAAAAGTTCGAGGTTTCGAGTTTGGCCTTGTCCCAAGTCAGAAATATTGGACGAATGAGCGTTTCACAGCACTTTTTTTGCTATTTCAAACATAAAATGCTTCTTTTTTCACGATTCTCGCATAATCACGAGAAAAAAAATCGAATTTCTCGAAAAATTATTATTTGTTCAGCTCGATAAAATCCTAAAACTTAACGACCAAACTCGAAAATCGAAAATCAAGTTTTTCGAGTTCAACTCGAAAACTCGGTTTTTTTTTGAAACGCTGAAAACTCGAACTCGAAAAACTCGAAATTCCCAAAACTCGAATAACTCGAAACTCGAAAAACTCGTTTTCTCCCAAAACTCGAAAAACTCGAAACTCGAAAACTCGAATTTTCAAACTCGATTAACAACCCTACTACACACTCTCTCGTCTGCTGGTTAATAGTCAGCCACAGCTCGCTCAACACTGCTCAATCAATCCATGTCCAGTGATCTGAAAACTTGTTTCATGTGAATTCAAACTGTGGGATTGTTTCAGAAGCCTCCCACGGCGGTTGCTGCAGATGACGTCATGGTAGTGGAAGAAGTTCCGTTGACTCTGAAGCGGAACTACGACCAAATGACCTCTGACCAGCCGGGTATGTTTTTGTAATGTTGTTGGGTGTTTCTTCATTTGTAGTTTGGTTTAGAGTTGGAAATCTTGTTCTCACCTCAGCACAAAAATAAACAATCATATCACCTCCTGTTTGGTATAACAACAAAACGAACTGTACTTTTTCATTCATCTTCAATATGTTTCTGTCTACAGTGTCCGTAATTAACCGAGGTCGGGTGGCGACCACCCCAAAAATTTGAAAAAAAACTCCTATTTCGCAAAAATCATGGAAGTTGTACTATTTTTGATGCAGAATCGTTAGTTTCACGTATTTCAATCTAAACATGGACTACTTCTTGTTAAATAGTCACGACCTTACTGGTGCATGTATGTTTCTCTTTACAGTGTCGGTCATTAACCGAGGAGGTCGGATTGCGACTAAGTTGGCGACAGCCATGTGGGCGGAGTCTAGCCGCAGCCGGGAAACGCCCCCAGGCGAGGACGACGAGGAAGTTGATAAAGAAATCAGTCATGTGGACAATGTTGACGTGGATATGGTGGAGACTGTACACGTGGGCATGGTGGAGGTAATACTTGAGTAGAGTAGTAAAAAAGTCTTTTTTTGCTGAATTCGGTTGAATACTGGTGTGTTGGGTTACGCAAGGCGAAGTTTCATCTATGAGGATTGGCCGAATAGTCATTGTTCTTTGATATCGAAAGCCTTCCGCGATATTGGAACGAAAGAAAATTGGATCAAAAAAAAGAAAAGTAGTCCAAGACAAGACTCGGTTACCAGAGTGGGTTCAGTTCATTAGTTTACCTGAGTCGGTAACCTGAGTGGGTTCAATTCATTAGGATATTGAAAGGGCGTGGAAAGCTGGAAATCGGATTCATGCCTCGATTGAAAACAATTTTATGTCCCGCAGCTCAATTTCGGAGGGGAAAATATTAACTATATAAGTACATAAGAGAAAGTAGTGACTTTTCTCATGCGACACATGAGAAGATAACATTTTTCTCTCACTCTAGATCGTGCAATTATTCCAGCAATCATCACATTGGTGTGACTTCTGTGGTCTGAAGTTGTTGACTGACCGAGAGCTGCAAAAACATCTGAAGCAGCACACGTGAGTTTTTCTTACATTGAAAGCATACTTATTGGCAATAGGTTGAGATCAAAAAACATACCTAAAAGCATATAGTAAATTTTTTAGATGAAAAACACACCATAGTCTTAGTAGCAGTTCACGACTGCGCACACATCTAATAGTATTTCTTTGAAAGATCTTGTTTTCAGAGAATGTTCCGAGTTGGTGTGCTATCTTTGCACTCCTCCAAAACGGGAAAATATATCGTCTCTCAGTCATCTACGAAGACATGTGGAGTACACGCACACCAATAATTTCCCCACATCCAGGGTACGTTCCGTACAAAAGCTGTCATTTCTGGGAGAAAACCACGGTTTGGTTATTTTGCACAGAAAATAGTGAAAATAGGACATAATATAGATTACTCGAGTCTTGCGGATGATTTTTGTTACCAGCTTTTCGTTACAGCGGTATAATGAACACACCCCAGTAAAATTGTTCAAATTGCCAAAAACTCGAAAAACAGGCCATTTTTCTGCAGAAAAGGAGAAAATATGTCTATTTTCGATGCAAAATCATCAATTTTGATGTGTTCAAATCTAAAAACAAACTGCGTTCTGTGGAATAGCCGGACTTTACTGGTGTGAATGAACTTTTTTCAGGATGGTATGGCGGAGTGTGGTTTTTGCGCGCGTTCGATGCCGTTGCCGCAGGTTTTCCGTCATCTGTACTACGACTGCTACATGAGTCCGTGCGCACTGTGCGGCAACGCGTGCAACAAGGCCGCCGATCGTACCAGACACCAGATGAAAGAACACCGTCTCGAGCTGACCAGGTTGGTTGATGGTTATAGTGAAAGGGAATGATAATCCGAGATTGCCTTTGATTTTTTTAACCTGTTGTCACTTTTTAAGTCTCTATCTCTCTCTCTCTCTCTCTCTCTCTCTCTCTCTCTCTCTCTCTCTCTCTCTCTCTCTCTCTCTCTCTCTCTCTCTCTCTCTCTCAATCTCAATCTCTCCCCCCTCTCTCTCTCTCTCTCTCTCTCTCTCTCTCTCTCTCTCTCTCTCTCTCTTCATCTCCCTCTCCATGGTTTCCGATTTTCTCGATAAGAGGAGAAGCAGGCTGAAATACGAAATTGGCAAAACATTTTCACAATTTGTCAAATTTAATTCCCTCTTCAGGTTCTCCTGCGCCTGCAAAGAGAATTTTGCCAACTACGATGCTTTCCTGGCCCACATTTGCAAGGAAAGAAAGGGGATCCAGTGTGGCGTATGCAAGGCTTTCTTCGAAAAGGAGAAGACAAAATATCAGGAAGCATCCGCTCATTTCTTGGTAAGACTCATAAATCAATTTAAAACCGTGAATATTAATGATTTTTCGTCAAAAACGAACGAATTCTCTTATTTTCGGCGAAATATACCTGTTTTCAGATTTTTTTGTAGCTATTCGGACACCTTAACTGGTGTATGCTTTATCCTGACCACTCATCAACTCAAAACTTTGAAGAGTATTCTTGAAATGGTAACCCCTTTTTCCTCAACAAATTCTATAGCGTGCAAGAAAAATTGCCGAATTTTACCATTCAGGCGAATGGGAGCTCGTTTCCACTTTTTTTGGTTATTCTTTCTCCAATGAGCGAATGCCACATTTTTTGAATGTAGATAAATAATCATGTATGATTTGCAGAATACTCACGTGAAGAACGGTATGTGCCAGGTGTGCGACACGAAGTGCGATTCGAACCACGAGGCAGCGCATCTGCACAATGGCAGTCTGATTGTCACGAAGAAGCTCATGATCTCTCCCAAATGCAGTCCCAAGTTGTTTGCCAATGTCGCCACACAACATGAGAAGACGCCTATATTGAAAAGTGGGTCTATCTAACCGGTTGTTTCGGAAACCTAATGGGTTTTTGGTAACCTTTTATGTAACCGAAAACTGAAATTAGCAGTACCAAACTTTTCGCCAATTTTCAGAAGAAAAAAAGTCTCGCAATACTGTTGAGTACGGCCACAGTACCTAAGAACAGGTGACGCTGCGAAACAGTATTATACCGTTTCGACTGAATGGGTTCTAATCCACTGTGAGTTTGGTACCTCTCCGGTTTCGGCCAAACGCGATTTCAAAAGACGTGACCAAAGTACACCCATTTTCTTAAAAAATCTATTTTTGCTCTCATTTTGAACATTTCCAGATGCTCTGAAGGAGTTTTTCCTCAACGCTGACATGGCTCCGAAAAAGTCGGCATCAGAACCCGATCAGCACATGGATGTGGGTTCCATATGTGCTTGCTGTTGTTTTGATGAGGCGTCATTTGCTTTTTTACTTACTAGTTGAGTAGGGCCTAATTTTAACCTAACCGAGTTTAAGGTAACCTAATTTTTCGACTAAAATGTCATGAAATGTGGTGTAAGTTATCCGTAACGAAACGTCTTCTTCTCAAGTATTCGGGAAGATAAGTGGTGCAGTAGCCTGCAGTTAGTAGTTGTAGTTTGGTTTGATAGAGATGGAATACGACATTCAATATTTGTGTAAATGACAATTGACTTTAGGTGAATAATGATGAAGCGGCTGTGGCAGTGAAGAAAAGTGTCTCGGACCCCGGACCATTACACGCGATTGCCTTGTCGGGATCTGCGCAGGTATGTAATCTTAATCTATATCACAGTACAATACAATACAAGCATACTTCAGTAAGGTTGTCGGAATGGTCAGAATAAATCGATAAAATGCCTATTCACCAAAAACAGAAAAATTTGTCTTTTTTCGTTTCGAAATCATCAATTTTCACGTGATGAAATTCAAGAACGGGCTAGTTTTTGGCGAATAGTCGGACATTACTAGTGTTGGCGGTAAAAGGAGCTGGGAGCTGCAGAAGAAAAAAAGTCAATTGTCAATTGTTAAAGTGGGGTAGTTGTTCCAGGCTGAGGACACACCCACTGTCACTTCGGGAGAGGATCGTATGGATGTGGACCATGAGAGCTTGCTACCACCCGCGTCTGTCATCTGTTTGGGTAAAATATTCAAACTATGATGAAGTATTTAAGCAATTAGACATACAAAATGAAGAGTTAATAGCGAACGGAGGCGAAAACATTAAAAGGGGAGCTCAGTCTATGTTCTGCCACCCCTAGGTTATCTTGTATAGATAAATAAACGAGTCTAACACTCTTACCACTTTTTTGCTTGCTACGGGTATTTCATCTTCCCATGGAAACCTACTCGAATCTCTGAAAAGACTATCTCTTGTATTTGAAAATGCTATTCACCAAAACGAATAATTTTTGTAATTCTACATTTCAGAACCAGCTTCTTCCGGGGTCATCTCACCCGAAGTGCCGGTTACAATGGAGCCACCCGCTTCCGTGCAGATCATAGAACGTGGAGCAGTTCAAACACGTTCAGAAGAGACACAGGGTATGTTGTTGTTATTTGGGATGATATCTAGAACATCTTTATATTATTGGCTATTTGCTGTCTTCGTGACGAAAATCAAGACTTTAAATGCCGCTAATAACTGAGTTCGTGCCAACAAAGACCCTATTTCAAATGAATCATGTTGCAGACGTGTTATTGTAGAGAAAAATTTTCCTCAGAGATCGTTAAATTTTGTTGTGAATTTGCTCACTAATTAAAGTCGAGCGCTGTTACGCTTTTTCTTCTTCAGTAAAATGAATATAATAATAATATAAAGAATATTTTTATTTACAGATCACACGGATCGCAGTCAGAGGTCGACCAGTGGCTCGTCCAGTCAGATCACCGTAATCGCTGAGGATGACAATGTAGAAGAGAGCATGGACGTGGACGCCGCGCCGCCACAATCGGTCATGATTATAGAAGGTGAGGAAGCAAGTCAACTGACTGGGGGATCCTTGAATCTGGTTTTGAAGAAGGATGATTATGTGGTCCAATGTCAACGCTTCAGCCCTTTATACTGTACTACATTTTTCAATTGCAGTTTAAAGGACCGTTGACACGGGATTGGTCCACGTAATCTTCCTACTTTAACTGGGCTGCGTGGAAGGAGGTCCCTCCACTGTTCCCACAATTCTTAGTTTTTGGGTGGTACCTACGCCTTTTCTCTGCTCTGAAGTAAAAAACCAAGTTGTTTACCAAGGTTCGCGCCACCAAATTGGTCACTAGTTGATATCAAGTTGTGAAATCAAACCTTGGTGCACAACTTGGGCGGCGGGTTACGGTAGTTTTGCAATAGGGCCAGGGTCGGCTGGTACCCCGCTAAAAACAGCTGGTACTTCCAATTATGCACAAATACTCTATTTTTGTTTTGCTATTGATATCAAATACAATGAAAACCAATAATTCACACATTTATTCAATTGTGCATCGAACGTACAGAAAACACAAAAATGGCTGAACGAAACGAGAAAAACCAAAAAATACAATTTTGAGTGACATATTATAAAATCTTAAAACTACATACTACAAAGCTCAAAATAGGTATAGTGATGCACTTCTGCACTTCTGAACTCAAGAATAGCACGTCAAACTGTTAAATATCGCAAAAAAAATATCTTTTTGGACTAACTACGATAAACCATAAAATAATTGCCAACCAAACTGAAAATATGACTCAATAGTAAGAAAATTAGTACACGAAGATCAACTGCACAACCGTGATACACAACCGTGAACAACTTCACTAACATGCAAACAAAACTAGCCAAAATACAGCTAACCTAATAATACTATGATGTAAAAAAAGTGTAAAAGACCTGCTAATACGGCCGCTTTTAACTTCGATTCGCTTTGAAATTTCTGATATCCTTCAATCCCGCTCTCGCTAAGGTTTTCTGACGTCCCCTCGCCGCAGCCAGCGGTACTCAGAACTAAAAAAATGATCTTAGTGAAACGCTCTACCATCACATTCATTGACATACACCAGTAAGGCGTGACTATTCTGCAAAAAGTAACCCGTTTTTCGATTAAAATATCCGATTTTAACGTGGATAGCGTAAAAATCGGCAAATACACCAGCCAACTTCACTGGAATCTGCACGTTAATTCTCATTTTACAGAACCGAATCAGTCACGAACACTAGTTGTTGAAGTTCTGAAATTAATTTCGTCTCAGATTAACGAAATTCCTGATTAACCATTGTAATTTCGAACGTGAAAAGGAACTTGATGTTTGAATATGTTCGTTAATCGCTAAGTCCAGTTTAGAATCATATGAAAATGACAAGAAACTCACGGAACAGCAAGATATCAGCTTTCTCTGTTCGCAGGGGATGGATAGAGGCGGCACAAATCTGTGAATAACTACTATAGCTGACAGTGTTATTCTAGGGTCTGAAGCTAGACCAAACATGAAACGAATTTGTTGAATTTTCCATTGAATCACCAGTTTTTCTTCAAACTAGGAATTTGGAACTGCCCTGGTTTCAACAAATATTGGTGAAATCTCACTTTCCACTTAGTTTTGTAGTTAGTTTACGCAAATAAAGACCTGATTTTCAATCTATTTTGCGAACAGCGAAATAGTCTCCCGTATGCGCATGACTGACTGCATAAATGCATAAATGAACTGTAGTTTCTACTTTGGCACGCTACGCACCGAACTACGTATACACCGCGGATGATGCAAATGTCAATTTAGAGCCCACAAAGAACATACTATGTGTCGTATTGGCCCACGTTTCCTGAGAGAAACAAAAGAGGACCAGAAAGAACAATATTACCCACTAATACAAATACTGAAGTATGGATGTTGTCATACATCCGCAAGTTTTGAGTTTTTCAATAAAGGCATCCGTCTTTTGATAAAAAAACAATAGGTTAATTTGATTGCATCAACAACTGACAGATTCCCGATAATTGTGCTTCGTGAAGAGAAAGCCCGCCCTCTAAAAGTGTCTGGCTATTTGAATAACTTTGCTGAGTATGTGATCAACCTGTTTATGATCTTTCTTAAAGAAATGAACATACCGAATGACCGCGAATGAGTTGCCCCTCTCGTCCTTTCTTCCGGAACCAGGGTGGGAGGTGGACGACAGACTGTCTGAGTGGGCGACGATTCAGCTAAAACACTTTGGGCTTATGTCTCGTATAAAAAACTGTATGAGGAATTTTCTTTCAAATTTGACCAATCGTATTTTATCCATACATAGTATCTATTGTGAAGTTATAAACTATGCGTTGAAGTTCTCACTTGAGTAATAGATAGTAGCTAAACGCATTTTAGCTGAATCGTCGCCCACTCACTGTCTGCCCGTAACGGCGGCATGACTGCAGTACATCTGAAATACTGAATATTATAAATTTCGCTAAACTTGTGCCAGGATAGTCAGAAAACTGATGCCTTCAACCCAAAACCCATAAATACTCCAGTGAAGTTGTCCGTATAATATCCACAAAAAATTCACAAAACAGGATACTTTTGCGCCAAAAAGAGAAAATTTTTCTATTTTTGATGGAATGGAAACTCTCTAATTTTCACGAGTTTGAAGCAGAAAATGGACTACTTTTTGTCGACTAGTCGGACCCCATTGGTGTATGCTTCAATCGTTTTGTGTCAAACCTGCCTTTAACTTTCAAGGAGCCAAAAAAAATAGACTAGACTGATCTACTGTACATTCATACACATACGTGAAATAGTTCCCAATCGGGGCGAAATCAGCATGAGCAGCCCCAAAAGTAAGCATGAGCTGCCTCGAAAACCGGAAATAGAAGTAATTTTGCCTAGAATCTTCAACATTTACCCCAAAAAGTGATCATGGTACAATCGGAATCGGGCAAAAGTAAGTATCAGCCAATATCAGAATAAGGGGGTATTTTACGTATGTTCATACACCAGCAAGGTTGTCCGAATAGTCAGAAAAATTCAAAAAAACGGACTACTTTTTAGCCGAAAAGATGAAAATCGGTCTACTTTCGATGAAACTTCTCTAGTTTGAAACCGGCTAGCTTGCTTGTTAACTAGTCAGCACAGACATGCATTAGAATGAACCGAATCGATTTGTAGACTTGAACTTTAGACGATTCAACATAAGATAAAAGGCTATCGTGATCGTTTATCAAAAAACTGGATTATAGTAACCATAGCCTTATTTACTGACAAGCTTCGGAGAACTATACTATAACATAAAAACCGGCTGAATTCTAGAGTTTAAACTCCAAACCACCAACCTTCATCTTATTCGAAAGATATCGAATTCCTGTCCGATCACCGTAGAGATGGGTAATGACAATAACCTGCAATCATGTTACTAGTGACTGGTGTAAGTAATTTGGACCTCGAGAGTCATTAATATTTGAAAGTGTGAAGTTTTATTAGAAAAGTTCAACTTCATAATATCATAAGAATAAAGCATCTCGGGTAAACCATTGAAAACAAGTTATCCCGATTAGTAAACGTGTAATTGATAGATAAAAAACCCCGTTGTGCAGTTTGAAAACTTAAAATAGCTTGAGTTTTCATTCCATTGAATTGAAATTTTACGATATGAGTGTGTAGGAGTAGGAAGCTGTTTCCAGCAATGAAAGTACAATTCATCAATGTAGCACATCTCAGAAACGATAAAACAGACTCTTACCATATTTGCTGAAACCGTCGGCTTCTTCGACATCCAAGATCCAACGTGGAATTGAGCGAAGCGGACAGGTCGAACATCGCACGAACCCAACTGAGAATGCAGAAAAGTTCATTGAACAACGGAGCAATCGAATCTATTGAAGTCTGATGAAGCAAATGGGGAAACGACAGCATCCAAACAAACACACTTTCATAGCAAAACAAATTTGCCATTTTTTGAAAATACGGCACTATATGGTCACATTATACGTTTTTTCAGTCTGTTCACTTGGTACACACTACTGCTTTATCAAGTAAAACGTTCGTCACAACATCTGAATCAATAAAAACGAGAGAAAAAGGGAAATAAGTATACAACAAAAATGATGGAATAATTCAAAAATTCGAATCGTAAAAATTATACAGCAGTACTTGACGCAATTTATGTACGCAATACGCAGTCTTGCGTTTGTCTACCGTAAGACCTTGGTAAACAACTTGGTAAACTGCTCAAACCTTGATTCACAACTTGGGTTTTTGGCGAACCTTGGTAAACAACTCGGTTTTTAACTTCAGAGTGGAGGGGGGAAGGGGATGTCCAACTGTTCAAACACTCAGATCGACCTCACCTCACCTGTTCTACTCAGGTTCCATAAGTCCGTATCAAAAAGGGGAGATGTCAGAATTGTCCTAAATGTGGTGGAGCCTCGTTTTCTGATTCTTTTGTATTCCGACTGTTCAGCAATAAAGATCACATTCAATTCTGCAGTCTCAAGAATATTTCAAAGGTGACCTCGTTGATAGTTTTTTCTATGTTCTGCCCTTTCAGCTCCCTCTCAACCTGTCAGCAGTGCTGTCGAGCCCGAAAGTGCGCTGTCGGCTCTACTGAATAGGAATGTGAACCAGGTGCCAGCCCAGCTGGAACAACCAGCCTCTGTCATGATCATCGAAGGTGAGACTATGTTTTCGACATCAAAAATTAAGATTACGAAAATGACGAGAATAGCATACAATTTATTGAAAATTGTCCACATTGCAACCTTTTTTGGCGAATATTTCAAATTTTCTGTGTTGACGGTTTTCCACTTTTGTATTTTCAGCTTCTTCCCAACCTCCAAGAAGTCTGGTCGATCCTCAAGAAGCGCGGCCAGAAATGCAAAATACCAACACTGTGGATGAAGTGCCGGCCCACCTAGAGGCGCCAGAATCCGTCATGATAATTGAAAAGGGTATGTAATTGATATTTTTCTTCATTTTTGATCAATACAGATTGACACTACTATTTTAACTTTTATCATTACAACAGGGTGATCACATTCAAGACGAGCCCCGATGCACAGAATCGAAAACGCTCAATTTTTAGTATAATTTAATTGCAACCTGTTGTTTTGGTTAAATTTTGTTCACTATTTTCCAAAACATAATACCCAATTTACGATATATATACTGTTTATAGATGCTCCGACTTCTACAGTACACGAGGCAGGTGTACATCAACAATCGAATGAGAATCAGCGTGCGGAAGTAGTGTCAGAAAGGATAGGAAGTCAGGGCTCGGAACCAGATATGGACTCTTCTGTTGTACCAGGTTCATTTTACGCCATTGGTATGGTTGATTTTGTTTTAAATATATATTATATGTGCAGACATGGATTAGATGTGATTATATCTTTCTTATATTTCTCCCCTCTAAATACAGGAGCTGGAGCAGCCTTATTGTTCTGTCAAATCCTTTCTGACAGTTCAGAGTTTAGTCAGAGTTGTAAGAGGATGAAAAGTTGAGTTCCCATCTAATCACAGTGATTGCTAGCACACATTAGCAAAGTTGAAGTGAAGGGATTTGTTATTTTTTGTTCATTTCGTTACGTGAACTGTGTGGGTTCGCGTCAAAAATAGAGAAACTGTTCCGGTATTTTTGTAAAGGGTTCCCGTTTTCTCAATTTCCTAGCTATTCGGACAACTTTACGGGTGTAGTATGATTGTTTCGGTTTTAGACTCTCAGCGACCTCCTATTGTGGCGGCGCCAGTGGTCGGTTCCCGGCCCGATTCCGTCATGGTTGTCGATCAGACACCCGAATCACTTGTGGATACTCCCCCGCCGTCTGTTCTGGTTATCGACGAAAGCGGTAAAACTTTTCTTTATATTCAAGTTTTGATATTGATTAGATCACGCCAAATCGTTTTAAAATGATGGTCCTTGGAATTCATGAATGAGTTAGAAAGTGTAAATACATGAACGGCAATTATTGTCGATGACACGAGCACAAGAATGTGAAAGTTTGTTTTGTGAATTCTAGTTTCAACTCAAAAATTATCTACAGTGTGTGTGTTTTTTCTCGTCCTGTTAGTTTCAACTTGAAACTTATGTAGAAGTTCATTTGATTTGTTTCAGTGACGAGTCAAGTTCGTGAGGAGGCGAACGATTCTCCCGGGGTCTCAGGTCAAGCGGCGCCAGGGATTGAGGATGATGGAGAGGACATTCTAGTGATTCAGGAAGATATTGCGGTACGTTCGGCTGGTAACATGCACTCACGGTCAACCACAACCACAAATGTAACCGATGACAAAAGTAACCAAGGTTCACAAAACGAGCCAAGATCAAAGTTTAGCCGAGGGCCAATAACATTCAAGTGTGATTATGGTTTTTACATCAAAATACATAAATTTCGCTCAATATTAGCGAGAAAGATTCCTTTTTTTTGAGTTCTCATGAATACAACTGGAGTAGGAATGAATGAATTTATTACGCAAATGACGCGTGTGATAAAATAAATGGATAGAATAGCAAACATTGTCGGGATTGCAAAGACAGTATGGTATGTGGGGTTTGTTTGTCTTGATTCATATTTTATTTTTCAAACGTGTTTCGAATCTGTTGTTATTGACATATATGGACAATGAATGATTATTTTCAGGCCTACTCTCAGATCAAGGTGAAACGATCGTCGTCCCCCGTTCCTCCGGCTGTGGAGAATAACGTTGTCTGGCAGGCGAATGAGGAAGACAATGAGATTATGGTCGGAGAACCGGCGCCGTGAGTTACTTCCCGCAACGCATAAGAAATTATAGGTTTCGTCAAACCGTTGTGGACAGCGTACGGTCAATTTGGTAGAGGCGGGGTTTGGCAAACGGCCAGTTCCTTTGCGTATCTTTGATCTACACACTCTCTCATCTGCTGGCAAATAATACAGATCATGTTTGTAGCATTACCAACCACAAATTCGAGTCTTTTTGAAAGAGAGAAAACATGGGTTGAAGGAAATAGATTAATAACTATTAGGATAGAAATGAGTTGATTCAACTTCATTGCAGTGGTTCCAAAACGACTGGTTCGGGCCGGCGAAAGACGCTGAAATGCAGTTCGTGCAGTGAAATGTTCCTGACAGAAAGCAGACGGAAACACCACTTCAACACGACCCATTCGGCTGACGTGAGCACCCTGGAGAAACTGTGCGAAGAGGTGGGTTATGGGGTTTAATAGGCCAATTTTATATGTAACCGGATTTTTTGGTGACTGGAGTACCGGCCAAATTAACGACAAAACCACATTTCACGTTGGAAAAAAACAGGTGACCGGTTTTTCATTTTAGGTTACCGAGCGGTTACCTACTGAGGTAACCTAAAAAATAGGTTACCGAAAAAAAACCGGTTACATATAGAATTTACCGGTTTAATAATAATAATAATTTATCAACGCGACATTTGACAGATAATCTCAATAGCAAAGAGTATCGAATTTATTGATTTGAAGAGAGAAAAACATTTAAAACGATTCCATTGACGATGTCGTGTGTTTAGGTTTTGGCGCTATTTGGTGCCTGGTCCGAGTGCCAGAAGGAGAATTCCAGTTTTGCTGTTCTCAGTGTAAGCATATGCGTAATTTGCTGTTGTAGTTTGTTAGAAATAACGGCGAATTATAGCGTGTGGTTGGTCTTAACGCGTTCTGGATGATTTCGAATACACTTCGGGTGTCACGAATACCTGTTGTTCTTAGTTAGGTGGAATAGTGGAAAAATAAGAGTAAAACTATTCGCGCGTAACGGGTAACCATACCCTTTTTCTTTTCGGTTTTTATCTCTATTTACCTAATTGGAGTGCCAAATACTATGTGAAAGTCACGTGTTTGAAGCACGACTAATATGTGGACCAATCTCGTGTCATCGGTCCTTTAAACTGCAATTAAAAAATGTATTGCAGTTCAAAGGACTGTAGCGTTGAGATTGAACCACATAACCGTCCCTTTTCAATCGCGAATAAATCTATTCCATTCCATTCCATTCTATAATCGAGTTTATTTTCCAGGACTTCGGGATTCCGGCGCAGTTGGTTGTCTCCATTTGTCGCACGTGCAACATTGCCTTCGAGGACAGACAACAGTTTGAGAGACACGACCGCTGGCACAGAAGCAAGACGCCCGCAGTGTACGCTGTACTTCGGTTCCTAAAGAAGGACGATCATGTGGACCAATCACGTGTCAACGGCCCTTTAAACTGCAATTGAAAAATGTATTGCAGTTTAAAGGACTAAAGCGTTGCGATTGGACTACAAAATCATCCTTCTTTAAATTGGGATTTAAACTACCCCAATTCAATAATTGTCAAACTTTATTGTACTGTTGAGGTGAACGCCGGCAGTGGACTCTGTACTTCAATTGTTTCAACCTAATCAGGATTTTGAAATATCCCAAGTTCAAAAATTTGAGTTTGGGGGGGGGTCGCAACACACAATGTAGGGCGCGAAAATTGGGATGCCTTTGCTGGAAAATCAGATGCAAAGAACCTAAGGCCTTAGTTATTGTAGTTGTGCCGTTTTGGTGAGAAACTTGTCGAAGTTGTGACTTTTTTCAGTGGCTGTCCACACTGCAGTGGTGTGCAGCTGAGTGAGCTTAATCAGAAAGAGCACCTACAGAAGCACATGTCCACATTGTATGCGGACCGAATCAAATACGTCTGCATTCAGTGCAATCCGACGAAGACCTTCTTTGATGTGAGTGTACTAGCAGACAATGGAGAATTCACGTAAAACGAGTAAAAACATGATTGATTCATTTATTTAAAAACATATGATTGATTCATTTATTCAGAAGTGAACTTAATGACAGTGAGATACAAGAACGCTCAAACGCGGAATGATGTGTTTGCATATATTTATCACATTTTCTTGAATTCTGATGTGCTAGTGGTACCAAGTTGGATGACTAACGTAATTGTGAAATTTCGGAGTCAATTCGGTTGTTTGCTGTGTTTATCGGCGAAGTGAAGAATGTATAATACCGTACCCCAGTAAAATTATCCTAATAGTCAGAGAAAAAACGGGCTACTTCTCGCCGAAAACTAGAAAATTAGTCATATTTTGATGCAAAATCACATATCTAAATCTACTTTTTGGGGAACAATCGGTAGTACCTCACGGCTGTATGTATAATACATAAACATAGTCTTTTCGTACGATAACGATGCGAACTGAAACAATAAATATGAAATATAGTCTTTCCAGGAGTCACAAATGATGTACCACTTGATGCAGGCGCACAGGGCGACCATTCTCTACTTTTGCAAGAACTGCCTGCGGGGCTCAATCAATGGTTCATATATGTACCATCACGTTATGACGGGCGAGTGTCTGCCTAACCGTCCGCGCAGGGTTAGTTCCTTTTCATTCTCTTTTTATTCACCGAATTGGAGTTTTTTTTCTGAACCAAACACGAGGTGGCAACTCACCGTCGTCAAGGCCCAAACAATAAAACCAACAATATAACAATATACCGAGGTTCATTGACAGTAGGACATGGAGAATACTCCTTTTTCATATTTTAGTTGACGAATTTTAGGTGAAACCGTGTTTATAGAAGCTCCGGCTAACCAGACCGCCAAGGCCTCCCATCAAGGGGGGAGTCGCGAACAAATTCTTGTGAAAAGTAGGGGTTGCGAACTGTCAACTAACGATTTTCATACAAAATCAGCTATTATCGTACGGAAATTAGTTGAATATCGCCGTTTTGGGGGGTCGCGACACGAGAAAACACGGAGGGGTCGCGAGAATTCTGAAGGATTAAGAGGCCCTTGGCGGTGTATGAACCAGACCATCTATGCAGAAAAACAAGGAGAGTGTGTTTCAGTGTGTGCCTGTAATTGTGTTCTTGGTTTCAGGATGTGAATGCCAGCAACATGGGACTGACTTGTGCCACCCAGCTGATGTTCCAGCCGAAGAATGTGGAAGATCACAAGCGACAGCTCTCCATCAACCCGGTTGGTGGGATTGAGTCTAGTCCATTGATTGTTAGGATTAAATCGGAGATTAGCATTAGTGTGGAAATAGGACCGTTTTATGTTTTTTACTCGTTAAAAAGTATTTCGTTTTTAGATTAGAATCCGTGAAAATCAATGATTTTGCTTAAACATAATTTTTCTCGTTTCCGGCTAAAAAGTAGCTTGTTTTTGGCTTCTCGCGCAAATCTAGTGAGGTATGAATAGGTCATATACAACCTTGTTTTATTAACGTCCCGTCGTCCCGATCTATTGTTGCATTGTCCAATTTCAAAGTCTCACTGTCCCAAGGTCTCGTTTCCTAGTCCCACTGTCTCGTTTCTGGTGTGGCTTGAACTATTCTAGAACACGTTAGAGATAGTACAATATGCGGAGTGTGAGATCATAGTAGACGTAAGAGAGCGTCAGACAACAGAGTGTTAAAGACATATATGACCATGACTGACGTAGCAACTGCATACAGATATCAATTAATATTCTCTGTAGGTTGTAGATGTAATGTCAACCAACATCTGCTGATTGTAGAGTTCAAACGATCACATACTTCAGCATCTTTTTGTCGTGCCCTCTGAATGCACCCACCGAAGCTTTATTCGGTTCGGCAACATGTTCACCCCATGCACGGAGAAACATACCGGAGGATGTTATGGCTTGGTTCGTTAATTTTAGTTTGCACAAAACATTTATAGATAGATTGGGACACCGGCACTTTTTGGAAATTAATGTATTGTGCACTCCTATTTTTCCCTTATGTGTGTACGTGACATGAAAGAGCATAACTCGAGCAAGGAAGAAATGGTCTCTCACTCTTTCTCGATCGTTCTTTCTGGTTGCTTGATCGATTATCGGTTTTTTGCGACTTCGTGTCTGGGCCTAACTTGGGTTAAAAATATGACCGGTTGCTTACCGCTGGCTGATAGAAAATGCCAGAGAATGTTCCAGACGAACTACAATCGCTGGGCGCATACGAGGACCGAGTTGCCGCTCAACGAGGACATGCCTCTCAGTTCACACAGTCTGTTCAAATGGCTGGAGCTGCAGTACCGTCGACAGCAGCAACAACAGCAGGCGCCAATGGTACCGCAACAACCCGCCGTGCCGGTACACCGTCCGGTTATGGCCGCCGCGCAACAGCGCCCCGCCGTCGCACAGCCTCTGCCCGCCCGGAAACATGCGGGAGCCACAGCGCATGCCGTTCCAAGTGAGTGGCTCTTTTTGAGGGACTTTTCGGTGGTGCGCCATACTACTTGGTGAATTCTATGTGTAGCCGGTTTTTGGTAACCTTTCTTCACGTTACCTCAGTAGGTAACCGATTGGAATTGTGTCGGCTTTGCTTCGAGAATTATACCAGCGTGACGAATACTCCTGAATGATTAGCTTTCTGATGAAAGTGTCGTGATTTTTTTTTGCAGCAACAATTCAGTACAATAGCGTGACAGAGTAGAGTGTAACATTCATGTTCAACTTCAATCGACCGAACTCATACCAGTGAGGTCCGATTATTCCACAAAAAGAAGATTGTGTTTCGATTGAAACACATATAGGCTAATCTCTTGTTTTCGAGAAAAAGTAGCTCCTTTTCGGATGTTTTCTGACTATTCGGACAAGTTCACTGGGGTACGACCGAACTGTTGCAGCATCTTCATGCGCGCTCAGCGGTCCTCTCGGGATGCTGCAGATGCAGATATTGAATCAACAGCAGCAGCGACATCCCGCGCAGGCAGCAGTACCCGCTCCACCCCCACCGAACCAGGTGAGCACATACATCAGTAATTTGTGACTATTTCACAAAAAGTAACCCGTTTTCGATGTAAATACGTGAAAAAGAGGTATTTCACACCAAATTATCCAAATTCACCCGTAGAGGTGAAATATTATTCGTTTCATGAATATTTTCGGCCATGTGGTAATTTATCTTAGTAACTTTTCCGAGTTTTTGTCGGAAATTCAAGTTCGACTTGATCAAAAAAGTGTTTTTATCGCCTATCCGTTGCATTAGTTAAATGTATGCTCTCAGTTTTTCTCGCAAGATTCTTTTTCAGTTGCATCGCTGTATCATTTGTCGTGGGACAAATTCTCTGATTTGGGCTCCATTAGCAGCGTTGCAGTCCATTGTGCAGAATGTTCAGCGTTTACCACGTCTTTCGGAACGCAATATTGAAGTTGGCATGATTTTCAAGCACAGGACAGACAGTGAGTATGACCTTTATATTATGGTGAATTTCTTCCCGAACCAAAATCGAACCGATTCTTCCGAAACCAGGTGGTTCGTTTCAAAACCGAACCAATGCAAATAGTTAATGCTAGAGCTGGTCGACTACTGTAGGGTTGTTGCGATATTGTCTGAGTAAAAGATTGTGTTTTCAATCATACTCCATCATACTAAAAGATTGTGTTTTCAATCATAAAAAGTGGTCCGTTCGAAAAACGGACTACTTTTTTAGCCGAGAAGATGAAAATCGGTCTAATTTTTATAAAAAAATCCTAAATTTGCACTTTTTCGTCGCTTAGTCGAACCTTACTGGTGTATGTTTTCAGTGCTTACCGGTCATGGGTTCTACGTGTGCCGTACGCACTACAGACCGACAATGGTAGATCCGACCACTGGACATCTCAGATCAGACGCACGACCGGAATATTTTCATGAGGCAACGTTGGTTACGGCAATCGACAACGAGGTATGAATTTGTTTGATTCATGAAAGTAGGGCGTTTCCATTCAGAAAATGTCCTATTAACGACAGGGCGACATGTTGAAGCCAGTTAACGCGTTGTATAATAATGAGATTTTTCTCACGCGCGTGAGTGTTGATAAGCTTTCCTATAGATGCGGGCCCAACTTGCAGTTCTCAGCAGTGCAGAAAGTAATGCATGTCTTTTGAATGTGTTGCGATCGTCTCGCGGTGCAGTTGTAGCAATCGTTAGGTCAAGGCTGGCCGAGTGGGCCTCGAACATGGAGAGAGAAAGTTCGACTCTAGGATTTTTTCGGGTGAAAAAAAAGAATTATCCTTGAAATAATTGTTTTCATTTCTAACTCTAACAATCTATATGCTGCAGTTACATGATTTACAGTTACGCGATCCACGACTGCAAAATTACTTTGCAAATCTGAGACGACAATTCGCGAATATTGGGAGTGTCAGCTCGGCTGGTCCCAGCACATCCGGAGCGAACAGGGCTGTCCCATCTACTGTGAATGCACCACGGCCGGGACTTGTAACACCCGTACGTTATTCTGATTTTTTTTCTTTTGAACCGTTTCGAAGTAGTTTCAACTATACGCTTTCATTACAAAGTGCATCATCTGGTTAATTCGTGGTCTACTGAACTTTGTAAACGAAATATTTTGTGTTTCTCGAGATCAACTGAATTTCCATCTTTGGTTTCTAAGAAAGCAGCACTTCATTCACACAGTTTAAAGCTCTCCATCCACAAAAATACAACTGAGGATTCTTATATCTAGTCGCGTATCACGTTTTTTTAATATGACGTCATTCAGTACGTTCAGTATTATATATATTATAGTGATGTATAGATTCATATTTTCAAAATTGAATTTTATCTTCGGGTGCTCGGAACAGGCGCCGAATAGCGCGAAAACAAAACACACGAAATCGTCAATTGAATCGTTTGAAGTTGCTCCATTTAATAATTGACACATGTATAGTCGTCGCCAGCGGGAAGGCGGGAGAGAACTGTATATACCACCTGTTTATGAAACTGTCTATTTTCAGGTTCGCTGTTGTCTCTGTCAAACGGTGGGACCGATGAGCGCGCACTTTCTGGTACAGATGCCACCAATGGGCGCGGATAGGAACAATTGGCTCCGAAAACTATCGAATGGTGCCCCGTTGAACATCATCCAACATTGCAAAGAGGTGGGGTTTTGACTTGAGTTGAGGGTCTCCCGGTACGCTTAGAGAAGAACGATTATTTGAACCAATTCCAACGCTTCGGTCCTGCAATACATTTTTAATTCCAGTCCAAAGGACCGATGCGTCGGTATTGGTCAACATAATGGTCCTAATTTGAACATGCTTTGTGTTTTTATCAACTTTTTCAGTTTTTTCAGTCGACTTTTGTGTTCAATTTATTTTTATCAAAAAAGTGGGTTAGTTCCAGAGTGAAAGTTGCATATCGTTGGCCATTCTTCTTATTATATCTTTTCAGTTGACCACGGTCCCGGTCATTCTTTATCTCTGCCTTCGCCACTTCAATCCAGAGAAGGTCCTTGTTGGAAACGATCTCAGGGTGAGCTAATTCGCTTTTTAGCTGAAATTTCGGGAAAATTGTCTCTCTCAAAAGACCATCAGATGCAGTTCTTGTCACTTATGAGGCAGTTTTCTCTCGTTTATTAGCGTTTGCGTTTGGATACGTGAACGAGTCTCTATTTTGTTTATATGCTCACTTCCAGTTCATTCTACAAGATACGGAAGGTTTATTCGCGGACTATCACGGATTCGTCAAGGACATTCTCCGCTATCCGATCAATTATCTAGGAATGTTGATGGCGTATTCCAATGTGAGTTATATGCTTTCTTCACTCGATGAACTTAGCAGCGCGTTATGGTGTTTAGCTTAGCCGAAATGGGTCATTATAGTCATTATATGTGGAAAAAAGGTGATGGACAGTGAGTGTATTTGTGGTTAGCGGTGATTGCAATTGATGAATTTCGGGCGAATTCTTCATTTAACCGCGTTTTTTGTTAACCGCGCCAGTTAACCGTAAACCAAAATGGTTAACACTTTTGTTAACCACTTGGTAACCGCGAATTTTGCGCAAAAGACGTTAGAAAAAACGTTTACCAAAGTGTTAATAGAAAAATGGTTAACTGTAAAAAAATGGTTAACGGTTAACTGGCAGGGTTAACGAAATTCGTGAAATTTGTTGAATTTGCCTGTATTTGGTTCAGGTCGCATTTTCCTAAAACTACCTTTTTTTTCGGGCGAAACTCCTTTTGTAGTAAAAAAAAAGTTGTTAATTTGTGAACCTCGATTTTTTTTCATTATTGCCGAATCTAAGCGTTCTGTTGAGTGCGTTTGTTTTAAGGAATCCAAGAATCTGGCGAGTCCATTCAATAAAGCGGTCCAGTTTCTGTCTGGCCTGAAGCAGGAGAACAGATGCAAGAATGACGTGAGTTGATCAGTAAATAGAATTTCAGTGAAATCTGGGTTGAATTTCGAGGTCAGAGTAAAACAAGTTTTAGAATTGCACTTTTCGAGTTTGGACAGAGTTTTCGAGCTGACGACTAGTCGAAAACTCTCGAAATCCCAGAAAATCATTCTGAGATAGAACGGGTGTTATAACATTGTTGTATCAATCAACCTACTGTTTTTCAGTCGTGTGGAAACGCAGTGTTGCGAAGCACCGCGGACATCCGAAAGCACCAGATGCACGCATCACCTGACAGCTGGGCGTGCACCTTGTGTTGGCACCGATCCAAGAACGAAGTAGAAGCTGTAAAACATGCCTTGAGAGACCATTGCAATGGTGAGTATGGAATTCGTCAAACTGTTGTGAACAGCGTTTTCTGCGTATTTTTGATCATACGCATTTTTTGTATATGCTGGTAGATAATGCGAGATTATGATGCAAACATCAAAGATCTGGACAAATAAAGAAATGGAGTAATCGATAAATGGTGCAATATATATATATATCATTTAATATTTTTTCGCTAGAGAAATGCATTTTTACAGATGTGAACCGGGTCACCTACTGTCTACGCTGCCCGGTTCGAGGATGTGCCGACCAGTTCCAGGACGTTCTCAGTCTTCGCCGACATGTGAACAAAACGCACCGGGCGGAGTTGGGCAATGAATCTGAGTTAGTTTTCTGTTCATATGTTGTTAATTTTATTTTCGTGTTAGTTTTTCGATAATCTAGTTGTGATTTCGACCATCCGGAAAATTCGTGTCAAAAAGTCGAACTAGTGTTCAATTCCTATTTTCGATAGATGGTTTGAATTATATGCTTTTTTTCAGTTTTTGCGCCACACACTTCGCGACTCCCCAGCAGGCTACAGCCCACGATTTGGGACACAAGTTAGTAATTCTACTTTTATATTGTCAAACCTAGAAATATAATCGGTGTAATGTCAAACTTAATCCTTGAGTGATACATTTTCATTTAGGTACACTTTGTCGTTCATTCAATAGCTCTATTCTGTACTAAACTTTTTCACTCATTTGTTTGCTTCTTTCAATGATATGAGCATCGAGGAGAGCTCTCACATTTTGAAACTTTATAGAGATGGAGAGATAACAAAGTGCTGTTATCTGTGCGGAGTAGCCGACCCATGGAGCGCTGGTGTTCAGAATTCAGTGAAAGTCAAC
Source organism: Litoditis marina (assembly GCA_964036275.1). Taxonomy (NCBI): domain Eukaryota; kingdom Metazoa; phylum Nematoda; class Chromadorea; order Rhabditida; family Rhabditidae; genus Litoditis; species Litoditis marina. The sequence continues at coordinate 34,702,504 of OZ038434.1, read as the reverse complement.
CATGAGTTGGTACATTCCCTGAGAAGAGTAGCCTTCTGTCGTCTGTGCATGGAGCGGGTCGACCCCGGACCTGTGGTGAGTTATTTTTCAATCGACCATCTATTCAAATATTTGTATTGTTCGACTAATACTAGGGGTAGTGCTTAGCATTTGGCTGTCAATCCGCATTCTCTGCTTGGCGCGATGTCTTCATGGCGGAATAATGAGCTGGTAACAGAGCTCACTCATTCATATCTCCATCCCTATACGGTAAGTCCACTTTTCATTGTGGGGTCATGTAATTATCTCAATGTCGTAATAGACGGCTCGGATAGTTGTTGTAAAATATAATTATTATTAAGCAACTATTTTTATTAAGTAACTATTATTTCGATAACGTTAGATTGTTGTTCAAATTCATGAACTAAAAAGTAGAATAATTAATTAAGGATGAAAACCTCATGGAGCATTGCGTGAAAGATCACCCCCGGCAGTTCCCGAATGGACGTGCGCAAAGAGGAACATGTCTAGCGTGTCGAGAGGCCTATGATGACCTGCGGGTACACGTGGCCACCAAACATAAGGTTATTTCAGACACTTTGAGAGAACGAATTCGTGTTATTGCAAAATGCAAACATCTGATTAAAAAAACATGGACAACTACCGAAAATGACTATTTCAGTTAACTTTATTTGAGATTATTTTACAAGCAATTCAAACTTTTGAAAATCTTTTCTATAAAATCGATTTTTCTATTTGAACATTCGTTTCTGAATTTTGGTCAATTTACAAGTTTTTTGAGTTTTAGAACGTCAGAAGTAGCAACGATGTTGAGGGCAACAAGAAGTTCGCCAAATTTTCGTATTTTAAAATTGAGAGTGTCCGTTTTCTAACCGCTCATTGACTGATTTCAGATCATTCACTACCATCAGAGAAGCTCTCCAGACGGCGGAGCTCTCCAAGTGGACGCCGGGCCGGAACTGGCGGTTTCCCTCGGACTACCGGTCGATTGGCAGGCATACAATACCAGTATTCGCAATCAAAATGAAATTTAGGAATCTTAACACATGATCTGTCATATATTTGTGATCTCTATTTGTAGACTTTGTTAGTCTCCACATTCATCTGAACACTATTATTTTTTGTATTCTTTTCTCTGTATTATTCCTGGTGCATTATTCAAACCGGTACAATATCGCAATAATTATTTTGTTTGTGTTTTCTTTGTATGTTTTGTTGGTAATGTTGCATGTTTCGTTGAATTATGAATGAACTGTGTTTTTATTAAAATAAAGATGTTATAAATGTTCATTTGGTCTTAGAATCGTTTCAACGATTCTTATCTCCTATACTTGTATGCATTTTTTGTTTTACTATCTGTAGTTTCACTGTGCACTGCTTGAGATTCCAACCTCCTATTGCCATTTATCAATGACTAGGCCAGACTATAACTTTATTAAGTTTTACTAGTTCATTATAACAGGTCATCATTTACTGATGAGGGCTCATCATCTACTGATGAGGGCACCCTGTCAGACATATAGATCGATAATCCGAGGTAACTAAAGTTTGTACTTCTCAGTTTATCAATCGTAGAAATAGCCCGTTATTCACAAAAGCAGGATAATGTAGGGGGCGAGTCGGGTCAATATCAGAACAACCAAGACACAAAGTTTTATGGGAGAAAAACGATTCACTGTTTTCATTCCAGATCGGCTTGTACGCGTGAACAATGGACTAGACTGTGAAGAAGTCCCCGACAACGAATGCCCCTGATTTTTTTATAAATATAGTTAATAAAAACATTTATGGAAATCGTGTTGTTGGGAAAACTGGCACTGGTATACATGATGGAAAACGCGAGTCAGGTGAATAGAAAATGGACACTGTAACTAACAATAGGAAATGTGTACATATTATGCATTTTAGAACAAATTGTGAAACCGTGAAAAACACAGGCACAGTTGATTCGATTTTGATTGGCGATTACTCTGAAAATAGACATTATTGTTTTGTTTGTCCTCCGTTGTACAATTTCTTTTAGATGTTACAGCAGAAGTTAATGAAAGTAAAGATCCATGAGTGATTAAAGCTAGTTGATAAGACGTACTTTTTGTGTAGCCGTTAGTCAGCCAATTACACATGCAACCAAAAGACAACCAGGTTGCATGTGTACAAAATCACTGGTTGCATCTCAAATGCAACCATTTTCTGGTTGCATGCAAACCCGCTTGCATTTGAAAGCAACCGATAGTTTTGTACGCATGCAACCTTGTTCCATTTTGGCTGCATAACTGCCCCGCTAGACCAATATTTTACTACAACTATTCAGTTGTTCTGAATGCAGTATTCGCTTCTTAACATTGTTTGGGGTGCATTCAACAAAAATGTTGAGATATTTTTGGTTGATCGAGTATAACACACCCATCTCGCTTCGGGACAAATTTCCAGTATGTTAGGGCACTACCATTTGCCTAATTCACTCATGGAAGACTCTCAGACAACACAGTTGCCTCAGACAGGAGTGATCATGTTCGTGTCCTGGGGTATGTTTGGCATTGCTGTAGTCATTTGCAAGCAAATGCCACACATATTTTGTAGTTCTTTTTGGACAATACGGCGGCGCGAAAATCGTTGCAGATAGTAACTGAGGATATTGTAGGCTAAATCTTACAAATTTCTGGTATATATATATATATATATATATATATATATATATATATACAATATATATATATATATATATATATACCAGAAATATATATATATATATATATATATATATATATATATATATATATATATATATATATATATATATATATATATATATATATATATATGACTTTTTAGCAGTCTAGTTCAGATAGTGTTCAGGTCAGAGAGACGCACCATTCTCAGACTGTCTGCGGCCTCATAGGTCTGCATTTGCTGTGTTATTTTTTGTTACCACATACTTTTCTACAGAATAAAAAAATATATCATCTGCAGTGCGACTTATATTGTGATCGAGTGTCATTTATATCACAAGACAGTTCCTTTGAAACGAGACTGCCAGCAGAACTTTCTAGAATGCTCTTCAGCAACAGATAAAATTACCCATTTTTCCAATATTAAACATGATGCCTTGTCTATTCATTCCTCTGTAGCTTTAATGCATGTACCCACTAGCCATTAATGATATATGAAGCTGATTTCGTTGGCTTCTTAAGTGTACACTTCATTAATTTGCTGTCTCAAATGAGTGGTGCTGGGGTGCGGAATGAATTTATCAGTCTCTCATCGCATGTGCTTCTCACTCAACAACACTGTGTATTGCTGAATGTAGTCAATTTCTGAACGAATTTTCTCTCAAACAAGTGTTTTCTCTTCAACAATCCCGTGAGGTCACAATTTTACAGTTACTTTCAGGGTTCAACAAGAGTACGTTTAAGATTTTATGCAAAACACAAGTCTACTTCAATAGGATCAGTACCACATAGAGAAATACTTTGATTGCAAATGTAGGAATGGAGTTTCAACCGATTATTTTTTTCATTTTCAAGCCAATCGCCGAAGTTTGTTTTGGTAACTGAAAAGCAGAGGATATGCCGAAAAACTGTTCTAGTCACCAAAACATTAGGTTAGATCGAAAATCCCCTGTACCTATGTAGATCAATTGAAGACAGGTTACCTGTCCGTTGTACTTATGGACGTTCAACAATTTCACAACATGCTTTAAGTGGACCATTAAGTTTACTAAGTTAGTGGTTTGATTTTCACGTAACTCGTTTAGGCGAGGATTCTGCTGAATCGAGCATAATTGTTTGAGTTGTCTCTCAACTCAAGTTATGCCCATCTTCTGCGGCTGGCCACTGACAAATGATTTATCTCCTATCTATTCTTGTTTATTTGCAATCCGAACACCATTTACCAACTAATGGGTTCAGTCTGTTGCATTACACTAACATTCCTCAACGTTGACACAATTAATCATGAAGTAGAAAATTGAAGCACGAGGTAAAATTTTGATTCATTTGAAATGCAGAAATAGAAGAATGTCGATCACCATTTAGCTTCTCTCAGTTTTCCCCATAGGGATGCGAGTTGACAGAAACAGTAATTTTTCTGGTAAGAAGAAAATGTTTCCTAATGAACAAGTCAAAACATCATTGATACCACCTAGGTAAAAAAGAAAATTGATTATTCCAACCAAAATATATAGATATAACTTAGACATCTGTGCAAGCAAGTTGAGCGATTAGCTCGGCCAAATCACTAATGACCGCTTTGAATACAACTGAAAGTTTTTTTCTGGCAAAAATCCTATTAGAAATCAATTTTGAAACATCACTCTGTGTTGACTTATCACTCCCAGTGTACGTGCGGTGTTCCATTTTATTCGAAAATTAATGATGGTGACCAATTAAAACCGAAACAGAATGCGAACATAGGAAAAATCCTATTAGGGATCAGGGAAAAACAGTTGCTAGAAAAGAAAGTCGCAAAACAAATTAATCAGATTGTTTTGCGAAGCAACAACTGATAGCTCAGCTTTCAATGCCATCAAACCCATAGCTGGTTTGTTTGATCTTTCGAACAAGGTTTGAATATACTTTTGGAACTTCCGAGAACTCATTATCATTATCCATATAAAAGTTTACGCTGCACTTTGCTCCATTCTTAGATGCTTTCTTTGATGTACATTGACCCCCTTTTTTTCGTGGAGTGTATTGCAGTATAGCATCCTCTTTCAAATCAACAAAATTACACACTAAATTTCCAGAAACAGTGTCAGGAACTATAACTGCGCATATTTTGTGTGCGTGAGCTGATTTATGAGTTTAAACTATTCATGCTCCAAAAAAACTTAGAGTTTCATAAATTTATTGTAATTTTATAACATTTGGGATAGAGTGCCCAACCACTGCGTATTTCAATAGTTCACGTACTGTTTCTTCTTGTGTGATCCTTTTGTTTATTTCAAGTTTAGAGTTTCAAAAATTTATTTAAATTAAATAACGTGTAGTGATAGAGTGCACAATCACTCTTGTGTTTCAATAGTTTACGTACTAAGGTTTCTTCTTGTGTGCTCCTTTCTATTTTGTTTATTTCAATTTTGAAGTTTCAAAAATTTGTTAAAATTAAATAACGTGTAGTGATAGAGTGCACAATCACTGTTGTGTTTCAATAGTTTACGTACTTAAATTTCTTCGTATATGCTCCTTTCCATTTTGTTTATTTCAATTTGTCGGCGAGACAGCTGTTTCTGGCTATGGCCGCCCAATAAACTCGACTCGTCATAGCTTCCATTCGCATTCGCCTCAATTAAACTAATCTATCCCGCATTAACGCATCTCTCGAATTCGATTTCCACGTCCCACGTAGTTCTCGAGTTCAAAACTTAGATCAATAACAGAACATGTAAGCTGATTGTGTTGCACACGTTTTTCTGTTAGCGTGAGTTTTAATTAAGTGGCCATCACCGGGAATTCCATTTTTCAGTTTGTACTCTAAACGTAAATGATACTCTTTTGTGTTTTCTATAGTGTGCAACGATTGCGCGAATCAGACATTACAACTTTCTTTTTTTGAATTGTTAACAGAACACTTTTTTTGATGGAGAATAAGTATCGCATGAATGAGTAAAATAACGAAATTCAATCTCTTCTTCATCAATTGTGGATGCCGTGATGATGGAATATGTCTTCGATTTGTGTGTCATTCAAAAATGCTCATAATGAAATACCCCCCGCTAGCAATGTCCATGTTTTTGTGAGAACTTTTTTGTTGTTTCTGTCAAAGTGCTGTGATATAATGGAGAAATACTGTGAAGGACTCTTGCAGCCTAGGATACACGGGTCTAAATTTGTCCACGATTGTAAATATGAATTTGCAGCCTATTATCCAACCCGGTGTTCTGAATGAACAGTTTTCCTTTCCGAAAAAAACAGACCTAGCTCATAACTGCTCAATAACATTAATGATATTTGCTCCAGAGTTTTCATGTTGTGCTTTCTTGTTTTTGTTCATACATAGTGAAATTTGAGAATTCCTTTTTGTGTATAGGTTTTTTTCACAAAACTGGACTACTACTCGAATTTTCCGAGCAATTCAATTCACGTTACAGAAGTTGTCCAAGATGTTGCGAACGTATGAGACCGGATGCAAAAAGTACAAGCCCACGCTAAGGGTGAGGCATTCATTTCTGAACAGTTGGAAATTTCATAGTTGATCACGTGGTGTGCTTGAGAACGAAATGTAGTATACATCAATAAATCAGAGAATGCGTCAAACGACCGCACAAAATACGTGAGAAACTACAGAACCAGATTGAGCTTAGTTTTTTTTACTCGTCCACTTTTTGTCTTTGGTTTTCCGATATTTTGAATAGCTACACTGCCACAATCATGAATTACAAGAAATACTTCATGGTCACAGTATGAGACAATTTAACGACACAATTAAAACTTGGAACAGTTCATGAAACACAGAGCAGTTTCTCTGTTGGGAAACGAGGCAAAACAAATCGTGCCCGATATTCTTGCCACCATGTGCAGACGAGACCTGGCCATTTGAAGACAGGTGGTGTTTGTAGTTTGCAGCCTGCTTTGAGGCCAGGGAAGGGCAGATATGGCCAACCAAAAAAGTCAAGGGGGGGGGGGGTCGTTTTTGGTCCAGAGAGGGTCGAATATTGTACGGTTTTAGATATCAAAGGCGTTCGTTTTTTGAAAAAGGACTTTTTTTAAATTTTCATAAAGGAAAGGGGTCGTATTGGATTTGACTTCAAACCATTCTCTTCCCGCCCCTGTTTGAGGCAATGTAGAGAATATTATCGTTTTCAGAATAAATCTAAACATATGCATGTGATTATATACAAGTTGAACTTTTTAAATAAGAAAATTCCTTTAGTTTTATTGAGATGTTGTACTTTTGTTCCAGTTGATGTGTACTATTATTTCGCTGAGTATCGCGCTGGTGGAAATAAGTCTGGCTCTCCACGAATACGTACAATCGAGGCGAGGAAACATAATGGCCATCATTTTTATGGGTGAGTCAGTTTGGGTTACATTTTACAGGTAAATAAGGTTTGTTCAAATAGTTTGACTCTGCTAGTCAAATTCTATAATAATCGCGTAGAACATGAAACGTAAACTCGAAGGGTTGGCTATCCAATTTATCCAGTTCATTGTGTACATGTTTCGTTCTGTGACTATATTCTCTATTATCGTGTCTCAACTTTCTTCTTACTTTTACATCCCATTTTCACAAATTTCTCTCAATGCGTAATAAATCACCATCATTTATTATTCACGTCAATTATATTTTTGTTTCTAGTGAGTTGATTTGTTTACAAACCTATCTGGGTGGAAATAATTGATTGAAATATTTGTATTCATACTAACACGCATGCGTGAGATGCACTGGATGTTGGTGTGATTGAGTATAAGCAGATGTATAATGAGCGAACTATGTAAAAAAAGTTTTTCCAGGTATTTTCATATTTCACGGTTTTCTCACTTTTCTATATTTTGTCGGTATGGTGCGTCAGAATGAATGTCTACTCTTGCCGTTCCTTACCGGACAGGTGAGACATTAAGAGAAAGAAAAACGTATTCAATTACTTCTAATAACTATTCATATCGTATCAGAGGCTGGCATAATTTAGGCCATTTATAGAGATGACAGATAAGCATTGTCGTCGCCAACGGAAAGGCGGGAGGGTACTGTTTATCTCATTTTTATTCTCGATTATTCTTAATTTTGACGTTACCCTAACTTTGACATGCTGTCGGCATGAGAAACGTACACACTAATGAAAGGATAAATTAATTCAATCACTTTTAATAACCTGTACTTTTATACTGTAACACAAGTTGGTTTCGAATAAATAGTTCAGATTGACTACAGGTCTACAGGGAGGCATTTACTAGTACAACCAATAGTTGAGTTGAATTCTAGTGTTCTGCAATAATGTAAACACTAACAACAGTTTAGACAAAACTTAACAATATAAATCATAAACTTGTGAGTAGAAGTACTCAATAAGTGGAAAATTTAACATTTTTCCAGAGCTCATTCACCATACTAGAAGTAACTTGAATAGTGAGAGCATTCTACTAAGGAATCGTGCACTTTGTCATTGCACGTTTGAGTTCTGCTGTGCTTAACATGTTTCACGTCACTTTAAAATTAACTAATGGTATAGTCATTCTGTATTTCAACCGGACAAGGTTTTCTTCGCGGAAAATTGGAACAACGTTGGTATTAAAATCATCTTAAAAAATGATTTTTAGTTGATATTCATATCAACACTTGGCCTACTGGTTATTATATGGTGGATTGCAACACTTCTCGCCGTATTTGATCTCGTTCACTATAAAAGTCCCGTAGGTAAGTGACGTTTCTGCTATGAAAACGCTGGCAGCTTAAAATACCGGAGAAGATGCAGGCTTAAATACTGATGTAGGTTTAGCCTGCATCTCCTTATGAATTTTAAACAGTACAGGCAACTTCTGGATGACCCCGGTATTTTAAGTTGCAAAAGCGCGAGTCCGGTATTTTAAGTTGCAACGGTTTTTCAGAGTGTGGCCGTATTTTTCAATCTCGAATAGCCGGGTAAGCTAATTGAGCAAAATTCAAATAGTGTACCACAAACCACTCACTCACTTATTTTGAAATTCATTTTTCTTATATGTAAAACTAGCAAATCTGCGCGTAATCACCAGAAAATATAATCAATAACATAGACATTATTCCGCAACTACCGCCGGAGAATACCGGTACTTGCGCCAGACAATAGCGGGACGACCGCCGATACACGGCGGTAGTACCGGTATTCTCGGGCGCAACTACCGCTTTTATCGGGCGGTAGTACCGCTTTTTGGAATACAGGCCCCCAAAAAACTACCCGCTACCAGAAATAATTTACCACACTTATTTTCATTTAAGAAGAACATTGAAAATCAATAATATTTATTCGCAAGTTAAAATTTCCACAAACGAACTATTATAAACAACGCAAAAAATGTGTACTGTATCGATTGGGAAAAAACTCGAGAAAGTATAGACAAACTTAAGTCTCACGGAAAAACTTAAGTAAAATGTTGACAGATGATCAATTCATACTACATAGACCGAGAAAACAAGTTATTTCAGTTAGTTAAATACGATAATTAACGAAATATCTCGATTGTGACTCATTAAAGAATTCATAACAAGACTAAATCAAGCGAAATAAGTCCATTATTTTGTGGAGGGGGGGGGGACTTTTACAAAATGACTAGAATATACAGAAAAAGTAGAACAGTGACAAAACTGGTATAAAAACAGTCGCACAGTATAAGAGCATCCACAAAAATGTTTGTAGTAACACCATACCGATAAATGTTTTGTCGACTATGTGCTGCACTAGTATAGTGAGTGGCAAATATATAAATTTTTGTCTCTCGCTGGAATCGAACCTACGAGCAAAAGTTTGGTAGCAGGGCGGTAACCACTGCGCTATTAGAGCACATAACCGGCAAGCTTTGGAATCAAAGATATGTCCGCGTACACAGCGAAAAGTAAGATATACAGTACCCTCTCGCCTTTCCGTTGGCGACTACTATATTAATGATGACCGAGTAACTGTAGCAGACTTCTTTGGTCCACTGTATCTTCCCTCCAGCTCGTGTGTACAGTTTCCAGCTCAAGATCGAGACATGCATCATCTGGAAAAATAGGAATATTGTTCACACTACCGATCATACTCTTTTTTACCCATATGTAGCTCTCCAAAATACCTCATACACCTGATACTTTTCTAGAATATTCTCACACTCACATAGCAAAACTCTTATGAATCTTGATGACACTATCCAGTAGAAAATGGTGTTGGAATAGCATTTATGATCTAATTGGACAAAAGTTTTTCTCTGAATCTCTCTTAGACAGTTTCGAAGGAGATAAAAGACAGTTTCACTGATACTTTAACCACATACCTCAAAGCTTTCCCCTGCAAGATGAACTGCAAGATGATATTGATAACCATGAATCCATGGATACTGATCTGAAATTTACTGATTTGAAAAACACTTTCATACAACATAACAACTAACAAAACGGAAATTCTTACGAAAATATAATTTACGTGTAAGTCCGAAAATGACTGTCCGAAAATTGGCATGAAACAATCAAATTTGTCCGAAAATTGGCATGAAACAATCAAATTTACTACTAGTTAAAAAGACTGGGATTCCACTTTCAATATGTTACATATTAGTTTGAAAATTTTAGAAATAGCTCTAAAAGTACGAAATTCAAACCAAATAAAACTGACTTCTACCTACAACCAAGCACATAAGAATAACATTCTAAACTAATCTATTTATTTTAATTGAAGTTAGAAGTTACCAGTTGCAAAATAAGAAAAAATATATAAAGAGAACAGCCGACCGACGAGCGGTTGCGCAGACGAGAAGTGGAGGGCGGTTCGAAAACAATTATCAATCAATAACATATTATCCGGCGGTAGTACCGCTCACAGGGCCCCTGCCCCGGCCAGTTATTCTGCTGCGGTAGTACCGGTATTGTCGCGCGCTAGTACCGATTTTGGCTATTGTCCCGCGGTACTACCGACAGAATGTCTGAGAAATCGTGAGCTGAATTTTAATTTGGTCATTGAAATGTGGCTCAAATAGCTTACCCGGCTATCTGAGCTTTGTGAACACGGTCACTGCAATCATTCTTTTTCGAGTTTTTGAGTTTGGGCAAGACCCGAGTTATCGAGTCGAGTCGATTTTCTTAGTTCGACTTCAACGACCATAGTTCCGACCATGAAATACTATTTCACTGGAATCGCCCATAAAACGTTGCACTTTTCCAGATTTTTAAAAAATTTCTACAGTCATTTTGACTTTAACTCTTCTGTTTCCAGAGCGACTATCAAACAGTGAGTTTTTCATATTCGCCGGCATCGCCCTATTTTTCCTGTTTTTGATCACAGCGAAGGTGTCACATATTCTCTACAAAGGATACAAAAGAACAGAGAAGGAAAACATCTACAGGTTTGTGATTCACTGATTTATCTCATCAAGTTTTATTAGAAAGGTTCATTTCCGAAGCGAACCACTCAATTACGTTTGCAACTTCATAGATCACGAAAAAAAAACATCAGAAATCAATGGTATAGCAAGCACTTTTCAAAACGAGCCAGCTCGGAACGCGCTGTGTTAATTACAAATTCACGTTTGGTCGAAACTGTATTGCAACAAATCTAGAGATATAGTGTGCCCTGAAGAGACGTCAGACGACAAAAGGAAAAATCAATATATATGACAGCCACGCTGTATAAACAGTGATTAACTGTTTTGCAACAACGCTTATTCTGAGAATATGGGGTATAGTTTGTTCCACCCACTTATAACCCTCTACAGTAATCTGCTAACACTTCCAGGTCAAAGTTCACTATATTAGCGTATTCAGAACACCTCAAAATGTTCATAGTGTCTTATGCATGTTTACAACTACTAACTCTAAAAATTTGAAACCAAAGTAAAGACTTTTTCATTTGAAAACACCCCCTTGAATAATTGACGGATTACTGTAGGAGTACATCGATTGGTGAAACAGACTATATGTAGTTCGATCTCGTTGGTTTTGGTCAACATTCGTGAGTTCGTGTCTGGAAATCGAACGACAACAAATATTTCATCTCTCCTTATATGCAATTAAACTACGTTTTCGTGGACTATATTTTTGATTCTCTATTGATACGTTCTGTAACGAAACACGCCCAGGAAACATAATAGAACCTATAGTTCTCGGCATTCCCACTGAGACTTTGGCAGCGTGGCAATGAAAATTCAAACAAATCTATTCTATGGAACTAACAAGTTTCATCCTAAGATGTTTTACCTACGTACTGAAACCAAGGATAACTGCCGCTCAGAAAAATTGTTAGTGTTTTGGATTACATGAATATTGTGAAACACCGCCTGGACGTTTTGTTGGCACGTTGCCGAGGTCTCAGTAGGATGACTGGAGCTATATATGCGAGTGGAAAAAAACTGCAATATTGGTTTTATCGTTTCCCTGCGAAATTAAAACTGATAAAAGTTCAATTTCAGACGAAGAATAGGTCACTCGATGGCGAAAAGTATCTCGAGAAGCAGCACCATTCCCCCGTCAAGTGTTTGAAACGTGTACAGTTTTCATGAGCAGTGCCAAGACATTTCACGTGTTATTCGTCGTGCGTGACACTTTTATCAGGCAGTTTTGTATCTTTACTTTACATAATATAGGGAAGCATAGAATCCGACGCTCTGAAGAGCAACACGTCTATTTCTACTTTTGTGTTTACCTTGTAATGATCACGAGTTCTTTACAAAACCATGCAGTGGTTTGACAATGCTCCCAGTTAAAAGCTTCTATCCCACACGTACATATTTTGGTCGGATTGAAAAGTTCTATTTCTTGACGAATCGTGTTCTTTCTCAAAACAAATCGCCGCTTCTTACTGAAAATGTACTGCAAAGTGCCTTCGATGGTGTTTTCGAACTTCGAAATATGCCCTATTCAGTCATAGATTGCTATCGCGTTTCAAGAAAACAGTAAAGAAAAACCTAAATGTTCTCCATATTAATAACAATGAGTGAGGCGATGAAAACTTCTCCAGTCGCAAGATCATTATTATTATGCATGTTTATTTGAAAATGTTTTTATTATATTTCGAAATATGTTGTTGATTTGATTATTTTCTCCATGTGACACTTCTTGCTGATGAATAACCTTCTGAGTTTGCTTCTCTTGATCTGTTCCAACGACTTGATGAACAACACCAGCAATACAGAAATATGAGCACTGAAAATGCAAACTTTCAACGTTATAATCGCGTGTGACGTGAAAAATACATACACTGAAAACGCAGTTTACGCTTTCAAATTCATAACTTCGCTTTTTATATTCAGTGTACAATTTCTAATTCATAATAGCGTGAAACGTGAAAAACAGATATGTGTCGTGATGCGCGTGACACAGCATTTTCGGACAACCTGTTTTTTGCGAGTAGTATGCAGCAGGTGCACAACCGAAAAACTGTCGTGGCGAGAACCCGCGCTCTCCCGTGAGTATGCACATGCTGCACACTGCCCGGACTTCCTATTTCATCGTAATCATTTCTTGGCACTTAAACCCATAATTGGCACGTGAATCACGCGTTCGCGTGTCGCGTTGCGGTCGAATGAACGATCGCGGTCCCGGCCAACTCTAATGTGGCGGCGGAAAACGCCGTGGTGAGGAAACTATCGTCAATTATAAAGCAAGCCTATACGGTGTATTTTGCCCGATTTTTATGTCATTGTAATTTGGTCCTGGTGTAATGTGAAAACAGATATGTCACATAACGATGTGGATTCTCTCTCAAAAACAACTGAATTGGGCCCTAGTCCGCGGGGTTAGTAGTTTGATACCGTTGCTTTCTGGTGGAGATGCGTTGATTGTGGTGTGGGTCGGGATCAAACTACAAGAACGATGTATCTGATATGTTTTGTACAAAAAAAATACAAAATGGTAACGAAAACTTACGTAGGAAGAGTGGAACAATGGAAACACATAGGGCGATGAAGAGGCCTGTTTGTATTGGAAATCTACAACAGGACGGCCTGAAACGGAAGCGTTATAATAGGGTCACTTCAGGAAAATACACAGAAGCAATATATCTCTCCGTTTATTGTTTGATATGAGACTCTAGCTGGAAGTCCACGAATGAATCGATTATCTGTAGCGTTACTGTGGTTTTAGCAACATCAGAATTGAAATATAATGTGAAACGTTAAAGGAAAAGTGTATATAATGCTGACTTCCATGGAAAGGTAATTAGGATGAAAAATTATTCAATTGTGTTTGAAACTACATGTTTTGTAACTGGGGAATGGGATAGTGTTAATAAAACTTACTGTCTACCTAACGATATGTGTTCTGCATGAACCCCAAAATTGGTGTGTTTATTCACTAATGTAATTCAATTCTGACTATTTTTGTTTAATAACCTATGCGCAATAAACGTTATATTATTATCATTATTACTATATTATTATTGTTTCTACTAACTTGTCTTCTCCTAGATAGTAAATGTTGCAGCAATATGTGTACTCATCCGGGTCCGAGGGAGATGGACAATACGGTAGATGCCCTGAAACGTCACATATAATAAATTTAGTAATGATAATTATGATGATGACAATCTTTTACGGCAACCGTGTTTTACATAATTCATTGAATTACACACAAATTACACTATAAACCGTAGAGTAGAGTTTTCTGTTCCCAAATCAGGGCAATACGGCTTCTGTTGCACTAGTCCAATGTGTTTGTAGTTTGATCCCGTTGATTTTGGCCGAAATCTTTGAATTAGGACATATACTGAGATCACACCACAACGAAGATGTCACATCTTTGCACTAGAAATCATTCGAAACATCGGAACAAACGCGAAATTTTTTTATCAGTTTTTGTATCTATCAACCAACGTGAACTCAGATTATGTAAATAGTGTTTGTTATTATGTTGCTGACAATGGTTTTTCACTAGAAGCAGAGTGAGGGAACCAAAGGTAACAACACAAGAGCGTAGTAGTTTTCTTCTTTTAGTCTGGTTCCACGTTTCACGTCTATTCAGATTGTTTTGATGTCTCCATGTATTTCTCAATAAGTAGTTCTACTTCTTTTCAGGTAGTACGTATAAAAAACGAATTAATTTGTATATTTAAATGGTTTTAAAACCTGGTTCAAAAATGGCTAAACTCGAGAGTTGCGGTCCCAAGCCGCCGCGCAATCTAATTCACTTAGAATCATTGCCCGAACTCATCACGACCAGATTATCAAATCAGAATTATCCTGACTGAAGACAAAATTTCAATCTAGGCGAGCGGCTGCGTCCCGCGTTGCGCCGTATCTAGTACGGGTTTCTCGTTTGTCGGCGGGGGTTAGAGCGTTTGTGAGAGAGCGTGCGGGCGGAGGAGACGCAGAGTAGGCGCCAGCTGATACTAGGAAGCAACGGAAACGAGATTTTTGTTGTAGATAAACAACTATTTGAGTTGGTATTTTTTGAAAATGAAAGAATAATTAACTTTCTTAATGAAGTTATATATTACATTTCAACCAAAAAGAAAATTGTGCTATATTTTCTCTATATTCTCTAGGCAGAGAACATTCCGTTAAGTATTATAGGGCAAGTATAATTTGATGTCAAGATGTGATCTAGATAAATTAGCGTTTCTACAATCATTTTATTCTAGCTTTCACCTTTCATGTACAGTATTTTCACAAGCCAACTAGTTAGCACATTACAGTGTAAACTTTTCGAGAAACGTCAATTACAATGCATTTGGCATTTCTCAGAAATAGTTGAGAAAGCAGGCCTATATCTGTGAAAACGCTGGCAGCTTAAAATACCGGAGAAGATGCAGGCTTAAATACTGGTGTCGAATTAGCCTGTATCTCCTTATGAATTTCAAACAGTACAGGCGACATCTGGCTGGTCTCGGTATTTTAAGTTGCAACGATTTTTCAGAGACGGTGTATGTTGCTCTGTCCCGCTTTGTTTGTATTTTGAACTCCTTACTTCTCGGTCAAGGTTCGAAAACTATGGTGTGTATTGTATTGGGATCAAACTACAATTTGGATATTGTCATTTCCTATAGAATAAGTTTTCTCACCTCCATTGTCTGGACACCAGTTCACTTCCCGGCCACTGAGTACTGTGGGAACGTAATCCATTCTGGAAAAATCGATATTTACTTTTAATTTTGAGAAAAAGTGTTCGACAAAGAAACCAATTGTGTTTTAAAAAGTTATTATTTTAGAAGTACAATGTACTGAACAAAGAAGATAGTGGGACAAGGAACATACAGTAAAGAATCGCGCATTTTAAAGTCGTATTTTGATGTTCAAAATACATCTCTTGATCTACCATGCTGTACGTCACCATCTTTTTCCAACAAAATCAATACACAACAGAGACAAAGCTTCAAAAATCAATAGATTCGAGGTAGATTGTATACAATGTTGAGCAAATACGCAAACGCGGCGAGACTTTTGACCTCAAGCGGACCACATCTTTCGAAAACTATCAAAAAGAAACGGTGAAGAATTTAAAAGAAACGCCGTATCAAATTGAATATCAATCACAAATTTGTAAACATGAGCACTTTATTACCTGGGGATGTAATGAACCCAATAAATAGTGAATCAAATTCTGGACCAACTTTTCATGAACTGTCGAATGATACCTCGTCTTTCAAAAACTATTCAACAACGAGGTGCTGAAACATAAGCAATATCTTCTAGTTCAGCCTAATGTTTCATCCAAATTATAAAACTGTGGGCGTCTTGATTACAATTGTACAATAGGGAAAATGTCCGGCTTGCGGGCATTGTGATTCATAGCTGCTACATTCAATCATGAATACAAGATGTACATTTCAAGGTCACATTGATTGAAACATCACACCAAACTTCAATACGTTTTTGGCTTAAAACTCCTCTGGATCAAGCTACAAGTTCAAAAAATCAAAGAAAAGAGAGGCTGAAAAATGAACTAAAGGAATAGTTTTTGTCACATTCAATTCATGAATACGAAGTAAATACGAGTTTCAAGTTTATATTGATGTAAACAGAGTTGCGGATGACCAACACTGAGTTGTGGGTCGATCTGCTTACAAAGAGCAGTTATAGTCGTTGCCAACGGAAAGGCGGAATGGTACTGTATATCTCGCTTTCCGATGTGTACGCACACATGTCTTCGATTATGAAGCTTGCCTGTTATGTGTTCTAATAGCGCAGTGGTTAGCGCTCTGCTTCGAAACTTTTGCTTGCAGGTTCGATTCCGGTGAAAGACAGAAATTTATAAATTTGGCACTCACTATATTTACAGTCGACTGTCACGAACGAGAAGCACGAACGAGAAGCAGCGGCAAGAACTACACTATCCCAATGAAATCGCATGTACAAATGTACACTAAAACGAATAAGAAAATGGTTGCCACAACAGTATTCAGGAACCAATGATGACTTGAAAAATTGAAAATTGGTGTTTTTTTTAATTCTTAAATCGATTAATTTATCTGTAGTTTGCAGTATACTGCTCCCTTTGAAGACATGTGTATAGTTCGTTTCATTCCCACTGAGGCCCTTCGGTATCGTGCCAAAATTTTCGAATGACTATTTCTTAGAGGGGATATGAGTATTCTGGAGACATTTTTCATTCAAGTGTTCTTATGGAACTGGACAAGCGCCTAACTGAGATTTTCAGGCTTTTGAAAATCCAAAGTGATCAAAAGTAGCTTGGAAAATTCACTGGCAGGCTGCCAAGTCTCAGTAGGAATGATCGGAACTATACATCAAACACGAATCTGAAACGTACGGCCACACTTAAATTCTACTCTGATCAGTTCACACACTGCGAAACTATCGCTTTTGAATCAGAGCGTATAGGGTTCAAACTACGAACACAGCTAAACAGAGTTTGCGAGTCGAAGACAACCAGAGTTTAAAAATGGTTAAAACCTTTATTCACCCTCATATTGGATGAATTGAGTATTCAATAAATGGGTTACGTATTAATCCACGTTACAGAGTTCGCTTTTGTTTATAGTTTGATCTCGTTTCTTTTTGGTCCAAACTCGTAAACTATTACGTGTATCGAGATCAACCAGGTTGAAGGCTAATTCCACCTCGCTTCCTCCTTATCTCTCTCTCCCTTCTCTCCCTCCCCCTATTTTTTTACTTCCTTCTTAATTACACTATAAGTGGTTTTTTGGTAACCAGATATGGTGTTGGGCGGTGGGAAATCCGCTGTTTTTCGCCTTCCTGGCCTTCAGCTGAGTATTAAATTTCGCTGTTTCATCCTACCACCACAACATGTACAATCCCTGATTTTATCTAATTTCGGTTGAAACAATACAAATGTTTGTCTATTTCTCCCCTCCATTTTTCCTTCTCCGATCCCTGATTATTTCTTATGAACCATATTTCATATCTTTCTCTCACTCTTTTCTCAAACTTACTATATAGTGGGTGCCAAACTTATAAATGTCTGTCTCTCGCCGGAATCGAACCGGCGAGCAAAATATTCATAGAAGGGCGCTGACAACTCAGCTATTAATGCGCATAAACGGAAAGCTTAGGATTTGAAGACTTCTGTACGTACACAGCGGAAAGTGAGAAATACAGTCCCCCCCCGCCTTTCCGTTGGCGACGACTATATAGCGGTTACTTCTCCTGCATTCCACCATGAAGACTACCATAAAGAAAAGACCAAGATCAACTCAGAAGAAACTGCTACTACAATAATCTGTGACATGTCTGATGATCACCGCCTCGTAACGAAGCGACGTGAATGAATGCATACGTAAAATGTACAATACTGCTCAAAAATCCACGGTGTGTGTATTTTTCCCCAAACGCGCAGTGTTTCTCCTTTGTGATTTCAGTTTGAAGCTATTTCTCTGCCAATCGTTTGAGTCAAGTATACACTTTGGGACACAATGAAAAATTGTAGTCTTTAGCCCGTTGCTTCCCGGTCAAAACTGATATGTTTTAACGTGTTTCAGAGATCAAACTACAACATTCCCTAAACTCTTAACTCCCCCTTTTCCGAACAAAATTCTATTTTCCGCCCGACGTCGGTAGTGAAAGTGACAGCTACTCCTCTCCACTTGGCATTGCATGTACATCGCTCGTCTGATTGACATGAAAAAGAGACGAGGCCTGAGCCCAATGAATAAACGAGAGCGATGCGTTTCCCGAAAAACATGTTTAATCATTCTCAATGAATGGCATCCCAACTAGTCATCTGTATATACACTTGTGTTCGAAAACTAGTCTGCGACTTCAAGAGGGCTTCAAGAAAAAATCTGTGGAAAAGGTGTTGGTTGGATGCCTACAGTTAATAATTCTCAATGAATGGCATCCCAACTATAGTTGATGAATATAGCTGTGTGAGGTTTGATCCCTACATTCTACAGTTCTGAATGAATCGCACTCAGTCAGTATGTCCAAATTCTTTTAAAAATCGCCTGAGAATGAGCAGTGAAAAACGGTTCATGTAGGTGTGATCTTGTGTTTTTGTAGTTTGATCTCTGCAATTGATCATTCTCAACCCGAGGAGAAGCAGTCAAACGGTGTATGTTGGTCTGAGCGCGTATGCTGGAATAACCCGACACCTTGATTCGAGTCTGCGTCTCTCATATTGCGCACTATTTCGCTAGATTTATGACAAATGTTCGAGAACACGCAGGTTGGATCTGAGTCTGGTATACGCATTTTCTCTCTCCCTCTTCCCTCTCTCTCTGTCCCTTCCTCACCTCTCTCTCTCTCCCTCTTCTCTCTCTCTCTCTCTCTCTCTCTCTCTCTCTCTCTCTCTCTCTCTCTCTATCTCTCTCTCTCTCTCTCTCTCTCTCTCTCTCTCTCTGTTTGATATTCTCTTATTGTTGTATACCCATCTCTCCATAAACTGCCCCTAATGTAATTCCTCAGCCGGGATGGCATTTTCATTTCGAGTCAAGTAGGCCGGCTCAATGAGCTCATTTCTCTGCTATTAGGCCATTTCTCGTTTCACGAATTTCACGAAATTTGCAATAAAAATTATTTTCTCGTGCTCTCTCTTTCTCTCTTTCTCTCTTTTATCTTTTTCTCTCTTTCTCCCTCTCACTTAAGCTATTTCCACTTTTCCACTTTCCCACTTTCGCAGAATAGAACTATTAAGCTTTCTATAAAAAAATTTGAAAAATGGCTACGGAAAAAACGAATGGTTCTGAACAGCAGAAAACCCAAAACAATTAAAAACCTTATCCAAAACTTGAAAATGAAAAAAAGCCTCACAGCCGCTATGCTAATTTGACCAATCACTCAGCACAGAGAACGATCAATCATGGCAGGGTCAGACAAGAAACAACACATCTTTCAACAGCTCTCTGACAACTAGCAATGTTGCCTAATTCCCGTCGTTTATTTATAAAAATTGTAAATTAAGTTTTTTAGCTGAAACGATCTCTACTTTTGCACTTACTGCTTTGTACATCTAATTCCATTGTGTTCACCCTTACTTCTACTTTCATTTACACGTATCTACGTTCACCACATGTACACGTGACAGTGACTTGAGAATACACGTGAAAGTACTTTTTTTTCATTCCCAGAAACACACACACACACACACACACACACACACACACACACACACACACACACACACACACACACACACACACACACACACACACACACACACACACACACACACACACACACACACACACACACACACACACACACACACACACACACACACACACACACACACACACACACACACACACACACACACACACACACACACACACACACACACACACACACACACACACACACACACACACACACACACACACACACACACACACACTTTCTCTCTCTCTCTGCTCGATTCACTTACTGCCCTGTACTTCTAATTCTATTGTGTTCATCTTTACTTGTAGCCCACTTTCATGTTCAAGTGACTACTTTACCACATGTACACGTGAAAGTGATGTGAGAATACACGTGAAAGTACTTTTTTCCATTCCCAGAAACTCACACACACACACTCTCTTTCTCTCTCTCTGCTCGATTCACTTACTGCTTTGTACATCTAATTCCATTGTGTTCACCCTAACTTCTACTTTCATTTACACGTAACTACGTTCACCACATGTACACGTGACAGTGACTTGAGAATACACGTGAAAGTACTTTTGTTTTTCATTCCCAGAAACACACACACACACTCTTTCTCTCTCTCTCTGCTCGATTCACTTACTGCCCTGTACTTCTAATTCCATTGTGTTCACCCTAACTTCTAGCCCTACTTTCATGTTCATGTGACTACTTTACCACATGTACACGTGAAAGTGATGTGAGAATACACGTGAAAGTACTTTTTTCCATTCCCAGAAACTCACACACACACTCTCTTTCTCTCTCTCTGCTCGATTCACTTACTGCTTTGTACATCTAATTCAATTGTGTTCTCGCCCTACTTTACACGAGACTACTTTACCATAAGTACACGTGAACGTGTGTGACGTGATAGCACACGTGAGAGTAGACTTTTCTATTTCCAGAAACATTCCCTCTCTGCTCGATTCATTTACTGCACTGTACTTCTGATTCCACTGTGCTATCCTTCTGTTCTAACCTCCTTCTAGCCTCACTTAAATTTCATGTGACCATCTTCATCACACATATATGTGCACGTGACTCACGTGTATATACACGTGAGCACACATGTGAAAGTACCCTTTTCCATTCCCAGAAACACTCTCGCTGCTCGATTCACTTACTGCTCTGTACTTCTAATTCCACTGTGTTTCCTCTCTCTTCTAGCCCATCTGCACTTCTCAAATTGAATTACGCGTCCAAAATTGAAGGGAAGCCGCCCTTTTGGGCTGGTCCGCTTTTAAGACAACTAATACACAACTATCTTCACAGAAACTAAGTTTTTTTACCAACATTATAAGTTCTATAATTTAGTTCCTTAGTTTTAAATATATTGGTTCGCGTTTAAGACAACTGATACACATGTAAAATATGTGAATATAAATAAATATGTAAATATGTGACTGAATACCCATCTCTCAACAAACCATTTTTCACAATAATATGTCACGTGTGTGCACACGTGAGTATACATACTCATATAGTTGATTGAGAAGGTATATTTCATTTTCTAAAGCTTTAGTTTTCATTCAAAATTGAAGGGAAGCCGCACTTTTGGGCTGGTTCGTTTTTAAAACAACTAATACACAGCAATTCCACTGTGTTGTATGTACTTTATAATATTCAGTTTGGAGCAAAAGTACACAATTGATAAACTTGTCTGGGTTTCGATTTCGATGTAACCGCCTTTAAGACAATTTCTGCAACCCTTTTGAAAAAAACTACTGAATTTTCAAACGTTTTACATTGGTTATCTAATTACACATATGTTTTTAATATTTTCGGCAATGTTCTTTGCAAGTTTTCTCTTTTTTTTATAAAGTTTTCTGATCATTGACTTTTTCACTCGTACACTTGTAAAAACTGCAGATAACACTTCTCGGCCCACTTTAAACGGTGCAGCGAAAACTCTTCGAAACCTCTGGTTGTGGAAAAGTCTCTTTCTTTCTGTCCGTCTCTCTCACACTCTCTCTCTCTCTCCCTCTCCCTCTCTCTCTCTCTCTCTCTCTCTCTCTCTCTCTCTCTCTCTCTCTCTCTCTCTCTCTCTCTCTGTCTCTAAATGATCCATCTCACCCCTCTCAATCTCAGCGGGTGGCATCCAATTTCCCCTTCCGTCGAAGAACTTTAATTCACTGCACTTAGGTAAATTAACGACATTCAGTGTTCTCTCTCCATCTCTCTATGTATCTCCCTCTCTCTTCTTCTCTCTCCATTCCCCTTTCTCTCTTCTTCACGTACTCTCGCTCTCTCTCTGTCTCCCCTCATTCCTCAGGTAAATTCACCACGTTAATTACTGTTCTTTTCTAACAAATTATATGTGGCCTTATTTACTAAGTTTTATATATTTTTCGCTCTTTATCTTCTCCAACCGCTTTCTCTCTTCCTCTTCCTACATAGGTTTTCTCTTTCTGTCCACCCTACGCATCTCTCTTTCTCTTTCTCTTTCTCTCCCCCTCTCCCTCTCTTTCTCTCCCTCTCTTTCTCTCTCCCTCTCTCGCTCATTAATTCTCTTCCCAATTTCCCGGGTAATCACCATTACATGTGTATAATCCCCCGTTCCCCTCATAAATTCCACCATATTCTCAAACGAGTCCCCCGAGAATTAGACTCCGCCCACTTTCGTGGATTAAAAAACACCGTCCCTCCAAACGATTTCACGCGATGCTACAACTATAACTTTACCATAACTCTACCGACCAAACTACAATCCAACCAGAGCCTGCCGATGACAACCTTACTCAAACTGAAATGGAGTTAGTTGAACAGTCCAGAGATTTTGTTTGCAATATGGTTTCCGAATGTCTCTCTCCTCCTATCGAGCCTACTTTGTTGCCAGAAACTAGTATTGTTGATTCAGCAATTCAAGAACCAGTTGCTATCATGATGTTACCAAGTCCTCCCGAGGTTCTCTCTGTTATTTGTGATTCGTCTCCAGATCTCCAACCTCTGTCTTTCCATACACTCGATGATGTTTCTTTGCAAAATGTTCAGAACTATGTAACTATGTTGTATGACATGCAATGCAGTAGAGTCTCCATGAGTGAGCGTTACAGTGCTTTCCGTGGTTGTTATCGATTGTATCCTCATCTTGCCCCAATTGTATCTGATGTCTACTTTGATCGCCATGGTTTCCGTTACAACATCAATCCATCATGGTAACTAGTCTAATGTCTGTTTTAACATCATTTATCATGCAATATCATATGTTCCCAAGTTTTTCTCCTTTTCTCACATATCAGTTCAACCGGTTCAGTTTTCGTACCTAAATATGATTGTCCAACTATATACTGATAAAGTTTATTATTATTACTCTCTGCAAAAAACTATAGATCTTCAAATTTCAAAACTCCTCAGAAATCGTGAACGTTGATAGGAAAAGTTTCTAATTTTCAATGTTCATTCACTTTTTGATTTGTATATTGGCATCTGTGATAGATTTTTCATCAAATCATGCGCTTTTCACATATGTACCTTTCACTTTCCACTGTAGAAGTAGGACGGTGTACTGTAATCATCAACGGAATCAAACTACAAACACAGCGAAATAATGCAACATACACCGTATGCGCTTGCTTTGGAAAAATCCACCCCTTTATTACGCATGAGCCACCTTTACAGTAGTAGTGTCTCCCTCTCTACGACCGTCTGTCTCTTTACTATCCATCTCTCTCCCCTTTTCTTTCTCTCTATTATATCTTTATTCTCTCTCTACCTCTACAGTAGTAGGGTCCGCTGTTTACGACCTCCCATATGTTTTTCATCTCGACCGCCGCCGTTAATTTCGGCCAACGTTCCATTCTGTTTACGCGTCGGCCGCCCGTGATTTACCGCTATAGGGCGCGTAATTAATTCCTTACACAAATACGTTTGCGGTTAAGCCGCAACTTTGCTCGATTATACACTCGTCCTAGACACGAAAGTTGGGGTATAGTGTTTTTCATTCCCACTGAGACTAATCTCTAAAAATGGAGTACATTCTAAGTTTACGTAGATATTTAGGTATATTTTTATAATGCGAACTTCAACTTTGTCCACAATACTCAATGGTGAATCAGAGTCGCATGCGAAAACTATCAACCTTTTCGGCAACATTTACGTAGTTGAAACGAACTTGAAACAAACAGAATTGACAGTTTTGTGAACCTACTGTAGGAATCTCAATAGGAATGCAACATACTATACAGTTTTTATGTCACCTCATGTTCCACATATCTTGACGCACGAAAATTAACACAATTTTCATAGTTTGTTCTAAACTATAATGGTAGCGAATACTACAGAATTCTCACAATTTCGTGATTTCGATTATCCAAAACTCATAAACTATTTTGGTAACTAAAAAAAGCGTTTCCGAGTGCCTCTAAATTGCAGCTCATTGACATGTAGATTGGCGAATATTTCCCCGGCAATTGCCCGCTTATTTGTCGTTTCGGCGTTCCCTTGACTAGAAATTTTTTATATTCTTATAGAAATTGTTCTACGAAAATCATAATAGAATTATTATCTATAATTTATAGTTCTTCTGCAACCAGTAAATCAATACGTAACTTTGTAGCTCAAAAAAGATCAAAATAATCAATCCCATCTCCACAATGTCTAGTTCAAACAAAAAAGTGATCCATAGACACCGTGTGCGAAACAGTAAAGCACTCAACAAAAACTAGAATTATCTTTACTTCAAACGCTTTTTATACGTTTTTATCTGTTCTATTCTCAAAAAAAAAATCAAAAACCCAAATCGTCTATACTGTCTATCTCGAAACAAGAATAATACAGTAGAGAAAAACACTCTCTCTCTCTGTTTGTTCAAGAATCGAAATTAATCAATCAATAACCACCGTTTCCATACTGTTCAGTTTATACAAAGTGTGATCCATAGATGTGCACCACATGTGTTATTTTCTTCAATCAATATAATTTATACACTCTTTTGGAATACAGAGAAAATGAAATAATCAATAACCATGAAAATAATCAATACCCATCTTCTCCATACTGTCCAGTTCAAACAAAGGGTGATCCATAGATGTGCACCACATGTGTTATTCTCTCCAAGCAACATTGTTTATACACTTTTCGAAATATTTAGAATATTTTAGAATATTTATTCAACGCATTCATGTATTTTGACACATAGTATCACATGGTGTTCTCTCAGCTTCATGCTTCACGTACGGCTTCAACGGGGGAAGGCTAATTTCCAAACATCGGTCAGAGCCCGGGTTCGGAATACAGAGAAAATAAAATAATCAATGGCCACGGAATTAATCAATACCCATATTTTCCATACTGTTCAGTTCAAACAAAGTGTGATCCATAGATGTGCACCACATGTGTTATTTTCTTCAGTCAATATAATTTATACACTCTTTTGGAATACAGAGAAAATGAAATAATCAATAACCATGAAAATAATCAATACCCATCTTTTCCATACTGTCCAGTTCAAACAAAGGGTGATCCATAGATGTGCACCACATGTGTTATTCTCTCCAAGCAACAGTGTCTATACACTTTTTGGAATAGAGAGAAAATAAAATAATCAATGGCCATGAAATTAATCAATACCCATATTTTTCATACTGTTCAGTTCAAACAAAGGGTGATCCATAGATGTGCACCACATGTGTCAAGTGGTATAGTGTAATAAATGATAGATATAAGCGCGACGCCCCCCCCACCAGGCTACATGGTCAAAATGTACTCAGGCTGTACAATTATTACTCTAAAAAACTTAAATTACATATTTATTAGATTTAAAGTTACGTAAAACGTTAAAAGATGTGAGATTTCACGTTTCTCTCCTCCTGCGTAACTCGTTACGTGGTCAAAATGTACTAAGACACTATGTTCGTGATTCAAGAAGACATTCATTACATATTTAATAGTTTTGAAGTAAACGTTAGAAGATGTATTCTATTTATTCTCGTCCTGCGTAGTAGCCAACTACAAGGTCGAATCGAAATGTACTCAGGCCGAACATTTATTGGAAGATTGGACCCAAGATGTTTTTAAATAGTTATTATCCTGTAGTTTATCTGGGAAAAGTTCTATGAGTTTTAGTTCTTCGCACTGTCAAATGTACTCAATATTAACGACATTTTCGTATTCATTTTCAATTGTAACCTTTTAAGTCATGTAAAAAGTGTGGAAAACGTTTTTACATCTGCTTGTTGTCAAAATGTACTCAGGCCACACATGTTTGAGAACTCAAGAGCATCTGGATAAGGTCTGATGTTAGTTTTTTTATATTTAAAACGTGACATTTTCCTCTTTTTCTGTTGAAATAGTTCCCGATCTTACCGCACCTAATTTTTCGACGAATAAGTGTTTTTCACTGTACATGATATTCTGTAGGCGGATAATTGGGACGTTAGAATTGGGTTGGGGACTCTCCAACCCTCTCTTTCTCTCTTTAACCCTTTCTCTCCCTCTCTCTATCTCTCTATCTCTAGCCCTCTCTCTCTCCCTCTTTCTCTCTCTCGCTCTCTCTCTCTATCTAATACTCTCATCCCTCATCCTTTTGACATATTTGACGAATCGTCCCATATGTGTTTTACATGGCCGATCTTGTCCATGATAACCGTGTCATAAATGATGTGTCGTTTTCTCCAAATGTCCAAAAAGGCCGACATTTCAAAATTATGTGTCTCAATAAGAGAGAGAGAGAAAGAGAAAGAAAGAAAGAGAAAAAAAGAAAGAAAGATAGAGAGAGAGAGAGAGAGAGAGAAAGAGAGAGAGAAAAAGAGAAAGATATGCGCGAAGAAAAGTTCAAACTCTCACTCCGTCTTACCGTGATTTTTCCATCTCCCGCGGTTTCTATCCCCGCCGTTTTTTTTTTGCCATAATGACTGAAACAAAGTTCAAATTCTCAAATTTCGCGCCAAAAATGTCGTTCAGCACTCCGAATTAGTGCAAAAATGCGCAATGCTACCACAAAAACTCGCACATTGTCTCAATTTACCACATTTACTGTTTTTTTTTTCGTATTTCGCGCGAACTAATGTTGAAATCTTCATATTTTGCGCCAAAAATCATGTTAAGCACTCAAAAACAGTACAAAAATATTGATTGACATCACTTCAACCATCAAATAGTCTCGCTTATGCGCTTTTCCGTGTTATTTCTGGAATTTCACTGAAAAACGTTCAAATCTTCATATTTCGCGCTAAAAATCATGTTCAGCACTCAAAAAGAGGTCTGTCTCCGGGATTTTTGTGTCTATTTGTTCACAAAGAAGTGCGCCACGGCGATTATCTACTTCTTTCACTCATTTCTCCGACGCTCAGCCTAAAAAGTGTAATAAGACCCAGATTATTTGAAATAACTTTGTTAAAATGATGTAAAAAGTGTAATTATACCCAGATTATATAATTTTGTTTTGTTAAAATAATGTTAAAAAATAGGAAATCTAAACTATTTGAGGTAATATAATTTATTTCTTTTGAAAATGATAATAAAAACCCAGATTATTTGAATTTATCATGTATAAATGTCGTAAAAAGTGTGACAAATTTTAGTTTATTATGTTTACTTCTGAGTCAAACGCAGCTTATTTGAATTTGACATGTTTATTCCATGTGAAAAATCATAGCAATTATTAGAGTGTGTAAGAGTTAGATTTTTAATGAGTTTCTTGAGTTCTTAAAGCTGTTTATGTGTTGTTGTTAGACTTCAAAAGCTGCACATTTAAGATTGAAAACTGCAAATTAGAGAACGAAAACTTGGGAAACTACACTCTCCCAGTTCGTGGATCTAAATTGAAAAAAATTATCATCTCTCAATCTTCTCACCTCTCTCCTTTACCGAGCTTACCAGAATAAAAATCAATACGCATCCTTAGCACTGGCGCGTCAAGTTATTATCGTAATAAATTGACACGCGTCGGGTAATAAATCTTGAGCTGACGTACATTCATCTTGCAGTCATTATGCGTTATACGAGTGCAGTAAATGATAGATGAACTGCTATAGACATTTAGCCTGAGGCCATTTTACAATGGTATAGTGTCAGTCATTCAAGTTACTAAGAAGGTACTGTATTTTCAGTTTATATCTGTATATGCCTCACATTTTGCGATAGATTTTGCTACAGTTAGTGATAGATGAACGGCTTGATTATTGAGTGACCTAGAGTGTACTGTATCTACAGTTTATATCTGTGTATCTGTGAAGTTTTGCATTTAAATGAAAAGAAATAGGTTAAATGGAACAGAGTCGAATAGGATAAAGTTATATTTTAGGAATAGGACATGCATGATTATATGCAAAAAAGTAATGAATACTATGTATAAAGTTACTATTGCCTAAGTTGAAAACAAAATACCTAGTTTCGGCTCACCACCTTGCTTTCTCTCATTATACAAGTGATGAATGAACTGCTAAAGACGAGGAAATTTTTTAGCTCAGGGCTACTCACAATTGTGTAGTTTTGATAGTTGCTATGCTGTGATGAGTACTGTATCTTTAGTTTGGCTATGTGTAGACCTAAGAGTTAGTGTTGTATGAGTGCAGTATATTGATAGATACACTGTTATGAGGTCATTATACAGAGGTATAGTCTGGATCTGTATTTTATCTTGTTGTTTGTATCGTTGCATTTCTTGGAAAGTGAGAGTTGGTTTATAGTTTGCTCATCATATCACGTCGGTGTTAATTTTTTGTTTGTTCAACACTAGCCTACTTTAGGTTTGATCGAGTATGCTCGACTGACTCGTAGCCATTTTTGTAGTAGTAGTTGTATGTAAATAACTCTTTTATTTTACATTAATCACAGTAGGTAAGTGAAAGTTATTTTCCATGTTACAGCAAACCACAGTTGGCTTTATCACTCCATTTAATGTTATAACGAACATTTCACTCAATTTTCATTGATGAAACTTGTGAAGAATACTGAATTGCGCGAGAGTTCTCGAAAATCCCTCACTGCTCAACTACAAAAAACAAGAGAGTGAGTGCCAAACTTATACATTTCTGTCTCTCGTCGGAATCGAGCCTGCGAGCAAAAGTTTCGTAGCAGTGCACCTACCCACTGCGCTATTAGAGCACATAACAGGAAGATTTGGAATAGAAGACATGTGAACGTACACAGCAAAAGTGAATATACAGTACCCTCCCGCCTTTCCGTTGGCAACGACTATAGGCTCTCAAGTTTTAGAAGACCCATATTGGGGGTAAGCTTTCTTCCACGCAGGCTCATAACATCACGTACGTTGACATCACGTACGTAATCTTGATTTAATTGTCGTTGATGTAATTCTACATGGATAATGAATTATTATTATACGGTGTATGCTTCCCTATCCGTGCTTCTCTTCTAAAACTAGTAGATCACGACGTATATCCTGATCAAACTACAACGAGGATTTTCTCCACCTATACACCGCTGGGACGCAATTCTGCTTGATAAATAGCTCATGATGGGCCGCGTTTTTTCACACGCGGCGTGTCTCGAAAAATGCTCTCCGTGGTGTAATATAAGCATGCGGCAGTGCAATATCACCGACTGGAGTAGGTGCCTAAATGTGGTAACCCACGCGTTCTAGCATCAAATTGTTGATGAATAGGATTATAAATTGGAGTTAGTTGTGTTAGTGATTGAAAAAGTTATGAGCTGTTTTGGTTGATGTAAAAATTGACGTCAAGTAGAAGTCACGTCACGATTAAGTTTGTTTTACACGTGTCACGTGAACGTACACTTTACTAGTAGTATACCATTTCAGTGTCGTGCATAACATTTCACGTGCATTTCGCTCTCTGATGCATTTGCTTCTGTTTTTGCGATGAAATTCGATCCCGGAGTGGTTCAGACGTTTACAGCGGCATGTAGCGCTGCGATTTCCGTACTCGGTTGAAATCATCTTTAAAGAAGCACGATTATGTGGTCCAATCGCAACGCTTCAGTCCTATAAACTGCAATACATTTTTCAATTGCAGTTCAAATGACCGTTGACACGGGATTGGTCCACATAATCGTCCTTTTTGACTGACGTTTCGAAACTACTTTAGTTTTTGTGTGAGCTGATATGAATCTCTAAAACTACCTTTTTTTTCACGTGTGTGAAACTCTCATTGCCATCGCCTTTACAATTCGTTCATTGAATCATAGAAAGTGTCATATTTTATTTAAAAAGTTGTTCTGTGTTGGTTTTTTTCTGATGTGTAAAACTGCTCTGTATACCGAACATCTCAGTCTCATATGGTGAAACTCTCATTTCTATCGCCTTTACAATTCGTTCATTGAATTATAGTAAGTGTCATATTTTATGAAAAAAATTGTTCTGTGTTCGTTTTTTTTCTGCTGTGTTAAACGTTTTTTGTATGTCAACCCCTATCTCAGTCTCATATTGATGATTTCTTTTTTTCCAGATTTCTCCGATGTCTCTATATCACCCTTTATCGGAACATTCATTAATCGTAACAAGTTCCTTAAGTTTCATGTTGGTAGTTTTCTGCTGTGTTAAACGAAATTGTAGAATTCTCTATCAAACTATTTTTATAACTACGCCACTTTTCTTGAGTTGTGTGTTTGTAGTTTTATGCTGTGTAAAGTGTATCCTCATGTCTCTATTCCTCTCGCTCTCTCTCCTTTTCTCTCGTTCACTCTCTCCCCCTATTTCTCTCTCTCTTCTTCTCTTTCTCTCTCTTTCGTCCTCTCTCTATCTTCTCATTTCCCTCAAATTGATTCCCTCTTTCATTTGCTATAGCAATCCCTCTGTTTATTTGGCGTTGGTGACACTTTCGATGGCCGCTCTTCAAATCAGCCAAATTAGTCGAGTGCTCGAGATTTTTAGGAAATCTTTTGAGTTCACGTGATGAATTCACGTGAATGGTTTTACGTGTGATTCTCATGCTCACGTGAGTTTCTGCTTGAGATTTTTTCACGTTCTGGTTACACGTGCGATATTTTAGTTTGATGTTTATAGTTTGGTACTGTGTTGAAACGTATTCTCACCCTTTTGTTCTAGGCTCTACTCACGCTGTTAGTGTTCGACATTTCTTGAGGTATTTTCACGTTTACGTGAAACGATTGTAACCGGTTTCACGTGAAGTTCTCCTTTTGTACGTGAAACGTCCGAAACATATAGGCTGAACACTTGTTTACGTGTCACGTGACTCACGTGTGTTCACGTTTCACGTTACTTTGTCCTGTACTCCTACAACTCTCATCCATCATGCATGCCATAATCTATGAAACGTGACAAACACATAAGGCAGGGTTCATACTTTTTGTTGCCGAATTCGGCAACACGCGCGACAACACACAAATCATGATTATCGATCGTGTCGCGTGTTGCCGAATTGCGCTACAGCGACACCGTGTCGCCAATTGGCTGTTCATACTTTTTTGCTGCCAAATCAAGCCGCTGTCGCCCAATTTGGCAACAATTGCAGCCGAATTCGGCGACAAGTGTAGTTTACTAGCTAGTAAAATACATGAAGCGTCGCTAATTGGTTTTTGTTCAGTTTTTTCTCTATTACTTTAATTTTTCATTTTTAAATGATTATTTGGGTAGTTACTAACTCAGTTAAAACATATATTACTTCTTTTAAAATTATTTCCCGGTAAATGGAGTGGTAAATGGTCTGGTTTTTGACTTTCTAAAGCTATCAAAACAATTTGTCTACACTCTATATTGTAAGTTTCTTGAAACTTCGAAAATCACACTTTCGAACTTTCGAAGTGAGTTTTAGAACAAATTTGATCATTAGTCGAGAGTAAAACATTGAATCGTATAGAAACATCGCTCATTGCATCATGATAGAAATATTCACCAATCAACCATGCAATAAGGTTTTTCGAACAATCTGAATCAATATTATCAAGTAAAACTGACATTTTCCAAAAAGAGCATTGTTTTTAACGAAAACATGTCATTTAGTAACAAACGGAAGAAAAAGTCGTTCATACTTTTTGGTAGCTAGATTGAGCGACATTGATGCTGCCAAATTGAGCGACAGCAGCATTTCGAAAATGCTACGCGGCGACTGCTGCTGTCGCCTAATTCGGCGACAGAAAGTATGAACCCTGCCTAACGCAAGAACCAGGGAATATAAAGTATACACGTTTTACATGACAATTCTTTTCACTTCTAGTAAAACTCCCACTCCGTCTAGATTTTGCGTGAGCAAACATCGGCTCTGTTATCCGCGCCTTTTTCTTGTTGAAACTGATAGCCTGGGGGCGTTTCAGACATTAGAATGCACTTTCGAGACTTCCTCAGTTTTCGGTGATGTGCCGATTTTCTCGCACATGAAACGGCTTTTGTGCTGTTTTGTTGGTAATTTGAATAACTTTTGTAGGACGGATTTCGAATATTTCGGAAGGTTGAATAACTTTTGTAGGACGGATTTTGAATATTTCGGAAGGTTGAATAACTTTTGTAGGACGGATTTTGAATATTTCGGAAGGTTGAATAACTTTTGTAGGACGGATTTTGAATATTTCGGAAGGTTGAATAACTTTTGTAGGACGGATTTTGAATATTTCGGAAGGTTGAATAACTTTTGTAGGACGGATTTTGAATATTTCGGAAGGTAGCTGAGAGAACGAAAAATCCCCACTTGAAAAGTCGTTTACGATAGAACAAATTCTCACTATGCGTTCGTTCTCTCAGAAAAAAACTTTCGACGGACTGTCCTTGATTCCGCAGTAGGTCAAATTGTCTCGTTAGCTCGAAGTCATCATTCGAAATTTTCCAAAGATGCATTTTGGAGACCAATAACATACGTTTGTCTGGTTTCGTCCTCTGCCCAAATTCGCTTTCTGCCTGTGAAATAACAAGGGTCAGCTGATGTGTGTTTTCCGTTCGTTTATTGCTTGCGCCTCGGAACATTCTAATGAGAAAATGCGCCATGAGACATCATTATTTCGGTCAAAATAGACAAATTCGAACGAACATTTTTGTTCTGTCTCTCTGAAACAAAAACATCTGCTTTCATCTGGAATTGAGTGTCTAGAATTGACTTTGAAATCAAATTTGAGTTTACTTTTTTCTAGAACAAACCCGTTTCCAATTTTTGCCACCCCGAGTTTTCCTTAATGATGTTTCAACAACGGTAAAAAAGTTTTGGGTTTTAAATTTCTATCATTCCGCATTTGTTCCAAAATTGAAATTAAAAAATCTCCTGTTCACAACAGAAACGTTTTTGCAACACTGCAAGTTTTACGAGAATGCTCAGTGAGTTTGACGTAAAAATCGTGCTCGAAAAGTTGCGCGGAACTTTCTCGCTAAACTCCGGAGGCTCTGGAGGTTCTACGTGATTCACCAGTTCCACGTGAATGTCACGTAAAAATGTAGTACTAAAGAATATACGAAATAGTATACCCAATTGCGCTGTTTTCCAGTATCCCCCTCTAAACTTCCGCTTAAACCGGGAGGGAGGTTCAATGTCTCATTTGGTTGTTTGATTGTGTCTGCCCGCTAGGCCCCCCTAAGCCCCCTTTGTGCTCTTTTCAGAAACTATCTTCCCCCTGCACCCAGCTGCTCCAAATTATTTGCACTTTCCAAGCGATTTCAGACTTTTGGCGAACATTCTCATTCTCGTATTGTATTATTTAATTTGAACAAAAAGATGTTTTGTCACAGGGACTTTCGGAGAATATAATTATGATTTGATGTGCTTAGTAATGGATGTTTTCACAAAAGTTCTAAGAAGGGTAAAGAAGCCTAACTTGGAGCGAAATGCACAGTTATTGACACTTTTCAAGAAGTATTTTAACAAAAAAAACTGTAATGGCTCAGATTAGGATCTGGAATAGAAAATGAACCACATCACCTATTCACTAATAGCTCTACCCTTCCCAGACTTCCGCAGAATTTTCTAGATCGCAACTTTTACTAAGCAGACGTTTTTTCGGCGCGACTGGTCAGAGCTTAAAAAGTTGCAGCTGTAAAATTGCTAGAAATGCGAGAGGCGTCTCGCTTTCAAAACATGTTGTTATGAAAACCGAGACACGTATCTCAACTGTCAACAACAACAAATCTCTTGTTTACGGAATCACGTTGTTTACGTACTCAGTTTTCCGCTATTATTTCGTTCTAGTTATCAGTTTTGGTCAACCGACCACGTTTTTCTAATTTATGCACATTTTCTTATTCATATAAAGAATTCGTGTGGTGAAAAATGTTAAATTTTCGAAATATTTCTCTCGAAATTGAACCTGCAAACAAGAAAACTAGTTTTGCCACAAATGTGACATGCATGATGTTTGTATAGTTCTGCATCGTTTGAAATGAGATATTTTGTTCTGAAAAACATACAACTTTCTCCAATGTGATTTCGCTTAAAGTATACTCACGTTCTTAGAAACTAAAAACCCGGCTTTGAAAATTGATCAAAACCAAATTATATTAAGTATTTACTATTCAGAGTCCTCTAGTCCAAACTACAAAGTACAGTATTCCAGTCTACTCTCGTTTTCTCAATCTTCAGCCATAGTATTTTTCTCATTGATGTCAAATACAGTATCCCTCTATGGGTACAGTAAACTACAACCTACAATTCACTATTCTATCAATCTTTGATCATAGTCATATTCTCATCGATTTCAAGTACAGTAACCCTGTTTAGTTGGCAGATGTTAGCCGGAATAGTGTCCATGATTCAAACTACAACCTACAATTCACTATTCTATCAATCTTTGACCATAGTACTATTTTAATTAATGTCAAGTACAGTATCCCTATTTAGTTTGCAGATATTAGCCAGGAAAATGTCTATGGTTGAAACTGCAAGCTACAATCCACTCTCAATCATTGTTCGTAGTGTGCTCTCCTATTGTTCAAGCTACAAACCACAAGTGTCCAAGCCACCCTCGCTTCTCGTAATCTTTGTTCTTTGACCATAGTCCTATTCTCATCGATGTCAAGTACAGTAACCCTGTTTAGTTGGCAGATATTAGCCGGAAGAGTGCGTCCTGACAGGCTGTCACTCACAAACACCAACGGGCCGATTCAGTGAACATCGGCGGCTGGTCGCAACTCGCCTGGCTGTAGTATAGAAGATGACGTCAAGTTCACGTTTTTCCTTTTTTTTTTCATGTTATTCTTACGTGGTATGCACGTGATATGATGTAAGCTTCCCACGTTTTATTCACGTGAGAGTTCACGAAATTTCCTGTTCAGTGAACATCGGCAGCTGGCCGAAACTCGCCTGACGGTAGTATAGAAGATGACGTCAAGTTCATATTTTTCACGTTTGTTTCACGTGATTTAACATCCGTTTCACGTGAATAGGCTAGCTGCTCTAGTGTCGGTCGAGGGAGACGTAAATTTCACACTTTTCGCGTTTGCGCCACAGAGTACACGGAATTTCGCACGACTCTATCTGAGCACTCAGCTACAACACTCAACGATACTACACAGGCTCTCTCTCTCTCTTTTTTCTCCCTCCCTCTCTCTTTTTCTCTCTTACTCTCTCTCTCATCTCTCTTTTACCATCAACTGCCCTCCTAATACTCTCAACACTTCTTAAGCAGGCGCAATTTCCTGGGCTCCGCTTTTTCTAATCAGGCAGTGTTCGCTCCCTCGCGGTTCATACCTAATTTGTACAGTAACCTCCTCTCTTCCTCTTACTCTCTTCCTCTCTCTCTCTCCCCTTTTTCTTGTTTTTTTTTTCTCTCTCTCGCCGGGTTATCTCTCTCGCCGGTCTCTCTCTCTGTCTCTCTTGTATTCACTTTTTCATCCTCTTTTTTCTCCTTCTCTTCTCTTCTCTCTTACTCTCCTCTCTCCCTCTGTTTTTCGCTTTCTCGTTTCTATATTTCTTCCTTCTCCATTTATACATCGTCTTTTCTCTTTGTATGGGCTTTGTTCTGCTTTTCACCTCGTCATCTCACTCGCTATAACTTGAAAGTAGAGAATGTCGGTCTGATTTCTAAGTTTGTTAAGCTGAATACATCACAAAATTCTCAAAAAACTCAAATTTTGGAAAAAAGAGAGTAACTTTCCCCAATAATTTTACAAACTTGGTTGTCTCCCATCTAAATTTTCTCGAAAAACTAAAGCTCTCAAAAAAGAGCAACTTTTTTCTGGAAATTTGTGCAAAGGCGGTTGTTTTTCGGCATTTTCTCATTTTCATTTCGCTTAGGAACGCGGCCTGTCCCACTAATGAACGAACGTCTTAATTAAAGAAATGACGTCAGCGTTTTTGGGAGTGAATGAGACATTTGCGGGGCGGTTCCTCTAAAATAGAAGTTTGTAGTCTGAACCCTTGTTTTGTAGTCTTCGCACTTGATTCTGGTTTGTCATCAAATAATCAACGGAGACTTGCTAGTTTGCCAAATTCAGTTTTTCTCCACCAAATTTAGCATGTTAGCTCATTTAAGAGAAGTGTATCTTAAGAAGGACGATTACGTGGTCCAATCACAACGCTTCAGTCCATTAAACTGCAATACATTTTTCAATTGGAGTGACCGTTGACATGAGATTGGTCCACATGATCGTCCTGCTTTATACTGACGGTCATTTGCACAGTCACGTGAAACATGTTAAACACAGCAGAAATGAGAAAGACACAAGGACAAAGTGCACGATGCCTCATTAGAATACTTAGTTTACGTGACTATCCGATTGACGTCTAGTATAGAATAGAATAGAATAGATTTATTCGTGATTTAACACGTGACTTCCACATAGTATGTGGCACTCCAAAAAAGAGTAATTGGAGAGGAAAAGTGAAAAGAAAAAGGGTATGGTTACCCTGTTACGCGCACATAATATTACATGCAATTTAACAGTGCTGGACGGAGAATTTAACAGTGCTGGATAACGTCTTAGAATACCAGCTTGATTGGCGGCTTGCCTAATGTCTGAATAACTACCCTTCTCCCTGTTTTTCTTGAAACTAGACGCAAAATGTTCTGTTTCGTCATGCTGATTTCAGCTTGCCTCATATTTCACAGAATTTTAGTCATAGTGCGAATATTTTGCTGTGCTGACTACAACCACTAGACTACACATAAGCTCTGAATTGGACACGAATATCGCTGTCTGCCCATGAACAAATGACTCATAGAACACAAATGGTTCTGACGCAAACCTAGACAGGGCAACGAGCTCCGACCGAGCTCTGTGCGAAACAGATTGGTCTATACTAGAAATAAATTGAATAGTTACGTGATGTCAGCATTCTAAAGAGAAATCGTGCACTTTGTCATTGCACGTTTCTCAGTTCTGCTCGGTTTAACATGTTTCACGTGACTTCACAATTGACTAACAGTATAAACCGTATCTTAGAGAGCGCTAACTTTGAGAGACACACACACATGCTGCGTTAATGTATTGAGAATTTTGAAAACCAGGGGCACGAAAGTTCAAAAGATATGTATCGATCGAACACCTGAATGCCCAGTCGATACTCTTGTTTGCATCTTCGTGATACTGCTTACTAATACAAGGGCCAAAACTATCACCGCAGCCTCAGGTAAAAGTAGTTTTTGATCCCTCACCACGTATGACTACGTAAGACGTAAAACAGTGCATACCGTTTTGCATACATACATGGTCCGAGTACGGTATTCTGTTTTTCTGCTGTGTGCTTTGAGCCTTTCATGGCTTTCAGCCATTTTGTCTATTAGATAGACTCTCTGGCTTTCAGGCAGGAAAATCAAATTAGCATATTTTGAGACAGCGGGGCGCGAGCATTGATCGCACACGCCCACACGCGTATTTTCATTCAATTTACAGTTTTTGGCCTGATTTTAATGTCACGTGCAAAGTCACATGTCACGTGTGAAACACGTGAACATTTGTAATTTCCGCCTCTCATTTTCGTCTAACTTGATGTTTTACGCTTTCTGTTATTAGTCACGTGCATATTCACGTGAAACCTACGATGAGATCAACAATTTTAATATACTAGATAACTTTTATATCACTTTTTTCACGTTTGAAGGTGTCTATCCTTTTGCTTTTCTTTCTCAAGAGATTGCGGAAGTGTGTTTAGATACAGTGTGGAGTCGAAACCGCTTACCTTTAACGAACTCTAGAAAAACGTTGTGAGTAGTCTGTGCTTTTCTAAATCCTGCAATCGCTTTATGATCAACTGTATTCGAGTAAAATTCATTCTTAAAGAAGGACGAGTATGTGGTCCAATCGCCACGGTTCCGTCCTTTAAACTGCAATATATTTTTCAATTGCAGTTTAAAGGACCGTTGACACGGGATTGGTCCACATAATCGTCCTGCTATAATAACCTTAAAAGCACTTTCCTTTGTTTTGTTTTCTTCTTCAGCCGTGTTTTCGATAGCTTCCCACGTTCTAGTGTTCTTTGATGTTCCCGATAATGTATTCATACTAACAGTACTTGTATACACGCATTATTTATGTTACATCACAATATTTACTACTTGTAAACCCAACTAGACGTTGTATGCACCTTGAACATTACAACTCTGTTCGAAAAAAACGTTGCTGCGCTGTAAATCGCATTATTTTTTTGCCGAAAACGCTGTTTAAATGATGTAGTCTTATGAACTTCAAAACCACCACTCAAATTCCTCACATACAAGTTTATTTCCAAGCTGAATATTCTGTATCAAAGCAGAACAATTATGTCGACCGATCCCGTGACATCGTTCCTTTAAACTGCAATTGGAAAATGTATTGCAGTTTAAAGGACTGAAGTGTTGGGATAGGTCCACATAAACGTCCTCCTTTAAAAAACAAGTTATATTTTTTTTGCACAAAATTCCAAATTTTCTCCGTTGTTTCTGACATATTGTGCTTTTTCGTTCGAAATTTGCATAATTTCGTGGCAGTTGTTGCAATCGACATGTCGGCGTGAGAAACTGTATTCGGCCGTGTCAGGCAGTGAATATTGTGGAGAGACAGAGAGAGAGAGAGAGAGAGAGAGAGAGAGAGAGAGAGAGAGAGAGAAAGAAAGAGATAGAGAAGTAAAGGGAGCGAGAGAGATGGAGAGAGAGAGAGAAGTAAAGGGAGCGAGAGAGATGAAGAGAGAGAAAGAGAGAGGGGGGAGTGAGAAAGGGAAAGAAAGAAAGCAAGTGGGACAAGAGGAAAAGAGAAAGTGAGAAAGAGATTGAGAGATAAAAAGAAAATTGGAGATAGAGAGAGACATAGAGAGAGAAGTATTTCTTCGTCTTCTTCATGTTATTCCGTGTTATCACTACCTATTAACTTCTGTCTCTTATCTCTCCTCCCAATTATTGATTTGTTGTGAATTGAGCTGACCTAAAGCGGTGCACTCTGCACTCTTTGTCTGTCCTGTCTCAAAATTATGTTCCATTTTACTTTTGTATTTCGTTTTTAATATTTTCATACTTTTGCTTTACTCTCTCTCTTTCTCGCTCTCCACCTACCTTTCTCTCCCCTCTCTCTATTTCTCTCTATGTTTCTATGGTTCTGTATCCTTCTCTATTTATTCCTATCGTGCACACTTTGTCTTCGACTCTCTCTCTTTCTCATAGTTTATTAGTGGTAGAACGGTAGGTTAGGCTCAACTGAAGAATCGATAGATTCATAGAATAATCAAAATTGATAACTACAGCCCTACTAACTTGAAATTGGCGAGCTTCTGTCTGATATTGAGCTTAAACGACGATTATGTGGTCCAATCGCAACGCTTCAGTCCTTTAAACTGCAATACATTTTTCAATTGCAGTTAAAAGGACCGTTGACATGAGATTGGTCCACATTATCGTCCTACTAATCAGACAAAAACTCTTTTGTTTACATATTTTTTAAGTAAAATACTTGTAGAATACGTTCTACATGTCTTCTCTTCTCTTCTCTTCTATTTCTCTCTTTCTCTCTCTCTCTCTCTCTCGCTCTCTATCCACCCTTCTCACCCCCTCTATTTCTCTCTTCGTTTTTTCCGCATCCTTCTCTCATTCTCTCGTTCCGCACTGATTATTTCACTGTCTTAGCACCAACTTTGCCGACTTTATGGATTTGACCTTTGCACTTTTTTTGGTATCTTTTCTTTCTCCACGACATAAGGATGGGGTACTATACTGGACATTGTCCTTTCTCTATGTTCGTTCTCATGTTAAAGGGGGACAGAAAGTTTAAGTTTATATGAAGGAGCTGCTTGAGAGAAACTGATACATACCTGTTTTACTCAAACTAACAAACCTAATTTGCATACGGTTCACATGTTTTAGGCTGTTTTGAGGCGCGCAACGTTATGTTTAGGTACTCCGGAGTACCTAAACTTCGATTCCGAGCCCGACTTTTGTACTTGTATTGCTCTTTTTCCCTCTTCATCTCTCCCCCATTCTCTCTATTTTCCTCCTTCATTTATTTCTCTCCCCTCCCCCCTTTCTCCTCCTATCGAATCATTTCTTTACTTCTTCTTTCTTCCCTTCTACTCTCTCTCTTTCTCTCTCTCTCTATCTCTCTCTCTCCTTCTTCCCTCCATATCTCTCTTTCTTTATATTTTTCTCCTCCTTTCTCCTCCTATCGAATCATTTCTCCGTAGTGCCTGAGGGCCTATAGGTAACTCAATTTAGCCCCTCCTCTACTCGCGCCAACCTACTAATAAACTCACACTTTTCCTCTCTCTTTCTCTTTGTGCTTAGTTTTTTCTGAGTTTTCTACTTCCTCTATTCACCAATCAAGTTTCCCTCTCTTTCTTTCACTATATTTTCTTCTCTCTCTCGCTGTCTCTCTCTCTACATCTGTTACTCGACCTTATCTGATCTAGAAAGTTACACTTCACCAGTCACCTTACACCATCAGATCAAGTTAACCAATTTTCTTCACTCAAAGACAGAAGCCCAAGTGCACTATAAGTCAATTTACTTCTAGTATACGTAAGCTTCTGCCTCGTAAAATTAGCATTCTAACAGGGAATCGTGCACTTTGTCATTGCGCTTTTCTCAGTTCTGCTGTGTTTAACATGTTTCGCGTGACTGGGCAACTGATTAACAGTACATAGGGTCCGCTCTTTGCAAAAACAAGCGTCTATGGTGAATGTTGCCTTGTTTCGCTGTGTTTGTAGTATGGTCACGATGCTTCCAGCCAGAATTCGTAAATAATAACGTGTCGCACTCTCTCTCTCTCTCTCTCTCTCTCTCTCTTTCTCTTTTTACCTCCCCCTCCCCCCTCTGTCCCCTCTCTCTCTCTCCCAGGCACATCATTCCCTTGCCGCTACAGTATGACTCATGTTGGCCGTGGAGCACATTTGAATGCCAAATGACAGTGGTGACTCAGCGGCCTGTCTCCCACAGGCCCACCCAATGTAAATGTATATATTATAGCTTTAGATTAAAATCTAAAAGAAAACAAGTTTTATGTTACTGCAATAAATTTAGTTTGCTCTAAGACCACACAGATACCTATGGAGTTTTCGGCATTAAAGGGGGACAGAAAGGAAAGCTAGTTTAGGTAACTAACTATAACGTTGCGTGCGCCAAAACTGGCAAACACGTGTCAACCGTATGCAAATTAGGTTCGTTAGTTTGGATTAAAAGGTATACTTATCGGTTTCTCTTGATAAGCTCTTGCATATCAACTTTTCTTTCTGTCCCCCTATTCAAAATGTTGTTTTACCGTAGTTTATATATAATATGTATAAAGTACTTTAATGTTGTTTTACTGTACTTTATACATATAAAAGTGTGCTCATGATCGCACGGTGACTAACGTGTTAACCGAAAAAAGTCTGTCAAATATCTTTCATTCTTATGTTTGTTCTCTTTTCAGTTTTGAGATTCTATTCGGTTTATCTCTGTCTCTCAATTTATGTAGAGGTTGCTGTTTTCTTCTCTCAGATATATTTTCTTGTTGCCCTTATCTTTCTCTTCTTCTCTCTTTCCCTTTCCCTTCTCTTTTTATTCCCCACCTTTCCTCTTTCTTTCTCCCTTCCTCTGTATCCCGCTCTCTCTCTCTTTTTTATTAGTGGTAGAACCGGTAGGTTAGGCTCAACTGAAGAATCGATAGATTCATATAATAATCAAAATTGATAACTTCAGCCCTACTAACCTGAAATTGGCGAGCTTCTGTCTGATATTGAGCTTAAGGGCGAAATCAGACATAAACTCTTTAGTTTCCATATTTCTTAAGTAATACACTCTGTAGAATACGTTCTACATGTCTTCTCCTCTCATTTCTCTCACTCTTTTCCCCTTTCTCTCTCCCTCCTCTGTATCCCGCTCTCTCTCTTACTCTCACTCTTTTTATCTTTCTCTCGCTCTCTCTCTCTCTTACTTTTTCCCTCTCTCTTTCTCTCTCTCTTTCTCTCTCTCTCTCTCTTCTTTTTATAGTTGCAACCCATCCCATGTACCCCCCTCATCAATACCAAATGAGTCAAGTCATTATACATCTCTCGAACCAAACATTTTCTATGCTGTTCCCAGAAAAATGTGTTCGTGTTGTAGGGAGAGAGAGAGAGAGAGAGAGAGAGAGAGAGAGAGAGAGAGAGAGTGTTATACGGTTTGCTCTCTTCAAAGCAACCCTATACTATTAGCACAGTCACGTGAAGCATGTGTCCAGCACAGCAGAACTCACAGAACGTGCAATGAGAACGTGCACGATGCCTCATTGGAATGCTAACTTTACGTGAGTTTACTACGTGAGTTTACATACGGCGTATGTACTTCTATGTCGCTGTGTTTGTAGTTTGATTTTGTCGATTTTGGTCAAGATTCGAAAACTCAGAGCGTGTCGAGATCATACTGTTCGTAGGTTGAAACTATGTTTTAGTTTGACAAGAAACAAACCTCTTTTTCTGAACATAGCCTTTTTTCCCGACCGAGAAAGTGAGATTTCGGGAGTCCAACAAATGCTCACTTTTTTCTAGAATAGGCTTTTTCCGACCCATCAATTGACCATGTTTTTTTATACGAAATTACAAAATTGAAAACTAACATTTCTCTAAAAATAGCCTTTTTCCCGACCCATAAAATGACTTTGTATTATACGAAATTACAAAATGGAGAACTAACATTTCTCTAAAAATAGCCTTTTTGCCGACCCATAAAATGACATTTCTGGCACCAGATGACTCTCGTTATAGTGTCCGCCTTTCATGCCTCAACGCACATCGAATTCAATTCTTCTCAGCCAAATTAGGCAAATTTCGGCCCAGAACGGAGTTTTTCGGGGAAAACTTCATTTTCTAGGAAATTTATCACAGCTCGCATAGAAACATGAAGAAACCTTAGTCTTCTCAGCCAAATTAGGGAATTTTTGGCTTCAGAAGAAAGTTTTGCGGGGAAAACTCCTTTTTCTCGAAAATTTTTTCGCATAGAAACATGAAAAAACTCATTCTTCTCAACCAAATTTTTCGGGTTA
This sequence comes from Litoditis marina, assembly GCA_964036275.1. Classification (NCBI taxonomy): domain Eukaryota; kingdom Metazoa; phylum Nematoda; class Chromadorea; order Rhabditida; family Rhabditidae; genus Litoditis; species Litoditis marina. The sequence goes on along the minus strand of OZ038434.1, from coordinate 34,659,055 downwards.
GAAACGGTTTTTTTTTTTAAATTTTTAGTTTTCCGGAATAATTTCTTAACTTTGGAATGTTTACAAAGACATCTTGCTTGTTACACAAAAATTGGGAACAAAAACTGACCTCTCATCACGACTCATAACTTTTAAAATTAAATTCTGGAAGTTTTTGAACTACGATACTATGCAAAATTGACACATTCACAAAATGCACGAAACGCAAAAAACGTAGAAATATTGCACGTGTATAGAGTGTTCACGAGTTTACGTTACATTCACTGCGTGTTTTCACGTGTTCAGTCTACCATCGTTTATTTTCTTGTTGGTTTATGCTAATTTCACGTCAGACCACGCACACCAAACTTTCAATTTTCTGGTTTTCCTGTTTTTTTAATGGTCTGTCATGAAAGTATTTCGTCTTGTGTATCTCTCTCATATCTCCCCCCCCCCCTCTCTCCATCTCTCTCAGTATTTTCTTTCTCCCCCCCCCCTTTCTCTCCCTCTTTTCTATCTCTCCTTTTCTCTATCTTCTTTCTTGCTTTTTGAGTTTAATGAACTTTCTAACTTATATAGTGTTCAGGAAGGACACTTCACAGCTTTATTCGATTTGTCAACCCATTATGGTAGTTTCCGTTGTCAAAATAGCCTACGATCATAGTATTGTCATCACACGGGTGAAATTTTTAAACCATTATCCAAATTTCCTAACAACGCCCAAATTTTTGAGAAATGATTACAGTTTTTTTGAGCGAAAAATCATCTTTTTTTCATTCCTCAAATTTTGTTGCGGAACAGTATTCAGATATTAATGAATCTGGAACATCACCTGCTGTGTTGAAAAAGTAAATTGCAATCAATCTTCAATTCCACTTTTGTTTGTTCAGGTTTATCGGGTTATTAGTGTTTTGCCTGGGTGCAATCGAACTTTTCTCCAAAGTTTTCAGATTGGCATACTTTTTCCACACTTCTCGAATTTGACCTCAAAATGTTTATTATTCTCTGAATACCGAAAAACAATGCAGAGCATGGATAATGACAATTATTTATCTCCTAATGAATTTATCAATTTTTTCGTTCTTCTCATTTTTCATTCATCAATCTTCCAGTAACTCCCGTTCACATATACTTTTTCATAATGTATTCTTTTTTTTTCGTTTGTTACTTTCATCTCTAATATTTTGACTTTTGACTTTTGACCTTGTATAAGTTACGTCATTTTAGTTATACTCGTCTATGTGGTAACCTGCCTATTCTCGCCCAAGTACAAACTACAATTATTGATTATTTTCCATTCACTCGAGTCAGACTAACAAGATGGCGGAAGATTGCGAGAAGGTGAAGGTGGCAGTCAGGGTCAGACCCTTTAACAAGAGAGGTTCGTTATTGATTTATCGGTTTTTCATTTTGTAGTTGCACTTTGGATTTAAAAAAACGTTATTGAATATTCCGAATAACACAGCTCAATGTGAACGTATTTTCCCATGATGTTTGCCTCCCATTCTGACATATTTACTTTACGACACGATTTTTATCTTTGTCTTCTACCGATCCTCATTTTATTTTGAATAGCGTGTTTAGTTTTAATAATAATGATTCATTCGAGCATAGAAAGAAAACACATGTTCAAGTGACAGATATCATAAGGTGAACTGAGTTTCTATGCCGAATACGGGGCCCTAGGGATAATGTCGACAAAGACATCACCATCTTACAAGGGAGCGTTGATATACAAACTAATAACAATAATTAATTCAAAGATTGAATAAAATTGTACAATATATAAGAAAAACTGAGAGGAAAAACAAAAAAAAACAAAGTTAAGTTTCTCTATTGAAAATACTCATTCAGAATAAGAATGGTCTTTTGGTTTTCATAATGTAACCTGCATCATCCAATTTTGACATTTTTTAACTTTACCACGCGAAATTTCCGACGTTTCATATCAGATCCCAAAATTTCATATTCTCTGTATCCCAAACACCTTTTTTTGGTTCTATGAACCCAAAATGGGGCTCAATGCGGAAAACTACAAAAGAATTTCTGTTGTTCCAGTGCAAAATGTTTTGCTCTTTGTCTTCTCACTTCCACTCATCATCATTTTATCTTGAATTTCGTTTTTTAACCAAGTTTAGTCGAAACGCAACGCGATCAAACTACAGAGACAGCGAAAGACAGCGGCCAGCAGAAAAGGGTCTTTGATGTTTCTGACATCGGTTGATGCAAAACCTTCAGTATCCAGTGGTCTTTGTCTTCTAACTTCCACTCATCATCATTTTATTTTGAATTGCGTGTTTAGTTTCGATCAGGCGCTCCGTAATTAAACTTTAACGCTGCCATCAATGCTTAATTAACAGGTCGAGAAGCGCGTTCCTCGAAAATGGAAATAGCACCAACTGGGAAAAAACGGAGACGAGACTGAAAAAGTGTAGATAAGAGTAAAACTAACGATTTATTGAACCAAATATTCAAGGGAATTATACTGATACAGAAAAGCCGGCAAAAAAGCCCGGGAGTTACCTACTGCAGAACAATGCGGAATGCAAAATTGCTAAAGTGGGGCAATGTTTTTTGATGGAATGAACTTCGTAGATTGTTGTAAGTACAGTGAAGAAGAAACCGACATTTTTTAATCAACAAAACTCAGCAACTCAAGTAAACTGGGAAAAGGACTGGAATTTGCAAGGAAAGTTCTGGTTTGGTGGTACTGCCACTCAGAATAAGACATTTTTATCATTGAAAAAATTGGTTTCTAGTCTTTTCCGGCTTAAATAGTTTTCGTGAAACATTGGAAAGAGCAAACAAATCTCACAGTATTGACAGGAGTTCTTTCTTATTCTACGTTAGAGTGAGGACAATTTTCATCGATTTTTTCCAGAAATCGACCTCAAAACGAAGGAGGTGATTCGCATGAACAAGGAGCAGACCATTTTGCTACCATCCAGTGACGAGTGAGTTTCGAAACCAAACTACAGAGAGCAAATTATAGAATACAGAAAGTTTGATCACACTTTATAGTTGGGAAAAAGTTCAACTTTGTTTCCCAAAATTTGAGCGCAGTTGATATCTAGTAGAAAAGTGGTTTTCCCTGATAAAATAAAGTGTTTGCTTGGTAATTGCTAAGATAATAATCATGATGAAACAAACATATATATTCTTGAAGTTCTATGTACAATACTGTTTTAACGGTTTTCAAAAGTGTAATTCATGAGGACTGATTTATTTGATTCAATTATTGTCGAAAACAGTAGTAGTAGCACTTTTTCTAGCAAGCAGCCGAAGACTTTTGGATTCGACCACTCTTTCTACTCGACAGACCCAGATGCACCACATTTTGCAGGTATATATTTCATTTATTCTCAGTGTACTTCAAATTTTTGTATTTATCACTGTAAACGTGTTAGAATATGCCGCCACAATCTTCGTTAAATTCGTCAAACTTGATTTGAACCACCACATGTTCTGCTCATGTGCACATGTTTCCATGATGCTCTTTTGGTCATATCTGTGTTCAACACATTCGTTCCTATTTCAGTATAATTCTGTTTTATCAGAAAATTGCGATATAAAACTTTACAGATAAATTTTTTCGGTGAAATTTTCGTGTTGAAATCTCATTTTAGACCAAGAGGAGGTGTTTGAAAATCTGGGTACCGGCGTGTTGGAGAATGCCTTCAGTGGATACAATGCCTGCATTTTCGCCTACGGACAGACGGGTTCGTTGTGTTTAGTAGTTTGTTACAATCATCTGCTGTAATTAAATGAAATTTACTTAGCTTATTATCTCATCATTAGGGGCTAGAGTTTTTCAAGAGCTAGAGTTGAAAGTTTGTACTACCTAAACCCAATCACGAAGTGTTTTCGAGTTATTGAATCTAACATAGCCACGGTTTAAATAGTTAAACTACCTTTCAGAAAGTGCAATTTTAGAAATGGTTTTTTGTTTACTGATTTGTTTAGATTCAGGATTTGGTCAACTTTACAAATTGTTTATGTTTTGTTTACTGATTTGTTTACTTTCAGGTTCCGGCAAATCGTACTCGATGATGGGCACCGCTGACCAGCCCGGAATCATTCCAAGACTTTGTAATGAGGTGAATTTTCTGAACAAATTTTCTTTGAATAAATGAAGTTTTCTAGAAATAGATAGGTAAACGAATAGAAACAGCATTTGAAATGTACACACCGTAACAAGGAGATCATAACAACTAAAATTTGATGAAATTTTCTAGATTTCTGATTTTTTTCAATAGTTGGCCAAAAAACTTGCACTCAGGTGAACCCCCTTGTTGTTTGTCCTTTAGAGATTCATATTTATCATCTCAGTTAGTTGTAGGAGACACATGTGAAAGAGACAGTACTCATTTTGTGGACAGGTTCCAATCAAAATTCCCTAAAATACTAAAAATGACCAACTTTTGTGTGTTTCAATGAAAATTATTCAGGTTTTCTCCCGAATCGAGAAAACCACGTGCGAGAGCCTGCAATACAAGGTGGAGGTGTCCTACATGGAAATATACAACGAGCGAGTTCGAGATCTGCTGGATCCAAAAAAGTTTGTTACTTTTGGTTTGCTTGTAACTTCTTTTGTTTTGTTCAGATTTTAGGTGAAATAGTGTCGTTCTTTCAGAAACGAAAATTCTTCAAGAATTTAATCAAAGTTGTGCCGATATACAAATACGTTTGAGGGTATATCTTTAAGATGGAGTATCAGAGTATTTCGTAATTTTAGGTCGAAGAAGGACCATCTGAAAGTTCGGGAGCACAAAATTCTTGGTCCGATGGTTGACGGACTATCAGTGCTGGCCGTGTCTTCGTTTGAGGTTGGTGCGATTATTTGTTCTGTGTTTGTTTGGGTTACGGTACTTTTTTGATTGGCTCGGGCTATTGAATGGGTTATGAATAAGGTAAAAGAGAATAAGTGATGGATGCGAATGAGTTGTTGTTGAGATTAATAGTATACATGACGAACGTAATTCATAATCGTAAGATATATAATAGTCAAACGGAAAAAAATCTGAAATTCGAAGCAGAACTGATGTGAAAACGTTTGAAGATTACTTTGAAATACGTTAAATGAAAATCCAGCAACATTGAGGAATTTCTGAATCTGAGAATTCAGTGCTCTTCCCGGTGCTGGCTGATACGATATGTGTTGTCTCATTTGACTATTTTTGTGGTTTCGTCCCGGTGTTTTTCTCACTAATTTGAGAAACATGGCGTGTCTCGAGTCAAGACTACAGCAAAGATTTTGTCACTTCTTATAATTCAGTTTCAAAAATTTCCAGCATATCGCGTGCCTTTTCGAAGAGAGCAACACCGAATACAGAATACCTTTTGTTTCATAGCTTAAAGGAGACCGGAACACAACTTGAGTAGAGGTTTTGTTTTGGGCTGCTTTTAACTGTATTGAGATCAGCGAGCACACATAACTCGTATATTAGTTTGATCAGTCCACGTGAAATTCACATGACAATGCTGCTCGACACGCAACGCGTTCAATTAGAAGTAGGATACAGCAGCTTCACGAGAAACCATGTTGCTCTCCGGTCTCCTTTAACATGATGAAAAATGTCATCGTTTTACAAAGATTCTACAATCTTTCCAGCAAATCGCGTGTCTGATAGAGGAGGGCAACAAATCTCGCACGGTTGCCGCGACAAATATGAACGCGGAGAGCTCGCGCTCGCACGCGGTCTTCAATATTACCATCACACAGATTCTCAAGGATTTGGATAAGGATGTGAGTATGGAGTTGATATATATTCTGAGTAAAACATATGTTTAGAATGAAACAAGAAACGCATATGTGGTTTTTCCATTTTCTCGTTTCTCTAACTTGCCGCTTTTTTTTCTGTGAATTATCGAATCAGTTATGGCTGAGTTGTAGTTTGAACTTGATACACACTCTCAAATCAATCTGTATTTCGAGTTTTTCGGAGAGAGGGTCTCGAGATTTCTCGCCCTGTTCGTAATATAGTATTTGTTCACCTAACTATTAGCTTCACTCTGCTGTGCTTACAGTTTTCCGGGAAAAAAGTGTCAAAGATTTTGTTGGTCTAGAACGAACTGTGAGTTTTCAATATGAAAACTATAGTGCTTTGTATTGTGAAATTTTTTTCACTTTATCCGAGTTACACAACGAAAATTCTACTTCATCTTTTTTCCATTGGCAAGAAAGACGAACGAGGAAATATGAAACAATACAAAGTTTTTTTTAGTTTTCCGGGGAGAAAGTGTCAAAGATTTCCCTCGTGGATTTGGCCGGAAGTGAACGGGCCGGTAAGACGGGCGCCATGGGAAAACGACTGGAGGAAGGAGGCAATATCAACAAGTTGGTTATTCCGTTTTTTTCTCAACCTTATCCGAGTCAAAAGTTCAAATCGAGTCATAAACAAGTTGCAATATCAACAAGTTTGTTAATCAAGTTTTCAGAGAAAAGTTCGGGAATGTGATCATGTTTGATGAGTTGAACTTTGCTCAATTTCTGATGTGTGCGTCTTTATCACTGGGCAGATTTTCATCTTTCTGATTTTCGAGACGGATAACCGAACTGATAAATATTTAAGTTACATAGACTTACATATTCTTTTTATGACTTTCCGTAATTTCACGTTCGACGTTTTCATGGTTTCAGAAAACAAAGACAGGAAAACTTGGAGATAGATGATGGATCATGACAGTGTACAACCAGAACTTAACACTCATGGAATCTTAAGTGTATACGTTGCAGATCTCTAACCACCCTCGGAATGGTCATCTCCGCGCTGGCCGAACGATCGAACGGCAAGAAGGAGAAGTTCATCCCCTATCGTGACTCGGTGCTAACGTGGTCAGTTTGAAGCCGAAATCTTCAGTGTAGTTTGCTCTCGGTGCACACTACAACACTACAAGTTACTATTTTTGACCGAGAAACGCCAATATCGATTCAAAACCACAGCGTGATAGAGCTGCATACACCGCGACTGTGTACGTGGTCAGTTTAGGCTTGATGAGATTGTAATGCGAAAACAACTGGTAACACCAGTTTTTTTTGAAGAACTTGGACCGCGATTAGCGTCGACCACTCGGCCCCAATTAACTAAGAGATCGTGAATATTATCGGAATCGGTGCAAATTTCGACTATTTGCAGGCTGCTGAAGGACAATTTAGGTGGAAATTCGCGAACTGTCATGATCGCCACCCTCTCTCCATCCGCCGATAACTACGAAGAGACACTGTCTACGCTGAGGTGAGAAGTTACCCGTGCTACTAGTCACGTGTACAGTCACGTGAGATGTGTGAAGCACGTGAGACTTTAAGAAAGTGTATAGATAAGAGTATACTCTCTAGATGTTCTCTGATGATTCACGAGATTGTTCAACTTCACTTTTGGCCTAGTTCACTTTTTTACACACGAAAATTTTGAAATTTTTCGAAACGTGACTTTCGGAAACAAAGTGTTACATACCAGTACATGTACTGATAATCTAGAAAGTTTTGTATTATGAATTGAGTGGTTTTTAAGTTTGTTATTTTCAGATACGCCGACCGAGCCAAGAAGATTGTCAACCATGCCGTGGTCAACGAGGTACGTGTCATCAAGAAGTTCAATTTATACTTTCGAAATTCGCCAATTTTGATGGATTAACCAAAATTTGTTTCAGTTTGAGTAAAAACTGGGTTTTTCTAGATCTGCTCCTTGGCACACTTTCCAGTAACACTGCAAAGTAGCAGCGCTTTGCGAAATGTTCAAGTGATGAATGTGTAGATGACGTTAAAGATTGCAAATTATTGTATTATCAGCACTGTATTATAATGAAAGATTCTAAAGTTGAAAATTAATATAAAGTTTTGAATCTAATTTTTCTCAGGATCCGAACGCGCGCGTGATTCGCGAGCTGCGCGAGGAGGTGGAAACCCTCCGACTGCAGATCAACCAGACACTCAAGGAGCAGACGGTTAGATTTCAATATCACAAATTGAAGCTACAAATTAAAGTTAACCATTCAAATGACAGTTTTAAGTGGAAGTTTTAAGTGGAAGATTTTAAGAGAGTTCTAGTGAAAGTTACAAATCGGCAGCTCGATTTTTCTGTTTTCATTATCGATCTCTGTACACGAACGCGTTGAGACTCACAGTATGAAACTTATACTTCCAGAAATACTTTGAGACGGTGAAAACATTTTTCGAAAGATTTAATCATGATTAAGTTCATTGCGCTCGTACATGTTATTGCGGTTGTTCCTTAAAGGGGATGAATACTTGATTCTAGTTTAGGCATAATCAGACAATTGACCGAACTACAACTCTACATTTGTAATTACCTAAAGTTTGTATAATTACCAGGAAACAGTGGAGCTGCGCGAGCGTCTGGCTGAGAGCGAGCGACTGGTCGCCCAGATGAACAAATCCTGGGAGGAGAGGCTGAAGGAGACCGACACCCTTAATAAGGTAGTGTGACCTTATTTTAGTAAATAAGATAGCTAACGATACGGTACCCACAGTGAGGTAATTAGACGAATGACATGATACGATAATCGATTGGATTCTCATTAATACAGTAGTTATACTGATCGGTCAGTTGTGGTACTGAGAAGTTATCAATAAGCGCGTCATACTTTTGATTGATCGATTCATTTACATGCAAGCATGTGATAAAAAATGACAGTTGGATACAAACACTCAAAAGCGGAAAAAAAGTGTCAGAAATCAAACAACATTTGGTCATCACAGTAAATGAAAGTTAACAATATGACAATACGACATATACTTCTCGTTAGTACACTTCTTCAGTGTACTATGGCATTACGAACCTAAAAGTTGAACGATAGTGAACTGTGGGTTGGTTCTGTCGCTGTAAGTCGACGCTAATCTATTACGTCATTTCTTACAATCATCACAGAACATGACATCGTGAAGGTGGTGAGGTCGAAACCATGTATTTTATTTTAAACTTAGTCAATATTAACTTGATAGATAGTATTTATTACTTTAATTCATTTAATCATTCATGTATTAACTTTGTCCTAGTTACTTTGCTTTCATCATTTTTAGTGTTTTGTTTTGAGAAAACCCAATTTATCCATTTCTTGTTTTCCAGGAACGTCAACGGGATCTGGCCGATATCGGAATATCGATTGAGTCGAGCGGGATCAAGGTGGAGAAGGACCGTTTCTATCTGGTCAACCTCAACGCCGACCCGTCGTTGAATGAGCTACTCGTGTATTATATCAATGTGGGTACTTGTGCAATGGAAGAGGTAGATTTCTATGTTGTATCCAAAGCAGTCGAATCGCTTCAGCAGACCGGATTGATTGGCAATTTTCATCGTTTTGCATTTTGGTAACGTGAGTTCGAAACTCCAGTTTGGTCACCCCTATCACGTATACTGTATACAACAAATTATCTCAAACAATCAATTACCCCCTCCCCCCCCCCCCCTAGTGAATAATGCACAGTTCCAAAATTGCAGTGCTATTCTGTACCAAACTACAGTGAAAAATTCGCTCCCGACAATTTGAACAGAAAGTTTTGTCAGTCTCATAAATGTTAATTTGTTTTCAGTGTTCGGCGATCATTGGCAACTTAGAGGAGATCGAGACCAGCCACGACTCGGGTCTAGGGACCTCCATCGAAGAGTTCACAGACAAAAAAGAAGGTACAGTATACTTTTCAAATATCCCAGCTTGCATGAATCTAAACAACACAATATTATTTGGCGAACAGTGTGTTCATTGTCTTTTCTCTAGATCAATTTGTGTTTGTGTGAAGGACTATAGGAGAATTTCACAGTTCGAGTTTCATTTCAATGTGCATTAATGTTAGTGACGAGAATTCGCTCTTCCTACGCACACTATAACACATTTACCAATTATTCATTGTGTAATTTTGCTCTGTTTTTTCATTCTATTCTATAAATAAATAGTAGATTCAAATGAGATCCAAAAAATCTTGCTGTAGATGAAGCGTTATGCTTCCTTTTAGTTTCTTCATAATATTTCAGAGATAGTTTTGATTATTGATTAAGTATCGATCGAAAGAATTGAACTTTTTCCAAGTTATCGATTTCAGACAGTGAGCGTACCTCGATTGTGCTGCGCGGACTGGGCGTCATGAAACAGCACGCGCGCCTCGAGATTACAGAAGAAAACGGGAGACACCGTATGTACATTGAGCCGCTGGATACGGAGGCCAGGTGAGAAACTGCGAGTTTTGAATGCCAGAAAACTAAAATGTTAAAATACTGAAGAACGGAAAGTATTTGAAAACAATTTTTTTTTCAATATAACAGAAGCACGCGCAAACGGCAGCCTTGAATATAATTGTTTGGTGATTCAATTTTCGCCTATCAGAGAAACTCTGTATACAGTATAACAAAGTCTGTGACAACTTTTGGATGGTGGTATGATTAGGTTAATGATAAAATAACCTAATATGTGACACCTGTTGTCATCACACGAAAAATAGTTCATCGTTCATATAGTGGTCAAATGTTATAGTCTTTTCCATTCCTACTGAGACTCCTACAGTAGGATTTCGGAAATTCCAAACCGGTTTGCTCACTTACTTTTGATCGGAGAAGTTGAGGATTATCGTACCTCATTATCCTTCTCAGGTAGAGTAAATACGAGTGCATTTTCCATGAAATACATTTTCAGCTTCACAATAGCCCTCGGAAAGTTTGCAAGGTTACTGTGGGAGTCTCAGTAGGAATGGTGTGAACTATACCAAAAGGTGAAATCTGGCTTTACTTTTTCGGAAATTTTCCGCTTATCTGCAGAGTTTGCGTGAACGGCCGTCAGATCTCGGAACGAACGTTGCTCCGCCACGGGAATCGACTGCTGATCGGCATGAACCACTTCTTCAAGGTTAACTGTCCCAAGGTGAGAAGTAATCTAGTTTCGATGTTTCAAAGTAATCGCACGAAAAGAAGTGCTGGTTTTCCGAGAGAAACAAACGAGCTCCTGATGTGGAGTGAAATCGAATTTTATTCCAATTACACTTTTCTGGATTTTGAAAGAACTAGGTTACGGGAATTAGGCTTATTGATTCAGTTAAAACATATCTTTGTATACAAAAAAACGGAAAAACTAATGACGTCATAATTTCCAGGAACCCGACGTCATGTGCCAGTCCGTAATGGACGAGAGCACCATCTTCGACTATGATGACGCATGGACCGAGGTGGGTCATTTTGTTATTGATTGATTTTATTGTTTTTTTTTTTGTTTTTCTTCAGGAAATACCGGGGGAATTGGAGGAACTTTGCAGACCGTCAGAATAAGCCCTTTCTCATCAAAACCTAGTTATTTATAGGGTTCATGTATGTCAGTAGTCAAACACAGTTGTTAAGGAGGAACACAGCTCCACTATTGGTTAAGAAAAAACTAGAAATATAGTGGGTTCATGTTTTCATTTTTTGCTGATTTAGGTGAACGGCGATGGTACCGGTAACCCGATCTCAACCGCCGTGGATCAATACATGGAGCAGGTCACGCTCAAACATCAGGTTTGGAACGTTTTTAGTTTATCAGATTTAGTAGAGATTCGCAGTATGCCTAAGCGTGAGATGAACCCCATATTTTACTTTGTAATGCACTAATACTGTATATGTCCGTTGTTGCTGGTGGTAACTGAGAAATTAGTGAAAAACATTGACAAAAGTCTCAGAAAAAGTTGTATGACTTGGAAAACACACTCTTTGCTATTGTTCAACCATCCATCCAAACTGTTTCTTAACGAATAATTCCAGGAGGACAAGCAGGCCGCTCTTGAACAACAGTACGAGGCATTTGAGAGATACATACAGAGTCTGACTGCTGGAGGGTTAGTTTTGGTTTTGAAAATATTTTTCACCTTTATTCTGGGTTTCATTCATCCTGTTTCAATCATCCAGTTCAATTCCGAAACAATTTGCGAGACAATTTTGTAGCTGTCCCGACAAGATAGTGTGCAGGTCAGAGAGACGCAGACTATCTTTGCGTGCGTCTTATAGGTCTGCACGCTATAACCAATCCCGTAGATGCACATTTTCGTTTTTTGATGTCTGATTTAATGTGGTCATTCGAACGTCGTTTGGAGGTTTTAATTCGTTTTTGGAGAATCGCTAAGCGGAAAACAATTTGCGACAGCTTTTCCTGATTGCTGTCGGATTCTTTCTCATTCTGATGATGCTATTAGGTTTCCATTTTGTTTCATGATCTGAGAATAATTCCTTCCAAGCGATTTTCGAGAAAAAGTTGCGTTTTAGAACCACATTGAGTTAAGATATCCGTTTCATGCCGAAATAGGTTAGCATGTGAACATGCGAGCCTAAACAGAGGCACCCTATCTTACACTTTTTGCAGTCGATCTCCGTTACTTTTTTTTAGTCGGAATTCAGATGTATGGCTTGTCGAGATCAAACTACAACTTGTCTCCGTATAAATGGTTACCCTTCCAGGTTCACCCCCTCAACCCCGATGACGCCAGCTGGCGCCTGGGGCGCCGCCACCCCACTAGGGACACCCGGCAGCGGCCTCCCGCCCTTTGGCTTCCCGGCCAATCCGAAGCAGAGTGTGCGCAGCAAGTTCTTCTATTGGGCCCAGCGAAAGTGAGTAGTTTCGACAATTTTATATGTTTGTAAGGATTTTTGTAGGTAAAGGCTCACTTTGGTTAGCTCTCGAACAGGTCTACAGACACTACACATTATCTAGACATAATAAGCTGGGCTGAAACAAGTTGGTTTTTATAGATTTTGTAAGTCTTTATGCTGATTTTGATGCACCAACCCCGTGCAGAGTATGCGCAGCAAGTTTTTTTACTAGGCGAAGCGGAAATGTGCTATTCAAGATTTTTGTTTGTCATACATATTCATCTTCCCAGTATACTGTTCAATTTTATTTCATCATTCGTGTGATTTTTTTTCTCTTCCTATATTTTTTTCTCTTTTTCTCTTTCTCTTTCTCTATCCCTCTCTCTCTCTCTATCTCTCTCCTTTTTCTCTCTTTTTATTTTTCTCTCCCTCTCTCATTCTCTTATTTCTCTCAATCTCTCTATTTTTCTCTTCCATGGTTCTTGAATCTTGATGAAAGTTTGACTAATGGGTGGTGTTATTTATCATAGGCACGCGTATGCGCTGAATGAACATAACTAATGGTTCATGTTCAAAACGGGAAACATTTGTCAAATTGGAGATTTGGAGTATGAGTAGACAGAGAGATGTAATCCAGAAAAACCGGGTAATTTGGTAACCGTATCAGGTACCCATTGACCGGATTTCAAACAATCTGTCAACAATTGTTCGTAAGTAATCAGTTAGCAAATACGCGGTCACCAACTTGTTACCAGAAAAAAGTTAACCAGCGGAACTTGGTTAACAATTAACTGCTCATCTCCTACCTAACTTTAGAAAAAATACATATAAAGAAAATTATAAAAAGCAATTATAATCCAAGGAAGTGAATACACAGTAAAGTTTATGTGAAATTAAACTGAGAAACTTGTAATTTCAAAACTCGATTTCAGAGAAGAGATTTCGCGGAGTCAATGAAGAATCTCAAATAAGTGTAGGCTCGAAGCGCGTAACGTCGTAATGTTCTAGATTCTGAAAATTGATTGATTTAACTCATTTTGTATTAATAAAAGTCGTTTAATTATATTTCAGAGAAGAGATGTTCGCCGAATCATTAAAGAACCTTAAAAAGGAGGTGGTGCGTGCGAATGCTCTGACTCGCGAGGCTAATATGATCAGCCACGAGCTGGCGACGACAAAGTGTCATACCACCTACGACGTGACACTTCAGATCCCGGCTTCGAATTTGAGACCGAGCAGAATAAAGGTGATCACGGTTTTCCATTCAAATTTGTCAAAATCTTCGTAGTTCAGTGGTAATCGACTACACAATTTATTTTGTCGAGCATAGTATTTTCGTGTTGTGTTAGTCATACTATGGAATGAAAAACCGCTCATTTTTCCCGTTTCAAAAGAACCAAAGATTTCAAGCAAGTGTTTCTGTTTTCCAGAACATCAGGATTACCATACAATGTATTTCTCAACGAATTTCATGAAATCCCTTGAAAACTCATTTCTGAACAGAATAAAGTCAATTCAAGTCGAGCGTCATTCCAGGCTTGCGCTTTCGAGTATGAGCCGGTGATCGTAGATTATAATCAATCCCTATTGAAAACACTTGGAAATCAACAGAATAAAAACTTAATAAATTAAATCAATATCAATCAATAATCAACTCTCATTTCAGGCGGGCGCCTTCGTGTGTGAGCCGGTGATCGTGGTGCGTCGTGTGGGAATGAGCGGCAGTCAGTTGTGGTCGATGGCTCAGCTGGAGAACAAACTAATCGATATGCGGGATTTGTACAGCGACAAGCTCAATGGGCTGGCGAGGTGAGAAAATCAATACGCATGTCTTGCCTAAATACCGACGAGACAAAATAGTAGTGCTGATTCGTATGATCACAAGCATTGGAAAAAAAAACGATTGTGGTTTGATCTCAAAACACGTCCTAACTCACAAAAATTCATCAAAAAGTTACGGTATCAAACTATACGAACATTGTAGCCGATGGCTCAGCTGCAGCTCACTGAATGCGGAAGTTGTTCGTTTGCTGCTGTGGTGCTACGCATTTTTTTCCATGCTGAGTTACAATATCTCACTTTCTGAAAACAATGAGTCATCATCGTACGAATGCTGAGTTCCCACCACCACGTTTTCAGGTAAGAGTCCGCTAAAATCATCTCATTTTTATCAGTGGTATTCTCATACTATTATAATTGTTCATATTATCAATGTTATTGTTCCAGAGAGGAGTCAGCTGCCTCCACCCCCGAGGCGTCGCCGTTGAGGTCGGTGCGACAGTCCTCAGAAGACGATGTCTTGATAGATCCCTTCTTCGAGAGTCAGGTATATTGAGTTCAAGCTTGTAATTGTAGTTTGGTGTTTCGTACTGAGTCGAGAGTCAGGTTCTCTAAGTTCTAACTTGTGATATTTGAAATTGGGATTGTAGTCTAGACTGTAGTTTGATCAAATATAACACTTGATCCGAGGTTCCACCTCATGAGATCCCTTCTTCGAGAGTCAGGTCCGTTGAAATATGTTGTGTGTAACATATTCACTATTTAGCCATCGGGTGAAATTGAAACAGAGTCAAACTTTTCCAAGACCACGTTTCACGGAATGTTGCGTGGAAAACATCAATATCTCCAGCCTTTTCGGAATGTTTACCGGCATTTATATGATCACTTGTCGGAAAAGCGTAAAACTAGTGAACGTTTCAGTCCTTAATTTCATAAAGTTATACAAGAAAGTTTCATTTTCTGTAATTCAGGAGCACCACAACCTTGTTGGTGTGGCCAACGTGTTCCTCGAGGTGCTCTTCCATGACATGAAGTTGGACTATCAGGTTTGTAGTTTTTAGTCGGTAGTTACACTTACGTAAAACGATCTATGTTCCTAGTTCGTGAACGTATAGTTATTTAGAGAAAATAAAAATTTATTTGTCATCACTTATACGTGAACAATCGGTAAACAAAACATCTACATATCTCGCTCATTTACTTCCCTATCTATAACGAAACCCCGCACAGAACAATACCCTAAAATTGTTGAAGTCAAAGTCAAAACGCAACTCGACAACATTTGGAGTCGATGTTCGAACTCGTAACTTTTTTGACCTACAATTTTTACAATACCTTGTTGAAACCTGAGATTTTGAGCGTGATCAACAACGTTTTCCAGGTGCCCATCATCTCGCAACAAGGAGAAGTCGCGGGTCGCCTGCACGTCCAGATCTACCGGGTTCCCAACCCGGTCGGGGATACGGCCCAAGACTCGCCGGATGACCGGTGTGAGGTCGGAAAACCAGAGAGCCTGCTCGGGAAAGTCATTACGTGTAGGGTGAGCTTCAATATTATATGATAAATCATATAACATGCAGATAAATCATATAATATACTATAATATAACAAGGTAGGCGCCGGCGGCTAAAGCCGCTTCCTCCTCCCTTGGGTGGCGGGAGCTTTCTGGCCCTTCTATTTTTTCGTAACTCAAAGAGCTATAGTTCTCCACACACCGCAGGGGTTTTCCTCAACCTAGAGCGCGGGAGTTCCTCTTGAATATCATATAATATGATGATACATCATATAAGACGCTCCAATCTAAATGGTTTCCATTTTAGATAATTTCTTGGAAAACCTCAAAATATTGTGCATCATCAGACTTGTCCGATATTTTTTCTGAAATGTCCAATTCTTCTAATTCTTGTGTCGCTCTCATTTGGAGCGCAGATAAAACTACCGAATATTTGTATGTTTCAAAATCCTCTGCCACAATTATTTTCCTTTCAGAACATTATAACACACGTTTTCGCAGTTGAAAACAGTGTGAAAAAATGTGCCCAAAAAATTGTAGTGTGAAAAATTGGGCCCAAAAAATTGAAGTGTGAAAAATTGTGCCCAAAAAATGGAAGTGTGAAAAATTGTGACACATTTGTTTCTCTAAAGAGAGGTACTTTGCACTTCGTATGTCGTATATTATGGTTTCAAATCCTGCGGATCTGTCTCGCCTGTTTTTTCTCTGCGTCTCTTTCTCTAATTGGGCGATGCCCTCAAAGCGCGCTCGTTTCTCTGCGTCTCATTGCTCTAATCGCCAATACGGCGCAGTCAGGGGAGTATGGAAGGAAACATTAGTATCGCGCGAGTGGTTCAGTAATAACCTCTCTTGCTGGAACATGTACAATATTTGGAAAAGTGAAAAAATGTGCCCAAAAAATTGTAGGTGTGTAAATTGTGCCCAAAAAATTGAAGTGTAAAAAGCTGTGCCCAAAAAATTGAAGTGTGAAAAATTGTGACACAATTTTTTGAGAGATTTGTGAAAACTGCAATTTTTTGTGACACACTTTTTTTCAATTTCCTGAATCGGGACACAGCGATTCGATCGTTTGGTTTTTAGTTTAAACTTCAAATAAATGGGGACTACCCGATGTCCAATCAGAAATAATTTTAAAAAAGTGATAACTCTTCGATGGTTAAAAGTCTCATCCTAAAAATTTCATGAAATCACTAGGATTTCCTGATTTCCGGAACCATTTAGATTGGAGCGTCTTATATAATATAATGAGCGCGTAACAGAGTAAACAATACTCTACATTTTATTCCTTCTCCTAAATCTACAATCATAATTTGTAGTGCCACGTATACCAATGTGGAAAGACACGTGTTCAATTGCGAATAAACATTCTATTCTATTCTATTATATAATATAACATGATAAAATGGGCTGAAATACATACTAAACCAGTTGGTTCAAACATAATTGATTGGATGACCGGTGCGAGGTCGGAACACCGGAAAGTTTTCTGGACAAGGTGATCACTTGTGGGTAAGTACTGAAATATAATATGGAAAAAATTCAAATAGTATTGTATAATACATATATTACAATATACAACATATAACATTTCCATATGAACTTTATTCAACTAACTGTTCTCAAATGTTTCAGGTGCGCATAAAGCGGGCGTCCGGTCTGCCAGAGGCGCTGTCCAACTTCGTCTTCTGTCAGTATTCTTTCTTCCACATCTCGGAGATGTTGGTAGTGGCACCGACCTTTGACCCCAGTGAAGCGGCAGACACGCAGACACATGCCACCACCTTCAAGTTCGAACACCAGAAGGTTAGAGAGAGAGAGAGAGAGAGAGAGAGAGAGAGAGAGAGAGAGAGAGAGAGAGAGAGAGAGAGAGAGAGAGAGAGAGAGAGAGAGAAACTACTAATGTTCACACACAAAAATGGGTGCTCCAGATCGAACTGGCGACCATATTTTGTATTTCCAGGACTTTTCCGTGGTTGTGACCGAGGAGTTTCTAGAATACGTTCAAGACGACGCCCTTTCCATCGAAGTATGGGGTCACCGAAGTTGCGATTCGGCGATAGAAAGAAGACTAGACGCGGAGGAGAAGAACAAGTCACTTCAGGTAAGTCACGTAAAGCGCGTGAACCCCACGTAAAGTGTAACATGACACCTGTCTAACGCACGTGTCATATCACTCAAAAAGTGGTGTCACCGAAGTTGCGCTTCAGCAACAAGTTGTTGCGGATGAACAAACAATCAATCTGGGAAAATAAAACGTTCGAATGTTACGTGAAACGTGTTGGGCTAACGTGACACTTGTCGGTGTCACGCACAACGTGTCGGAGTTGCTTAGAAACGGGGAAGAATGAGATTGGACTTGAAGGAGAGGTCGATTTGGATTTCACGTGAACCGTCACAACTGCGCTTGCGATGTTGAACTTGTGAACTTGTGAATAGTCACGTCGGAATGAACGTGTGATGTGCCAACTTGAGGTTAAATCGTATGGATGGTCTCAAATCCAATGAGAAGGACTTAACTCAAACAGTGACCTAAAGTGGGTTTGGCACGACGTGTGATACAGCAGAAAATGTATACGTGTGATTTTACAATTTTAAGTGTCTAAATTTTTCAGGCTCGCTGGTCCGAAGTTTCCCGACGTCTCGAAATGTTCGCCGAATTTCGAGAATTGTCTGAGACTGGACAATGGGTTCCCGTGGAGGTCCGACAACACGATGACGTCACAACTGGAGGGGTCTACCAACTAAAGCAGGTGGGCGGAGCCTAATTTTTCACATATTCCATTCATTGACCTTACCTAAGGATAGGAAAAGAAAATGTTGTGCTATTGGCGTAGTCTGATCAACTAGTGTTGTTACTAGACGAACTTCTATGACGTACTGTCAGAAACTCTGCTAACATTTCTAAAATGTCTTTCATCTCTCGAAAACAAGGATCTTATCAAAGTATTTTGTAAACATGAAATGTAAAGAAAAAAACGTAACCTGTTTTCAGGGTCAACAACGTCGCCTGGTTGTGGGCGTGTCCGTTCCTCCCATGGGTGGTCTCCCACTCGGCATCGACTCCATTACTACGGTATCTCTGGGTTGCGTCTGTGTCAGACAGGCCGATGTGCACAAGTGAGTAAGAACTATATTTTTTCATGAAATCTTTGAAATAAAATGAAAGTTCTGTAATTAAAAAATAGTCATCCTATATCTCTCACTATTCATCGGTACCGTCGATTCCAAGTTGGAATTTGCTCAGTACAAAGAATAAGACTCAATTTTCCGAAAAAGAGTGGGAAGTATTCAACGGATGAGATTGTGTGTAGATGAGAGGATGGATGTGGAAATCCTATCCCTCAGGCAACTCATACACTGTTCGCAAAGGTTTCATGATCCTTGTCCGAATCATCTTATTGTATTGTTGTATTTGAAGGTCCCTAGACAGTTACCAAGAGGAGGATCTGGAACGTCTTCGATCTCAATGGACGCTGGCCCTGCAGACACGACAAAAGTATCTGGAACAGCAGCTAGATACGGTAAGACTAGTATACTGTAGTTTTTTTTAATACTACAGTATTAGTGGGGCTAGCTGACGTTTTCGACAAGATAAATGAATTTCGTTCAATGGATAACACAGGTTCCCCTGCACAGCACAACAGGTGGAATGGTAGTTGGATACGGTAGGTGTATAGTGCGTGCCTTATTATTAACAACGTTTAGTATACTGTAGTTTTGTGAAATAATTCAGTGTGAGTACATAACCGTCTTGATACATAAAATGGCATGATCAGGCTCGTGTTATAGAGATTTGGGTAGTTGCATTGAAAATGGATTCTTTGAACGAGTTGCTGTTATTTTGTTTGTTTTCAAAATTCACATTACAATGTGTAACCACAAAATAACGAGATCAAACTACGAAGACATCGAAATAGAGCAAGCACGAACACTAATTTTGACGATTTACTTATCAGGTCTTTTTATTCCAATTCACATTTACTCCGTAATTCTCACAGAATCACTATACGGGAAGCGTTGGAACTAACTTTGGGCTCATTTTATAGTTTGAGATTGGAAACAAATTGTGCGTTTGATTGTGTCCGTTTTATTGCAGTTGTCTTCGCAGGCTGGGAAGAGTGAGCACGAGAAGGAGCGCGAGCATTCTCTCATGGGCCAATGGGTATCGCTCACCGAGGAACGCACGGCCCTCTCGGTGCCCACGCCCAACTCGGATATTCCCGGCGCGCCCTGTGATTGGTCAGTTTTTGAGAAGGGACGGTGAACAATTTAAATAGAAACTTAGTGTGAACTTTCATTGGAACTTTTTGATATTCATGAAATATGGAGAGATTTATGATATTATTCCATGGGTAGTTTGGTGTTTTGCCACCGCGCCTCTAACTAAGTCTAATAATCGAAACATTTTCATTCAGTATCAATTAATCTACAATCCCTACATCTGAAATATCTTTTATACATAGATAAATCATATAATTTATCAGTCCGTATCATTGATTTATTCAATCTGATCCATCGATTTTCCAGGAATCCGCCCGAGGGTGTGGAACAGCACATTCCCGTGCTCTTCCTCGACTTGAATTCCGACGACATGACCGGCGAGATGACTAGTGACGAGGTATAGTCAACTCCCTCTTAATACTAGCATGATTACTGTAGCCCTCAGTTTCCTCTGTGTTCTTTTCAAATTAGCTCTGGATTTACGCAAAATAGTACTGTTTTGCATTGTATGAATGATTTGTAGGGATTTTCGTTGCGAACCAAAACTTGCACAGCCGAAGTTTTCACTTTTTCCTTTTGTACTGTTAGTATTGTAAAGTGTATTTGGAAATTAACTACCAACATTATTGATTATTTTTCATCTATTTTCAGGATGTGAACCGAGTAGTCGGGCTGCACTCGATTCTGCCGAAGGAGCACAACGGCGCCCCGTTGATAATTCTCCCGATTCTCAAATACGACGAGAATGAGGTATAGTTCGAATCATTTGTATTCATATAGTTACAGTACACATTCAAAATTTAGGTATAGGTGAAAATAAGGTCAGATGTCAAGACTAATGGTAGCAATGTAGGTGGAAAAACGAAATTTCCAAGATTTTCTAGAACACGTTCCTGTCAATGAACATTTCGACATTTTGAGGTGTATGACGTGCGCGAAAGACATTTTTTGATCGAAAATAAACGGTATCAAACTACAAGTACAATCGAGCAACATACACCGTATAGACTTATTTTGGAAAATGCGAACCTCATAAACATTATGCTGGTAGAAGTTCAATGTATTTCAACGCTGTTCCCAGATGACGGCCACCTGTTCCTGGGACAGTTCCATCCATGACCACCCCGCCCTCAACATGCCCACCGGCACCAACGAACGAGTATATGCCATTGTGAAGGTACACATTTTTACACGTTTTTGTTCACGTGACACGTGTGTTTCGCGTGAGTTTCACGTGCTAGCGTGATAGCAACACGTGTCTGCCTACTTTTCACGTATCTTCTCGAATCTCCTCCAGTCACTTCCATAACAACAAACGAGTATACGCCATAGTAAAGGTACACATTTTTACCCTTTGTGTTCACGTGACACGTGTGGTTTGCGTGATTTTCACGTGCTAGCGTGATGCCAGCACGTGTCTCAGCCTGCTTTTCACGTATCTTTTCGAATCACCTCCAGTCTATTTCATAACAACGAACGAGTGTATGCCATTGTCAAGTTACACGTGTCATTATTCACACGGTTTTCTGTGAGGGTTTATTTTAGACCTTCTGCCGTCAATTTTCGGGTAAAACTTATTAGATCACGTCAAATAGTTTAGTTGTTATTTTTTTAACTTGCAGGCGACTGTTCGACTATCTCATCCCTGCCCCATCGAAGTTGTGCTGCGGAAACGGGTCTGTCTGAACATCTACAAGAAGGTACAGTCACATTTCAATGAAACGGAAGTTCAATTTGCGGCAAACGGTATAAGGTTGTCTCAGAACAAGCGTCGTTGCAAAACAGTAAATTACTGTTTATACAGCGTGGCTGTCAATATATCGATTTCCCCCCTCGTCGTCTGACGTCTCTTCGGGGCACACTATATCTCTAGATTTGTTGCAATACAGTTTCGACCAAACGCGAATTTGTAATTAACAGAGCGCGTTCCGTTATCCAGCTGTGTTTGTAATTTGTTTCCGCTCAGACAGAACCTGGGGTAGTTGGAGGGGGACATAAGGGGATGTGGCTTACAGGCTCAGGCGTGGCTCGACGAATCAATGCCACGCGCTAGTTTTTGAAACTTCAATGCGGCAAAACTGCGGTTTTGAGTGGATAAAATTGAATTTTGAGCGAAAAAATCTAAATAAATATATTTCTTCTTCTTTTGTTTAAACAAGAAGAAGTTACGAGTTTAGAATATAGGACTTGGGGGGGGGGGGGGGGGTGCTTAGTCCGAAGTTCGTTACCGCAAGACTTGGTACCAGATTTTCCACGGCTAAGTCCCATGAGAATTGTCATAGTGCTGCTTTCCGGGCACATTTCGGGAGATTTACGGTGTGTTCCGAGTGGGTGACGATTAAGCTCAAAGGCATTAGGCTACGACCTATAACTCAAGTTCAAACATCAACAGAAGGTTTAAAGTGTCACAATGGGTAGTTTACAAGGATAAACTATCTTAGTGAAAGTTTGGAGAGAAACAACTCATACAGTTTTTAATAAGAGACATCCGCTCAATGTGTTTAAGCTTAATCGTCACCCACTCGTGTTCCAAGATCGAATTACAACGGTTATTTGGTCATTTCCTGTAAAATGCAATGAAACGAAACTAGTCGCGTGATACGAGAATCATAAAACCAGCGCTTTCTCTTCGCACAATTCACAACTTTGCAGGCCAGTCTGACGGAACGAATAATAAAAAAGATTGTCGGACCGGAGAAGTTGACACGGACCTCCATGTTCTATGATGTTGTGGCCCATATACCGAAGGTTAGCTGGTTTACCTGTCAGATAATCTGAAGAAAGGGTCAGTAAAATAGAGTTTGGTTACCAAAAACCAGGTTACTTGTAGAAGTGACCAGGTAATGGTTCATTTTCCGACAAATCATAAAATAATTGGCTGTCCATGTTATTTTTACAAATCAACGGTAAGTATGTCAACCAAACAGTGTAAGCGAAATTAACATAAGTACACAATTCTAGAGTTCGCATGACATTGAGGATCGTTCCTCACTGGCTCTCATGGCCGCGCGACACACGTCAGAGGGAGAGAGTGCGGGAAATGAGGAGGAGCAGACGAGCAGACAGTTGAGGTACACTACACAGAAACTCATAGAAACCTGGTTTTGAGACCTGGTAAACATATCTGGTAATCCAAATGTATCCAATTCACACCATTGAGAAGAACACTCGGTGGTTAATTTCCTTGTTCCAGAAAGAACACTTGACACATCGAAAATTAATGATACAGTACGCCTTCCCAGCCGATAGACCCATTTTAGTTCTAGAAATTACGTTATTGTGAATGGTGAAGTTCAATTATTTTGTGTTTGTATCGTACTATACTTCAAGATACAATTTATTTCCAGCTACATCGAGGCGTACACGAAGTCAATCCAAGCCGTCGAGTCTATGCTGAAGTTGGATCGCCTCCGGCAAGAAGTCGCCATAACGAACATGCTGAGCAAGTAAGTTACAGTAGCGGGAAATCTTACTGTTTTTTTATTGTTTTCCACATCATTGCACCAAGACCACCCTAAACCTCAGTCATTAAAACTGTTCTTACATTATATGAATGTGCTCAGTCTTTTACTGAGCACATTCATATAATTATAACACCCAAAACGTCCTAGTGACACAATATATTTTGTTCAAATAAATAACCTAATATGTTCTTACATTGTTTTTCAGAGAAAATATTGTATTTTTGTTCACCAAGACAGATAGGCAACTTCTATCTTTTGAAGAAACCAAACAGTTTGGATAGGTTATTCCTATAATACAAACCAACTGTAAGTTTCTTTTTTCCAGAAAAGAGCGGCAACAGCGTCTGTCGCACCTCGGCCTCCCGTCCCAATCGTTTCGAATGAAACGCGCGACCAGCCTCCCGAATGCTATGGCGTCGGTAAGTTAAAATCATTTTCGAAATCCGAAAAAGTTTTTTGTTCTTCACATACTAAAACCCCGAAGTGCCAGACTTGTTTCTGTGGATCTGACGAGGTGTCACTGAGGTTGGGTTATAGGGATATTCTCTGGAATCTCATGACCTCTAAAAATGAGATTTCGAGCACACATCGCTCGATTCGCTCAAAATCAAACGCCTTGTCTGATAATTTTCTCAGAGACTATGAGACTGTAGTATTATCTTTGTTACGTTAATATCGAATCTCATGCCACGTGCAGCCAGCCGCTGGTACTACGCTGCCCCTGGTGCGAAGTGAATCAAGTTTTGTGTCAAATTGGGATTATAATCGGTTGTCGCTCCGGTTTACCTACTCAGGTAACCGGAAGGTTTCCAAAAATGTAACTGGAAGGTTATCAAAAAGGTGACCAAAGGTACAATTATCCCATTTCCAGCCAGCTGCCGGTTCTCCGTTCAACGCTGCCGCCGGCGCTGAGACTCCGCGACGACCTGTTGACAGCCCGATGAGCATGAGCACCAACTCGTCCATGGGTAAGCTTTGGAATAAACTTAATTAAACGAGAATAAAGTTAATTCACGATAAGGTTAGCACATGAATGATTAATACACCAACTCGTCTATGAATGAGCTTCAGCAATTTCACAGTTCACTTTAATCTTTGTTCTTGAATTCCGATCTTACACTTTTTGATGAGTTGTGCACTGGATTTGGTTAGACACGCACCTAATTATGAAATAAATATGAAACTTTAGTGAAATAGGTCTGAATGTGCTGCATTTTTCCGCCAGTCAACCCATTTTTTTCTCTCTACAATGCATTTTCACTCAGAAGTACATTTTAGTGAGTAAGTGGTAAGTCTAGAATGAAAGAACAAGCGTGTACAAAACCTAGTTACTCTCAAGTTATATTTTCAACCTGAAACCGCACTAGAACATGTTTCTCAATAGTACTGGTAGTTCGTGTAGTTTCTCAGTTTAGTAAACACACATCAGAAACTAAACGCACCGTATCCCAAACATAGTTAGTATATAGCTGCCTTGGCCTCTCTATTTTTCATTTCGCTTTACACATATAGCTTAGCACCCAGACACTACCCTTTCCTCAGTTTTCTCTATTTGCCTGGCTCCACATATATTTGGATATATGCGCAAACAGTGATTGTCTCTCAGTAGATCAAAAATATTTGCCGTCGGCCGGCATCGAACCCGCGTCGGCGAGATCCGGAGACAGCAGCCTTGCCGCCTGCGCCTAACCTGTCCTCTAATATTTCAGCTCGACCCACATTCCTTAATCTGAAGCCGTTGTACAATGGCAAATGTAGGTATTTTCTCGGTTGTACACGCCTCGTGCTCGTAAATCTATCGTGTTATCTCGTGCAATGTGTCGTGATTTCTTCCGTGCACTTTCGCTGTTGGCCTGTACAAATCATAGCGGCGAACCAAACTATATTGAAAAATTGTATTCGACAAAAAACTACCGGAAATGTTTTTAATGCATGATTTTGAATGAGACGGAAAGCAATGAGTAGTAACTGTTCGGTTCGTTGAGAGCAGCCCTGCTCTCAACTGGTATTTTTGCATGTGAAGTTTTTCGATAAGTTATACTCTTTTCCGCGAGCACGTGGAAACTTACAGTATAATATATCGTCAGCACCATGTATGACAAAGACTATTCTGTTGAACCATTTTTGTGAACGGAAACTATCTGCGTTCTCAGGGACGAGGAGCGCATAGTTACGACCGTTTTCGTACAATTGCGAATTCGTGGAAAAATGTACCTGCGATCCTATATTGTCTACATCAACATCATGTTTTCGCGCTGTCAGAAAACGGTTCCCTCGTTTCATCATTGCAATATCCTCCTAAGTTTGCAAGTTCTGCATGTGCGTTTCGTGTATACGCGTGCGTGCACCATTTGGCTCCTCCCCTTATTTGGCGTGTTGCCAGTTTTGAACCGCCGCGATACGTGACGCGTCCGAATATTCTGCTGTGTTTTCAGTGACGAGTCTGGTGAGTCCGATGAACGAGCGTCTGGGCGGAATCGCGGAGGAAAGACACGAGGTAGGAAAGTAGTTTCGGTATAATCGGTATTCATGACTTCATGCTTGTTGCCCTTCTTCATCTTTCAACAAAATAAGAAAAAAGTTCGGCTTGTAACACCTATTAGGTGCATATTTTGTCGGTTAGGATAAACAAGAGCCCAAACACCCACACCCAACATTGAAGGCAAAAACTCGAATTTTCGATAGACGTGTGAAAAATTGTGAAAAGTTTTACGTCGGAACTATCAGTGTTGCTTTAATATATGAGCTGTGATGGAAATGTACGGCATGAAACTCACAATAGAAAAGAATAGAAAAGAATAGAATAGAATAGATTTAATCGCGATTTAACACGTGACATCCACATAGTATGTGGCACTCCAAATGGGTAAATGGAGGGAAAATTTGAGAAGAGAAAGGGTATGGTATGGTTACCGTGTTACGCGCACATAATACTACCTGTAATTGAGCAGCGCTGGACAATGTATATTTATCATACATATTTCAGTCCATGCCCACCCGCTCCTCCACCGTTCCCGACACGCTGAGTCAGACCGTGCAGCAAAACGTGAGTTTTTGTTTGGTGAATTCTATATCTAACCTAACCTTTTTTGGTAACCTATTTTCAGGTTACCTCAGTAGGTAACCGGTCGGTAACCTGAAATGGAAAACCGGTTACCTGTTTTTCTAACGCAAAACTTGGTTTTCACCGTTAGTTTGAACGGTAACGTTTCAGGTTACTTCCAGGTTACCTACAAGGTAACCTGAAAAAGGGGTTACCAAAAGAGGGTTAGGTTACCTAAAAACCCGGTTAGTTGTAGAATTGGCCCGAAAAAATTCAGATGGGCGATTGAAGTCTGTCTCAGAAAACCATCAGAACATCTAATAAATATGTCTAATCTCGTTTGAATAGAGAGAAGTGCGATATCTGTAAATCCTGGTTCCTTCTTCGGTCGCAAGGTTAAAGAAGACCGGAAACCAAATCTCAAAAGAGAGTAAAGATCAGAGAGACGCAGACCTCAAATGTCACACTATTCCCTTCCAGTACATGGACGAGTGTAACGGCAATCTGGCCAGCTGTCTGATGACGTCATCTTCTTCCGGAATGACGTCATCATCTTCTAATATGACGTCATCATCGTCAGCTGACGAGGAGAATCGACCGCAGCTGATCATGCACATGAACAACAATCTCAATGGTGACACGCAGCAGCACACGAAAAAGTTGCCTTTAAAAGGTAAGTTGTAGATCAAATTTAAGTTGTAGTCTGATCTTTTTCATGACATCTGACCTAAACTACAAGTTGAGCAACACAAAGGGTACATTTAAAGGTACATCGAGGTCCAATTTGGGTTGTAGTCTCATCGGTCATCACTTACAGTTGTACGAGACGAGACTCGTTCTAAAGACTCCCATAATCGAAGCCCGGACGATATCGAAAAGTATCGTAGGACAAGTTCTGCACTGAAAAGTTAAATTTAAGGAAAAATCATGAAAGTACGATATTTACTTCCAGCCGGTGCCCTGGATCTCAACGTATCTGCCCTGTGATACCCATGCCCCCCCCCCCCCCAAGTTCCCCTCTCTCCGCGATTGCTACTATTTTGCCGGTTGTTATTGATTGATTTATGATATTTATTGATCCATTGATTATTCTCTATACTACTAACTGTATATATTTAGTCCCCCCAGAGAGTAAGTGAAATGATTCGATTCTGTCCTGAAACGAATGTGAGGTGCATGCAGTATAAATATTATACTTTCAAGTGTTTTAAATAGTGAATATAGAGGAACTGTGAATCTCTTACTTTTCACAGCAATACTTCTTACTCGCAACTACCATTGGGATCAGACTAGCTACTAGGCTTGTTTGTTGACAATACACAGCTGAACTCAGATATACAGTAAACCACTATTTCATCTAAAAACGTTTACATAAACACATCAAATCTTTATGAAAGCCATCAATATATTCATAAATTTTTGAGTATCCATAGAAATGTCAACAATGTGGAATTCACCGGGACGTCGGGAAAAGGGTCAGAAATGGCAACATTCGAAAACACAATGAAATGACAAACATCAAGAAAGAAACTTATCGAGCACAACATAAAAGGTCTAACAATGATTGGGAAAAACAACTAAGGCAAAGATAGCAGATCAATTTGGAAATTTAAAATCTTTCGAAATCAAATTTTCAAAAATTCAAAATCACACGATTATGCAGTACGCTTCTTCTTCTTCTTGTCCGAAACTCCTTTGCCTTCGGTCTGAAAACCGAAACAATTCTGATTTTTCCTTTCTCCCTCTCTCTCTTTCTTTCTTTCCTTCTGTCTGTCTCTCTCTCATCCCTCCTCCCTCTATCTCTATCTCCATTTTTCTATTCTTCCTCTCTCCCTTATCAACTCCCCCCCCTCTCTCCTTATTTCCCTCTCCCTCCCACAGTTCTCTTCTCCCCACTCTCTCTCCCTCCCTCTCTCTCCATCGTCCCTCCCTCTCTCTCCATTCTCCATCGTTCCCCTCTCTCTCTCTCCTTCTCTCACCCACCTTTCTCTTCTTCCCCTTTCCGTCGGCTTCCGTGTCCATGACGGCGAAATCGTAGCTGTCCTTGTCCGCCAATGCGGCAGCCGCTACACCGTTGGTCAATTCTGAAAAAAATACAAATCATTTTAAAATATACATGAGCAGTCTTACTACAGTAATTTTGGAACAATCCGACGATTTCGATCAATAATTAGTGTATCAGGTCTGTTGTAACTTGCGTATTCATATGTATTCCAGTTATTTAGGCTTATATTTTGGGGATGCTCATGGTCACTTAATTCGACCTGATGTGAACCTTTCTTACGTATGATCACAAATCAATCGATACGTACTCAATCAACAGTCGTGATCTACCCACCAGGATACTCTTCCACCTCTGCATCCTCTTCTTCTTCCACCTCCTCCTCGTCACTCTCGCTGTCTGCACCCTCCTCTCCCTCGTCACTCATGTCATCGTCCTCCTCTACCTCGGCTTCCGGCTCGTCCTCATCACCAGTGATACCTGAAGAGAGAAAAATCGATAATCTCGCAAAGATCAAAATCCCCTCGCTATTCTGGGTTATGTGGTGTACAAATGTATCTTTGATGCCTTAACATATCAATAACACCTTGTTATTCGTGACTTCATGACTATGTATGGTTATGTGGTTAACAAAGATACCAGAAATTACATTTTTACTGAAAATGAAACCAGTCAATGAATTTCATGTCGTCGAGAAAAATTCAATACCCATCTACCCAAGTTAGTCAATTTGAGGAACATTTGTTCATGTGATCATTTTGTGATCAACATTTGTTCCAGCCAGCTGAACCCAGCAACTTTGGGACGACTTATTTTGAGTGAATGACTTGTCATACAATTTATGAGAAGTTAGCATTTGTTAGTACAGGGTGCCCAAGAGTTACACATCTGATAAACCTCTCGGTTTGAGTGGATTTAGCTGATTGTTATTGTGTTAAAGACCCCCCCCCATATAAGTTCAATTAAATATAAGTTCAATTCGCACACCAACGCGGAACCGAACAAATTGAACAGTCACATCAAACGTGACAATATGGCAAGCCACTAATGTTGTATAGGGAGTGACCAGATATGTGTTGTAGGCCATTTTTCACGAATTTTGGCCGAAATGAAGCACGAATAAAAGTACAAACACAGCGGGATAGGACAACCTACAACGTATAGGTTTGCTTTGGGGAGAGCAAACCCTATACTCAAATCATCATTCTATCTGATGTGTACCTTTTCCCATGTTTCCGTTCGTTTTCGGTCTAGAAACCGGTTCCGAAGATATAGTCAATGCATAGGAAGACCCGTCGATACAGTAATCCTCAAACTCTCGCATATTGGCCAACGGGGCACGGGGACCCTCGATATCGATTGGCAGGAAATCGGAATCCATGCCGTAGGATAGGGTGTCCACCAGGGCCATGGTCTGAGGTGAGCATCGTGAAAATAGTGAAAACAGGAGAGAGAGAAAAAGAGAGAAAGAGTGAAAGAGAGAACTATAGTATGTGCGAGGGAATGGTATTCGAATATTAGTTTGATTGTTCGATAGATAGCTGTATTTGATCTACATGCTCGCGTCAGTTCCTTCAAAATTCATGATTCCAGTATTACAGTTACTATTTAGAAGAGTAGAAATGAACAGGTGTCAACAACTACTATAGACAGATAGAGGAATGAGAGCCGATAAGAAAGTGTGAAAACAAACACATGCTCGCTATAAATCAGTTCGAACCGTTTACGTCCATTCATAAATCAAATAAGACGAGATGGCGTTTGTAAACAAAGTTGTTAGATGAGCTCATCAATGTTACGGAGAGAAAATCTCATATACCATCAGCTCACTATCAACAAAACTACTTCAATAGTCTCCAACACCCTATACTTGAAGAAACAGCAAAATCTGCACATTTTACTCAGAAGTGTTCAAAGTTTTAAGCAGGTTTTATGAAAATGTTCATTAGCGAGCATAGTCAGATTCATGACAACAATGCAGCTCATATCATGATTGTGCACTGACAACAATGATTGACTTATATGAGGGCTGTTGATGATGTGTGCGTGGTGAAAGGAAATAGAAAACAAGATAAGAGCGGTGACTCACGAAGTTACAAATTGGTACTCCCCCAGTTTGAAATCAAAACTGGAAACTGGTATTAGATTTTCTGATAAACTTCTCAACTATTTTTGCATATATTAGGTTATTTTATTTGAACAAAATATAATTGTGTCACTAGGACTTTTGGATGGTGGTATGATTAGGTTAATGTGCTCAGCGTAGTTCCACATTTAAGATTAAGAAGAGGCGAAATTGCTGTTCACAGGGATTTGATGAAAACACGTGTTTCAGTCCGATAAGCCATTGAAAATTGAGTTGAAAAACTAAATTGGAGTCGGAAGTGGTAAAATGCAACAGCCTGGATTAGTGTACGTGCCAATGAAATGCCTGCAGTGACCTACCTAACCAAAATTAGCTCAAGTTTGATAGAAACTTACAACCGAATTATGCTTATACGCTCTACTTGCCCGATGAAAAGTTCACTTTGTTAGCACGAGTAACGTTAAAACTATTTCGCAACCATCTATTGTGTAGTTCACTTCCACTTTCAGTAAATGGTCAACGGGACCGAAAAATGCGCTCATTTTCTCTGCGGGAAGCCGAAATTACAACGGAAGTAGTTGACAAAAAGTGGAGAGGTCAATAAACACTCGTTTTTCTAATTGTTTATTGCTCAGTTGAGTGGACATCCGCACGCTAATATACCGGTTTCTGGAAAAAATGAACCCTCAATTCTACAATTCCACATTCATACCCACCAAATACGTAATTGCCAACACAGACAGTAGCTAATTGCATCATATGAGTGATTGATTGGGAAAGAACCTTGAAAATGAACAGAAGAAGTGGCTTTCGAATGAAAACCTGTAAATGCTACTAAATTCCATAATTGAGTAATTCCATAATTCCAACGTAGAAGAAAACTGCAGGAATAACGGTCGATAAAGCTAAATTGTTTTTTCCGCCTTTTGATTACCGTGGTAGCTAGGCGATTATATTCAGATTATAGACCACTTGCTCTTAATAAGATGACATCATTACGTATCGTTATTATGATTAAGTAAGTGGAGTATGGTGTCACTCTCACTAGTATACATTGTTTGTTTCTGGAGTTCACTAGATGATAGGATGAGAGAAAAGCTAAAAAGAAGAATAATAAAAGACAGAGAGAGAGAGAGAGAGCGAGAGAGGAAGCGAGCGAGAAAACCTCAATTGAAGCCCCGTGAAGCATCATAATCCACTCTTCTATACTATACTACGCACGCTTGAGGGGTGTCGCAGCTGAAAAAGAGAATGGAGAATAGAAAGTGGTCGGTCGATATACGGGAAAGAGTAGTGGACAAGCATACGTGAGACGACTTTGTTGTCCACCGAAATTGAATAGAATGGTGGTTTTGGGGTAACGAAACTGAACTGAAAAAGGGATTTTCACCAGTAAAGTGCTACTATTTTTGAAATTAGGGTAGTTCAGAATCCCGATCATCAGAGCAATTCAATAGAGAGGGTGGTCAGCTGATAAACGGAAACAAACTTAGGGCGACTTTGTTGGATGGTTCGAGATTTTAAACTACCCTAATTTCAATAATTGTCGAACTTTACTGTTGAAACCTCATTTCCCCATATTTTTTTCAGTTTAGTTGTCCCAGATAAAAAAAACCTTATTTTCAATCAATTTATGAGGACAACAAAGTCGCCTTATGTATGTACGAAAATAGTAGGGAAAAAGGAAGAAGGGGACGAATCATCACGCAATAATCGCTAATGTGACATGATAATTGCGGAAAGGAAGACAAAACTCCGGCCATATTACAAATTAATAATCCACGGAAAAAGTCACACGAGCCAGCCTCAAGGAATACGACACTTGTCCTCCAAAGCGCAAATAAAAGACAAGTTCAAGCAATCGAGATAAAACTTGACAGCTTTGAAAGGGTTCAACTGAAATCGAGTGGTGCGTTTCGCCTCAAGCCTAGTACTAATATCAACTAAGATACAAACTCAAGAACGAATTGAAATCGCAAAAGTTAAATTTAGACTTTATACCATTTGAGATCTTTTATTGGTTATCATATTGTCAAAAAGTTAGTGGAACCACATGCGCCAACTGGTATAACGTGCACTTAAGCAGCATCTACCCCACGCCATTTTTAGTAGCAGCCCCTTCTGTTTTTACTCATTTCCTGCTCTTTAATGATGTGGCTAAACGAGGAATATGGAGCTAGGCTGAAAGATGAGGATGCCCATACAAAGTTGACGTTTTCTCAATAGATTCGACCAGTGTTTTCCAAGGTGTATCGTTAATAGCTAGCTAGCTTCTCGTTGAGTTTTGAACATACGCTTATCAACGAGCTTCCAGCTAGGATTGAGACTTGGAGTAACGAAAGCGTCCACTCATTGGAAAAGATGAGTTGTAGTTTGAACTCGATGCAAGACAAAATCCAGAATTCCGACCGGAACACAACGGGAGCAAACTATAAACACTGCGGCTAGAGCAACAAACACCGCATAGGCTCGCTTTGGGAAGAACAAACTCCCTATACCAAGGCGAAAAATGAGGATGATGTTTTTACATGTATAATATAATAAAAGTTACTTATGAGATGACAAACAAATAGTCTAGTATGAAGACCTCCTTATATATAGTAAGTGGTCGCCTGATGTCTTTTCACATCAATGTCCACTTTTTTCGTGAAAACAGCTAGGGACACAGATGTACGAGTATTGAATTGCAAAGTATCACCTGTCGGAAGGAACAAGAGCCGCGGGGTGAAAAACATTCACATTAGTCGTCTTCAAAACAAAACAAACTGACCAGCCGAGAAGGGATATTTCATAAGTTTCGTATCATTTGTATTGCAAATTGCATAATCCACTTTTGTGTATAAAACACCTGCCCTGATTCTGTTCATCGTTATTAAGAAGTTGAAAATAATATGCAAGTTCTTACTACAAATGAACATGAAATACTCGACTGCCAACCTAGCGACGTACATTACATGCAGTGGTGAGGCGGAACAAAAACATTTTCTCCCCTTTTTATGTCCATCATATTCGACTCATCGCGTGGAACTTATCCCATCATAAAAGTGACGACACTTTTATTTAGTGAAGTCACCTCAGTCGACTAGAAATAGATAAGTGTGACTTGCAGCCGGACAAAACCCATTGTGGTTAATAGCTAGCAATCACCATAAAGGCGCGGAGATGAATTATTTGCAGCTGAAATGCACAAAGAGACAAAAAGGGAAACTTGGAAAACTAAAGTTTTGTGGGTGCTGGGAATTGAGTCAGACCAAACGTATTCTCGATAGCAATGTGGAGTATAGAGCTGTTACGACTCCGCTCTACTTTGAACTGACAACTTTGCGTGATGAAAACCGTCTCACACCCTCAATTGTTATGAAATTTCAAGGCTACGCATATTAAACGCTGCAAATACTTCGAATGTGCTGACCGAAACAAACGTAGTCCAAGTAGAAATCGTGAAATGACCACGCATTTGCATTTACGACAATTGGAAGTTTGGAAAACAGGTTGAACTACTTCTCTATTGAACTACGATTTCTAATATTAATCGAAAAGTTACATGCGTTCTAGGAATCACGTATCACGCAAATAACGGATATCATTTGGGGTTCTACAACATCGTTCCCTTCAGAATACGTTATGCATAATGGATTCATAGAATGTTAGAGATTCATATAATGCTCATTTCCACCCAAAAACACGTCTATTGCGTTCTACGTGTTTGTTCCAAAGACAAAAGCGTTCAATTCCCAATTCATGACGCATTGTGGAACCATTTAAAGTGCAGCCGGGCAATGGGAATTGGACATGTGAAGCGATGGCTTTGTGGCAATCAGAAAAAGTGAGGAACAACGCGAGAAAAAGCGCTGTATATAAATGGAAAACGAGCCAGACTGAGAGAAGAGGGATGGCCACCACGAGATATGCGACACAGATAGGCGGATGCCCTCATTTGGCAGAAAACCACGAGGAGGGTCCAACCTATTTTTAAGGCCAATTTTTACGGAAAAATAGGTTACCAAAAAAGGGTTAGGTTACCTAAAAACCCGGTTAGATATAGAATTCACCTATTTTTGATGCATTATCATGAAATTTCACGTATCCAATCGAAAACAGGGTTACTTTTTGAATAATAGTTACTTCTTAGTAGTGTGTGTGGGTCCAATGAATTCTTCAAGGAACGTTTGTTGTTTTGAATGAATAGTTGAATATGCGGGATTCGCTCAAGCAAACTTGAACTCATACAAGTTTTCCCATGTTCGTTTCGCTTGAGAATTGAAAATCTAATAGAATCAAAACTGAACGTAGGTACTGAGAAACACTGGTCTTCCAACCAACCATCAAAAAATCAACGCTTTTTTCTTCTTTCTTTCTCAGAAAATTGATATCTACCCACATATTCTTTGAAGAGCCAGTATTATCCGGATTATCTTTCCGTGATCGGATTTGAAGCTGCAGTTTCTTGTGTCCGGCAAAGTTCTATCGTCAGAGGAAATTTCAACCAGTAGAATGTAGAATCACAATAAATGCTCAGATTCATAGAAAACACCATTCTAATTGCATGCAGACATGGTAAACAGAGCTGTGGAATCGCTTTAGATGAAATGACTCTCGTGTGCTGGGATGGATTGAAACACTAGCCAATTAGAGAGAGGACGGAAATTCAGAGAGGTTCGGATATCGGATTGGAAATGGGAATCGCATCAAATGCACACATTAACACATCGGATTAGCGCTGGCACTGACTGGGGCACAATCGAATGGCAGACGACATTGGCGGAAAGTCACGGCATTAGAGTGAATGAGGAACATTTCTGAATTGTTTTATGAATACGTTCGTCAGATGAACAATCCATTTCAATAAGAAAAACGTTTAGTTCCACTATTTTGTATTTAAATATGTCCGGACTCGTTAAAGAATCAGCTATCTGTTGACGTCCAATACGAATCGCTCCATGAACTGATGTTGTTACTTCCCATGCTTCGTTTACTTTTCATTATTCTTATTCATGCATCCACAAAGTCCAACTGACTTTCTGCACAACTTTGAACAAATATTATTGGAAATTCACAATTTTCTCAGATTATCGTGTCAGCTTTAGTGTTTTCAGAGTGCATTATCAACAACAAAAAAACTTGAGAAAGCAGAACTGTGGTGGTTTGAGTTTCTCTCTCGGCTCTTCTCCTCCAACAACGCACTCTCTATCCCGCGGGGAACACACTATGGTTGCATAACGAAACGTCTGATGAATTCTGAACCTGCCATGAGCTTGGATTGCCAACCTTCAAAGGTTCCCAATATTGCCGTAAAAGAAGCCCGTTTTCTGAATTTGTCTGGCTATTCGCACAACTTTGCAGGGTAAGTCTGACTCGCTCTCCTCTCGAACAACGAACTCCATATCCCGCGGGGAACACACAATGGTTGCATAACAAAAAGTCTGATGAATTCTGAATCTGCTATGAGCTTGGATTGATATCATTCAAAAGTTCCCAACATTGGCGTGAAAGAAGCCCATTTTCTGAACTTTCCTGGCTTTCCGGACAAGTTTGCAGGGTAAGTCTGATTCGCTCTCGAACAACGCACTCTCTATCCCGCGGGGAACACTATGGTTGCATAACAAAACGTCTGATGAATTATTCACAGTTGACTGTGTCCGGCTGCAAATGGCTGCTGCCAACTTTGGACAGACGGGTGGGGAATTAGTAGTATTTTATAGAAGATATAGAACGTATAATGATTTTCTTTGTTAGAGTTGTACTAATTTCATAAGGATCGTTTATTGATTGTTATACAGTCTACTTTCCGTGTCGTTATTCCGATGATTGTATTGTGGCGATGTAATTTATATTGGTAGTGTGATGTCGAAGTACTAAGTGTTTTTTTATATTTTCTTTAAAAGGTTGATTGAAATTGAAAACCGTTGTAGTCATTATTCAAACCGCCTTATACGTCCCGAAAAAACCATATGGTACCTATGAATTGTGTCCATTTGCATTTCCCGAGCCGAAAATCACCAAATAGTTTGACAAACAAACAAACAAGTGGGAGAAACTAGAAATTTGAAGTTTAACGCTGGAAAGACAAGCAAATTCCAGAACTATTTGGATTTCAGTCTATTGTTCTCCTTCAACACTCACCCTTAGCTAGGGCCTTCTTGAATCGTCTTCCCTCTAAATGTCTCAACAAATCGACTGGGTCACGAGCCAAAACCTTCTTGGTGATCTTGCAGCCGAGCAATTTTTCGCTGTAACCAACATTAAGTAATTATGAAAATGTCCCAACATTAGGCAATCATGAAAAGTTCCACCATCAGGTAACTACGAAAATGTCAAAGAACTCTTTTTACGTAACAGAATGAGATCAAAAGCACCCCCAAGCTGTCACCAAACCATCTTAAAACCTCCTTCGAATTATGCAAAATAATTGTATCTATTTTAGACAAAAATAAGAACAGCTTCCTGAGTAAAAGGTTGTTACTAACTCGAGTTCCTCGAACACATTGGGGTGTTTCTCCATGACTTGGTGCAGCTCCCAGGCTGTCTGGAACTTCTTCGTCGCTATGTACTCCTGAAACAATTAGTATATCTCTCAATAATTTGTTGTTGTTGTTGTTGAATGTGCACCAAAGAGCCCTGTCGATAGTTAACAGTTGGCTTGGCTGAACGCTATGTAAAACCATTCGGGTTACTGCTGATTATTGATTTGTACATGTTTCGAGGAAAAATACCACTATCGAGAATACTCAGACTTCTCCTATATACTCATAACACATCCCTGTTGACAAACCTTGAGCAGTTTTCCTCGAGGGGGCAACTCATGACCGGTCAACTTGCATCGAACCTGAAAGACAGAAACTAAGATAAAACTGAAACAAACTATGATACCTCACAACGTGAACATACAAACTTAATAGAAATGGTAACGAATTATTACTTCAGCGATTTCATTTGTACGATGTGGCTCATCTTTTACGTGTATCCAGAAACTAACCATGAGTATCCGAGAACTACCGCTTCTCAAATAAAAGTTACCCGGGTTAACTGGTGCGGTTACCTAAATACCCAATTCAGTGTGGAAATGGCCTGAATCACCGCTTTTCAACGGCCAATTCTACAACTAACTGGGTTTTCAGGTAACCAAACCTATTTCAGGTTACCTTAGTAGGTAGCCTGAAAGTAACCTAAAACTAAAATGCGGTTACCGGTAAAACTAACGGTAAAAAGCACATTTTGCGTTAGAAAAACAGGTAACCGGATTTTCATTTTAGATTACCATCCGGTTACCTACTGAGGTAACCTGAAAAATAGGTTACCAAAAAAGGGTTAGGTTACCTAAAAACCCGGTTACATATAGAATTCACCCTTTTCAACCATAAAACCACGAAAATTGTAGCGTGTAAAAATGGGAATCCCGGACGAACCTTATTGTACTCGGCCTCCTCGAATACGTTGTACTGCTTCAGCAGAGACTCGCCCTCCTTATCGACACCCTTCGCCATCTGAATAGGAAATAACATGATTACGACGACCAATTCACTGGAGAACCGGGTCCTTCCCGAACCGCGAACCGGTCACTGGAGAACCGAACCGACCGAACCGGATCGTATACAAGGTAGAATGAGTGGGAATCCACTATTTTCACCTTGTATACGATGTGTTTGTTACAATCGCGCGCAGCGCGAAGCGCTGCGTGTGAGTTGTGTTTGGTTTGGCCATTGCGCACCCATTTATGGCTTCCAAACCACGAAAGTCTTCAAATAAAACATTTTTTCGAAATTTAAAAAGAGAGAGAGAGCTAGATATCTATTAAATACATGTTGTGTGAAAAAATTAGGAGAATCGGTCAAGGTTGAAAAAAGTTATGCTGTCGTGTCGTTATGAAAATTTCCGTTGTCCCTCGTCCCTCGTCGCTCGTCCCTCGCCCAATGTCCGCATAGAAAATTATTTTTTTAACTACTGGACCGATTCGGCTGAAATTTGGCGCTCATGCGTAGACTCCAAAGTTAGGTCGGTCTCCAGAGTTTGGTGTTGTCACGTTTTGTTTGGCGCTTGGCGCGGGCGCCAATAGGCGCCAGAAGCTGGAAAATATGTGTTCCCATGGATGAAATGCTCCGAAATTTTGCACAGAGGTTAGATTTAGCAAATCCCAGCCTTTTCTGAAAATTTGGTGTCATGGTTTAATTTTGGCGCCAAACGCTGGCGCCCAGTGGCGCCAAATTAGAACAACGCCAGGAAAGTAGGGTAACGAGCGAAATGTTCCACAGATGTCCGAACTATGAACATAGTTGACGAATACGGCTTGGATACCAACATTTCTCCGACATTTTGCGCCAAAACGGTACTTTATCCGCCAAATGGCGCCAAAATTGAAAATAGGGTTTCGGAACCAAAAAACAGTCGGAAATTGTGCTAATTGGTCAAGGCCATTCATTCCAGTTGTTTGTTACCAATTAAAAGAGCATGTTCCATATATGGCGCCAATGGCTGGCGCTCGTTCGCGCCAATTGAGAAAAGATTTTCTTTGTACTATAATGACGCATATTTTTCACAACACTCAGATTTCAATTAACGAAGCGGGAAAAGCTGTTTTTTGAACCAGTTTCGCCTATCACGTCAATTTACACTGAGAATTAATATTCGGGGATTTTTCAGGATCCGTTCGGGGTACCGTCATCAATCGTTCGGGGTACGATTCATGAAACGTTCACCGAACGATTGATGACGGGACGGTGAACAAACCCCGAAAAAACCCTGAAATTTCCCGGTTGTCATCTAACAATTACTAAGTAAAAATCAATAGTATTTTTTCTTGTTTAAAGTATTTTCGGCAAATATTATCAAAAAAATATTTTTAGAAAAAAATATTTTCCTAAAAAATATTTTTTTTAAATATTATAAATTGAGACAGTAAAGTTCATTGAAGTAAAGGTTCAGAACTTCATTATATCTTTCCTGTCCATCTTCATAATTCGAAGTTGAGCTGGCAATTTCCAAATATCAAATCAGGGCACCCCTGGCCGCGCCGTATCTAGTATTGGTTACGCGATTGCCGCGGCAAAGGGCTTCTTCAGGATTCCCACCCAGTTTTAACCGTGACAAAGTACCGTCAGTTCACCGTCCGTTCAATGTCTTGACACCGAACATTATTTCGGCGTTTTATCAGCGTCAAATTTCTGAAATTTCCGTGTTTTTTCATTGATTTTACCCTGAATTTTCCCTGAACCTCCGTTCATTGAAACATAACTGCTTTTTCGGGGTTCGTTCAGGAAGAATTCAGCGAATTTTCAGTGTTCGTTCGGTGTTTTAATCTTGAAATATTCCTGAAAGATCCCTGAACAAGGCGTTCCCTGAACGTACGGTGATTTTTCACCAACCCAAGATTTCCTATGTAAGAAGTTAATTAGCGCCAAAAATATTTTGAAAAACAAAGATCACATCGTTTGAAAACATGGAACTTCTAGATATCAGGATGTTTGGTAGTCACCACTATTTAAAAATCGTTTTTCTAAGTCAACTCTAGGAGTGGTTGTACTAGTACAACTAGCAAAAAGAGAACAATTCGTAAAAAGTGGGGGACCAGGAAGTGAGTGAGTTCTGTTTGGTTTCACCGTTTTCTGCAAAAAGTGAACAATACGATGTTGTGAATGAATGCAACAAAAAAGAACAATACATTTCTTTGCACAACGGTTCACAACGTTCTTAGGGGAAACCACTATGCACTTTTACGTTCAAGTTATACTTTGTATATTCTGTTTTTTTTTGTGAACCATAGTGCAAAGAAATGTATTGTTCTTTTTTGTTGTTTTCATTCACAACATCGTATTGTTCACTTTTTGCAGAAAACGGTGAAACCAAACAGAACTCACTCACTTCCTGGTCCCCCACTTTTTACGAATTATGATTAATGTCGGTCCGGTTCAAACCTTTTACTGGAGAACCAGTCGGTTTTCGGTTTAGAATGTCGGTTTGGTCGGTTCGGTTCTCGAGTGACCGGTTCGCGGTTCGGGAAGGACCCGGTTCTCGAGTGAATTCGCCGAGTACGACTCACTCAGATATGCACGAAACACACATGAATTCAATTTTCGTGAACCGTACACTGAAAAGGATGCCGCAATAAAAACAGACTGGGGAAAATTGAAGTATCGCCCCCCACTTTAGTTGTTTTTTTTTCGATCTCGATCCATCACATTACTTACAAATTTTGATCCAGTATTAACGAGATCGAACTACAGGAACGAGACTATTTTTCTCCAAGTCTAACAAACGAGAAAACGTGAAAAACCTATTTTCAAAAGATACGGCCCAGAATCACGAGAAATGATCATTTCCGGGCAAAACTTCTGAAACTCGTTGAAAAATTCTACAGCACACATCACAATACAACAACCACAACACAGGGAAAAATCACAAAAACGACGATATATCAATTCGCAGAGGAAAGCGACTAGCAAAGGCACTTGTGCAACGAAATGTTCGAAATGTTTTTATGGTATGGAATGTAAAACGAAATAAAGGTGCATAAATACGTGAAATATAAAAACAACAATGTGACAAAACGGAAATATATATGATTCATTTGAAAATATTGAAATTTAACCAAATTCTAAATATTCGCCGATGGACACTAATGAGAACCTAAATTGTTACTTGAAACAATACACCGCATAGCACTTGAGCGACAAAATCAACTCATGAGAATTTCCGAATTGTGTCGAAACACAAGTAAAGCACAAAACTTTAAAATGTTACAACTAATCGATAGGCTTGATTACAAACTACAACTTCCGAAATCAAAATTGTATTCTCTGGAACGCCGGAAGTCCCCTCAACCCAAAACTATTCAGACCAATCAAAAATCAATACTACAAACTACAACTCCATGCGTCTCGTCTGTATTTTCTGTCCAAAATAGGACGTGGGTCGCAGCGTTTTGCTTTGATCCCGCTCTCTTTTGACAATATGAGAAAAGGTGGAGACGCAGTTTCCGATGAAATGGTCCGAGAGACCAAGGACGGCCAAAGAGACATAGGGATCGTCCGGCGAGAGACGATGGGCACGGATCTGAATGGAAAGAGATTACAGACTTGGCAAGAGGTTTGACGTGTTGAATCACGAATAAATCTATTCTATTATTCTATTAATTTTCTTGAAAAATGTTCGGTTTTTTACATTTTACTGTCAAACTCAATTCAGTTAGTTGAAATTAAAATGTCCGCTCACCCTCGATCGAACCAATTAAAAACTTGCAAGTAAATCGACCAATAGAATAAAATACACCAGTAAGGTGCGACTACAATCACATGTTACATTTTGCCATCTTATTTATATTTGAGCCATACGTTATTTTTATTATGACAATCTCGAACTTTCATGTATCGGGTTCACCCCTTTCCAAAGCAAGCATATGCGGTGCATGCTGCTCTCTGCTGTATTTATTGTAGTTTGATCCCGTTTGAGATCAAACTACAACTCTGTTATAGTGTTCCCATACAACTCAACAAATTCAAAAAATAACCCACGTCATATGGTTGAAGTGCCTCGTTGATCTCGTCTATCATGTGATCTCGATCGCTCGCCACAAACACCGATTTGGCCCCCGTGCGACCGACCTGCGTGACTATCTGCAAACGAAACTTCTATCGTGATTCGTGAAAATGTCGGAAAAGTCACAAAACTCACAAAACATGCGCTCTTTTCGCCAAAATTGGATAACTGGTCTGGTTTGACGCAAAAACATAAATTTTCACATCTCTATAGTTGAAGAGGGAATTCTTGCGTTAACTAGTCATCAGTCACCCCATACATAATTACTATTTAACTACAAAAACAGGTACAATCACCGTTCAATTTCATAAGGCATCAAATCATTATGAGCGCGTAACAGGGTCACAATGCCCTTTTCATCATCAATTTTCTTCTTTTAATTCTCCAATCGGAGTGCCACATCCAACAATGTGGAAAGTCACGTGTTGAGTCACGAATAAATCTATTCTATTCTATACCTTACCTATGTTTGATCTCCAAACGCCAAAGTGCAAACTACAAAGGGCGCACATCTCCTTGGTGAGGTGTCCCTTGTGACCAGATTCCCCCAACCCCAATATACGATTAACTCCAAACTACAACTCACAAATGGTCTCGCCTATTCTCATAACCATTTCCAAACACCAAAGATCAAAGTACAAACTACGAAAACCCACATCATCGACTACCATAGCCGCCGACGGGGCGCACATCTCCTTGGTGAGGTGTCCCTTGTGACCAGATTCCCCGAGACATTGGGCGGAGGCGAAGAGAGTTTCGCCCGTGTCAGGCGATACTCGCTCGCATACCTGGGCCTGGAAAGGTGTACATTTTGTGAGGAGTGACCATGGCTAAGTTGTAGTTTGATCTCGATACACGCCATGACTTAGGAACTTCAACCGCAAAGCACTGAGAGCGAAATACACCGTTTAGACTTTCTCTGGTAAGAGCGAATCGTATAGTAATGTATGACTATTTTTTAAAGAAGCCATTTTTGACTAAACTAGCTATATTCTTACATTACTTCATTGTTTATCATTATAAAAAATAAACTAATCTGTCCAGGCTGCTCGGAAAAGAGCCCGATACCGACAAATATATTCGCATTTCTAGACATACACTAGTGTGGTGTGAGTATTCTACAATAAGAAACCCGTTTTGACGTGGATACACAAAACTTGATCATTTTTTTATGGAAAATAGGCAAATTTCGCCAATATTTATAGCAGAAATGATACTAACCCAGTCGCGATCGTTTCTCAGGTGTACTCCTACAAATGACTATTCTACACAAGAAGCGCGTATTCGAATTATATCTGTGAAAACGTATCATTTTGCATCAGAAATAGGCCACTTCTCCTGATCATCGCAAAAATGAAGCTTTTTTTCTTATTTTTACGTTTTGGACAATAATATGAATGGGGTATGTCTAAAGATCGATTCCTGAACTGAAACCAACCCAGTCGCGATCGTTTCTCAGATGGACTCCCACAAACGGACGTGTCATCTCGTCCTTGATGAACTGCTTGGCCTTTCCGAGAACACGCGAGCCCCAACGCAGATATCTAACACATAATTTAAACAACGTAACACATAAATTAAACCACGCTATTTTGAATTGTCGAGAATAAGATACTGAGATATCGGGAACATTAAGGTTCCATCCATATCTATCTTTCTAAATTCGAGTTCCAGGTTCCAGGAAAAATTGGACGGAAGAAAGGGAATTTTTTTCATAATAAGCTCAAAAAAAGCCCGTCCCTTGCATCCTGATCGCTACTTTTTTGTGGTAAAATAATGTGTTCA
This sequence comes from Litoditis marina, assembly GCA_964036275.1. Lineage (NCBI taxonomy): Eukaryota > Metazoa > Nematoda > Chromadorea > Rhabditida > Rhabditidae > Litoditis > Litoditis marina. The sequence continues at coordinate 34,615,094 of OZ038434.1, read as the reverse complement.
AAGTGAATTCCTCTATGTTTCGTAAATGGCCATCCATACACCAGCAAGGTTTTTTCGAAAACGGTCTACTTTTTCAGCCGAAAACATGAAAATCGGTCTACTTTTCATAAAAAATCCTAAATTTGCACGTGTTTACATCGAAAAACAGATTACTTTTTGTCGCTTAGTCAAACCTTACTGGTGTATGTGGCCATCTCTGATGTGACTGCTAACGGAGATCAAACTACAACTCGGATATGGTCACTCCTTATATCTCCCTACACTATAGTCGCCATTTTCCCCCGTAAATACAGCAAACAGTTCAATTGATTGAGCGATGCAGGGCGAGCGGTCGTTGATTATCTGCCAGCAGTTGAGAGAGTGTGTAGATCAATGATACGCAGATGAACTGGCCGTTCGCCAAACCCCGCCCTATACAAAATCGATGGTACGGTGTCCACAACGGTTTGACAAATCCTATACCTCTGCAGATCCCAGTTCTTCTGTCGCGACGGGAACTGAGCGGGCGCCGAAGAGAAGGCCAGCACAGGGAACGCGGTCGCGTTATATCTACAATATGAGGAGACTGCATTTTAGATGGTATATGCGATATCGACACACCACTTATTGTGTTGTATCAGAGTTTCCACCCTAATATCGGTGATAAACTGATAATTTTATCTCATTCTCACTCAACGAGGAAAACCCTAATTTTATATGCCACCCACCCTTTCACGTGTAATTCACCAGAAAACTCTGCTGATGCGTCTTCTCTACCGCCGCCTCGCGTTAGTTGAACCACGTAAACGCGAGTAGGTTAAATGATTGCAATCGTCCCGTTTTTTCTGTTTTTTTAATAATCGGTCGATCGCTCTCTTTCCCCCTGTTCCGTTGGACATTTTGTATAGAATAGATGAAGAAAAATACAAATTTAAACAAGTCTAACCTCTCCAACCACATATTCCTGGCGCCCTTCGCATCCATCTCGTAGGCACTGGGAATGTCACCGAAATACTCGTCGCCCACGAAATCCACCCCAATCTTGTCCCAATACGGACCGAACGGGTTTCCCTCCTGTGAAAATAGGAATGAAACGCGGAAAACACAATCTAGTAAATCTGTTCAGCGTCAGAAAAATTCAAGAAACGATCTCGTTATTGCTGGCAGCAGGATGAATTAGCCGATTTGTGGAGCAAAAACGAGATCATACACGAATTTAAATTAGAAAACGGGTTAATTTTTCGTAGAACAGTTACACCACACTGTAGTATGTAGTATGTAGTATACACCACAATGTAGTATGGTCGGAATTCAATTGTTTTCAGAAAAAAAAGAGTCATGTTGATGATTTCTATTCATAATTGTATATCCCCTACGACAAGTTTACAGGTAAATTCGAAAAAAAAAGTACCTTCGCATTGCAGCTGGGCGGCAGAGAATCGTCGAAAATCGAATTTCGCGGGTTCCAGCACAGAACTGAAATAAACGATCAATTGTCAGTTTTTGAGGTTCTTCTTGGTGGTCTCGTCAAGGTATCAGATTTCCGAGTTTCAACTATTCCATCCATGATCGCGTGAGACTTCATCAAAATTCGACTATTTCCTATTTCAAACCTATCGAAACGGCTACATCAATTAGAAGCACTAGATCCATGCCATGTTCTGCTGAACAACCTGTCGTATTGTGGTGCATTTTGTCATTATTGGCATGAATCACTAACGCAGCAAAGTTCGTAGTTCTAATAAACTCAAAATCACCCACCCTTTCTATTCTCCTTTGGCCATACAACTATTATAACATTCTACAAAGATTCTCACTTAGCTCTAACATCAAGGAAACACCCCCATTCCTTTACATTATCGGGCATTTTCCTTTTTTTTCCAAATCACCCAGCCTTTCTGTTCTCCTTTGGCCATACAAAGTTTTCCAGACTACAAACTACAAATAACCAACCCTTTCTGTTCTCCTTTGGCCATACAAAGTTTTCCAGACTACAAACTACAAATGACCAACCCTTTCTGTTCTCCTTTGGCCATACAAAGTTTTCCAGACTACAAACTACAAATAACCAACCCTTTCTGTTCTCCTTTGGCCATACAAAGTTTTCCAAACTACAAACTACAAATGACCAACCCTTTCTGTTCTCCTTTGGCCATACAACCGGCATGACATTCTTCGTGAAGTCCGACATGGTTATCACTCGGTTAAAACCCCTGATGGCCGGCACTTGAAACAGATGCTCGAAAGGAACGAATTTCTGGAAAATAAGGCTTTTAGTTATTGAGACTATGATTGATTTCTTTTGGTGCCTTCTTTTAGTTACGTATTACTTTTTATACTTTGAATAACACAGTTCGATAAATCTGATCTATGCTTGATGAAAAATCATAACTGATCTTACTTACAACACAACAAATCATTCTCCACCTAAAATTTTGTGATTTCGCCTTCCGTGAAGGCCAATTCTACAACTAACCGGGTTTTCAGGTAACCTGGAAGTAACCTAAAAATAAAATCCGGTTACCATTATAAAAACATGTAACCGGTTTTTCATTTCAGGTTACTAACCGGTTACCTACTGAGGTAACCTGAAAAAGAGGTTACCAAAAAAGGGTTAGGTTACCTAAAAACCCGGTTAGAATTCACCTTCCGTGAAAGATTTAACACCGTGAATGGCATACGAATTTCTTTTTTTACAAAATCTACGAAAAATCTTACGGAATGTCGAGGAGAATAGGAGAAACTTTTCATGAATCCAGTTATCATAAATAAATTGAAAATTACCCACCGTTTCGGGGTGCTTGAACTCGATGAAATTGGGCAGAACCAGTGTGCGATCCAAGTTACGTGCAAACTGCATCACGCCCAGCGTTTGATCTACCTGGTTCCCGAACCGGCCTGCAATAAATCGATAATGTAAAGCCAGAATTCTAAACTTCCAACATGAAAACGTTGAACATACAACTAACGGCATACACCAGTAAGGAAGGTGTGACTGTTCTACGAAAAGTAATCCATTTATTCATCGATTCATCCGAATACGTAAAAAAACGGTGAGTATTGAAATACCGACAAATTTTTGTTATCAGATTTCACTAGTTTTAGGCTTTCTATTAAAAAAACCGAAAATCGATAATTCAACCGACTCACCCATGCATGGACAGAAAATGACGTAGCCCTTCGGATCGATTTTGTCGCTGAGCGTCGCGACAACCGCCACAAAAATCAATAAAAGTAGTCGCATCGTTTCCAAGCTTTTGTCCACCTTCTTCCTCCTCTTGTATTGGAATAGCGTCCAATAATCCAATCAAATAGCAGAGGTCAGCGTCATAAACTACGTGCAAACTGATAAGAAAGGGTGATACAATATGAAAATAGACATAAAAATAATACAAAACCTAGTTTTTTATCTCTTTAGACTGTGATAGTGACAAGTATTGTTGACAAGAATGAACTAAGTTTCAAGAAACTACAGAAGGCTCAAAACACAAGCTTGTCGGAATAATTTTAAAAAAAATAAGACTTTTAAGGAATGTTTAATAATCACATGAACGATATATACATAAAAAGTAATAATAGAAGTTTTTGATTGTGTCAGATTTCAGATAGAGTTCATAAAAATCCCATTTTCGTTCAGCTTACCAGAGACCAGACATTATACACCGCCAGGGTCTCTTAGAAGATGGAGGGTTGCGAACTAATTTTTATTAAAAAAAGGGATCGCGAGTGAAAAACAGCAGAATTCATACAAAACTACTGAAAATTAAACCAAAATGTGATGAAAATCGCAGTTTTGAACACTTTCGGAGGGGTCGCGACTCAAAAAAGAAGGGGTATCGCAAGCTTTCAGAAAAAATGAGAGACACTTGGCGGTGTATGCCAAACACGTACAAGCTACAATTAAAACTCTCTAGTTAAAAATTAAATTCTGACTAAGAACAAATTATTCGATTTCCCAGCACCTAAGAATCACAGAATACCAAGTGCCTATTATCTTATTAATCATGAATTGTTTGGGATCAATATTTCAAAATTAGAAAACGTCCGATAAAACGTTACTACAAAAACATAAACAATCGAAAAGCAATGATGTATCCCCTAATCTACAGAACAATTAATAAAAACACCAGGAAGAATAACAAAGCACTCAAAATCATGATCACTTTGCACTGCCGCTTGTCTGAAAAACCACAAGAATAAGACCAAAAACTATCGTTTCTTCTTTCTATCTCGAACAGAATAGAATGAAGAACATTCGAGGGTTGCTCGAAATTCCATGCGTCTAGAGTCCAGCTTATATCTGACTATTTGTCCAACCCCAGTGAACTTGTCGAAATAGTCTTTCTTTTTCGAAATACTTTTTGACCAAAACAAGGAACGGTGTCCATACACCAGCAAGGTTGTCCGAATAGTCAGAAAAATTCGGAAAACGGACTACTTTTCGATCGAAAAGATGAAAATCGGTCTACAATTGATGGAAAATCCTAAATGTTCACGTGTTTACATCTTAAAACGGATTACTTTTTGTCGCTTAGTCAGACCTTACTGGTGTATGATCGGTGTCTATTTTTGATGCGAAAGCATCAATTTTCACGTGTTTGAATCTAAAAAAGGACTCATTTTTGTCGAATGGTAGGACTTTACTGATGTATGCTATTTGACTATTTAGGGGAAGAATCAGTCCAGTGTTTGTTGAAACTACTAAACGACCTAGGTGAATCATTCACGAGAGCAAAGGCGAAAAGCTGCCTTCAAATGACTGCTAATTGCCCGGCAACCTATTGTTTCACCCCAGTCTGCACGCCTAAAATTATCCTAACTACACCGTAGTTTACGGACCATGATTTCTTTTGGTCATGAAAATCCAGAATATTTTGAGAGATCTCAGCTTCCGCTTGGGGAAATGATATTTTTGAAATGTTGAAATGTTTAAAGGAATCTGTATAACGACCGAGCATACAAATTCAATACTGGTCAGAGAGCGTGTAACAGAAAGCGGAGAAAAGATGACATATTCCACCCTTTTACTGGTAAAGGTAACGGCTCCAAGTCGCATACATAATAGCAACCCGTAACTTTTCCGAAACTGAAGGAAAAATTTAGTTTTCATCCAAATCTTGACGATGTTCGGAATATGTGAAGGGCTTCCCAATGTGAAACTTGGCACCAGGGTCAGTTACGGGAGTATATGGCCGGGTTTATACTTTTTACGTACTCGACATGCGTATCCGTTCAAGTACTCGTTAACTCGTTAAATCGATACGCATGAACTACATTGGTTTGCGCTTACTCGCTGACGCAGAACAGCGAAAAACGTATAAATGCAGAATACGACTGACCGTCATCCAGATGTGCCAACTTGGCCATTTTCTTCATTACTCCATCCAGTCGGGTGTCAACGCGTTCCATGTCCTGGCCCAAATCGTCTAGCATACTAAAAATGCACATTTCTATCTCCTCATATGATTAGAATTGGAAGTTGTCTCGGTAAAAAGTTTTTCATACGCAAAACTGGTAATCCACAAACATTTTTTCTGGCCAAAATCTAGTTCCTCAGAGACAGAGTATTTTCAGTACTAGACTGAATGACACGAAGTAAAAACCACCAAACCAAAAAACCACCGAGAGAGGGCTCGCTACTATATCAAACCACGTGTGAATGATCGCTCGTCAAGTTATTTCTGATATTCATGTAAGTTGTGTTATTGTGTTCACCAATGAGAGTGAATTGTGATTATAGTTGATAAGAGTAGTTTAAAATCCCCGTTGTAAGACAAACGGGTGATTCGGTGGATATTTCCACAAAACAGCCCTATGTTTGGGCTACAGCTGACAGCTGGTCCCTGTATCTACCTGGCCTGCTGGTCCAGCTCGTCTCCTATCCTGTAGCTCATGTGCTTCAGGGTGCCGACCGACTTGCCAACTAGCTCCAGGTCGTCGTCCTGATCCCGGATTATTTCCTGCAACGAGAGAGATGAGGTTAACAGAATGAAATGCCAGTAGATCAAACTACAACCTAAATTTCGCCACTAACATCTAGCAAACTTCAATACTATTCCGAACTTTCAACTACTCCAAAATTCCACGTATAGGGTGAGGACCTGAGTTGAAATTTGACCACAATACACGTCAAAATTTCCTATTTTTGACTGCTAAGCAACGGAATCAAACTACAAATACAGCTGTATAGGGTAACATACACCGTTTGGGCTTGCTTTGAAAGAGTGAAAGAATAAAACCCCAAATACCGTACCTGCTGCTTCATGAATATATCCTCAAATCGGCCCCCTCCTCCCCATTCGAGTTAGATCGAACTACAACTTATACTTATGGTCAAACTATCCCCCCCCCATACCCCATTCGAGATGGATCAGACTACAACCGCCAGTAGATGAAACTACCACTCCCCACATTCCCTTACCTGCTGCTTCATGAGTATATCCTCGAACCGTCCCCCTCCCCCTCCATTCGAGTTGGATGACCCGCCACCAACTTCCGTGACGTCATCATCGTCATTCAGCAACGAGTACTTGTAGGAGCCAGAACCGGTGGCCATCGCTGTTATCGATCGATGAACCTGAAAAATAAAAAAAATTAGAACGATTTGCTGGTAAAATGTATTGAAAAATCGATCACACAAATGTGAGTATTTAAAGGTATTATCTATGATTTCACGATGGAACAGAAGTGGCGAGGGGGGGAGGACTAATATTGTGTTTCGTACTGTTATGTTTGTAGTTAAATCCAGGTATAATTCATCTCACATAGTCTATTTCGAACCATCACTCATAAAAACTTCGTACCCTTTCAGACTACAGGGACCAAAACTTTGGGAATTCGTGCACTTTTTTCTCTGTAGAGCTGATTTCGAAAATAAAATTTCTCCCAGACAGGTGCGCCCCCAGCTTTTACCGTCACTATACTTCTTTGAATCATTGGTTCAATAAATGTTCTAGTCTATGAGAGATATCACCTAGCTTACGTGGCCAACCTTTATCGTCCCCTCCCGTAGCTCATAGGTTCATCACTACTCCAAATTTTCTGGTCGAGTCACAAAACTACCTATATTTTTCTCGCTTTTTTGCATGAACCCTATCCTGAGTATAAGGCCTACCACGTAACCAAACTTTACCGTATCCCTCCGCTCACGTAGCTCATAGATAACAGCTTCTCTACCCGGATAACCAATCGATAATAAGAATAATAATAGGTTTATTCCAAAAAAATCACATGTATTTATTATTATCGATATCGGTTACCAAATACTCACCTTTACCGTATCCCTCGGAGGCGCGGCTAGTCCCAGCACCTGTTCCCTGATATCGTCGGCGAAACCTCGTGCCGATTCTATGAAGGAGAGTCGAACTCTTCGGTCCTGCTCACTGAGTAGAGTGCGGGAGGAGTCAACGGAGAGCACGGAGAGCGTGTGTCTGGAAAAAAGAACTTCTGTTCCAACTTCCAACTACTACTCGAGAAATCAGCTATCAGCCATTTTGCGAATCGTAAAAAACTGTGACTATCAGTGACTACCCTACAAAAGGGAGCGCATTTTTGTTTTCTGTGACGACGAAAATTGGCTAAAGTTTCTGATTTTTGGAAAAAAAAGAAGAAGACTTTTTCTGGCTATTCGGACAAACGTTATTCTCAAAATCTAACAAAATAAAAAGTAGTAGATGTTCCGGAACATCGAGACTAAACGAAATATGAGATGAATGCTAGATAGCAATTAGCAAACGAACTACCAGCTGGTACGATGATTGTCAAACACATTCCCTACACTAGAGCGATACAGTCAGTGCCTTTAAGAGAAATAGAAAATAACATACTGATAATCGTCGCAGGTCCAGTAGATGGCTCGGATAGTCTTCTTTAGCTCGTTCTCTAACCAATGTTGCTCCTGTCTATTGATTCCTGAAATGACCAAGTTCGGTATCAGATTGACTTTCTCACCCAGCATAATCAGGAGAACCACGGCACCAATAAACAGCACCTCTTAGGCAAAACCACACACTAGCAAGATGTGACTATTGTGAGAACTCAAAAAGTAACTAGTTTTCTAATCAAAAACGTGAAACGTCATGATTTTGCTTTCATAAAAGACGAATTCTGCATTTTTCATGCCTATCCCCGATGAACTACAAACCAATCTGCCAGTCTCACCTGTCTGTGCCAGCCGTTCACTCAAACGAGTAGCCGCTGTCAGCGATTCCTCGAGCTCTCTGAAAACGCAAACATAGTAAAATGATAAAAACTTTACAATCTCTTATTGGATAATTTGTCTAATACCCTGACCGGAATGAATATTATTTATCATTGAATCTGATTGTAGGTCGAGCAGGACATTGGACCGTGGACCAAGAAATTCTCTGCTTTTGCTAATCGATACAATTTTCTGCCGGTAATCTCTACAGCATAGTGCTAGAGATTAAACCATAAACTATGAAAGAGCAAAACATTTAAATAATTTCGAGCACTACACACTGATGCGCTCTAGTCCAGTCTTGTTCCTCTGGTTCTGTTTCATTTTTTAGTCCTTTAACCATTTACCCACTCTTGAATATCGGCAGTAGGATCTACACAGCTCAATCTGCGGCTTTTCTTCTTCATTACTAAATTCGAATACGAATACAAATACACTATATTACATTTATAATACATTCCACACTAGTAGATAGAGATTAAAACAATCCGTAGGAGATGAGACAGAGTACTACAGTACAGACAACAATTGAACATAAAAAACCAAGAGATAAATGTAATAAAACTGCGTTGCAAGTTGCAACAAATACTGGGCAAACAAACACTTGTTTTTATGCATGGCCGGATACTGCAATTAGACAGACCTATCAATTTCATTATTTCGAGAATGTGCAATTGTCTTCGAAATCCCAACTGTACACAGAAGATAATTTTATATGAAGGCGATAGTTTTCAATGGTTTCACTGAAAATGAAAATAGCAGCTCGTCTATGAATAATGTCAATCCACCCGTGTTTTTCATTTTCAAAAACAGATATATTTCGACATACCACATATATATATGATGAGTTAGTGTGCAACAACAATGAGATATGGGTGTTATTTCATAGAATAAGTCAGATCTGTTGCGAACATCCTTTTTTATGCGTCCTACTAATCAACTGCACAGCCAAATACGCAACTCGCGGCGGGTAATTACTAGCTGGCAGTAATGTCCCTCGTGCCAACAACAAAGAAGGAAGTTCAAAAGAGGCAGGTAAATCAGAGCTAAACTTTTTTTGAGTCCAAAATGCTGCCATAAGAGGAAGAGTCGGTTCGAAGACATTCCTGTATTGTGTTCAAACGTGTTCAAACTCCTACTCCAGTAAAGCTGTCCGTCCAAGTAGAACTCCGAATTATTGCGATGTGAATCAGTAAGGACTTGAGTATGAAACAATCCTTGAATTCGCAAAAAAATAGACAAGTTTGCCCGTTATTAGCGAAAAGAAAACACGTTCGTTCGATAGCATTACTGGAGTATTGTAATAACTTAAACTCCAAATTCTGACAACCTAGAGCGCTTGGCACTACTACGGTCGGTTAGGCCCAATATAGCGGCCGGCTGTTCGATGCCTAATCAGGAATCTGCGCCTCTTCTTATAATAATGGGTTCAATTTCATGGGGGGGGGGGGGGGGTTGAAGAGGAGCGTATGTATTTTCCACTTACTCCGCCCGGATGCCCGCAGGCTAATTTAATGCACGCCCCGGATGCATGAAATAGGAGGAGGAGGCTAGGGAGATAAGAGGGGTTGTTATTCAGACCATGTCGCATGTCTGAATGGTCGCTGGTCGGACAAAATCCAAACGGGTCATTTTCTGATTTCTGGTGGATCCTGCATCCTTATCAGATCTTGGATGATTTGTGCATTTCTTGATGGAGAATTCTATTGAAATTGAACGAGAAAAAAATAGGAATAATCGCGAATGCGTATCTAGGTGTTATTCAAGTATGACAAATACCATAGTTAACTAGATGTTTATCTCATAGTCGATGATATTCGTTGTCTTTGAAGTTTCATTTTCAATTTAAGCGGTAGGGGTCTTTTTAACTGATAAGAAAGATGAACTTCTTTGACTATATTTTTTTAAAAAGGGCACGTGTACTTTGAGTTTCAGTTCAACTTTTCTATGGCAACCGAATGAAAATGCAAAGAAGACTTTGCACCTGTGTTCCACGAAGAGAAGTGAAAATCATCAGCACGTGTCTTTTGAGGCAAAATACACTGTTTCAAAAATAAGTTTCTTGCTGTCTGGGTAAATAACTCGATGCTTGAGCATTTGAGAATCGGATTGTTAATGTCACTCAACTGACAACAATGTCATTCACATTCAAGGTTCAAGGATAAACGTCACATGCAACACCAAATTGTGTCATTCAGTAGCAGAATGCATGAAATGAGTGAGACGAAAACAATGGACAATTGACATTAAATGCAGCTTTTGCCCAGGACTCGGGAACTCGGGAGAGACAAAACGTCTCCGCAACTGGTACAAATGGATTGTGAAAAAGAACACGTGCGGCGACTTTCTTGTGCACTTCATGTTTCATCGGGGTAACAATACTTAAAACTTTAAATACCCCCTTATTCTGATATTGGCTGATGCCACTTTTGCCCGATGCCGACTATGTCTTGTGTCATGATCACTTTTTGGGGTAAATGTTGAAGATTCTAGGGAAAATTACTATTATTTGGTGTTTTCGGGACAGCTCATGTCATGCCCACTTTTTTCGCCCCGATTCTCAACTATTTCACGTATGGGGTAACCAAACTACAAATCAACAAAGTCGCTACACGTTTGGGAAATAAGAATATAGAATAACACAGAACTATAATGGCTGTGGGTTATGAACCTTCAAGAACCAACCCAACCAACCAAAAGTGAGTGTGAGTATGAAAGTCAACGGCTACTATTTCACTTTAACCAAACTTGCACACAAACACTCACAATCCCTCGCATTAGCTGGTGGGTCCAGGACCTTTTTGACAGAAAAAGGGGGGTCCCAGTAGTTTTTAATTATGAAATTTTATTAAAATCTTCATTTTATGTGTTTTTAATGCGATGCGAGGAGGTCCTGGATCGGAATGGTTTTTTTGGAGTGAGTCCAGCCTACTGTGAGTGTATGCTTGCACATTTTACTTATTAGACCAGTATACCTATATTCGATAGATTATCCTGAATTACCAGGTCCAGGTAACATATTTCATTTTAACTTAATTGAAATAAAAAAATACCTAAGTCACACTCACAAAATCTACCCAATCATGTTAAAATGGTTATAAACTGGAAAAAAAAAACTTTTCTAAAAGCTGAAGCTGCGGAATGAACTACAACTAGGAGTGTATCAGTACACCACCAGAGAACGGTAAAAAAATGAAGGCATGGGCGGACACTACACTGGAACACTGCACGGTTTCCGTTAAGTAAAACGTATCGAAAACAGAGAAAGAAGCTTTTGCGTATTTTGAATTACAATGAACAGGCCATTGCCGTAAAAGGTTAGAATAAGCATAGTATCTCGTATAATTCGTATGTGATATGTTCTCGTATTAACTATAAACTTCCAGTTAATCTAATGTATATGTGAATATGTCACTACCAGATAGTTCATCAACGAACAACGACATCAACATCAACCTCAGATTCGGAATTCGCCAGCAGTCCAGTTCAGTTCTTGTTACACAGTTATACTGTTACACAGCCAAACTCGAAATAAGAGCGGAAATGGGCGCTGTTTTCAAACAATAAAATATTTCTCCATTCAACTAATAAGATGAACATCACGAGAAAATTTCCAGGTTTGATTGTTCATTCTGATTTTTGAAACCGTGCTATTTCATTCAGATATGATAATCGTATCTTTGAGATGGCTCAAACAGAAACATCAGCTTCAGCTGACGTGGAGAAGTCCATGGTCTCCCACTATTAGTAATTGCATTGATGATGAATTGATGAATCAGTGAAGATTAACGATTCAGCTTGGCTACTCTAGGGTTTTAGAGTTTGAGGGTAACAATTCAATAACAATAAACGTACTTCATACATGTGTTTCCAACAAACGCTCAGTGAGAAGTCAGTATTCTTCCAAAACAAAACAAAACAGTCGTGAGTCGTGTAAAGTGTGATTCTGATTAACCAAATAACCATAGGAAAAGGAAAAACGAAAAATGAGCGAAATAGCGAGACCAAGCTGATGTTAATGTCATACTGTGGTTTCATATAATCCACGACTATTCGAATCACAGATGAAACATTTAGCTTTATGAATTGAAGCAACCAGGGAAGTTCTGATGATATGTGCCTATGTTGTTGAATGCATTACTGTTTTAGATGTACACCTGCAGTTTGGATTCAAACTCACATTCTCAGCACATTTTTAATGAAAGATGGAACGCAATCAAATGGAAAATACTAACCTTTTACCTCAAGTTTCTACTGTCTCCTATGAGCAACTCAACTGCCGCTGAGGGAGCGGGAACCGTACTCTTCTCCTCCTATAAAATGCGTGTATATGCATACCAACAGTCTAGACACAAAAATACATATAGAGAAGAATTTATAACTCGATGGATATGATGAAAAAACCTTTATTTTTGACTCTGACTGTGAAAAATTTAAGCAAAGTTTGATGAAATGAATGGGGTTATGAGTTTAAACACTTATCGGTACGGTGAGAAGAAGGACACTACATGAAAAAAGGACAATATTATAAAAACCATTCTCCCAATGAATAATATAATATAAAATAAGCAAGAAATTTAAATTTAAAAAATAAAAATGTCACCCTTGGCGTGGGCTCTAAAATTATTCCGCAACTACGTACGGCGCGGGCACTACCGTAATCCTATGTTTTCAAAAAAATCGTTCTGTAGTTTGAACTTTTATACAGCTAAAATAGGTGAAAAAACACAAGAAAGATAGAATTACATGTCACCTAACTGTTGGAGGGAGCATGATTGAGTACAGAAACAGTATTTGGTAGACTAGGAAAATAAACTGAGGTCAGCATTTTTGTTTCCATAGCAACAAGCGCACTTCATTGCGTTTCTACTAGGATTCGCCTTGTCTAGTTTCTACCTTTTTAAATGTTTTTTGTTTCGGTTTCGATTAAAATTTGTACTGGTTTTCAATGAACGTAAAGAGAGGGCGTGAGAGAAAGAAGGAGAGAGAGAGAGAGAGAGAGAAGAGAGAAAAAGAAGGGTGTTCGCAGAAGTAGCAAAACAGTGAACCTTGATTCGAAACTGTAAGTGTCTTAAACCCAGTATGAAGTTTGCTACACTGTGAAAAAAACGTAAACTATAAGGAAAAACTTTATTCCAGTGAAATATGTCTTCCGAAACCCTTCAACTCAGCGTGCAGTATCTGAATCGTGACCCCTTCAACGTGGGGACGACCATCATTGCCTTCGACTCGTTTCCCTCTTCGAAACTCCTTCAAATACTTAGTGACGTCATCTGGTCAGTATAGGTTAATAGTTTAAATCATTCCCACTGAGACCTCGGCAACGTGCCAACAAAATTTCCAGGCGGTTTTTCACCATGGTATTGTTGTCCAAAACACTAACAACTCTTCTGAGCGGCAGTTCAGCTCTGTTATAGTACGTGGGTAAGAACTTTTTTCATAAGACCTTGTAGTTCATTGAAATATATTTATTGAAAGTTTCATAGGCACGCTTCCAATGTCTCAGTGGGAATGGCGAGAACTGTATGTTACCATATCCCCTGTTTGTAGTTTGATAACGATACTTTTCGGTCATCAGACAATTTCTAGACAAGTATATCACATTCCGGGTTTCTTACTTTGTTGATGAAATTGAATAACTCTGGAGCAGACTATCGTAATCTGTCAGAAAGACATGTGTAAATTTGTCATCCTTTTCGTTTTCTCGTGAAAATTCAATGCAAACACAATTTTTTCAAGTTCATAGGGTAGAAAGTGTATGTTCCATTCGAATCTGTGGTAAACGTTGTACCAGGTCGAGGTAAAGTTTTCGTTTTTAATAATATTACTAATTCTATATTCCAGCTGGATAAACTCCGTTCCAAACGTAGACATCACAAGAGAAAGCGCAGAGGAAACAGCCATGCGCATTCTGAATAGTCTACGCATTCTCAAGTACAAACCGCCCACCGACATCGAACTTCTGTGAGTAGATCACTTGTTCAGATACGGTGAAAATCACAGTTTTTGTTACACCAACAACGACAGCAAATGATCCAATCGATTCCGCAATGCGAAACGGCCGGTAATTGATTAACTGTCAGCAGCTGAGAAAGAGTGGTCATCAGATGACTCGCTCGAATGAATCATGTGCCCCCATAACAGTACTTCAGCTACGACTTGTTAGGAATGATACACGCTTCGCGTGTGCATGGTTATGTGAATCCTGTGAAGCGGATCAGAATCGGAAAGCTCCAGAAGCAGCAGATTAGAGTGATTTGAGCTATGCCGTGAGCGTGGAGAAATTTGCAGAATAGTGTGGTTGTTATTTACACGTTTTTACGTAGAAGCTATTTCACACGTTATCACGTTAACTTGCATTCACAAGAGGTTTTCAGATTCACAAAATAGTTTCACTTGCAGAGAAGAATGGAGAGCTGGTATAGTGGAGGGTTCCAAGGCCTCGGTTTATCCTGTACTGGGTTACCTATTTTCCAATGTGGAAATGTTGAAAGAGAGGGCTTATTTGGCGAAGTTCCTAGTCAAGGTAAACATACCAACTAGATAAATAGTTCCATACTTATTCTGTTACTGTTTGTGAGTATGCACAAATTGTGTTTATCTCGTTTTCAACGGTTCTATCCTGATATTGGTAAACATATAGGGTTCACTTCCTCCAAAGCGAGCCTGTGCGGCGTATGGTGCTGTGTTTGTGGTTTGATTCTGATCAATGTAGATCGAAGTTAGCAAAACATGACCTGTATCGACATCAAACAACAACAAATCCTCGGTAAATCCCCATATGAGTACGTATGCTAGAAGATCCCGGCACCTTCATCCCATCCTGCGTCTCTCGCCCTGCCTCACAATTTCTTGTCTCTTACATCCCGGCGGGATGTAGGAGCAGAGAAATAGCGTATGTTTGAGGAGACGCAAGATGGGATGAGGGTGCCGGGATGTTCTAGCATACCGTCTATGATACGTTTTTTATAGGTAGAGATCCCAAGTGAGGTGCATGACATGGATACTGCCCAACTACAAGCAGAAATGGCAGAGCTGATGGAGAGATTCAAGGTAACATTTTCATCTTCCATAGACACCTGCAGTTAAGCGTCAAAACGTTCACGCAGTCATTTATTGGGAATTTTATAGAATTATGAGAACGACTGTTTTCTTGTGTTCGCATGTCTTTGTATTACTCAACTTGAAAAAAACTAGGAGCAGAAATGGCAGAGCTGATGGAGAGATTCAAGGTAACATTTTCGTCTTCCATAGACACCTGCAGTTAAGCGTCAAAACGTTCACGCAGTCATTTATTGGGAATTTTATAGAATTATGAGAACGACTGTTTTCTTGTGTTCGCATGTCTTTGTATTACTCAACTTGAAAAAAACTAGGCTCAATGAGTATTTTACGGATACTTAAATAAAATAAATGAATAAAATGTTTATGTTCCAGGAGATCCACTCCCAAGTGGTCGAGGTGCGCCAGGATTCGATGATCCTCGATGACATCAGGGGGGATCTGAAGTCTATGGAGTCGGAAAAAGACGCGTTGACTCGCAAAATCGAAAAAGCTGAGAGAAAAGTGCAGAACCTGCCTGGACTTGAGAAGTTGGTTTTTGTTCTCGGAACAACGGGGAAGTTATTGTAGTTTAAAGGGGAGCAGAAAGGAAAGCTAGTTTAGGTACCCCGGGACACCTTAATATAACGTTGCGCGCGCCAAAACAGGCAAACACGTGTCAACCGTATGCAAATTAAGTTCGTAAGTTTGAATTGAAAGTTATATCAATCGGTTTCTCTTGATAACCTCTTTCATATCTGTCCCCCTTTAACTCTGAACACTTTACAAATCGTGAAACTTCCGTGATCCCAATTCTCGAATTGATTCGGTTCACCGTGCATGTAATCACAGGGTGTGCTCAGAAGTAGTCTGAGTACGTATGCTAGAAGATCCTGACACCTTCATTTCTACGTCTCTCCCTCCCTCACTATTTCGAGTCTCTTACATCGCGACGGGAGGTAAGAGCAGAGAAATAGCGTATGTTTGAGGAGAGTCAGATGAGATGGAGGTGCCGGGATCTTCTAGCATACGTACTCAGATCTATTTGCTTTTTGAGCGAGATCTATTCGGTTTTTGTGGATAACGGCGTATATCGAAATCGAGCTACATTAAATTCTGCTTCGGCACCTCTTTCTAGGTACATGGCCTCCGCCGAGGAGCTACGCGCTCAGAAGGACAGAGTAGCCGAGTTGACCATGCAACGTAGCGAGCAGAGAGATGGGGTAGGTCTAGTGATGAATATTTCTCTCATGAGAACCTTGTGAAGATTTTACTTCACGTATAGTAAAAAGTAGGACACAGAATGCCCAAATCTTGTTACAGATGATCTCAATCAAACTTTCTGCCTCATCCAGGATTGGAATCCATGATTAAAATTCAATATACCGCTTACCAACCGGGCTGTCCACCGTTCGAAATAAATATATCTCGATGTGTGCATAACATGAACATTACATTCGAATTTTCGAGTTTTCGTGAAGGTCGAGCTCTCGAATTTTCAAGTTCACCATTTTGGACAAAACCAAATTTTCTGCTTTCGGGTTTGACCGGCCACTCAAAAAAATTCAAGTCAAACAAAGTTTCTTGTTCGAGTTCTGCTAGTTATGTGGTACAATCACCGTTGTCCAGCGCTGCTCAATTGCATGTAATATTATGTGCGCGTAACAGGGTAACCATACCCTTTTCTTCTCAATTTTTCCCTCCACTTACCAATTTGGATTTCCACATACTATGTGGAAGTCACGTGTTAAATCGCGAATAAATCTATTCTATTCTATTCTATTCTATTCTAGTTTTCTCTGTTTTCAGGTGATCCATGCGGAGCAGAAGCTGCAACGTCTCCGAACTCAGTTGACGGAAGTACAGGCGGCCGGGGAAAACATCGACCCAAGTGATCTGATTGCTCAGTTGGAGGTGGGTTTATGGGGGTTATTATTTAAGTTTTTGGTTTCTTACACAAATATATCGATCCCAGAATAGCATCATTCGAAATATCAAAGATTCATGTGATCAGATTGCGCTGTTGTAAGTGAGAAGAAAAACAACAATGTCTAACAATGTCAAAACGGTCTACAAAACCTTTCCCGAATTTTGTACTTAAAATAGTCTGTTCCCCGAAAGATGAACGAAAAATTGAGGGAGTGAAGAAGTTCAATAAAATATCGATCACTCTACAGTCACCACCCTCGAGAGACACAAACACTCTGAGTAAAACGTGAGACGGCCGCGACAATGTCGTTGCCGTCTCGATTTTAACTGCTGTTTATCAGCATGCGTCTCCTCAAAACATAAGCTAATTTCATGAGTAAAATTGGTCACGGCAGCGACATTGTCGTTGCCGTCTCAATTTCGATTCAGTCGGCGGGGGCCGAGTCAGGGAATTCTCAGAGCTTGCGGTTCTGGCGGACTGAATCATAACACTGAAATTCTTGTTTTTAGGCGGTTCACCGCATGCAACCGGGTTGCATGTATACAAAAGTTTTGGTTGCTTTTCAAATGAAATTTGTTGTTCCGGTTATGTAAAGTGGTTTTGGTTGCATTTGAGATACAACCCGGCTGTATTTGAAAGCAAACAATGGTTTTGTACACATGGGACCGAATTGCATTTTGATTACATGCAATCCGGTTGCATATGTGGCGTTGTTTCTACAGTATACTTCTCGAGGAGCAACCTGCAACATAAATTTCTATAAAAAATTGCTAACTCGAACAATTTTGCTCTAGGACGAGATCGCAACGAACACCTACATGGTCCACACAAAGTTGTCCACTGACATCAACGCCAAAAGACAGATTGTGGAGGAACTGTCGAAGGTGAGTATAGTCGTCGTCATTATTACGTGTATTCCAGGAGTAGTGTTTTCTAGGAGCAGCTACGACAGTCAACATCATTCTCACGTGTGCTCCCACAGCAACTATGAATTCTTCTCATCTACTTTTTTCACGAAATGGGCCCGGAACCCTGTACTGGTCTCCTCAAAAACCTCACGTTATTTGTTCACACCACGTTCAACCGATTGATTGTGTAGACTGGTATTTTTTCACCATGTATTCAGTCAAAAGTAGCACTTAAAGTGGTTTCGACTCAGACTTTATTTAATTTTCCCCACATAGTATTGCATTTCTTTTTTCTTTTTCTCCCAGGAAGCATTCTCTAATGTCGACAAACCAGTTCGAAATCAAACCAAAAGTCAGAAAAAACCATTTTTGACGAATTCTTTATTTCAGGTTTCCGACATGCCTGCTATCGATCAGAAAGACCTCAACGAGCTGCAGGAACAGGTTTGGTGTTACAGTTACCTACAACGTGGTATAGGTGTTTATTCGCTATTTTTCAGTTTCGTTTTACCAGTTTTCGTGAACAAAATATATATACGAAAAAATGGATCAAACAAATACGAACAAAATAGAAGAGTAAATGAGCTGCAAAACAAGAAACAAAATGCTTCATATTTTCTATCACTTTCTAAACAATGAGAAAATCTCGCATATGACTTTTACAACTGATTTAATCCATTGAGCTCTGAAATAAATATTAAGAGGAGATACTACACACAATAAAGTGTATCCACAGTCATATTTCTGGTGGAAAAAAACATTTTTTTGTTTTCAGGTCACCACAGTCAGTAACCGAATAATGGCTTTGGAAGAGGAGAGAGACCGTTCGGAAGAGGGGTTGGAGGACAACTTCAGGTGAGTGAGGGCTCAATTTG
The DNA here is from genome assembly GCA_964036275.1 of Litoditis marina. Lineage (NCBI taxonomy): Eukaryota > Metazoa > Nematoda > Chromadorea > Rhabditida > Rhabditidae > Litoditis > Litoditis marina. Next base: position 34,596,161 of record OZ038434.1, on the reverse strand, counting down.
CTGCTCTCTACAAAAAAGCAGATTTCCCAAAAATATTTTCAAGCGACCGGTTTGATTCACATTTGGAGTTGGATTGTCCATTTGTCAACCACAGGCGATAAGGCATGTTTGCACAAATATTTTTCAACAAATCTATAAATCACGCGTTTCGGCATGACATCATCCAAACTATTTTCAGTGGAGAGAGTGGTTGTTATACTTCCATTTGACCTCGACGAGCAGTACAATGTTCCCGAATTACATCTTGGGCAAACCATAAACTTGTTCTGTACAGGAATGTTTCAAAATGTTTCCGTTTACAGTATCTTCCGCCATCAAGCAGCTGCAGTCGAAAGAAAAAAGGATGGTGTTGCTCAAAAACTACAAGAAGCGAGGTATACTTACTACCAACAAACAATAGACATGTGAAATGGTGTATTTCTGAACGACTGAACGTTTAGCAACTTGTTCAAGTGGAAACCCTTGCCACCGACAAGCATACTTTCTTTGTTAGGGTAGCGGAAATAATTGTACCACTCGACACAGTATTTCCATTCTTCTCCAGCAGTCGAATTGTGTCACGTCTGAGAGTTTTTGTTCAACAAAAATTATTCATAAAAATGCTAAACTTTTCGTTTATAGACAAGAGCTAGCTCGCATGGAGGGCCTCGTCGAAGAGAAGAAGAACGAACTGAAAACGCGTTCCGGGGTAGATGTGATCAGTGGAAAAGAGGTGGGTGACTTTTTGCAGAAAACAGAACAAAATCCAGATGAATCGAATAGTTGAGATTGATAGGCAGCCAAATTGGAAAACTAACAGCATGAAATAAAAACATATTGTAATTTACTTTAATTAGTTGAGCATCTAACGTTCACTACTAATGAGATTTCCAATTAGCTTTCTAATGATATCTACAGTTATCTTCAGTTACATGTAACAATCACGGGTTTTTCCGTCACAAATCATCTGTTGACGTATGTTGGTTTCTAGTTCCGCACCTACGTGAACCATCTTCGCGGTCGCACGGCCGAATACAAGAAGAAACGACAGGAGCTGGACGAGTTGGTTTCCGAGAAAGGAACATTGGTCCGAACCATGGAAATGCTGTCGGCGAAGTACAATGATCTCAAAGAGAGAATAGTAAGTTTCGTAGTTTGATCTGCAGTTACCGCATGAGTTTCTGATTCAGCCCGTAACCAAAAGCAACCAATATTCAACTACCAATTTGAAACACATTGGTGCAAACCACGAAGATGTGGTCTGAATACAATGATCTCAAAGAGAGAATCGTAAGCTAGGTTTTGTAGTTGGATCTGTATCGATCAAACTACGAACACGAAACATATTGATTTGAATCATGGGAATGCTCTCTGCAGAGTAAAATGATCTCAAAAAGAGAATTGTAAGTTTTGTAGTTTAATCTTTTATCACATTATGACTTTTGAAGACGGCTCGTTATTGGTAGGGACCAAACTACAACTATAGACACAAACACAATGAGTTGAACTGTGGAAATGTTGTCGGCCAAGTGTTTTGGCAAAGCATCTCATACAAGTTTAAGAAATATCATACTGAATGAAAAAAGTTTCTCGATGACTGAACTCTTGACTGTGCACATTGGAAATATTGATGTGGCAGTTGAAATGAACAGATTGTGTGAACCCGTTTTACATGAGTTCATGACACCACAGATCATTTCCAAAACGTAGAAACGAGAGTTCAGCAATTTTCAATTTCTAGGTTTTCTGTTTAGGAGAGCATGGGTGGTGAAGTCGAAGAACAAGTTGAGGTGCCCGTACCACAACGACCGAGAACCGCGGCGCCCAGGTAACCACGACGAAGCATTTTGCACTGCGAAAGGCTAATAACAACAGAAAATTTTCTAAGTTTCTTTCGGGTTCACAAACGTTTCCAAATGTGAGGCTCTGCTAACACCGGCTTTCTCAAAAACGTTGCATGTCATTCACTATATTACCTATTTTGAGAGCTCCGAAGTTTGTCCGTATTTTGAATTTTCAAGAGTGAGTACCTTGCTTTGGAAATTGAATATAGTGAACCCGATCGACTCACTTTGCTGACGCTACACTTTTTGCTGATCTCTTCAGATCCGATGATGTAGATGAACTACGCCAAATGATCACGGAACTGATGGCGAGATTAGACGAGAAACGAGACGAAATCGAACCACTGAAACGGAAAAAAGATCAGAATCAGACCAAATTCAATGCAAGTTCACTTTTCTGAAAAATAAAATATAGAACAAAACAAACTGCTGTACAAGTTGCCCCAACTTAGACACTATTTGACAAAACGAAACCGACGAGTATTTCTTATTTCATATTTATTCTTTCACGCCGCTTCGGTACGAGGCGCTGATGATCATACATGTCACAGATATTTGTAGTAGCAGTTTCTTCTGAGTTGATCTTGGTCCCCCCTTCATTAAGACATCATGGTGGTTTTATCGAATGCTCTAATTCCATTGATCCAGTGACATTGATTGATTGATTTATTTACATGCGAGTATGTGATATACAAGAGGAGAAAATAAAACATCGGCATAAGGAAACAAAACATTCAAATGCGGAAATAAGAGTCGGAAATCGTGGAACATCATTCGGTGATTACCAGTAAAGGAAAAAGAAAACAATATAACAGCACAGAATACAGATAAAACAACTCACAAGTACGAAGAAAATAATTTGGGCCAATCTCATGCATGCGAGAACATGCGAGAAACTTTTCGAACGGAGGGGAAGGGGACTGCTTGCAAAGCATTACAAGAGTACACATGTCAATGTACGTAGTTGCTCAGATTGACTTGGAACATTATTTCAACAACAAAAAAATGTCTGACAAGTCTGAGTCTGAGAAGAAACCAGTCCATCGACCAGAAAAAGCGTATTTTACAATTTCAGGAATCGAGTGAATTCGTTCGCAGCAAGCGAGAAGAGTTTGAACGTAGAAAAGAGCAACTGGAGCAGGGATACGCGACGTTGAAACAGGTTGGCCAATGTTCAGAAATACTCCTTTTGAATGTCTTCACTCTAGAAAATGTTAGGAAAATCGAAAGAAATGAAATTTCATTTGTGCGGGGAACATTCCACATGCCATCCTGAATCCTACCGAGTTCTGTTTGAGTTATCAGAATATTTCAAGAGTATTGCATACGTTTCTGTTATCCTGTGCCAGTTGTTAATTGAAAACTATCTGTGAATATAATATTTTCATCAGGAAACGGTCTCTCCAACTTCTAAAATCATTGTGCTGTGAAATTGCGAGTAGAGAAATATTGTGAGATTCCAAGTACAAATGAACAAAACTATATCACAACCCATCTATTTCGAGGAAGTCGAAGAGTTGGAGCAGCGACAGAAAGAAGCCACGTCTGACGTGGAAAACGTGACCCAGAAAATAGAAGAGGCTCAGAAAACGCTGGACGAATTACAGAGGGAGGGAGATGGACTGAAGGATAGACTTGAGGTATAGTCGTTATCGATCTAACTTGAAGCACTACAGAATTTTTCCGGATTTTAATCCCAATGATTTCTTCTGCGTAATCCTAACTTTTACATTCGGCCAGCAACGCAAATGAAACTATTCAAAATTATCAAACCTATTGATTTTTGGATTCATAGTCTCCAAGTTTCAGTCATGTAGTGTCTGCCTGTTCAGGTTTTGTTATTTAGCTATAGCTGCTTCCATGAGTTCACTTTTTACCCCTATTGTATCTGATCAAAACTTTCAACTGATCCTAACCTTTTCAAAGTTGAAGCAACAAGTGACAATCTATACTTCATCAAACCTCTGAAAATGTCGTGCAACCTAGCGGCGGCCCTAAAAATACAAGCTTGACCCGCTGCCGGAACTTGGAAGGAAAAGTGTGTGATGCCGGCGCAAATTCGAAGCGCAACAAATACAACACTACCTATTCATTATCAGAACATGATACGAATATATATTTTTTTTGGGATATTTTCGGTTTAGCAACAATTGTCGGAGGCCCAGCAGGTAACTTTCGACTGATGCAATTTTCGAAGTAGCACTTTCAAAAAACATAAAAATTTGATACAAAGTTATATTTTTGTCATCTTAGAAAATCTTTTCGTTCAGGAACAATTGTCGGAAGCTCAACAGGAGGCGGACGATCTATCAAAGAGGGGTGGCAGCGCGTCCAACGACACCGCACACGCTAGACAACAGGTAAATAAAGAAAGATACGGACTAGAAGAACTATAATATAATTCTACTTTTTAATAATATAACATTTTCATTTGGATATTATCCAAATGAAAAAGAAGTGGTACGTTTCCGCCGAAATTAGACATGTTCGATTGTACAGGTCATTGAAACTTGCTATCCAAAAAATGAGCTAAGTCTGAATTCCTAATCTGAGTCGAAATCAAAACTAGATTTTTCGCAATAAAAAAGCTTGTAAAATGGTAAACACGATTTTCACCAAACTGGAAAACTCAAAAGTTTCAAGAAACTCGATTTTAGACCAGTGGAAATTGAAAATGTCATGACCTTCTAACTCAGGTGCTGCTCTGGAAAAGTCTTCTCCAACTGTTCGAAGCAAAAATGTCGGCAGTCAACGAAGAAAAAGATGGATTCAACTGAATTTTGTAGCAATCAGAAATTTTCTTCGTTTTTCATTGTGTTTTTTAGCCAAAGGAACTTCTCATCTGTGAAATTTCGATATGGTGCATGCAAACTCACGAAAGGGTTCCAGGCGTTTCAGTGCTTCAATCTATGTAATTTTTTGACCAACCATGAAAGAATCTCCTTGATAGCTTTCACGCTTTGCCAACCTTCCTCATAATTTTTTGTATTTCCAAGTATCCACCACAATGTTATTCAAAATCGAAAAGTCGCGTGTTTTTACCATAAAAACAGATAGTTTTTATGTGAAAATCGCATATTTCAAGAAAATTGGATCTCACTCTCATGATGTTAATGAGTTTTTAGAGCTGATGAAAATGGATATGGCCAAAAGAGAGAGAGAGATAGAGGGAAGAAGAGAGAGAGAGGAAGAGAGAGGGATGGGTAGGCTGACAGAAAAAGGCTAGTATTCTATTCTCAGATGGCTTTTGTTATTTGTCTTCGAAATCCTTTTATCTCATTCAAAATTTCCATGCTTCGATTTGCTAAACAACTCATGAACCTACCCAGCAAAACCCGTACTAGATACGGCGCAGCCAGGCGGTCGCCTATAATAACCAGCCGTCCAAAGATGATTTCAGTCGCTCTCCAGCTCCGTGCGAATTCGTATAATCGACACGGCGTTCATATGAGCGTACAGCGGAGGGATCCGTCCACAATTTACTATGTTATCACTAGTTGATTACTTTCCGGAACTGCACATTTTTAAAATTTACATTAGTATGTGGTTTTCCCAATTTTACAAGAATTTGGCGATTTCCCTCAAAAATCGCACATATTTTGGTTTTAAACTCTTATTACCTAGATTTTGAGGGAAACTCGATTCCTTACAAAACCACGTAAATTGTACTTTTTTAATAGTATTCACTCGATTCTCTCGCCCGGTCGAGAAAACATTTTAGAAAGATACTTAGAAACTCACCCAAATCCATATTTTAAAAACAAGCATATAATAATAAAAATAGCTCGAGTTTGGTCACCTGTCTTTTATTACTGTTATCATAATATGTTTTTGTAAGAAACCAAAATGTCACGAGTATAGTCACACAATATATCGTAAACACGCGAATTCGGTGTGAAAATACCTTGTATTTCGAGAAAGTTGTGTGCGTGTTGTCTGTTGTTGTTGAAAAACATTTTCAGGAATTGAAAATGGTTTCTCATCGGAATAATAAGGTTTCAGAGCTGATCAAAAATGAAGGTCCGGAAGTGCTCCACTAAACTTTCATACAAAATCTGCTTGTGATAAAATCGATATTTGATGATGGGCTAATCCTGATGTGCTAATACCTGATGCCGGAAGTGCTTCACTACACTTTCTCACTTTGGCATGTGGTAAAATCAAATTTGTTGTATCGTGGTAAAGTGCTGATCCTCACATGATATCACCATTTGTAGAAAGTGACTGAATCTTCTTTGTAGGTATACGTTAACAGAAATCTCGACCGAGAAGCATCATTATCAAACTACAAACACAGCGGGTTAGAGCACCATATACCGTAAATCTTGAATCTTAAATATCTTAAATATCTTATATCTCAAACAATAATCGATGGTTTATTTCTTAATGGTTCTGACAACCTTTTGTAAAGTAAAGAACCTGTTTATCCCTCTTGCCTTGTTTTGATAGTAGTGTGTGATTGTATTTTAAACGTAAATTATCTACTTTAGACTTGCAACCTGAATGTAACAGACAGCCTCTTGGAGGATAGCCGTTGTCTTCCTAGAAGACTCTTTTCCTCCAACTCCCAGCGCCCTTTTGACGCCAACAACACCTTCACACAACACACAGTGATACGGGAGAAAATTAAGACTTGTATTGTATTGTATTGTAAAATGCTTACTGTCGCTGGGAAGGAAGGAAAACTACTATTTTGGTGCAAACAAAGTACGCCTTTCGATTCACCGAAGCAATTAGCGCAACAATGGGTGTCGAACATAAATTAACACAATCAAATCTACCACGCTTTCATTGTTGTCATTCCGATTACACGAATGAAGATGTGTGAGAGAAAATGCGGTAGAAGGTGTATTCGCTCTGGGTGCTCAGAACAAGCGTCGTGGCGAAACAGTAAGCGTGGTACAGCGTGGCTGGCATAGACATTGATTTTTCCTCTCGTCCTCTGACTCTCCGGCGCCCGCATTGTCTAGGTTTGTTGCAATACAGTTTCGACCAAACACGAATTTGTGATTAACAGCCTATGGTCTGAGTAGGGCGAGTGCGCACTGTTCATCTAGCTCTGCACCGCCGTGTGTGTAGTTTGACCTCTGTCATATGTCAGATCGTAATACAAAAACTGTGCTGAACATACAGATCAAACTACAGTTCATGTACTCTCAGTTCCTATACTGTTATACTTCAACAATTCGCCATGAATTAACTCCTACAAGAGTTTATGAGCTTTCAAACTTCATTTCGTGCAATTTCATCATGCTCCAGGATACAATTTGCGTACACTTCTCTGTTTTGTTTGGTATGATACTTTTTATGTCTTTTTACACGAAAACGTAATGTTATTGAAACTTTTCCTCGGTGGGTGGAGTCTCAGAGCTGCACAGCAGTCTGAAGTATTGTTGAGAGTTCGACTATCTTCTTCGAAGACATATAGTACCGATCACTTCCACTGAGACGGCAGCGTGCCCATGACTATTTCTGGTTACTTTTCACATCTTTCAAGTTTTCAAGAAACTGCAAATCTCTGTTAGCGGTTGTTAAGTTTCATAACAACACATAAACGAACAATTGCCTTGGAATTCTCATGTTTTCTCTGAGAAATACGCATTCGAAAACCTTGGCACGATGCCAATGGGTCTCAACGGGAATGAAACGAACTAAAGCTCTCCATTGAGGTTGCACGCAGAAAAATTTCCGGGCGCCTGAACACAGTTTCGGGTCTAACTTCATCACATTGACGTTGAACAGTACACTTTTCATTCTCACTTAAATATGCTAGAAATATTGTCGGGTATACAAAAGTTGCACAATAATGATGTAAAAAATGTTTGTAAAATGTTCCTCAACGTCTTACGTGATTATTGCTTCACATTGTCAATTGTGTAATCGCGCGGAGCGCGAAGCGCTCTGCGTGAGTTGTCTTTGGTTTGGCCATTGCGGACTCGTTTTTTCCTTTCAATTAACAAAAATCTTCAAACATATTCTTTTTTTGAAAACTAAAGAGAGAGAACGTTAGAGAATCACGAATTGAACGTTGTGTGAAAATTTCAGCCAAATCGGATTATTTTCGCTTGAGTTATGGTTTCGTGTCGTTGTTGAAAAGTTCCGCCGTAATTCGTCCCTCGTCCCTCCTCCCTCCGATGTATAGCTCCTCATTGGCGCCGGGCGCGGGCGCCAATAGGCGCCAAAAACGACTATTGGAAAAACTATCGAACCGATTTAGCTGAAATTTGAAACATGAGTTTAAATGCAAAATTTAGCCTGTCGCTCCAAATATGAGATGTATAGCTCCTCATTGGCGCCGGGCGCGGGCGCCAATAGGGGCCAAAAACGACTATTGGAAAAACTATCGAACCGATTTAGCTGAAATTTGAAACATGAGTTCTAATGCAAAATTTAGCCTGTCGCGCCAAATATGAGATGTATAGCTCCTCATTGGCGCCGGGCGCGGGCGCCAATAGGCGCCAAAAACCACTATTGGAAAAACTACCGAACCGATTTAGCTGAAATTTGAAACATGAGGTATAATGCAAAAGTTAGCCCGTCGCGCCAAATATGAGATGAATACATCATCATTGGCGCCCGGCGCTGGCGCCAGTAGGCGCCAAAAACGGCAAAACACTATTTATCATCAACTAAAATGTTGAAAACTAATAGAAATTAAATATTTTGGTGGAAAGTGTGAAAGTCTTTTTCCAAAACTGAAATTTTCCTTCTGGCGCTCGAACCAGGCGCCAGATGGCGCCAAAACCCAAACTCACGACAGCGTCAATGGAATCGTCTGAAATTCGGTACACTAAATAACTATCACATGGCAAGTAAGATGCTCAATCTGAAAATCAGAAAAAGTTCTGTTGGCACTGTGCGCTGGCGCCAATTGGCGCCAAAGTTGGAAAAATATCAGCTGTCGTCAATCAAACTGTTTCAAGTTAACAGATATTGAATATTCCAATGTGAAATAAAGATCCATAAATTCAAAATCGAATTTTATCGTCTGGATCGGAACAGACGCCAAATGGCGCCAAAACAATAACACACGAAACTGACAATTGAATAGTTTGAATATTGCTCCAATCAGTAATTGACACATGTAGTGTGTACTGGTAGCTCAAAAACCTAGAAAATTTCGTTTCGTTCTGACGCCAGACGCGTGTGTCAATTGACGCAGGAATGAAAAAAAAAGTTTCAACGAAGGTTTTTGATGTGGTATTGGAAATAAGGCTATATTGTAAGTGAGTTGGTGTCTCTAATTGTAGATTTATGAATGCCGCCAATCCCCATCGCTTATCGCCGCTAAAAGCGGTGTACAATCAAAACAATAGCAAAATACCTCTGATATATGCCATACCTAAGTTACACAAACACCCTATCAAATGTAGATTCATTACAGGAGCGAAAACTAGCAGCATCAGAGAAGTATCTATCCAACTTCAAAGAATTCTAAAACATATAAAGAACCATTTCAAAGCATATTGTAATGTAATTGAACAAAGAAATAATATTAAACTATATTGGTCGATTGATAACAGTCTACAAATCTTAAATGATCTTAGAGACTTCAAACTAGATGATCACATAATATATTCAGCCGATTTCACTAGCCTCTTCACAAGTTTACCACATGATATTGTAAAAAAGGAAATCTCTAACTTACTAGATATATGCTTTAAGAATGCAGGTCAAGATAATGGGTATATCACAATAATCAATAATAACAGTTTTTATAGTCATGAATACACTAATAATCCACAAGGTAGAAGTTATTCTAAATCTACAATTAATAACATACTTTCTTTTATTCTTAACAATAGTTATGCTAAATATGGTAATATTATATATAGACAGAAAGCTGGAATTCCACAAGGTAACAATGCTTCTCCTCTTATAGCTGATCTCACGCTCTCTTCAATGGAATATTCATACATAATCAAAAATCAGAAGTTATTTAATAAGCACAACATTATTAGTTATAGATATATGGATGATCTTCTACAATTGTATAAACCTATGACTAATTATGATATAACTAAAGTTTTCAAAGATATTTATGATATTTCTCTAAATATAGAACAAACGAATATAACTCATATACAAAGCAGTTTTCTGGATTTAGACATCTCTATAGAGAATGATTCTGTAGTTACTAAACTATTCAATAAAACGGATGAATACACCTTTAGAATAAGAAGATATCCTCATTTCTCTTCTCTTCCAACTAGTATAGGCTTGAACACTATTACTGGTGAAATAATAAGATTCAGTAGATGTTGCAGCAATTTCCAAGATTTCAATAACAGAATACTCAAATTAATCAGAGATTTCGAATATAATGATTACCCTATGCTCATCATAATAAATAGAGTCATGAGAGTAATTCAAAATAATCCACTAGTTCGTTATAAATATGACAAAAATTATGTTAATAAGTTAAAACTAACTTTAAAAACTATACTGAAAGATGATCTTTCAAATTCACTATTAGATAGGAAATGATTTAGTCGGCTACTACGGTATATATATAGATCATCTGACCTGTGCGTTAGATCAAATTCTTGCTATATAAGGACACCAAAACATGCAATAACCATGTTACCCTCTCACTACATCAGGGTTCTACAATTTATTCTGTACGTCAGAGCAATACGGATCAGGTATACTAGTTTTCATATGTATAGTTCTGTTTAAGTTAACTTAACTCAAAGTAACATATTTATATTTTAATTTTGTAATATTAGTTTAACTAAAATACATGTTACATGGTCAGGGGACTTATCTACTGATGAGGCCTCGGCCCCTGACCTCACACACCGTATAGAGCATAGAGGCCGAAACGGTGTCTAGATTACTTAATCAATAACATGACCTAATATGTTTTTTAACTTTAAGAAAGTACATACTATCCATATCCCAATTTGGCATATTGTACTTAATCATATTAAAAACTTATAGAAATTTAATAATTCTCAATAACTTTTGTTTACTAAACTTGATTTATCCAATAATACTTACTCTAATGTCAATCGGAACGTTTAGCGTTTTTGTTCAGTTGTTGATAGTCACAGAGCCAGTAACCTGCGTTATATTACAACATCAGCAATTTTATGGTCTGCATTCGGCTTCGTGCACACACAAAACTGAGATTTCCATAATGATATAATGAGTTCACAAGGTCCACTCTGTGAATAGGCAAAATAATATGAAGTTGTAGGAGTACAACTAGCAAAAAAAGGACAATTAGTAAAAAGTGGGGGAACCAACAAATGTGTGAGTTGTGTTTGGTTCGACCTCGATATCAGCAAAAAGTGAACGATACGAATTGCTGTGATACTGTAGCAGAAGTATTCTGCAAAAATAGAACAATACAAATGTTGCACAATGGTTCACAACGCACGCATGTCGTCAAAGTACACATGAAATACCCTTCGGCAATTTCTGAAATATCATGCGGGCTTCTTGAACCATTGTGCAACATTTGTATTGTTCTATTTTTTGCAGAATACTTCTGCTACAGTATCACAGCAATTCGTATCGTTCACTTTTTGCTGATATCGAGGTCGAACCAAACACAACTCACACATTTGTTGGTTCCCCCACTTTTTACTAATTGATCTTGTGTTTTGTAAACCCACATATCCTTTGAAGTGAGACAGTTCACACGACATTAACACGTTTGCGTGTGGTCTAGATTAGTTCCTGAAAATAAACGGTTTTCCGAAACATATTCCATATACACAAATATCACTCCCAAGCCGAGCGAACTTTCTTATTACTACTTTAGTTGTTATCAATGTTCTAAAACAGAGGTTGGTGTGAAAGTAGAATGCCGAACAATCAAAGTCTCATTCTTCTTTTACCCTCTCCCTCCTCTCTACTCCCAAACTCTTCCAACTCTTTTCCCTAAAATACCATGTTTCGTCTGAATCAATAAATTGTGTTATGAAATCATGATTTCAAATTCATTAATGCTGTCACTGAATTTAGAATGATGTACACTACCAGTGCATCGTTATAAATTCCAATCAGAACCTCCGAAACTTTTGCGAAATGCTCTTTCCAGGACGACAAATATGGAATTTGAGCCAGTGTCTCAAAACTTCACTATAAAACTACCGGGTTTAGTGGTAAACCACACGTTGAACGCAGTTTTTGGATTTGTTTTCGGCCTATTCAACATTCCTCTTCTCGTCACTCTTCTCAGCACGAAGAGCTTCAGAGCCAAATACTTTGTGAGTTTCTGTTGTAAAGAAACGGTTGTTTTGTTCAGGTAATGTGATTGAGTTAGTTCACATCACAACGGAAAATAACGTGAGTGTGCATCATCCTTGCATGTGTTTGACGCGGTACAGGAACTATTAGTTTGTGAATATAAAACATGTTAGATAGTCGCTTTAGTCATATAGAGTTGTTCCGAATATACACACTGAAATTACACATATGTTGTTCTATAGGAGAGTTTCATGAACATGCAATCGACTTTCATTAGTTTTCCATCAGTTGAGGGTGATAGTCCCTTGAAAAAGAGATACTAAGTAATAATTTAATTAGAAGCGTGCTCTAAACCCTCGTAGTGATGCATCTTGACTACTATTGGGGTGGAAACATTATGGAGCGGACGAAAACTCTTTCCATAACATCACACAACATCCGGTGAAGAATTCATAATTTCGGTCAGAAGATGATGTACCGGAAAACAAAAGGAGAAGGAGATCGATTTCTAGGCAAAACCAGTGTTTCAGACCCTTATCGTTCTGTGTCTGGCAGATTCTTCCAACTGTATTGCCATATTCCTCATGGGTATCAACCGAGTAACCCTGTACTCTAATGTCATTTCAACACTGTCGGTACCCGTGCGAACCAGTTGGGAATGCGCCATGGAACCTTGGTTGTGGTTCCGCGGGATAGGTGAACAAAAACAACAATAAACACAAACACTTCTCGAAATCGTTTTTCCAGCTACAAAATCAGGGCACGTCTGTGTGTTAAATGACAGAATTTGAGTAGAAGGTTGTAGTTTGCTCACATGACTTTGATTCAGTACAACGTGCTCGAGCGCACAGAGATCAAACAACAAATACATCAGACTTGTGCACAACAACATTCTTCAATTGTCTTTTGTAGAGCGTCTTCTGTAAATGAAACACCAATCACACTCTTCAAATGTCCGAGCCCATAAAACGTGGTTAAGTCAAACGCTCTACATTTGGCCGTCGTGTTTTCCGTTAAATATAAAAATATTCGTCTAGATACTATTATGAAACTCAATTTGCTCTTCATAGGCGTAATCATCATTCAGCGGTCCACAACGGTTTGACAAATCCTTAATATTCAGGTGACCTCTGGCCCCCAATGGTGCAGGTCATAATGGGACTCGAAAAAGGATTCGCCGTCTTCCTTCCCACTCACTTCAAGAAACTGGAAGGATTACGCACAAGGTGAACGCCAACGCCCCGTCCAGTTTCACTGTGTTTCTCAGTTTTGCTGTATACCATGGATACTCAGTTTTACGGATACCAAACACTTCCCTAGTACCATTAGACCAATTCTCGCCTCAAACGACAATAAATTGTCCACACTGCCACTACGCGCTACGGTCCTTCCGGTATTTTACAGTTTGTCAGGGATCATAATAACGTATAGATCATGGATAATGAATACTTAGGGTTGTACGTGAATCATCTGTCGTTTGAGAGTGTACCAATGTAGTTTTCTATTAGTTCAATGTCACCAATATAAACAAAACGTTACATTCCAGAATGTGTATGGCTGCGATTTCCGTTGTGTATGTGCTCATAGTCATGATATCTGGATTCACAGCGTCTTGGCAAAACAAGGACGAAAAGGTAGTTAGTCAAACATACTAAAAACGCTTTGTGAACCGTGTCGTTCAGGGAGTTGTAGTAGTATTGAGCCACCAAAAAAACTCGAAAAGAAAAACAGAAAACGCAACGACGTATTCAGTAGTTTTCATGTAACATTGCCTATAACAACAGGACTTCCACTTACCAGGATTTCAGCTATTATAAACTTGCGGAAGGCTTTTAAACGTATCAACTCACCTCTATGATGACAGAGTTTGGAAATCATCCATCAAGTGCTCAGGCGTGAAACAGTTCAAAGTAACAGAGCAGAATACAACGAACATTGAGAAGTTTGCTGTAAAATCCAGTTTTAGGCCAAGTACTACTGCGGCAGAAAGGCCGCGTTCTCTGCCGAGTACGGTCAATACATCTATCTGTCAAATATCATCTGCTACTCATTTGGTGTAATCGTATGCGGTCTGACCTACTGGAAGTGCACTCGAATGAACACGCAGAAGTTTGTTTTACGAGTTCATTGACTTTGAAGACTTCAAAACACGTCTGCTAAAACATCCCGGCACCTCCATCCCATACTGCGTTCCGTTAAAGGATGACGATTATGTGATCCAATTTCAACGCTTCAGTCCTTTGAACTGCAATCTATTTTTCAATTGCAGTTCAAAGTGACTTACGCGCCGAAATTGGAGCACATAATCGTCCTACTTTAAACGTGCTCTATTTCTCTGCACTTACCACCCCCCAAGATACAAATCACGCGGAACAGTGAGGCAAATCGAGAGACGCAGCCAAAGATGAACCTGCCTTCTAGAAGACGAAATTCGGGGTTGTTCACTGAAGTACTCGCTCGTTTTTTGAGCGCGTTTGGAATCTCCACATAGCTCACGGTTGTAGCAAAGTTTTTCATGTTGTGGTCAAGTAGTCGCCATTTTTCCTATAAAGACAGCAGAGGGTTCAATTGATTGAGCGATGCGGGGCGAGCGGTCGTTGATCATCTGCCAGCGATTGAGAAAGTGAGTAGATCAATGATGTGCAGACGGACTGGCCGCTCGCCAAACCCCGTTCCATACAAAATCGATGGTACGGTGTCCACAATGGTTTGAAAATCCCTATACATCTAAAACTGTTCTATGTACACGTAAAAACATGACACGTAGTAATCGAATGCGTTACGTGTTGGAACTCAAACATGATCAAACATGTTCAACACGGAGAGAAAATGTGTGTGTTGGTTGTACGCAAATAACATTGTATCCTTTTTGATCGCATCTCTCTTCCAGTAACTCTACCATGCAACGAGTCCGTTATGCATTGGTCATTTGCATCTTTTCCACTGTTTTGGTCTCGATTCCGAATGGTATTTCAATGCTGAAGCAGTACATTTCGGTAGGTCACAGAACAATTTTTGATCAATTTTTGGTCAGGACGAAATTTTCATCGAACTTTTTGTTGTGGATTGGTAAAACCCGAGAAAAATCATCTGACAGTTGCTGGTGCATTTTACAACAAGTCTCCAGCCGACCGAGAGTCTATCATGTAAAGCATCTGGAGGATCAATAGAAATTTGAGAGGATTTGGTCGGATTGTCACTTACACAGTAGATGTATAACTACTTATTGGAGAGTGATCAACGTATTCATATCTTATTACAGACAGCGTGAAGCATTGTCCAGTATTGTAAATTGCATTCTTTGTAGATAGTTTTCATTCTGGCTTGACTGGTCTCTTCCTTCCTTCCTTTGTAGTTGTTCTACGCACTTGATTCTTTGTAGAATATAAACGAAAATTATTCAGATTGCCGATGTGATCGCGAAGCCAAGTGTATATGCGTCCAGTTTCAATTCAGGTGAGTACTAAAAAACAAGATAAAACCGCAAATAAAAAATGGAACACTCGTGTTTTCACTCTTAGAGTATGGAGTTTCGTGGGCGCATCCTCACGATTTTGCATTTCCACCATTTCTCATATTTTTGAAGTAAAACTTCACCTCCATTTTTGTCTTTTGTCTCAAATATTTCCACTTTTACACATTCCACTGCCTCTGGGAAACCTAATTCACTTCCTCTGTTCTAGGAATCAACCTGTTCATCTACCTGGCACTCAGCACCGAGTTCAGACAACGCTTCTTCCAACTAACGAGAATTCAGAAACAGGGAACAGCTGTGGTATCCACCGTCACCATGAGCAAGAGCAGATTCACAAAGACCAACTAGATTGTTTTCAACCCCCCCCCCCCTCTCCTGATCTTTTTTTTTATTCTCCATTTATCCCTCTCTATTTGTCCTTTTCTTGCAGTTTATGTATTCCTTTCCAACTCTGCTCTTTCATATGACTATTATTCTGCATAGCTCTGCACATTTTCAGTTCAACTACACACACCTTCTCCGTAATTGTAATATTTTAAAACTTGTTTTAATAGACAAAAATAAAATGGTTTACCGTTTTCGAAAATTACGAATTGTGATGGGAACACAGCTTATGTGACAGAAACTCGCTGAGATACAGAGAGAACTCCAAAAACAACCGATGTAGATTCTATTGTAATCAAAGGAGGAACCTTTCATCCCCCATCGTTTTCTTCATCCCCCATCGTTTTCTCGCCCCGAGCGGCTGCAAAAACATTCGCTCTGAACGATGACTAAGCGCCCCAACCCTGAGTCTCCAACTTCAGTAAAAGCAACAGTTACTGAGGAGTTCTTAGTCAAGATGCAAGAAAATTATGCTTCTCTCCTAGAAGAGATCAAGTCCATCAAGAATGATCTTTCTACCATGCGTTCCACCACCATCGAAGCACCTGGCTGGTTCCAAGAGAAAATGTCAACTAATCTCAAAGGAGCGGCAACCAAGGACCCATCCATTTCTTCTCTGGCCTATTCGAGCTTCCTAATCCGTGAAGCGGCCAAAGCAACAGAGAAGAGTTTCAATGCTGTGATCGAGAAATTCGCAGATACTATCGATCGCAAAAACGACATCCATGAAGTTCTCCCATCTGACCGCAAGCTCATTGACGCCATATGTGAGAAAGGAAGCCTAGTAAAACCAGTCTCATTTTGGCGCCAACCATCGAAGAATCCCAAAAACCCTCGAGTAATAAAGGTTCATTTCGAAACCACAAAAGACCGCAACAACTTCATTTTCAACTTCCGCAAAAACCTTCCCACCCTCCCTGATCAACCTCGTCTGCCCACTTGCCGTCGTGATATGACCGTGCCCGAACTCGATCTACTCTATTCACTGCGAAAACAATGCTATGCTGCCAACTCCCAGATAGGACAAATGAAGTACTACGTTAGAGATCTGGATATTTCCGAGCTAGCTGTTCCTCGCCCACTCAATGTACCGAATCAGTAGGTTTTGCATGGGGAGCTACCCAACCTCTCTTCTAACTCTATCCCTAGTCCTATAACTTCTCTCAAATGTCTCCTTTCGAATATAAGATCAATTGCATGTGAAACCCGTATAAAACTTGTAACCGAGCACTGTGACAGTTTGAATTTTGACCTTGTACTGCTTACGGAAACTTTTCTACAGTATTCAACAATGCCAAACTCCATTACAAATTCTGACAAATACAATTGTCTCCGTTTTGACCGAGTTACTAATCAACACAAGCGCTGTGGTGGAGGCGTCCTTCTGTTCTATAAACCTCACTTGAAAGTAGTTGAAAAGGATATCTCTATTGTCAGTCATTATTCCAAGCATTTCTGTGAAATTCTCTGTTTTGACTTGCATACAAACGCTGAACAGTTTCGATTCTTTCTAGTATACCGCCCGCCTGACACCAATGCTACTCAAACCAAATTTCTTTGTAACCATATCGAATCCTACTTTCTTCCTAATGAGAACAATGTTGTACTTGGTGACCTTAATTGTCCAAAAGTGGACTGGCAACTAATGACATCACCCTCCGATCAGAGTCAACGAAATTTTTTCCACTTTTGTCTAGAAAATAACATGAAACAACTTGTGAACTTTCCTACTCATGAATCCCACAAGGGTACCAAAACTATTCTCGATGTAATTCTGTCTCAGCGAAATGATCTAATATTTAGATGTGACTCATCTCCTCCTTTGCTCAACAGTGATCATTCATCAATAGATTTTGATTTACAGCTGTCATACGACGGCATGTCGTATCAAAATATTACACATAAAAATGTGAAGCTCATCAATTTTGCGAAAACAAACTTTGCGAAAGTAAATGAAACCATTGCGAAATTCAACTGGGAGGTACAATTCAGTCATTTCTCATCATTGCAAGGAAAGTATGATCATTTCTGTAGGCTAACGGAAGAAGTGGTCAGAGATAATACCCCTGCATGGTCAAACAAACCAAAACCCATACTACCGCTTTCTATTCGGAAATTGTTAGGTAAAAAACGAGAGGCCTACAAAACATGGCACACATCAGCTCACAGCAAAACACAATATAGGTCGATTACTAAACTCCTGAGGAAAAAGTTGACTGCATTGAGACTGAAAAACGATCAAAAAGTACTGGAATCTGGAAACGCAAGAACATTTTTCAATCACTTGCGTAGATACATGAAACCTCCAGAAATCATTCCCCCTCTGCGCTCAGATGATGGCAAAGTTGCTTTCTCTGATCTGGAGAAATGCAATCTATTTGCAAATCAATTCTCATCTGTGTATGAGATGGACACTACCAGTACTTCTGACTTGGACCGATTTGAAATGCCAGTTTTTGACACTAAAATTTTTGATGTTTCATTTGAACCCCACACTGTTTACAAATACCTCAAACAACAACCATCCAAAACCACATTTTCTGCAGACTTTCTCAATCAGCTTGTTTTGAAAAAATGCGCACTATCTCTTGCATACCCCCTCTCACTCATATTCACAGAGTCCTATGAAACTGCTGTCTTGCCTAGCCAATGGAAAGTATCCTATGTCACTCCCGTGTACAAAAAGGGGCCAAAATGCACAGCGGATAACTATAGACCTATTTCAATCACTTCAGCCGTATGCAGAGTTATGGAAAAAATGATAGCTTTTCATATCAGAACTAAATTTAATAACCGTTTTTCACCCAATCAATTTGGATTTATAGAAAAAAGATCCTGCAACCTAGCGTTATTGAACTCCATTGATTTCTGGAAAAGAGAAATACATAAGAAAAAATCAGTTGATGCTATTTATTTTGACTTCAGAAAAGCATTTGACAAAGTGTCTCATTCTAAACTTTTATTTAAACTCAAATCTTTTGGTCTAGATGACAAAATGGTTCAATGGTTCAACAGTTTTCTCACTGACCGTACATCGTTTGTAAGAATGAATAATACTCTGTCTCAAAAATCTTTTGCCGTCACTTCTGGAGTTCTTCAAGGAACTGTCACTGGTCCTTTATTGTTCCTAATTTATATAAATGATTTATCAACTACTCTGCACAGTCGCCAAATACAACATTGTTTTTTCGCTGATGATCTAAAAATATATGGTTCTGATCCAAAAGTCATTCAAGACATCATTAACATAGTACATGATTGGTCTGTGCATTGGCGTATTCCTCTCGCAGAAAACAAAATCAATGTACTCCATCTTGGCGCAAAAAATGCAAGAGAAAAGTACTACATCAATGGAAAATCAATTGAAGCAAAAGAAGTGATCAGAGATCTTGGAATCATGATTGACGAAAAGTTGAATTTTGAATCTCATATTAATCAACAGGTTGCCAAAGCTTCAGCGATTTCTACAAAAATAATTCGGTCCTTTTCTTTCTGCACCCCAAATGAGTATATGGCATTGTTCAACACTTATGTTTCTCCTATACTTCTTTACTGTTCTGAAGTCTTCAATCCAGCGTTAAACTCTAGGTTATCCTTAGTATTAGAAGGACCACTCAGAAGATTCACGGCCTCAGCGTTTCAAAAATGCCATGTTCAGTACGATTCATACACAGATCGCTTGAACCAATTGAATGAGAAACCGTTTTATTTCAGACGTGTTAAAAATGATTTGTTACAGGCTTACAAGATAAAGTCGGGCCTATCCCAACTACCCACCGTTCCATGGAAAAACAGTAACCTCCCGAGGGATAGGCATCGACTTGTATTGTGTGATAAAATATGTGATAACAATTGGTTTTTTCCGAGAGTTGTAAAATTGTGGAATTTGATAAGTAGAGATATTGGTAGATTGGAAAATATTAATCAGTTTAAGACCTATCTAGACGTTATTGATGTAGCTGTTTTATTTGAGAACATTCCATATGCGCTTCAATAGATGATGCGAGAAATCAACTGTTTCTCTAAAAAGCTCCCCTCAATCCGAAGATGAGAGAGTTATGCTCTCATCCCTTTGGGGACTCAGTTTATTCCTAACATCTTGTAAAACTTCTTGTTCTATGTTTTATATATGCAGGAATAAATAATAATAATAACCTAATAAACGTCTCACCAAGCAGACTATAATTGGAATTCATCTGATGCCAAGCTACCATTCAAACATTTTACTGCCTCGGTCTAGCAACAGGAGGACACTGAAAATGACGGCATCACCATCGAATGAACCAATAAAGCCGGCAACTCTGCTGAAATTGCCACAGTTACACATAAAGTGGTTGCAAAAACACAAAATGAAACAAAGAGTTCTATAAAGATTTTTGAAAAAAAAAACTCTAGTTTTGAAATTTTCTTCTTATTCCGATGTTCACTTCTTGATTTTTTTCAGCGCGTTCACTTAATCACAACCTTGATGTCTTATTCTTCTCTTCCCGCGTTCGTGGCGTTTTGCTAAACATTACAACTTTCACTTTTCATACGAATTGAACAAAACGAAACGGAGCATTTAGGAAACCAAACCCGAGAAGCATGATTTGATGATACGTAAGAAGCGTCTCACCATCCATCTCGAACTCTTTTATTTAGGAGTAGGACCAAGCTCAACATGCGCTACTACAAAAAGCCCTTTAATCTTTGATGAACACCACCTCGTGACAAAGCAACAAGAAAAAAAAAATTAAATCTGAAATAAATAAAGTGATCAACGCCTCAACACGACGTAAAGTAACTGAATGAATAACATTGTTAACCAATCAACATGTATTAAGTTGTTTACATCTGTGTTATTGTTTACATTTATTCCGTATAAAAGATGTTCAGTCTGACGGGGTTTCATTTTTCTATTAGCATCATTCGATTCTGCAAATGCTACTCTTTCAATTCATTTTGATGACTATTTCCTCCTCGCCGGCTGATAGCTTATCTTCTTCTTCCATCACCGTGAGTACATGCATAAAGATAACTGAAGAGTTATAAAAAAAAGGAAATTGGTATATAAAACTTAAAATAAAACTTGTAAACTACCGTTTCGTGTTTCCAGTCGTTCGAACTGAGTAACAATCGCATATGTAAAACCCCGTCGTTTGAAAATGTTTCGAAGGAGCCCTGTTTTTCGTCTTAGAGCAGAATGTGTGTCTGACAACACTATATTGTTGTTGAGATGACAGCTGAAGGGGTGTAGTCGATACGGTTCAGGAATTTAAAACTTTCTCTCTGAGGCACGTGGCGTTATATTTGCCGCCCAGAGAAGGGCGTGGGTGTACTGTATATGTCACTTTGTGCTGTGTAAGAACACATGCATACGCCCACTTGGTGTAGTGGTACGCATGCGCGGCCTACGAATTTTTGAGCCCGGTTCGAGTCTCACATGAGGTATATATTTCATAAACTTGAAACAAACTATACAGAATATAAATAATGCTTCTGTTAATTCAGGTACTTAGCTGTGTGTTCCTTGTCGGAATAATTTCTCCGGGTGCCGCAAACAAATGTATCACGGGTGGCGAGTATCTCAGAATGGGCAAGAATATTGCTCCGGTAATAACAACTCGACCCGAAAATAGAATACTACAGGTAGTTCATTTTTGTTTCCGTAAACTGGGTTCAGAGAAACTTTTCTCTCTGTGGTTACCTGCAGATTTTCGATGTTTTGAAAAATCGAATCGTGTCTTCCGGAACCGAATGGTTCGACCTAGAGCCAAAGCAAATTGGCGATAATGAGAATGGAACCTAACCAATTTGTTTGACGACGTAACTGTGATCAGGGTTTGGTCCGGTTTCGCTTCGGGTAGGTACGCGAGCGATTCGGTTTCTTTCCAAATCACTTGGTTAAAATTTGGTTTAGCAATCGAAGATGGTGTGCTTAGAGGAAGCTGCCTAGTTGAGAAATATTGACAAGGATGGGAAACTTGGACAATAACCAATTTTGGTTTTTGCAGGAGGTCGGGCCTAGAGTTTGCGGATTTCGAATCACAGGAGATTTTCCAATCACTGGCCCTTGTGGCACTGAATACACTATCAGCTTTGAAGCAATACAACTGCAAAAGGAGGTATCGATTACGAGAAGTTAGGATATTGGCCGTGTAAAACAAACATAGTTTGATAGAACAGTCAGTCATATTTATTCATGTCAGTGCCACCCACATACATCTCATTTGATTATATAGTTTGTACCGTTCTGGAACTGAATAAACCGTATTTAACGGACAGTCTAACGAAATTAGGTTACATCACGGAACTCAATGTGCAAATACCGAAAGTTCTACCCAGACTTTGAAGATACTCATTACTCAATAACAACTACACTATTCGCAAGAAGCCACCGAAGTTATAGTTATATGCTATTTTGCGAAGCGTGGTAAAAACCCGATATAGAGTCAAATATGAAGACATTTTAGACGATGGATGACATTTTTGCAGCTTTTATATACCTCCTCATCGCATTTATTAATTTTCAGGCGAAACCGTTTTGTTCGTTTTGGTCGGACCATGCAATATGTGTCTGTGATTTCTATGGATGTAATTCAGTAACTGGTTCCCTATATGTAAGTTATGGTTCTGTGAACATCTAGTTTTACTGAGCTGTAGTAAGATGCGGACACCGCAGAGATAGAAAATCACCAATAATGAAGATGAGAAGAACCTTTTAGCTACCAACACAGCAGGGTGAAATTTGATTGGGTGTCTGCTTAAAATGAGTCAATAGGATTAGCAGTTCTGATCTAATTTTGTTAATGTATAAGACTCATAAAAATTAAGATCATATTGTTCATTTCTCTCTATGAAAAGCAGATCATATTACTTCTACGGTTGAGTTCCAAAATCAAATTTTCGGTTCTTTCTACACAGGACAAAGTTTTTTGACAAGTTAATTGAATTTTGAGTTTTCTGAGTTTTTCAGGAGTCTGCACTTAAATCATTTGTAAATTGGCGCAACGAAAACGTTAATAAGATTCCTGGTGAGCAGTACACTGCTGGCTACGCCACCACGTTAGTTTGTTACAACGTTTCGTCAGTTAAACAATACTTTTCTCAGGTATTTTGACATAGTTTCCAATACTTCTAACGTTATACTTTTAACGTGAAGGCTCTTGTTTTCGAAAAACGAGTTATGCGTGGTTTTCTAGATGCGCTTATCTTGTGCATTCAAAAATGTGGTCATAGATCGTATGTTTCACGGTGATGGTTAGGTGCACAAAATTGATCATGGGAAAATTGAAGTATCGCCCCCCACTTTAGTTGGGTCCCCCCCCGTAGCACTTCAACCCACCCAAGCTGAAACCTGAAAATCTAGGAGAGGGGGGGGGTCAAAATTCAACTTCGACATTTACTATTTACCCCCCACCTGGATCGGCGGGGGGTAGAACTTCAATGGTGGGGGGTCAAACTTCAACGAGTGGCGGGCTGAACTTCAATACCGGAAATGTTTACTTTTTACCCCCCACCGTCAAACTTTTGTATTGCAGGTGATAAATTGAATTATAACCCCCCGGTGGGGGGGTCAAACTACAATTCCCCAAACGCAATACAAATTCAGAAAGGTGGGGGGTAAAAAGTCAATGTTCCCTTGATCATCTACTAATCGATACTAAACGGCTAGTAGTCGTTTGATCGAACCGCTTCTAGCGGTTCAGTCAAAATCACTAGCAGCTCAGTAGGACATTACTAGCAAACATAGTAGTAACTTTTATCATTTCACATACTCGGGGTAGATGTTTAGTGGCCGTTCAATAATACAACTTGATAGCCATTTGCTGCTATCAAATCACTACAAAATGGCTACTAAATGGATTCTGAACATCGTTCATGCCTTGAACCATTACTATAGTTCGTTTCATTCCACTGAGACCCGTCGGAATCGTGCCAATATTTTGGGATGACTATTTCTTAGAGCAAACATAATTATTCCAGGAAATTTTTCAGTCACGTGTTCTTATGGAACTGCAGAACCGCTAACAGACATTTGCAGTTTTTTTAAACTTCAAAGTGATCAAAAATAGCCTAGAATGTCCATTGGCCCGCTGACAAGTCTTAGTAGGAATGACCGGAACTATATATGTTTGGTAAAGGGTTACTGGCCATCAATTGTCTATGGATTTCAGAAAAAGTGCGGAGAAAACACTGATAGATAAACTTTCAACTCAAATCACTAATGTTTTTTAAGATCTGAACCTGATGCGGATTGGCAAACTGAATGTCTTCTCTACAACTTACGACTGTATCTTTCCCCAATAAGTACGTTTTCAGATCAATTATTTTCGTTTTCGGAACAATGCAACGCAACATAATGTACATGAGAAGTTTTTAGATGCTCGACCTATGAGGGCTCTTCCCCAAGCTCGGCAATTTCGTAACAATTTTCATGGTTTGACCAACGAGATGAAACGGAAATTCCCGACGTAGGTAGTTTTTCTGTTTTGCAATTCCATTAAAGACCAGTTAGAATTATTATCAACTTTATCTGACATTGATTTCTTGCACCATAGCAACTTGCCTCGGTGGTGAGTAGTGTAGAAATCGTATTCACTGGTAGTAATTAGTGTACTTTATGTTTTTCTGTTGCAATAATTTCAACTGGTGGTTAAAACCGCATTCTACTATAAATCGAGTTTTTGTACATCGAAAAATTCAAACAGCTCGGAGACTTGTCTGAATGTCTGCACTGTCGGGCAACAATCAGGCGAACATGATAATGATAGGTATAAAAATATTTTTATTTTTACAAATACAATCAAGACAACAACATGTAGTATTCGTAGGGGGTCCGTAGGGGGTCCGTAGATGAGGCACTAGGCATGGGTGAGCTTTATTACCAGCTCACGCGGTCCGCCATGAAGATACAGCGCCGAGTGGGATCATCAAACGCTGACACCGTAGCAAAGTCATGCGAGTGGTTAGCTGAACTTGATCGGAAACCTGATCACACTCATGTTTGGGCATAGTGTATAGTCTGTTTCACCAATCGCTGTACTCCTGCAGTAATTCGTCAATTATTCAGGAGGGTGTTTTCTAATGAAAAAGTATTTACTTTGGTTTCCATTTTTCAGAGTAAGTAGTAGTAAACATGCAGAAGACACTATCAACATTTTGAGGCGTTCTGTTTGCGCTAATATAGTAAACTTTGACCTGGAAGTGTTAGCAGATTACTGTAGAGGGTTATAAGTGGGTGGAACAAACTATAGGTGACCTAACTGTGGAGGAGGTAATGACCAGAGGCCGTATGCATGAGACATCCCGGGCCGGGTTGGGATGCTATCCCGAGCTGAATTGGCCGGGAAATAGCTCGGGATAGCATCCCAACCCGGCCCGGGATGTTTCATGCATACGGCCTCAGATCGTTCAGCTCAAATGTGTCCTTTTGATGAGACTTTGCTACGGTGCCTGGTATATTGAAGGCTAGCGCGCAAAAAACCAGTCGACTACTCGGCCACAATAAAATCGGATTATCGAACTTATTTCTGTCCGTTATATTGGGGTGATTTGCGAGCAGGCTATTTTGAGCATCGTACACGACATTTTCATCGGTGCTATAGTGCTCACATTTCCCAACTGGACTCCTTGGCAGCGTGCCAGAAACTTTGGAAGACTGTTATTCAGAGAAAACATGTAATATACAGAAAGTTTCCCTTTATACGAACTATGACTAAGGGGAAGAACCCCTCACATAAATTTCCATTGTTTTGAAGTATTTCAAAATCTTCAAAAACTGCTTTGAAATTTCATTGGCAAGCTGCCCAAGTCTGTTGGGAAATGTGCGAACTATATTGCTTTGGCCGTTTTTCTGTGAAAAAAGAAAAATAGACCAAAAGTAATACTTTTTTCAATTGCATAGGATCGGAATGTTATTGGATTTGTTACTACTTTTTTTAAATAGTGAGCAAATCGTGCGGCATCCTCGAGTTTCTGAGCACCCGGTAGCACAGAAAACTAGTAAAAAGTCAGGAGTGACTCTAGAGCACATCAAGGCACTATTAAACAATTTTCAGAATGTTTCCTGACCTAACCGCCGTGAGAAGATTGAAACAAGAAGGCATCACTACCACTACCACGGCAGCACCAACGACAACTTCAACTGCTCGTAGTAGACGTACTACCAAAGTTCCGCGTGGTAGTTCGGATAAAAAGGCATCCGAAGGGTTCCCCGTGATCCACGTTGTTGGTGCAGTATTAATCACAATCGTTATTATTTTTGGCGTCATCTTTCTGGTGATGTGTATCCGGAATCGAAGGGCCTGGGCGGTGAGAATCATTTCACACTTTCCGTTACACTGATTTCATAATAGAAGAGACTCTCACGTTAATCACCCAATGTTTTCCTTTTTCATGGTAGAAAAACTCTACCGTTCATCAAGCAATCATTTCCCGAACTAAAGCACACTCTCTGAAAAACCGTTGCAACTTAAAATACCGGACTCGCCAATTTTGAAACTTAACATGTAGGGTTCAGCCAGATGTCGCCTGTACTGTTTGAAATTCATAAGGAGATGCAAGCTAATTCGATCAGTATTTAAGCCTGCATCTTCTCCGGTATTTTAAGTTGCACGCGTTTTCACAGCTGTGGTGTTTTGGCATACGACGCACCGATCAATTCACATAATAAGCATTTCATCAGGCGGCGTAGCAATCGTTCAAAAACCTCATGAGCTTACCTCATGAGCTATTCGCATTAGCTTCCCACGAGATTCTATTGATTGTTATGCTACAACATAGCACGTGTATAAGTAGCTCATGAGGTATCTCATGAGAAACTCAGATGAACTTCTCGTGACATTGGATGGATTGCTACGCCGCCAGATTTGATGTTCGTATGTTCATGTCATTTTACGAATGACATGAACATCCAATTGTAGACTAGAAAACTTACACAACTATTTTCAGGTGAAAAAGGGAGCTAGAGTGGGTGTGGTTGTTCTGGCTGATCAGGTAGGTCTTGTTAAAGTTACTACCTGTGATATTCATTTGGTTAGGGAATGGATAGGAAGTTTTCTCACACCTTTTCTTGAAGTAAGCTTAACTTTTAGGAAATCAAAAATGACAAAGAGAAAGATAGCTAAACTTCAGTCAGAAATTCCGGTCTGACAACTGGTAATATGTGTTTGCATAATGCATTGGTGATTTGCAACATGTTATCTGCCTTTTTTTCGTGCTCCTGGACTATAGTCGTCGCCAACGGAAAGATGGGAGGATACTGTATATCTCCATTTCCGCTGTGTACCCACACATGTGTTCGATTCCAAAGCATGCCGGTTTAGTGCTCTAACAGCGCAGTGGTTAGCGCCGTGCTACCAATATTTTTCTCGTAGGTTCGATTCCGGTGAGAGACGGACATCAATAAATTTGGCCCCCACTATAAATTATCTCTTCCAGAAAAACGTTCTTCTTGCCATGAAAAACAGTTTCCATGCCGTGGTGGCTAGAGTTGAAGAGGCAGATTATCCGTATCATGAAGGAGATCGCGAAGCGCACAGGTTTGCCTATCTTCATATTATAGAAGTCAATATTTCAATATTTATGCAACACATTTATGTACTCGACACATAGTACAAACATGAACTTATGCATTACATGCTGTTCTCTCAACTTTTTGTTCCATGTGCTTTTTGAACGAGGGAGAGCCAAGGTTCAAGCGCAAAAGAACAATGTTAGAATCATCAACGTGAAGTTGAGGTTATGGCAATAGACGTAGATAAACCTAGTTATAATTTCTGTACTGTCCGACCGCACTTAGAAAATTTGTAGATCAGTTATTTGTTTTTTTTCGACATTGGTTGGGTTTATTCAAACCGTACAGCGTCTGAGATTGATTTTGATAATTGTCTCCCGCGCGCAAAAAAATCTATTGCACACGTCATGAGATCATCAGAAAGAGTTAGGCTTTTCAAATTCTGCAAACAGTCCATCGGCATATCAAGTATGGCATTTCTGTCAGTAGCTTAGAAACTATCCTTGGACGTCTCATGAGAGAGATCATCTGACTGTTTGTGAGGCTGTGAGAAAACATACCGCGCCAGAGAATGTGAAACGGAAACGAACGCATAACCGCTCAAACAGTAAATTGAATAGTCTTGTGAAGTGAGCATTCTAATGAGGAATCGTGCACCTTGGCATTGCACGTTTCTGAGTTCTGCTGTTGACATGTTTCACGTGACTGGCCTTCACTAACAGTATACATAACATTCAGATACCCTGATGTTCGATGTATCGAGGCGACTCGTGTTAAATGCAAATCGGGAGAGTTCATTCATGCCAACCACTTTACAGCTACCGATGGGAAGAAGTTTGTCGCTTTCCAGGTAAATACGAAATGTATTGATTCAGTTCCTTCTCGTATCAATTGGTCTCAAACTGAGTCAATGAACAATTGAGGACGCTAAAACTCAGATAATGTTAGAAACTATGCGTAATCGTCGAAATGCTCAATTGTCCAAGATTGATCAAATTTGATTGCGCTTCTACATTGAACAAAATGTCGATATCTAAAAAGCTGTCTTCCAGTTGAAATTTCTTCCACTATTTTCAGGGTCCCCTACCATCTACCATCGAACAAACGTGGCTTATGCTCATGGAGCAGGAGTGCCGAGCTATTGTGATGCTCTGTCACTTCAAGGAGAAGAAAGACAAAAACGCGACAGGTGTGATAATGTTTATGTCTGTGAATATCACTATTTATTTTCAAATGGCGTACTTACATTGATCATCTTATCATAACCTACCTGGGTCATTTGCCTATTTTAGTTATTGTTATCCTAATTTGATTCATACCTTTAATTTTTATTTAATTTTAACTAACTCTCAGACAAAAACATTTGATGTGCACAAAATATAATGAACCAAATTGAAGCTCAATTGAAAAATATCGATGACAGAGAAAACTAAATAAAATCAAATAGTTCGAAGGGTTGAAACATAAGAGCACAGCCAAAACAAACTGCGATAACATTTTAAAGGACAGAGCGGTACGTCTGCACTGAGACCCATAAGAAAAATATTCAAAACTAACCAATATTCAGGTGAACCAGAATTTTAGAACTCATAGTATTTTTATTTTCACAGAGTTCATGGACAAATGTGGTCCATATTTCCCGGAAAGAGAAGATGGAAAGCTTACGTTTGGGTCTGTCACTGTCACTTGCCTGAGATGTGTGAGGGTTCCACTCTGCGGTGTGCTAGAAAGACAACTCCAAGTAGACGTTGCCGGGTGAGTCACTCGTAAAACCAAGTGGTTCTAACTCGGGAAAATTTTACTTTCGCCCCCCACCCAATAATCGCACCCCCCGTGACACTTTGGCTCCCCACCCGCACTAGTAAAATGGTGGAAGGTAAATAGTAAATATATGGTAGGGTGGGGGGGGGGGGCTAAAGTTCAATGTCGACATTGTACAATCACCCCCCACCAACCTTAATTGGGGGGTGAAAGTAACATGCCTGGCAATTTTTAACAATCGCCCCCCCCCCCCCCACCCTTCTGCTTCATAGATGAAACGGAGCCTTGTAACTTTCACCCCCCATGGTGGGGGTGAAAGTAACATAGGAAATATTTCGGCTAAAACGAGAAAAGGGGGGGGGGGCGAAAGTAAAATAATCCCTTCTAACTCGGATGAAAGATGCAAATGTCTTTCTCAATGCCCCTCGTTCTTGCGCTGAACTTCAATATACAATCATAGTTATATCTTTCATTTTATCGCCGAAGCTGGCTTCTGATAAATTCTTGAGAGGTTCGACCATTTATCAAAGTTTCGCTACGAGACTTCTTCCAAATTCAACCCTGGCACTCTGCTAACATTCTTTGGGAATCTGAATCTTTGCGTTCGAACTTGTATGTTTCAGTCAACCCCCTGTCGTAGTTGATCACGTGCATTACGTAAACTGGATAGATCACGGATGTCCTCCGGAGCCCCATCAAATCAGCGAAGTCAAGTATCTTGTCGACGCACTGGTGGGTGCTACACTGTTTGGGAACATTTTCAGGTTGCAGCTGACAACCGTTTCGCCATTATCATTCACCAAATTTTCCATGATTTTCATAAACCAAAACCTTTCTTCGAAGTTATTTAAGTTCGTCTGCGTGGCAGCAGTGATTCTACAGCCCTACATTTCCTACATATAACAAAATCGTCAATTTTTGTCTCAATTTGTAGACGGGAAAATACAATGTAAATATATTGTTAGAAAAATAATAAACTCCTTTGTTTTAGCGCGCTTCTGGCCCTGTGGCCGTGCACTGTTCAGCGGGAGTCGGGCGAACCGGAGCATTTATTGGTAAACAATTCTGACAAACACCTCGTAGATAATATGTAAAATATAATATTCAAAAATAGAAGAATGTTTTCGTGGTTCGAAATGTGACATTCCAACTTATGGATATGTCTAAAACTGTTTTCAATTCGTAGAATATGAAAAGAAAAACTATCTTCTTTTCATCATTCATTTCTTATCAATTCTTCAGTTGTTCTCAAGCTCTTTTTGTGTGGTAATATATTGTTGTCTAGGTGTCTATGAAGGAATGGCGTTGCTCGAGGAAAAGCATAAGTTCAATACGGTGAGAACTATGTCGATTTTCGTTAGTTAGGGTCTCTCCATACTTTTGTCGGTCATATTTTCCTTTCAGTGCCTGATGTTATGCAAATTTTCCAATTAGACGGGATAGTTCTTTCATGATGAGAGGATATAAAAAAACTTTTTTGGCTTATCTTTTTTTATATTTTTTAGCGAAACTGAAAGATTATAGCGGAACGCTTTCATTATACTAGAGGCAAATTGAATAGTCACGTAAAATTAGCATTCAAATGAGACATCGTGCACTTTGTAATTGCACGTTTCTGAGTTCTGCTGTGTTTAACATGTTTCACGTGACCAACAGTATTACCATATTTTTCTAGGAATTGGTGATGTTGCGTCTGCGCAAAGCTCGTGCCTTCATGGTACAAAAAGAGAACCAATTCGTCATGCTAACGGTTGTTTTGGTGGAAATTATGGCTGAGGTAACTTATTAATCGTGTTTACATTGTTCTGAAAAAAATAACTAGAAGTAAAACGTGACGAAAAGTTACGACGTTTTTCTTTCAACTGAATTGTTCATTTTCCAGAAGGGACTGATTCCTCGGGACAAAAATTATGACCGCATCATGGCTGCCTGGGAAATTCAGAAGAAATCCGAAATGTTTGTTCGAACGTTTGATCTACTATTACGTTTATCTTTTTTGTGAACTCGGGGAGCGCCACAGTTTTTTACTTAGCGTTCAGTTGTTGTTCTCATTTAGTGTGGAACATCGATAGTTCCCGCTCTCAGACAACTCCTCGCCAAATAACAAGCCGCCTCTGTAACGCGCAGCCGAGAGAGTGTACAGATCAGAGAGACGCATACTATTTCACCCGTCTGCGCCCTCATTGACCTGCATGCTCTCTAGTGTTTGTAGTTTACTAATCGCAAAAAATGGCCCCAATCTTTCTGAGCCATATCCAATGAGAATTTGGCAGCGGGCCAATGAACTCCAAGGTAGTTTTTCACCTTGATGGAAAACCTTGTGTATTTTCATCAGTGATTCTTCCAATCTCACAACACATAAGTGAAAGAGTACCTTGCAAATTTCATATATGCTATAAGAAAGAGTCATCCTAAAATCTTGGCACAACGCCAACAGTACTCTTTGAGATTAATAAAATCAATACAAACCAATTTACTTTTCTTAGTGAAGTTTTAGGATATTGGACAACAAAACCATCGCTCCTGAACCACCTCAAAAGAAGAAGAAATCGAAAGACAAGAAGAAATACCGGAAGAAGAAAACAACTACAACCGAGTACCAACAAGAGATATAACATGAAATAACAAGTATAGTTACAATAAAGAAAATATCCTCGTACGTGAGAGAAACAGCGTACCATGTTTGATTCTGTTGCTTTACTGGAAGTGAATTAAATACGTAAAGTGAGCATTCTAATGGCCATCGGGCACTTTTTCCTTGCACGATTCTGAAATCTGCTGTGTTGAACATGTTGCACGTAACTGTGCACTTGACTGACAGTATAGTTTATTTTTCTCACTCACGGAATTTTGAGCTCAACTCTGTTTCATTATCATTCATATCTAGTTTACGGGGGCAGATACCATATTTGTTATACATTGTGCAACCGAACCGCAGATTACTTTGCAGAGAAAATTGTCGTAACCTAATAACTACTTGTTCTATAATTGCGCCAAAATGAAGTGTTCAAACAACATACAACATGAATATTGTTAGTAAATATACTATAGGCATTTCTCACTGGATTAGAGAGATAAACGGTATTGCAATGATTATAAACTGACGCGCAATAACAAGGTTCGATTAGTCATCAAAATACTAACTCTACGTAACCATTCAATTTACTTCTACTATAATGTGTGAAACTGAAGTTGTTCACATTTCCAAAAATGAATATCATTAAGATAACCGTCTTGAAGTACTACACATAATCCAAGTTCCGGTGTGCTTCCAAAACTCTAGTTTATCATCTTTGATTTTTTTTCTGATTGAGCACATGACCAAAGTGACCTGAACAGTAGTTTTTGAAAATTCCCACGTTATTTCTATCAACGTTTGTATGTGCTCTCTGCTCTTCCTATATGAAGCGTACCGCTTTATTTTGCGTTGTGTCTGTAGTTTGTCGGCCTATTTAGAGATCAAACTACAACAATCACTCCGGCACTCCCCATAGTTTGCTGCCTCGCCTGAAGTTTTGCACCGTCTGATTTTTGTTCTTTTCATTTACAAACACATTAATCATCCCGCAAATGACTATTACTAGTAATCACGAACACATGCTCACTTAGACATCCGAATCGAGCACACTACATACCATTTCGGAGTCGCGTAAAGTGTACGGTACATTCTATTCAAAACTCACCTCTAATTTGTCACATCACAATCTTACATAGTGGTGGACCAGGTCTGATTCCCGACTTTTTTCCTCATCTCTCAACTTTTCTCTCTCTCTCTCTCTCTCTCTCTCTCTCTCTCTCTCTCTCTCTCTCTCTCTCTCTCTCTCTCTCTCTCTCTGTCTGTCTGTCTCTCTCTCTGTTCGTCTCTCTCTCTCTTTCTTTATCTCTTTCTTTTATCACTGAGTCTTCCTGCTCTTAGGTATAGTCGTCGCCCACGGAAAGGCGGTAGGGTACTGTATATCTCACTTTCCGCTGTGTACGCACACAAGTTCCCGATTCCAAAGCTGACTGGTTATCTGCTCTAATAGCGCAGTGGTTAGCGCACAGGCTACAAATCTTTTGCTCGCAGGTTCGATTCCGGTGAGCGACAAAATTAATAAGTTTGGCACTCACTATATTCGTGGCCACGAATAGTTTCGTTTTTTTTTAAAAGAGCGTATACGATGTACCATGTCGTATTTCGTGGCATTTGTAGTTTGATCCCGTTACTTTTGGTCAACATCGATAGTTACAGTGAGTGCCAAATTTATAAATTTCTGTCGCTCGACGGAATCGAACCTGCGAGCGAAAGGTTCGTAGCAGGGCGATAAGCATTGCACTATTAGAGCACATTCTTGGCAAGCTTTGGAATCGAATACATGTGTGCGTACACAGCGGAAAGTGAGATATACAGTACCCTCTCGCCTTTCCGTTTGCGACGACTACATGGCGTGAATCGAGATCAAACAACAGCAAATGTCTGGTCACTCCTTACACGAAACGGACTGCGACAATCTCTTGGGACTAACTAGGTTCAGTCTGCACATCGTCGCATAAAAACTATGGATCAGCACGTTACTATAGTTTCGTAGTCTACAAGTCCGAGGGCGTATGGAAGAGGCTGTGCACTTAGTGCCAAATGTGTATATTTCTTTCTCTTGCTGGAACCGAACCTGTGAGCAAAATTTTCGTAGCAGGCCGCAAACTACTGCGCTATTATATACCACAACGGGAAAGTTTCGGAATGGAATACATGTGTGCGTACACAGCGGAAAGTGAGTTATACAGTACCCTCCCGCCTTTCCGTTGGCGACGACTATAAGTCTCCGCTAGCCTGCCAGCATTCAAGATTTATTTGATCTTATCACATTGTTTCAGAGTGGTGCTTTCCTTGCTTTCCGCACATGCTTTAATCGTTTTCGAGAATCCTTGCGTTCAGTTCACTACGTACTATATATAGTCAACACCATTTCTTCCGAGACTCGTACAGTACACATTGTTTTGCAATAACTGTTTTCCGATGCGAAATTAATCTCTGTCGGTAACATTTTGGTACACTCTTTGCAATATGGTGACAGGATCATTTGTCAGAATCGTTGACCTTTCCGACAACATTTAAGTAATTTGAACGTAGTGAACGTTTAGTATTTCTACTGTAGGAGTCTCAGTAGGAATGAAAACGACTATATTTAAAAAAACGAATACATGTTTTTGAAACTCTTAGTTATTTAACTTGAACTCTACAAATTCAATAACTTTTACATATTTTTTTTCTAATACGTACCCAAGCATCTTCTTTGTGATTTCCCTCCAGCTTTGTAGAGAAGGGAAAATCAAAATAACAACATTAGCTGGAATCAAAAAATCACATGTCGCTAATTTTCAGCACATGCCAAACCGCACAACACAGTCAATTTCTTTTGACAAAGAACTCAATTAGAGTTCTAATTGTGTTGAATTTCTAAAAGAACTGATTCGATTGCGATTATGCTTATTTTATATCATTTCAGCTGGCTTTGCAGAACTGAAAAATGATCCCTTGCTCTCACGCCAGAAATTGAAATAGATAGGTTTTCAACACTTTACTAATCGGTGTTTAGTAATAAACGCGTTTCAACACTCAATATCTGATGTGAAGAAAATATGCATATCGATTTGGTTGTTTTCAAGCACAAACACATAGAATCGATAAACTTGTTTTGAACACGAATGTTGCTCTCAAGATGGAACTAAGAAGTTAAAAGTTTGGAAGCAATACATACACACCATTATGCAGAACATAGTGCATTTCTACTACATTGCAATAACCTTTGCTAGTTGAATGTTTCTAGGTTCTCATTTTTAGGATTACGCATGGCAAAAGTATAGAACATTACGATTGTTTGAAACAGCTTTAGTGTCACTATTCTTCGAATATTGTAACGTACGTAACAAACTATGAAGATTTGCATTAAAGGAGAACTACTGCATCTAACCATGTTCATTGTTTACATTTACCCAAAATATAACAGACAGGTGCATTTCTGTGCAAAATCACAGCTGTTTTGGAAAACTTCCGCTAATGAATTTCTACATGTAGGCTAAATTATGTACCGGTTATTCTTTTTTGTCATGTTTATAGTATGATCCCGCTGCGTTTGAAGAAAGAAGATTATGTGGACCAATCCCAACGGTTCAGTTCTTTAAAATGTAATACATTTTTCAACTGCAGTTCAAAGGACCGATGTCTCGAGATTGGTCCACACAATCGTCCTAATTTAACTTGAAATTCAATGAAACTGCAAAGTACAGAGATCAAACTCGAATCAAGCACAGTTTGATCTCACCCACAGTATGAGCTTCTCTCCTCTACCCCATAAAGGGTAACATTTAGCACTTGACGCAAACTTACCGTAACTCAATACGTAATGAGTGGAAATAGAGCACGTTATGTGGGTTCTTTAATTAGTCGCGTCACCTTTAATAGTATTTCCACGTATAACCATTTACAGTAGAATGTCAAGACCTTCAGATATGTTTCCGATATTTAAAACTTATTTGCAGAGCAATCCTATCTTCGAAATGTGTCCTTCCTAATATACGCAAATTCATCAGTGTTAATAGTTCGATTGAGTGAAACTTTGGTCAAATTCCATTTGGTCAAACTCCAATAGTCATGTCGTGTCTTGAGATCAAACTACAATTCGTAACTACCGATACACAAACAGTTTATTTTACATTCATTTTTCACGCTATATTGACTGTTTTACTTAAAGTAGGACGATTATGTGGATCAATCCCGTGTCAACGGTCCTTTTAACTGCAATTGAAAATTGTATTGCAGTTCAAGGGACTGAAGCGTTGGGATTAGACCACATAATCGTCCTTCTTCAAACTTTACTACTTTATCGAACGTTAGTATGTTGTCATCATTAAAAGAAATGTTTAGCTACTTTGTCGTTCTTCAGTGATTCCAATCATGTCGTTCGAGCCTGTATCCCACAATTTCACCGCCAAGATGCCAGAACTGATTGTGAATCACACAACGAACGCTGTTCTTGGACTGTTGTTCGGAATGTGTAATATTCCACTTCTTATCACTTTGACAAGTACTTCAAAGTTTAGGACCAAGTACTTTGTGAGTTTCTAATTAGATTCTTACACATGTGACATGAAAAATAGAATAAGAAATCCAGAAAAGGGGTAGAAACAGAATACAACACAGAACAGGGTGATAAAGTGAGGAGGGGAATGAGCACAGCACAACAACGAGTACAGTAACCATGTTTTACACAACAACACAGTCGAATCAAGTTGAAATAAGTTTGGAGCTGTTGCTTGATCCTCGAACCTTAGACCTGATGCAAGAATAAACTTATTTGGAGAGTAAGAGAGAGGTTTAGCCTATTTTCTGTACTAATGCACTCATACAATCGTTTTCACGCCAACTAACCAAACAATCTACGGTCAAAGGTCAAGTTTCATAATATATCTCATTTCTTGTCCTAATGTGACGTTTGGCAATTTCAGACCCTAATTGTGCTCTGCTTGGCCGATTCCTTCAATTGTGGAGCCATATTTCTGATGGGTATCAACCGTGTAAACATGTATTCTGATGTCATTTCAACCCTTTCGGTTCCTGTCAGAACCAGTTGGGAATGCGCCATGGAACCCTGGTTATGGTTCAGAGGAATTGGTTGGTTGTTGGTTCGATTGATTGATTGATTGATTGATTGATTGATTGATTGATTGATTGATTGATTGATTGATTGATTGATTGATTGATTGATTGATAAATTTATTTTGCATATAAAAACGCGAGAAGGTCAAATGATGAATGAAAAAAAACTGAAATAGAGTAAACTACAGATTAGGGTGAAAGAGTAGAGTTAGACATAAGCACAGCACCACAATGAGAACAGAAACGATATATATATATATATGTCAAATATAATTCGGTTATTTGTCATGTTGGTTAATATTTCGTAGCTTGACACCTCATATCATTTCCTTGATTTGTGGAAGTTTGCGTTTTCAACTTTTCCAACTCAACAACCATTCAGAAACTGGGTGATACAATGGAAAGTTAAAAACATTTTTTTTCACAGCAGGAAGATGTCGAGAACATGGATGACTTTTTTCCGTATCGCATTTTTCATTTTTGGAAAAAATAAAATTTGATCTAAACGCTCCAAAAAACTTTTTCACCACAATTTCAGGTGATCTTTGGCCTCCCATGGTGCAAATAATAGTGGGAATCGAGAGATTCAGTGCCGTTTTTCTACCAACTTACTTCAAAAAACTGGACGGAGTCAAAATCAGGTACATACTAGGTCAGAGGTACAATCGCGCGCAGCGCGAAGCGCTGCGTGTGAGTTGTGTTTGGTTTGGCCATTGCGCACTCATTTTTGGCTTTCAAACCACAAAAGTCTTCAAATAAAACATTTTTTCGAAATTTAAAAAGAGAGAGAGCTAGATATCTATTAAATACATGTTGTGTGAAAAAATTAGAAAAATCGGTCGAGGTTGAAAAAAGTTATGATGTCGTGTCGTTATGAAAATTTCCGTTGTCCCTCGTCCCTCGTCCCTCGTCCCTCGTCCCTCGTCGCTCGTCCGATGTCCGCATAGAAAATTATTTTTTTAACTACTGGACCGATTCGGCTGAAATTTGGCACACATGTGTAAACCCCAAAGTTAGCGCGGCCCCAAAAGTTTGGTGATGTCACGTCATGTCTGACGCTTGGCGCTGGCGCCAGATGGCGCCAAAAGCTGGAAAATATGTGTTCCCATGAATAAATTTGTTTGAAATTTCGCACAGAGATCATGATAGTGAATTCCAGCTATTTTCCAGAACATGGTGACATGGCTAACAATTGGCGCCGAACTCGGGCGCCTATTGGCGCCAGATATGAAAAAAAACTTGCGAAATACTGTAATGACTGGCATTTTGCTGACAGGGACCAATTATGAATATATGTGAAAACAACGGGTTGTTTTTTTTATTATTGAAGATAGGGGTGGGGTTGCAATTGATAGAATGACCTCTCTCCAAAATTTTTTAAAAATATCGCAGGCGACGCGCGCACGCGACGCGACAAATTTCGCCAAAATCAAACTTTTGCTTATAACTTGCTTGAGAGTGATTTTTGGGGGTCGCTGTGACAATGTAAAATGACTCCCCACTCGAGGGAAATCTAATGGTGTAAAAAAATTTTGGGTCACGCCGGCGACGCGCGCACCCGACGCGTCAAGGTGAGTCAAAACATGAATGCGGTCCAATTGACCTGAAATTTGGCAGTAAGGGGTAATCGACCATGGGGATCACGAATATGGCCATGGCGATAAAGGAGACGAAGAGGTCAAAGATTGAAATTTTTAAAATGGCTGAAACTTGTTGGGAATAGGTAATCGGGTACGGGGATCACGAATATCGACATGTCGTTAAAGGGGGAGCAGAGGTCGAAGGTCAAAAAATTTAAAATGGCTGAAACTTGTTGGGAATAGGTAATCGGGTACGGGGATCACGAATATCGACATGTCGTTAAAGGGGGAGCAGAGGTCGAAGGTCAAAAAATTTAAACTGGCTGAAACTTGTTGGGAATAGGTATTCGGGTACGGGGATCACGATTATCGACAAGGTTAATGGGGACGGGACCAAAAATATTATGTTTCGGTTCTTGGGTTTGAACTAGTACTTACCCGTGGGAACAGTGGCTGCATACCGCCGCGCAGCGGCGCATCAATCGATAATTGCGATTAAATCAAAAATGGTTGAATTTTGAAAAACTTTTTTTTGGAAATAGAAATTTAATTAGTGAAAAAAAAGAAAGAGTGGGTAC
The DNA here is from genome assembly GCA_964036275.1 of Litoditis marina. Classification (NCBI taxonomy): domain Eukaryota; kingdom Metazoa; phylum Nematoda; class Chromadorea; order Rhabditida; family Rhabditidae; genus Litoditis; species Litoditis marina. The sequence continues at coordinate 34,557,227 of OZ038434.1, read as the reverse complement.
AGTGGCCCCAGTATAACCGGGTGGCCCGCTGTCACGTTTTGTTTGGCGCGGGCGCCGATAGGCGCCAGAAGCTGGAAACTATGTGTTCCCTTGGATGAAACGCTCCGAAATTTTGCACAGAGGTTAGATTAGTGAATCCCAGCCTTTTCTGAAGATTCGGTATCATGGTTTACATTTATAGGATAGAATAGAATAGGTTTATTCGTGATTTAACACGTGACTTCCACATAGTATGTGCACTCCAATGGAGTAAATGGAGAGAACAATTTGGCGCCAAACGCTTCACAGATGTCCGAACTATGAACATAGTTGACGAATTCGGCTCGGATACCAACATTTCTTCGACATTCTGCGCCAAAACGATACTTTATCCGCCAAATGGCGCCAAAATTGAAAATAGGGTTTCTGGACCAAAACGCAGACGGAAATTGTGCTAATTGGTCGAGACAATTCATTCCAAGTAATTTGTTACCAATTAGAGTAACATGTTTCATAAATGGCGCCAATGAGCTGGCGCCCGTTCGCGCCAATTGAGAAAAGATTTTCTTTGTACTGTAATGACGCAGATTTTTCACAATACTCAGATTTCAATCAACGAAGCGGAAAAAAAACTGTTTTTTAACCAGTTTCGCCTATCACGCCAATTTAAGAGGTTAATTAGCGCCAAAAATATTTCGAAAAACCAGGATCACATCGTTTGAAAACTCGGAACTTTCAGATATCAGGATGTTTGATAATCACCACTATTCAAAGTTCGTTTTTCTTATTTAACTAGGAGTTGTTGTACTAGTACAACTAGCAAAAAGAGAACAATTCGTAAAAAGTGGGGGACCAGAAAGTGTGTGAGTTCTGTTCGGTTTCACCGTTTTCTGCAAAAAGTGAACAATACGATGTTGTGAATGAGTGTGCAACAAAAAAAGAACAATACATTTGTTTGCACAACGGTTCACAAAAAAACAGAATATACAAAGTATAACTTGAACTTGAAAGTGCATAGTGGTTTCCTCTAAGCACGTTGTGAACCGTTGTGCAAACAAATGTATTGTTCTTTTTTTGTTGCACACTCATTCACAACATCGTATTGTTCACTTTTTGCAGAAAACGGTGAAACCGAACAGAACTCACACACTTTCTGGTCCCCCACTTTTTACGAATGGTACTCTATGTTTTCGCGTTCACTTCCTGAGGATTGACGTAGAACGTTAAAAAATCAAAAAAGTGCACAGTTCCACAGTTTTGATTTTGTGGATGGAAACCGACTTTCGAGTTTCTCCAAAATTTCTCAAGGAGTTTTCAATTACATTGTTCTGCAGAACCTATATGAACGATACCGTATTACAGAGTATTCATGACGTCATTATCTGTAGTTTACGTTATTGTGGTCATGTTTCATGGATTCTCGACTGCATTGGATAACAAAGATGTCGTCGTAAGGTTTTTCATGTATATGTTCCGCTTTTCTTCACAGAATAAGTCAAAACTATGTATTATGTTGATTTTTCTAGTGATACTATGATCAAAGCGGTTCAGTTATGATATTGTGATAGTGAGATGTTGAGTAAGTGGGAAAACAGAATAAATACAGTAATTTTATCCATTCTATATGGGAAAATGCTGTGTGGTCCTTCTTATCCGAGGCGGATTCACTTTTTCATTCCTACGAATTTCGTTAGTTTTCTTGAGTTCAGGCCAAATACTACTGCGGTCGGAAGGCGGCTTTCGGGACCGAGTACGGTCACTATATCTATTTCTCAAATATTTCCTGTTATACATTCGGTGTACTTATTTGCGCAATCTCTTACAGAAGATGTATTCAACTGAAAACCCAACCGTAAGTTTACGGTTTAATCAAACTTGACGTTGAAATTGGGTTTAGTTGTGAAAAGCTACGGAGTGAAATATTCAAAATCTAAGAAAATGTTATATGTTGCAACGCACGTTAATAGTTTCAAGCTTTCCGAGGTTTCATTCAGGTCAATCTATAAAAAAACGTTTTTCATCCACCAGACACAAGGTGGTAAGATGTTTCATTGACAGTGGTGACGTTCTATCAATGTAACGTCTCGTAAACTGGTGATAATAATTTTTCACCTCGTGTTCAACTCGACACTCCCACGGTTATGAAAACGCGAATATCGAGTGGGTGACGATTAAGCTTTAACACATTGAGCGGATGTCTCTGATTGAAAACTGTATGCGTTGTTTCTTTCCAAACTTTCACGAATATAGTTTATTATTTTAAACTACCCAATGAGTTATAGGTTGTAGCTTAATGCCTTTGAGCTTAATCGTCACCAACTCAAATATCACGCCCCATGCAGGATTCGAACACGCGGGAGATATAGTTCACTTCGTTTTTAACTCGAACAATAAAACCAACAAAATACAAAGATTTCAAGGTTCTTAAGTCGTTTCTTCAAAGGTTTCTCATTCTAGGCGCTCCATAGTGCAACGGGTTCGATACGCGTTGGTCATCTCTTCAATTTCTACTATTCTCGTATCAATCCCCAATGGTATCTCTATGTTGAAGGCTTACATGCCGGTAAGTTGTTACAAAAGACTAACACAAATTGAATTACAATTCTCCAGAGTCAACAATGCAATTTTATAAGTGTCAACAAGTAACCATGAACTAGTGAACTCTTGAGCTCATGGTTTACTCCAAAAGGGTTTTGGAAAACCTGAAACGAAAAAGTTTGAGAGCGGTTGCAGTTGAGTTGGTTTGCACATTTCAAGTATTATTATAAAGAGTCAGAAAACGTTTTAGGCCCGCAAATCAAGAAAAATGAATATTTCGATTTCACGAGCTCTTATTTAACCGCGTAACGAGTAATCAACCACTGCTTGCCCCGAGTCGCTCAGTCCGATAAGCTCTTTGCTTTATTTCTTTGGAAAACGGCGACTATAGTTTGATCCTGTTGCTTTTTGGGCGAAAGTATGTTATGACGTGTGTAGTCATTGCTCATGATAATAGTGGGTGCCAAGTTTAAAGGTTTCTGTCTCTTGCCAGAATTGAACCTGCGAGCAAAAGATTTGTAGCAGGGCGCTAACCACTTCGCTGTTCGGAGCTCATAACCAGCACGCTTCGGAATCGAAGACACGTGTGCGTACACAGCGGAAAGTAATATATTCAGTACCCTCCTGCCATTCCGTCGGCGATGACTATTTTGACTGTTTTCAGATAGCCGATGTGATCGCCAAGCCCAGTGTATACGCGTCTAGTCTCAATTCAGGTGTGAGCTTAAATTACATTTCGTAAAATGAATAGAATCAATATTTTATGCGAAGAGGGTGCACTTCGTGGCAAACTTCACTCAATCCGGCGGAAATTGTATTGAGAAACGCTCTCTGAGAAAACGATATATTACCAGGAAGGAAAAAACAAAAAAAAGAAACTAGATTTCGTCAAACATTTCACGCTTTGCAATCAGACGAAATCCGTGATTCTAATAGGGATTTTATTTAAAATGATTAAATATAATATATTTCCAGGAATCAACTTCTTCGTCTATCTGGCGTTGAACCCTGAGTTCCGTCAACGATTCTTCCATTGGACCAAACTACAACGGAGACACGATTCCGTCTCAGTGGTGGCCTTCAGCTGATGAACATAAAAAAGTGCAATATTTGAATATTCCATATATTATTTAAATCTATTTTAAATCGATTTTTATGTACTATCAAAACTGAATATATATTTTTCATAGACTTTTTTATAACAACAAATTCGAACTGCAACAGAGACACGATTCCGTTTCGGTGGTCGCATTCACTTGATGATGAAAACATTCTAGACTATAAAATTTGACCTCATTCAAATTAATTTCGAGTTGATTGTATTGTACTACTAAAACATAATTTACCATTTTCCTGTTACCTCTAATTTAAGAGAAAAAGACTGTATCGTATTTGTTTGTTTCCGTTCAACTCAGTTCTGATCTCAAGAGATTCCACTGTCTCATTTCAGCTGATCAAAATGGTTTTCTTATTCTTTTTTCTTTTTTCTTTTTTCTAAGCAACGTATCTTTGGGACCGAACTACAACAGAGACACGACTCGGTCTCGGTGGTAGCATTTACTTGATGAGCATAAACAAAGTTCTATATTTGAATAATCCATATATCATTTAACTTCGTTTTGAATTGATTTTTATGTACTATCATAAGTGAATATACTTTTTCTCATTAACCCTAATTTCAAAGAAGTTTTTTATTATTGTCATCCTTTGTTTCCCCCCTTTCTCATTCCAGCTGATCAAAAGTGTTTTCTATTTCTAAATTTTTTGTTTGAAAAAAAAACAACACTTTTTGTTTTTTAACAACAAATCGAAACCACAAATCCGAACTACAACAACGACACGACTCGGTATCGGTGGTGGCCTTCAGCTGATAAACATGAAAAAAGTTCTGGATTCTGAAAATCTACTTTATTTAAACTAATTCGAAGTTAATTTCTGCGTACTTTTATACTTCATTGTTGAACAGTTTGAAAAGGTGTTTTTTTTTTGCTGAATAAAGGTAATATCTTATCAATTATTGTCTTGTACCAAGCTACAACAGAGACATGATTCCGTCTCTTTTAGCTGACGAACATAAAAAATTCTAGACTCTAAAACTTCACGTTCACCTCATTTAAATTTATTTTTGATTGTATTGTACTATTAGGACACAATGTGCCATTCTTCCTGTTACCCCTGATTTGAGAAAAACTTTACTATACTATATTCCTTTTTTCCGTTCAACTAAGTTCTGATCTCAATAGATTCCGCTCATTTCAGCTGATGGAAATCGTTTCGTATTTTTCCATTTTTTGTTCTTTTTTCATCTAAGCAACGAATCTATTGAACCAAACTACAACAGAAACACGATTCAGTATCAGTGGTGGCCTTCACCTGATGAACATAAACCCTACCGATTTACGTGTTTAGATATTTTCATATCTATTCATTCACTCTATCATCATTCATGATACAATGCCACCATCTCGAGCTGGTCTTGATCCCTATTCTTGTTATACCTTGCCTCATGTTAGTTTCATTTTGAACAAAGAAAACGTTCACAGTTCACTCAACTTAGTTCTGATCTTAGTAGATCTCTCCAGCAAAAAGTTTGAAAAAAAAAACGGATTTTTTCATTCCGGTTCTGACCTCGATGGTTATTGATGTGTATTTGCCATAGTTTCTTGAAGCAATACAAGTTTTTGGTCGGTCCTTATTGGGTTATAGTGCTCACATTTCCCAACTGGACTCGTTGGCAGCGTGCCGAAAACTTTGGAAAACTGTTATTTAGAGAAAACATCTATTTTACAGAAAGTTTTCCTGAATACAAACTATAACTAAGGGGAAGAACCCTTCACATAAATTTCTAGTGTTTTGAAGTATTTCAACATGTTCAAAAACTGCCTTGAAATTCCATCACATACCTCAACAAATATTTTTATTCTCATTCTTATTCTTATACAGTATACCTAGCTGATCTTCCTAAACTTATGACGTTCAAAGCCTCTGATTAGATCTCTCGAAAAACTACACCAATTAAGCGTGTTTCATGTAAACTTTTTATTGACAATAAATAGAACATAATGTCTTCATGTTCCTGATCTTAAAATTGGTTAGGCAGAAAAGGCACATAATTTGAAACTCTTTTCAACATTAATAAACTGTTTAATCCCTACAGAGACACACACAATTAATTTGTAAAATCAGCTTTGTAAAATGAATTCAACTATCTACCTAGTGATATCGATGACAAAGAGTTTTTGAGATTATTTTTTTTGAGATCACACTGAAGTTTGCATTAGAAAGTAGTCATTGGAAAGTTCAAAGAGTACTGTAGTGGTCTTTGTACGAAAGCTTGACGTTTAACTATCCTGGCCTCCTTTCCTTGTTGTTTCCTACAGTGTAGTCTGGTAACGTATATTTCAGTGTTTTTTTGAGTGAAGATACTGACACAATAATTCTACCTCTCGATTCTAGTACCCTCTAACAAAGAGTTTCAAATGTGTGCTACATGAGCCTTAGTAGGGATGGCGGGAACTGTATCGGTTGTTTCCCTTAATTTAACACAGTTTAGCAGAATTTTCCCAGAACTCAAAACTTGTAGCTGAAAATTTTATCAGTATTAACATAATGATAATATTTCTATGTTTCTGGCACCTTTAAGCACAAGTTGTCATATATATCATCGCTTGAAGGTCAAATCTGGTTTTATCAATACTAAAATCATTATTATTTATATATGTTCCTGATCTCAACAACCTTAAGCACAAACTTTAACAAAAATGATCTCTTGAGATTTAAATCTGACGCAAATCGTGTTGACTTCTCATATTAATTACACCCTAATTTGCAAGACGAATCGCGCGGTTTGAAGAATCACAGGTTAAGCGTTCTCTTGGGAAAAATCACAGTTTGCGATGCAAGATTCGATGAGTGTGTTATTTTGGAGCGACATTTTTTTCTGGGTAGTTTTGTAGTTCTTCCTTTTCCAGTACAGAATCACATTTGTATCTTATTTACGGTTGTCGAGTACTCAAAGAAGTAATGAATCATCACTGTAACTATTGTTCACTGCTGTGTACTACGGATAAACACTTTCTGTATGTTTTACATTCACTTACTCTGCTGGAGTGGTCATACAATAATATTAATGTACTGTTCACCTCTAGTGCTTAATACTAACCGAAAATGCGATCTGATTGACCGCAGATTCGTCGAATCCGGAATCCGTTCCTAACGTTATTCTCGTATCCAACATTATCAAAATCCATTCACACAGTATTTACATTTTTTCTATTCTACATATAGTCGTTGCCAACGGAAAGGCGATAGGGTACTGTATATATCATTTTCTTCTGTGTACGCACAGATGTCTTCGATTCCAAAGCTTGCCTGTTATGTGCTTTTATAGCCCAGTCGTTAGCGCCTTGCTAAGAATCTTTTGCTCGCAGGTTCGATTCCGGCGTGAGACAGACATTTATCAACTCGGCACTCACTATATTCATATTTATTCAACATTCATGTACTTGATACATAATGTCACCTAGTTTTTAAACCCCTGGATGCAAGTGCGGTTTGAACGAATAAGAGCCAAGGTTCAAAGCAAAAGAAACATTGTCACAATCAACATGAATCCACTTATATGTTCTAGTAAAGAAGAACCTTCAATTAAAGTGCACTGCACGGAGAAAGTCTACATTCATGATTGACGGTGTCTGGGTACACGTTTTACGTAATACCTCATAATCTAATAGGCGCTAATTCAGTTCATTCTTCCTACATGGTTTTTTCTGAGTATGCCTCAGGGAAACGGCATTTTGATTCAATGTGGTCACGTCTGGGTAGAGGCGAAATGTATCTCTTCTTTTCCCTCAATAACGTTTCGTATTTCAATTGTTCGACTGACCTTCACTTTTATTGGAAAGAAACCCATTTTCACTGAGGTTTTCTAAATTACTAATCAGTCCGCTTCAACTCTTTGTAGCTTCGTTATGAAACTTTTCTCGAAATATAATGTTAGTCAATTGCACAGTCACGTGAAACATGTCGTACACAGCAGAACTCAGAAACGTGCAATGACCAAGTGCAACATTTGATAGACACAATAGACGCTTCGTTCAATTTTCATGTTTCGTTTGCACCCGTTGGCCTGCACTATTTGCGATGTTTTGTGGTAACTATGGGTCATACCACCGAAATCGGACAAGGAAACCTCGTGTTGAAATCCCTCTATTGTTCGTTTGATATTCACGCTAAATTGCATTTCTGGTGGTCATTCTACGGACCGTTTCTGTTTTTCTGCTCATTTCTGTGGAACAATGTGCACGAAACTAGGTGTAGAATAGTACATCCCTCATTAGCGATTCAACACTCTACTTTCGCATTGTTAGATGTAGCATTGCAAATGGAAAATAAATAAAAAATGCACGTTTTAGCACACAGTGCAGAAGTTCTAGAGCACGTCGTTCACTTTCACGAGCCATGCCAAACCTACACAGCAACAAACAACTTATGCAGTATAGTGGGTGCCAAATTTATAAAGTTCTGTCGCTCGCCGGAATCGAACTCGCGAGCAAAAGATTCGTAGCAGGGCGCCAACCACTGCGCTATTAGAGTACCTCCCTGTGAGTTTTGGAACCACATACATGTGTGCGTACACAGCGGAAAGTGAGATATACAGTACCCTGCCGCCTTTCCGTTGGCGACGACTACTATCTAGCGGTTCCACGTTGACTATGAGTATGCATTTTTCAATCGATATAATCAAATACATTCATACAACTACTTTCAACTCAGTCCCATCAACTCAGTATTTTGTTGTTCTCCATGTTTTCAGACTTATGACTGAAATTCTTCGAAGCCCAGTCTCCCATGAGTTCATCTCACACCTACCAGGGCTTGTCATCAACCATACTCTCAATGCCGTTTTTGGTTTACTGTTCGGTCTACTCAACATTCCGCTTCTCATAACACTACTCAGTACGGAACAATTTCGCAGGAAATACTTCGTGAGTGGGGTAACTGAATTTTTTAGTGCTTTTTAGTACATTTTTAGTGAAAGTGTCGAATTTCCACAAAATGAAGTTCAACAGGGGGAGCATGGAATTCCCGTGAATCATATAGGCACACTCTAGCTGTCTGACTCTAACATGGGGGGGGGAGACAAATGAACGTTGGAGTCAAACTCTCAATAACTTCTTAACTAGGGAATATTTTTAAAAAGTAATGCCAGCTTCGAACTTTTCGTGACATTTCACCCCTAATTCAAGTTCCTTTCCGGTCTCCTTTAACCACCCTAGTGTTGATCAGAGGTCCAAGCCAAAATTGGTTCGGCACCACTGTTCTTAACAGCATTATCAAATTAAATTAACAAGTTCCCTGGTGAGTAACACTCGATGATCTCCGCTAATTTGTACCGTATTCACTGCTGAGCCAGGATCCAGTTCAATCGAATGACTGGTCTGTGTCACGTATGAAACATTCTAGCACAAAAAATGTCTTGTAAAAAAACCGAACTAAAGAGAAAAGAGAAAACCCGTAATGTAATGATGAGAGCCCTACCGGAACCGACAATGTGAACTGGCTAGTCGACTACAATGGAAGACAAAGCTTGGAAACACAGTAGTAGTTATAACAAAGTTTAAATTTTAGTTGAAACGAAGTTATAGAAACATAGATAGTTTCAACTTCACTGAAACGCGGTTTCAGATTCTGATCATCCTATGCCTTGCTGATTCTTCCAACTGTATTGCCATATTTCTGATGGGTATCAACCGAGTAAACCTCTACTCTGAGGTCATTTCAACCCTTTCGGTTCCCATTAGAACCAGCTGGGAATGCGCCATGGAACCATGGTTATGGTTCAGAGGAATCGGTAAGTTCCGACTCTACGGGTCACGGTTTTCGGGGTACGTTAGATCACGCGAACGTAAATAGATCATTTTTTCTCAGTACACGTGAGTGAGCGTTGTCTCTCACACGTTTAGTGTTACGGTGAGTTTGACTAGCATGGACGGTTGTTGCATAAAAAGCACCTAGTGCGCATCACCCGCAAATTAACCCAAAAACATCAGCTTGATAAAACCGTGAGTCCTATGTTTATTTTCGGCGCTTTCCCATACATTCGTTCTTTCCCCTTTTGTTTTCTGAAATGTACCGGTAGTGTATTGGTTGGGAATGCGCACATCAATCTTTCGGTCTCTGGTTCGAACCCCACATGAATCAGACATTTTGTCATGTTACACAAGTTTTAGGAGACCTTTGGCCTCCGATGGTACAAATCTTCATCGCAATCGAGAGATGTTGTGCCGTGTTCTTTCCAACATACTTCGTGAAGTTGGACAAAACGAGAACCAGGTATAGGTGAGAATGTTGGCAACCAGAATAAGTCATTCAAAATTAAAAGTCATTAAAGTAAAAGTCATTTGGAAGTAAAAGTCATTAAGAACAGAAACAGTTCAGAATCACAAATAAAGTTTTCGAAAAAAATTTATTCTTCAAATCCTAACTAAAAGTGAATTAATGACTTTTACTTTTAAATGACTTTTACTTTAATGACTTTTTATTTTGAATGACTTTTTCCTGGTACCGGGAATGTTTATATAGGATTCGCATTTTTTTCGTTGCTTTTCGGAATTTATTCTTCAAATCCTAACTAAAAGTGAATTAATGACTTTTACTTTTGAATGACTTTTACTTTAATGACTTTTTATTTTGAATGACTTTTTCCTGGTACCGGGAATGTTTATATAGGATTCGCATTTATTTCGTTGCTTTTCGGTCGGAATTCGTGAAATTGGGTGAGTGTCGAGATGAAATTGCAATGATGATTTGGTTACTTTCTATACTTTTCTCTCCTCTACAAAGACAGCAAAGAGCTTGATCGATTGCGCCATGATTAGAATAATGTGCTTTGGTGCGACCGGTAAGTTACAAAAGCGGGAGAGCATGGAGATCGAAGAAGCCGCAGACTGAGGCAGTCTGCGTCTCCTTGACCTGTACACTCTCTCTTCAAGGCTCTTTTTTGATGTTCGTTTTCTCAGACTCTGCTACACCGTCGTAATGTTGTTATATGTGGCTATTGTACTATCTTTCGGATTCATTTCGGCGTGGCAGAATCAAGATCAGACGGTAAATTCACAATCACCGTTCGTGACCAAACTACAATTCGATTAGACCCAACATGATTTCCACAGATTTTCTTTTCAGATATATCAATTCGAGTAGACCTGACATAATTTCAGAGATGGATTTTTCAGATATATAAATGCATATAACACACTAATGCACCCAAAGTGCACGTGTGGTTTCGGAAGCTTTGTTCCATCCGACGCATTTCAATTAAGTTCACGTATGTGAATCGGAAAAGTTAAGAACTCAGTAAAACTAGAGAAGAAGTTAGAAAATGAGTTGTTAAAATGAAACTTATTAACTTTCAACTCGTTCAGGCGATGTACTACTGCGGTCGGAAAGCTAGTTTTTCCAACGAGTACGGTCAATATATCTATTTATCGAATATAGTTTGTTATTCTCTTGGCTTGATTATTTGTGTGTTAGCATATTGGAGATGCTTACGTCTGAGAGCACAAAAGTAAGTGTTTTCACGCAACTTTCAACGTGTTTCACGTGAAACATCTTCACGTGTCACGTGTAAATTGTACGAAAATCAGCTTTGTTATAATTTTTCTTTGAGCATATACTTTTCACTATCCTATCAGTATGACAAACACGGCATTTATGAAAATCAAAAGCAGATAGTGTATACGTACAACGTACAACCATTTGAAAGAAAGTTCAAACTTTGATCGGAAAAAATTACGACAAAAGATCATGTAAGCGATGAAAGTCACAACTTTCTAAGCAATAATTGCACATCTAAGGAATTCTGTTGTCTAAGGAATTCATAATTGCACATCTAAGGAATGAGCTAGGATAATTATAGCTTTGAGAAACATAATGAAAAATCTTTATTTATGTTTAATGCTTTCATACACGGGGAAGACTTCTGCGAAAAAAGGCACAAACTCATATCTCCAAAACCGAAACGTGAACAAAAAGATGTTTCATGCATACGGCCTCTGAATACCCATTTTACAAGTTATGTTTTTGCTAGACGTCAGATAACAGTCCCCGCCTCACTCAACGCATCCGATGTGACTTTAACATTTGAGGTTTTTACACGTTTTATCCGATTATGTATTTGATAACTAGTGGTTTTGTAACGTGTTTGAAACACTACTAGTTTTATTCACACGTTTTTACACGTTTCATCTGTTTTTATTACAGTCCCCGCGTCACTCAACGTGTTAGATATGCGCTAGTCGTATCTCTATTTTCGACTGTTTTGGTATCAATTCCTAACACCTTCTCGATGTTGGAAACTTATGTCGATGTAAGTGTTAAATGAAAGAATACTGCGAAACGATTTCTAATTTCGAAAACTACATATTAAGTAACAATGATAGTTTCAAATTAGCAAGTATAACCGAGTTGTTAATGAACCTCGGCGCATTATTAGAAGAGAAAAAATACTCTAATACTATGAAGAAAAACGTAATTCTGATTTGGAAGCTTTTATTTGGTGCAGCCAAATTACGAAAAGTTTGATATTCCCAAATCTTATTTCAACTATTTTTTTTAGATCAGCAACTTCATCTCTAAGCCTAGTGTCTATGCGTCAAGTTTTAACTCAGGTACTTTATGAAAATCAGTAAAAGACATAAAAATACATAAAATCAATAAAGTTCATTCATTGCAACTCAAAAAATGTATCTGGAAGTTTAAACGACGGCGCCAAACTCCTTCAAATGTGTCTTTTGAGAGATTCGAACTTAAAATTCTATTCTGACATGGCAGACGCTGTCAACCACTTTAGAATAGAATGAAATACTCTAAAGGAGCGACTGAATTTGAACTTAATGCACACCATATACAACCGATTCGAACGAGAAAGCGAGAAATCAAAGGTATCAAACTACAGTCACATGGCCGAGAACATAGATCGAATATGCCTGTTTTGCTGTGTTTGTAAACTTATCTCGTTTGTCCCAATCAGTACTCTGAATCAATGATGTGAATTGATTACAACGAACGTTCATCACTCCCTAGTCTCAAACTTCCCCAACTAAAAAAGAAAAAAAAACTGAATGCAGGAAAATCTTAATTAGTTCAGCAGCCGAGAGAAAGTGTAGATCAAAGATACGGCCTCGAGGAGAGAGCGTGCAGATCATAGAGACGCAGTGTGTCTTCGCTTGTCTGCAGCCTCATTGACCCTCGTGGTATCTTGCTTCTGTAGTTTGCTTATCGCAGAAAGTTGTCTGAGAATCGAAAAGTAACCGACACTAAGTCACGTTTTCCGCCGTTTCAGGCGTGAATCTGTTCATCTACCTCGTGTTCAACTCCGACTTCCGGGTTCGGTTTTTGCAGCTGATCGGAATCGACAGTGGAGCGGCTGTTTGCCCGTCTTGATAGAAGTTTTGGGGTTAACTGTATCTTCTCTCTCTCTCTCTCTCTGTCTCTTGCTCGCCCTCTCTCTCTCTCGCCCTCTCTCTCTCTCTTCTCTCTCTTTCTCTCTTACTCTCACACACACACTTACATTCAATTCACATATAAAACAATACAATACATTCTCTCACTCTGTAAAACTTCTACACTTTTTTTTCTCTTTTGTCTCTCTTTCTTCCTCTTTTTTATTTTTTTCCTTCTCCTTCTCTTCGTGTTGATCTCTGTGAGTTTTCAGGTAAATCAGCGGTTGACCTATACAAGTTTTACGTCACTTTTTATCTGTTTCACGTATTTAGAATATCGATAAAACATTGTAGTTTGAGTAGGACGAATGTAATATAAGTTGTGTAGTTTTTGTAGTTTGAGTTTGTAGGTTAGATTTGTATTGTGCCAGTAAAGTGTATAGTCGTTACAACGTGCTATAGTTCGTTTCATTCCCACTGAGACCCATTGGCATCGTACCATTATTTTCGGATGCCGATTTCTCGAGAAAACATAAGTATTTACAAGAAATTTAACGAAGATTCTTAGTTTTTGAAAAAAACTCCGAAGTGGTGAAAAATAGCCTGGAATATTAATTGGCAGGCTGCCAAGTCTTAGTGGAAATGACCGGCACTATAAACGAGAAACAATTCCCAAACGTGTGTAGTGAAGTGCACCATCGATTATTTTTATCATGTTTTAGGCAACAATTATAATTTAAAGGTTCTGTGAATCATATTTGTGAATAAAACTTTGTATTATATTTGGTATTTATACAGACTGTATTAGCGATCTCGTTCCATACAATACTTTATTCACAGAATCAGATGGTGAAAAAACAGAAGCAAGAAGAAAGTAGAATTTATAATAATTCATTTATCCATATGTGTCAGAAACAAATCAGGACGGAATGAGATCACGAAGTAATGGACATAAAAATTCATGGCGATGATGAGAAAATATGCGATGGCGAGATTGAAAATGAGAACGTGTGGAAAAGATGCAATGAGCATGGAAAATTATAACCTAGCGTTATTATAACGTGATGGGGGTACAATTTTGTAGTCATACATTTCAAAGTAGAATTTAATAAATGCGGTACGGAACTTGAATGGAACAATTGTAACATAGAACTCCTCAACAGAACATAAGCGGTATCGGAGACAATGGGCATGTACAATTTCACATTGACTAATTATTTCATCGATTTGATTGGGAGGCAATGAGGGAGGAGGATGATGTTCATAGAAGTAATCGAACGAATATTGAGCATCAACAGAAAGTGGAGGAGGAATAGGAGCTGGCGTTTCCAGTTTAGAGAAATCAGGGAAATCAATAAATGGACGATCGATAATAGGAGTAGAAGGACATTGAATAGGAGAAAACGATTCGAATTGTCTAATATCTTCAACTAACTCAATGTCCATTTGAGGGGTTTGGGCAGCAACATTGCGTTGAATTGTAGTTTGGTCGGTGACCTCAGCTCGGGCGGCGTCTCGTTTCGATTGTCTGGCGAGGAATCCGGCCTTCCGCTGTTCCGGGGTCTCGAACTTTCGTACATGAAATGTTGACATAGAAGGCACAGTTTTCATAGCAGTAGATAGATCAATGAGACGCGGAAATGGAATGCCATCTTTGAGAGAAATTTTGAGTGGACGGGGTAAACCATCTTGACGTGGTTTTCCCAAACGGTGGAGAATCGAAATATTTGAAGACGAGATTGATACCAAATTGAAAATTGCATTCACCTTTTTCTTCAATGTAGAGTCCTCAGGTAGACCGTAAATAGTGAGACATCGACGGTCGTTGAATTGGTGTAGTTGGGATTGAATAATGGTGGGAAGAGATTGAGTCATGGTGTCGATTTTGGAGTTGAGTATTTTTATTTCACTCAAAATGGTGGAAAAATGGGTTCGAAGTGGTACCATTTTTGGACGAGGCGATGGCATATCAATCAATCGGGAGGGGTCACCTCACACGACCGAGACAAGGGGTGGAAGCGATCTCGTTCCATACAATACTTTATTCACAGAATTAGATGTTAAAAAACAGAAGCAAAAAGAAAGTAGAATTTATTATTGAATTAAAAGAAAAACTAGGAGATTGAAATTATTATACGAAACCACGTTGATTGTATGAACATTATAAACAAACTCAATCAACTGTTGATATCGGGCTACTTTGATAATTTATAAAGTTTTTATTGATTTATTTCTTGAAAACGATGTGAAGGCCGTCTCCACAGTTGATCAACTGGCTGTTTGTGCGGTCGTCGGCAAAAATCTGAATTTAGAAAATGGAAAAAAAAACAATATTTAACGATTATGTAATAATAGTTGGATGTTTTGAATATTCACGTAAAGTTGGCATTCTAATGAGGTATCGTGAACTTTGTCATTGCACGTTTCTGAGTTCTGCTGTGTTTAACATGTTTCACGTGACTGTGCAATTGCCCAACAGTATATACAAAATGCGTATCCTATCCAGGTGCTATATTTGTATTAATTTCCATTACTTCAAATTCATAACCATAAAACTGTGGACAAAGTACCGTTGCTTTGCAGTGTTGCTCATTTCAGCGAATAGCGCATCTGCGTATCTTTGATCTACATACTTAGTCACATGCTGACAGACAATCAACAACCGATTGCAAAAACGAGTCCGTGGTCTTTGTTGGTGTATGAAGAAATCGTGTATCTTAAGTTAACAACAGACTACAAATTGGCTATAGTGTTAGTCAATTGCACAGTCACGTGAAACATGTTAAACGCAGCAGAACTCATAAACGCGCAATGACAAAGTGCAAGACTCCTCAT
Source organism: Litoditis marina (assembly GCA_964036275.1). Classification (NCBI taxonomy): domain Eukaryota; kingdom Metazoa; phylum Nematoda; class Chromadorea; order Rhabditida; family Rhabditidae; genus Litoditis; species Litoditis marina. The sequence goes on along the minus strand of OZ038434.1, from coordinate 34,541,430 downwards.
TAGAATGCTGAGTTCACGTGACTATTCAACTGACTTCTAGTATAGTTTTCTCTGCCGTCCCCATTGGGGTCATCATATTTCATGCCAAAACATTCGGTTCAATAAATGATTGAAAACAAAAATGAGGCAAATTATTTATTCAATCTGGTATTGTGTTAACCCCAGCAGTTCACCATTACCCGGGTTACTTGGTTAACTCTTTTGTTAACCACTTGTTGACCTCAAATTTCCCCCCAAAGGACATTGCAAAATAGTGTCACAAAGGGGTTAACAAAAGGGCTACCCAGGTAACCCGGTTAAAGTAATCTGATAGGGTTAACGAAATACCGGGTTCCTTGTGGAATTGGCCTAAAAATGAGTAAAACTACCTGTCGATTCGTCTTGTCAATGCAGGCGGTGGCGGTGTCGGCGGTGTCGGCGGAGTCGTAGTTGGTCACACGACCACCCCAGAGAGCCTGGAAAAAAGAAAAAATGTTACAATAACCATTTTATTATCTATTAATTCACGTAATATGAATTACAACTCAGGAACGTGCAATGACAAGGTGCACGATTCCTCATTAGAATGCTAACTTTACGTGACACTTCGCTTCCCTTCTAGTATAGTAGAAAAACTTACATTATCGAACATGATAACTCCGCCACTGCGCAACAGAGTGACGACTCGCTCGTAGTAGTTCGGGTAGTTCTCCTGAAAGGGTCGTCAGTAATAAGCTGGATTCAAGCCCTTCTGAAACATGCAATACTTCAATCTTTCCCTGGAATACAGAAAAAAAACGAAATAAGGCAGAATGAGCAACGTTTCATAGGATGGATCTCAGGTAATCTGTATGCTAACAAACGTATAGTCGTCACCAACGGAAAGCGGGAGGGTACTGTATATCTCACTTTTCGCTGTGTACGCAAACATGTCTTCGATTTCATAGTTTGGCGGTTGTGTGTAATCGTAGCGTAGTGGTTAGCGCCCTGCTACGACTCTTTTGCTCGCAGGTTCGATTCCGGCGAGAGACAGACATTTATAAATTTGGCATCAACTATACCGTCCTCACGAATACGTAGACGTACCTTATCAGCGTCAATGAAGGCGAAGTCGAAAGTACCGGCCTGTCCATCAGCGATGAATTTATCTGTATATAGAATAGAATAAAATAGATACATTTGCGATTCAACACGTGACTTTCCACTTTGTTGGATGTGGCACTTCGATTGGAGAAATGAATAAAGAAAAATTTAGATGATGGAAAGGGTATTGTGACCCTGTTACGCGCTCATAATGATTGATGCTTTATACGATTGAACTTCATATATGCAGACTCATTCATATATTCATACTTTTTGATAAAACACTGCGGTGTCTGGGTTGGAAATTATTTTTACTCAAATATTGTGTTTCTGGGGGTGTAAAAAATCGAAAATGGAAGAAATAAGTTGAAACGATATGTGTGTTTCAATACGGTTTAGAGCAGAATGATTTGTGGTCCAATGCCAACGCTTCAGTCCTTCAAACTGCAATACATTTTTCAATTGCAGTCTAAAGGACCGTTGACACGGGATTGGTCCACATGATCGTCCTGCTTCAACATGATTTTGAGTGAAATAATTTCTAAATGATAGAAACAAACAATCCTTGTACCAACCCAATGATTCGAGAGCCGGCGCTTCGATGGTTTCAATTTTGGCCAAAGCCGCCGGACATTTTGAGAGAACCGGCAGACCGTGCTGTTTGTAGTTCTTCAGACTCACGTCCAGGGCGTACACCTGAATCATAATAGTATTATGAAGTTCTTACGCAGTGAAAGAGTCATGATTTTGTCTAGCTTCATTTATTTTCAGACAACTATACAAAAAATATCGAACTATATTTAGTACACAGGACTCGGTGAGCGAAACGCGGCGCAAATAAGCAAAACGCGGGCGAAACAGGCGCAGTGCACGCAACTATCCGCACTTTGCTAGCAACTTGGCAAAGTGCAAATACTATAGTGGCTCTAGAGGAAGCATACTTACATACATACATACACGATGCAATCTGTTCCAAGTTTGCTTAGTTTGCTTCCGATCCACTGGAACCCAAATTAGAATAATACGATGTCAAAAAAGAACGATTATGTGCACCAATCCCAACGCTTCGGTCCTTTAAACGGCCATAACATTACCTATATAGAAAAGGAAAGACTATGGCTCTACAATCCGCGAACCCCTAACCATCCCCCTCTGCCATTGGTAGTTAGGTAGTGTTCTGTTTGGTCACTTCCTATAAACAATCTATGCACACCTTTCCCCCGTCTCCCACAGCAAGGGCCCATGCAAAAGCCGATGCCCCCGTGAATGTTCCCACGTCCAGACATTTCTTCCCGCCCGTCAGCTGGATCAGGTTGGTACCGAAGGTCAGAATCTGGAAATAAAGTAAATACTTTGAATACTTTGCATTATTACTAATGGGAACATTGTACAATCGCCCCCCCCCCCACCTTTCAGGAACGGGCGATAGAACACTTTCCCCGTAGTATACGAACACGATCACTGGTAATTTTTCGCAACTTTGTTCTGGAGCAGGAAACTTCAACCGAGAAATAGGAATCGAGCTGCAAACATAGGTCAAAATTTGCCGAATAGACATGTTCCGGAAAGAACAAACCCAATACCCTGGATATAGGATTTGTCAAACCGTTGTGGACACCGTACCATCGACTTTGTAAGGAGCTGGGTTTGGCGAGGAGCCAGCCAGTCTGCTTATCATTGATCTACGCACTCTCTCATCTGCTGGCAATTAATCAACGACCGCTCGCCCGCATTGCTCAATCAATCGAACACTCCGCTCTCTTTATGGGCGAAATGGCGACTATACCTTCAATTATCTGATCCGAAAAAAACTAACCTCCGGTGCGCCCAACATACATGCCTTCTCGGCATCTCGGAGGGTGTTCTCCTGCAGCTCCTTTTGGAGAGGATGCTGTTTGATGGTCAGCTGGAAGGAGGGGGGATTGGAATTAAAAACAAGAGATTAGAGATAGAGACAGAGATAGAGAATTAGAGAGAGAGAGAGCAAGATGTAAAGAGTTAGAAGATAGAAAGAATAATGAGAACTATCTGACAGAAAACTAAGGAAACACTTCAAATTACATGTTTCTGCGAAGCACTGCTTCCCGTTGAGCTAGGGGAGTTTAGTTGGAAACCTGTAACTTATTTGAACAGCAATTCGTGAGATAGGTTCGAAAAAAGTGTTCTTCAAAAACAAAAAGATACCGAAGAGGCTTTTTTATTTGTCACCCTGAAGCTAGCTGTCAAACATATAGACCACACGATTCAAACTTCGTATTTTCATTTTCTATAAAACAGTATAGTTCCGGTCATTCCTACAGAATTTTCCAGGCTATTTTTCACCATTTTGAAGTTTTTCACATAACTGTAATGTCTGCTAGCGGTTGTTCAGTTCCATAAGAAAACGTAAATAAAAAACCTCCTCAGCATACTTATGTACGCTCTATGAAATAGTCATTCAAAAGTCTTGGCAGAGAGCCAATGGGTCTCAGTGGGAATGAAACGAAGGCCAGTTCTATATGTAACCGGGTTTTTGACAACCTAACCGGTTTTTGGTAACCACTTTTCAGGTTACTTCACAAGTAACCGGTAGGTAACCTTAATTTAGATTCCGGTTACCGGCCAAGCTAACGACAAAAAACACGTTTTGCGTTACATAAACAGGCAACCGGTTTTTCATTTTCGGTTACCAACCGGTTACCTGCTGAAAAATGGTTATCAAAAAACCGGTTACATATAGAATTCACCTGAAACGAACTTTACCTGACTGCAGTAGGCTCCCACGGGGCTCACATTTTTTTCGAAGCTCTTGTTGACGACCGACATGATTTATCTGGAAAACTAAGGTTTCTCATTAGAATAATCAGGAAACAGACATTGTTTTATATGAAAGCCTTCCAAGAAAACAATGAAAGTAGCTGAAATTGGTGAATGCGAAACGGTGTTGTAAGGTTAGAAAAGCGGACGAGAAGTCGGTCCGGTCGGTAGAATGGTTTGATGTCTTCGGAGCTTCCTTTTACGTCGGGTGTAACACCTGTAGAATATCAACTAAGGGAGATAATGCGAAAATAATGGATTTGATGGATTTTGTCCATCAAATTAGTATTCAGTATGTAATCGGCTGATAGTTGCCGAATACTAACCACTATACGACTTACAGAAACTTGACGAAATAGAAATTGATAGTTTATTACGAATAATTTCGTAACACTCCCGAGAGACCGAACAATTGACAGTTTCCCTTTTTTCTGAATTGTAAACAATTTCGGAAACCTCCCCTAAAACGAAAAAATGACGAATAAATCAAAAAAAGAAATCGGAAAAGTAAACTTACAGATAAAAATGTCGTAGTTGTAAAGAAGGAGCTGTGAGAAGAAGAGAGGAGGAAGGATTCTCTGAATATAGTCAAGTCAAGTAGAAAACAAAAAATAGCCTACCCAATGGAACCAGAAAAGAGAGCGTTAAACATAAGGCACAGTACATGGTGGTGGCCAGGATGGTTGCACTTGAAGCATTTGATGTTCTGTCTTTTACATACGTTGTGTGAGCTGTGCTTGGCAAAGCAGAGAAAACAGAGAGAACGGAGCTCAAGCACAGTGTGTTTCGCTAAGGGAGTCGTAAAAACCGAACAATTTGTGGTTTGTTCGTGACGACGACAAAGACTGCAACGATATGGATGGGTGTACAGCAAATTAGGTTGCCTATGTGCGGGTAAATGTTGCATCCCTTGAACCCCAGAGTTAGGATTAGTGAATCTACGATTTGTGAACACGGATACGTAATTGGGATTGAAAGGGGAAAGTAGGTGCTCGCGAGAAACCATGGTAGGATGGTCAATGGGACAGAGATTGTGAGGACTTGATGTTTCGGAGAGTAGAGTGGGAGTGGTGTACTTAGCGTGGTCTGACGACTGTGTAGCCTGATTGGCTGGCTCCGATGGAAGGACGGTCATAGGAGGACTGCTTGTAGTGATCGAGGAAGAAACAGGCACCGGTGTTTGTGGACTTGCAAGACGTGAGGGTTCCGACCAATCGAAGTCTAAGAATTCTTCGGGGAAAATGTTAGTCATGCTGTGTGTAAAAAAAACAAATACAAAGGTTATGATAGGATAAATACATAGGTAAGAGATATAAATCTTCAAGGAATGAGACCTCAAATTGATTGAATGAACATATGATAACAAGAACAAATGTATTCAGAGAAGTATCGTAACATGCCCAATTATTGAGCTGCAAACATTATATCATCGTCAAGGTTGAGAGCGATCTCGTGATATAACTCCTGGTATGCGACCCATTTCAGAATAAGTTTTGTATGGTCCGGCCTGTGTGGACCAACTGCTTGGTGGACTGCCAATCGAGCATAGTTAGAGAGAAACGCCTGCCAGTTGTTCAGGAACTGTCGGGGAGTATCGACATTGTAAAATTGTGGAATTCGATAAGTAGAGATATAGGTAGATTGGAAAATATCAATCAGTTTATAACCTATCTAGACGTTATGGATGTAGCTGTTTTATTTGAGAACATTCCATATGCGCTTCAATAGATGATGCGAGGAATTAACTGTTTTTTTCTAAAAAAGCTCCCCTCAATCCGAAGATGAGAGAGTTATGCTCTCATCCCTTTGGGGACTCAGTTTATTACTAACATCTTGTGAAACTTCTTGTTCTATGATTTATATGCGCAGGAATAAATAATAATAATAAAAGACATGAAATGGTTCCCATGGAACTGCGGGTGGGGCTGGAAGCAATTGACGAATCCATGGAATACCTGGAGAATACTCGCGTTGCATGTTGGGCATGGAGAAACTGTTGTTCGAAGGAGGAATGACTGAAAAAAAAATTCTGTAATAATTGAGTGTGTTAACGGAATTAACAGAAGAGGAAAGGTAGTTGCGACATCGAGATAGGGAGTACAAAATCTACGTGTAAATATGTGCATTACCAATTATAGATAATTTAGAGTAGAAATTCAACTCCTTTTTCAGATAAGAGAATCATCGTAGGACAAATTCTGTGATATGAGAAATATTTTACTATCCAAAGGATACGAAGACATTGCATGGTGGGGTGAAATGTGTGGTGAATGTAAAAATAGCAAAGGAAATGTATACAACTATCAGGAAAAAAAGAAAGGCCAAACTTTATGGGATATCAGAGTAGAAGGAATACTATCCTAGAGATCGGAGGAATTTTATGAACGAAATACTGTCAAGTACACTTTTCTGGAGGTTAGGATGAATAAATGTTAAGATAATGTGATGCTCGAAATCGTCCACGAAGTATGCTGGAGGTATTTCGCGATAGATCGACAGTAGTTCATTCGGAGGTATGGCAAGGAAGTACGATTGCTGAAAAAAGGAGTGACGAGATTTGGGAAAAATAAGTGGGGAGGGGGTTATTATTGTTTTTATTTACTACTATATCTTTTTGAAAATCGGATAAGAGTTTAGAGAAGTTTTGGCCGTTGTTTGGTTTTTACGTGTTTGGATGATTGTTTACGTAGATGGGGAGTAGCAGAAGGAGTAGAATGAAAACCAAAGTAACTTAAATGTAAGGGTATAAAAGGTGTAATTATTGAAAAAAAGGGTTTAACCCATATACTTAGCCATATTGCTAAGAAAAATAAGAATAGAAATATGATAACGTACAAAAAATATGTCATGGAGAAAAAAATTGGTAAGGAAGTAAAATTGTCCCAAATGTGTGAAAAAGTAGAAGAAAGTCCCTGTGAATTTCTACCGTTGATCATAGTTTGATATTCTGTACGTTCAACGGAAGAGATGAGATCGGAAGGTACATATTGTAAGGTGCCCGTCACTAAGAACGAAATGTTGTTCTTGGGACAACGAAGAATGCAATGTGTTTGCATCAAAGAGATGGAAGAATGTAATGTAATTAGTATAAAAAACGGGTGTAAAGAAAGTAAAGATTAGTATTGGATGAAACGTGTGCAAAAAATATGAAATAAGTCCAATAAAAATATTTTGAGGAAAAGTCTAATCTCGCTCGGTTTCAAATTTCAGAAAAAATAAATTAATACCGAGTTTTTTGTAACCGAAAAGAAATCTTCTGACTGCGATTCACAATGATCTAGCTTACACTCTGTTTTTTTCTTCAAGGAAAGCGAGATTAGCCCGAGATTAGCAAACAAGGAATGTTATGTTAAAACTATTGGAGTTTTAAACGGCGCCGTAGTCCAGAGCGATTGGCGTAGTTCTAACCTCGTTCAAGTGAGAGCAACTTTTGTGCTCCAGGCAGGAATCGAACCTTCGTTCGCCGTGCGTGAATAGAGCTTTTATCCAATCCGCCATTCAGACTTGTGAATAGGAGTGAAAACCAAGCTATACCCGCTTGTCATGAGTTCTTCATTGGAAAACGTCTTCCTACTACACGTTAAACTCTTCTTTCATTTTCATTTTCACGAAACCGGTCTATCCATGATTTTTTGCGAGACCATTTTCGGCCCTCTCACACGTAATATTCAAATTTCAGACATACCTGAAAAATACGTACACCTCAACTTTTTTATAGCTTTTCAACAATGTAAGAATTTTTGTAATAAGTTAATTTTGAGCGAAACTATGCCGAGATTTGAGGAGGCGGACACTTTTGTCGCCGGCGCCGCCGCCGCCGCCGCCGCCCCGCACGGAAGCCATTTTTGCGAGACGTTGGGCCCTGTAACTCCTCTCAACAAATTTCACTTGGGACGTGAACTTAATGTCTCGTAGACGTGTTGCCCTTTCAGTGATTCATGCAAATATCTAATAAAATGATCGACGGACTTTGAAGAAAAATGTAATAAACTGTTTTGGAATGTCTGCAGACCTCTGAACAAAAACTAATCTGCGCAGCGCTCCGCGCTGCGCCCGATTTCGGTTTGATTTCGATCAGGTGAGCAAGGTATGCTAAATGTTTCGTCAGCACACGAGATTTCTCCATGTAAGAACCCAAATTGAGAGTAACAAGTAAATTTTCCAGATGCACCATTGTTGCATTGGTAACATCCTTCAAAGATCGTACTAGTAATATAACAAGATGTACCGTAATACTGAGTTTGTATGCGTAAACCTTGTAAAGTTACTTGTAGTTGGATGGCTGAGGTTGATTGAAGTTCTTTTCACGATTCAATTCCAATTGGCGAAGAGAACGTTGTATATCAGTAAGGTGGGAACGGATGAGTTTAAGGCTAGTTCGAAGTACTGTTAAATCACAACCATTAGTGGTCTTTTTGTGGTCTTTTTCATAGGATCGATGTACTTTAGTAAACGTGTACGAATCTGCCCTATGGCAGTACGGTACGTGCCTGACATGGTAGTAACGTACTCTCAAAGGGCGGAGAAGAAAGAATGAGGTAAGTTTCCTAGAGGTCGCCACTTATTCCGAACAAGAAGTTCGGAATAGATAAATAAGACTGGACTGGATAAATAAGACAACGGTGATGAAGAGGTTTATCATTTTAAGAGAATGGTTGTAAGGTTAGAAAAGCGGACGAGAAGTCGGTCCGGTCGGTAGAATGGTTTGATGTCTTCGGAGCTTTATTACGAATAAGTTCGTGACAGAACTTAGAATAGAACGAATGATTATGAGCACCTAAGTCAAATTATTGTAGCGGAAACTGTCGCGTTAGACATGATAACGGAAACCGTAAACATCAAAGTACGACTGAGATATAGCTGCAGCAATGTTAGGGTCAGTTGAACACACGGAGCGGAAATACTCATACCTATCTCTGATAGAAACACCATTCTCTTACATCTCATTTAAAGCGACAACAGTATTCGGAATTTTTCGGTTAAACACAAAGTCAGGAGGAACATTGAAACCGGCAGGTAGTTTATAGCCACCAGGGAAAACAATTTCAGACTGAGAGGGTACAGGTACAGATGAATCAGTTGTAGAGGAAGAAGACACGGGTAAATCAGCAGGAGCAACCAAGTTAGGAGTTTCAACCGGAACGGTTTCAATAGGTTCTACCTTCCAACTCACGTCAACTGAGTTATTTCGAAATCAAACTCACACATCTTATAGATCTTTTCTGGGCACAGCTTCGCTCTCAATGAAAATCTCTGAACACAGTTTACACTGTTATGAAGCGAATAAAAAGTTGAGGTATACGTATTTTTCAGCAGTCATAGTTGCAAATTTCATTCTAAGGATGGTAGGGCCTTAAATGGTCTCAGGAAAATGTCTAAATCGACCTGTTTCGAGAAAATGAAAATGAAAAAGGAGAATCACGTGAAATTGATTCCTAAATCTCTCAGCTCAGAACTCGGTTGCGCGTACAGCCTAGTTTTCATTTGCATTCACAGGTCTGAGTGGCACAGTGGATACAATTTCTGTTCTTGTGAAAACGGGTTGAGGTTCGACTCCCGCCTCGAGCGGAAACAATTACAATAATCTGAAAAATGGCGTGCATCATTTTCACATGGTTATATATTATCGCGCGCAGCGCGAAGCGCTGCGCGAGATTTGTCTTTGGTCCGGCTAATGCGCGCTTTCATTTTTTTAGTTCACTCTCAAAAAGGTCCAATTGTGCAAATCAGAACTTTTTATGATTTTCTGATTTTCTATGGCACATTTACAAGCTATGTTCAAAATTTGAACGAAATTGATTGAGTTTGAGCCGAGTTATGACGTTATGCGCTTCATGGAGACCGCCAACTTCCGTCGTGTGTGTGTGTGTGTGTGTGTTGGTGCGCACTCCTGGGAAATTTTTATGTGTGAACCGATTCGACTGAAAATTTGGGACACGATAGATATCCCACTCAAACCTTGGGGGCGCGAACTTTTTTTCGAAAAAAATTATTTTTCATCAAGTTATAGGTCTTTAAAAATGTCTCTGCGTCTCTTCATTTCGTGCACTCTCTCGCCCTCTTTGTCGGGGTAAATCAAATTGCGTTATAACTCAGCTCAGTCCTAACCAATTCAAGTAAAATTAGTAAAAAGTGGGGGAACCAACAAATGTGTGAGTTGTGTTTGGTTCGACCTCGATATCAGCAAAAAGTGAACGATACGAATTGCTGTGATACTGTAGCAGAAGTATTCTGCAAAAATAGAACAATAATGTTGCACAATGGTTCACAACGCACGCATGATATTTCAGAAATTGCCGAAGGGCAATTCATGTGTACTTTGACGACATGCGTGCGTTGTGAACCATTGTGCAACATTATTGTTCTATTTTTGCAGAATACTTCTGCTACAGTATCACAGCAATTCGTATCGTTCACTTTTTGCTGATATCGAGGTCGAACCAAACACAACTCACACATTTGTTGGTTCCCCCACTTTTTACTAATTGTCCTTTTTTTGCTAGTTGTACTCCTACAACTTCATATGTTGCCTATTCACAGAGTGGATCTTGTGAACTCATTATATTATTATGGAAATCTCAGTTTTGTGTGTGCACGAAGCCGAATGCAGACCATAAAATTGCTGATGTTCTAATATAACGCAGGTTACTGGCTCTGTGACTATCAACAACTGAACAAAAACGCTAAACGTTCCGATTGACATGTACACCGCTTTTAGCGGCGATAAGCGATGGGGATTGGCGCCATTGACAAATCTACAAATAGAGACACCAACTCACTTACAATATAGCCATTATTTCCAATACCACATCAAAAACCTTCGTTGAAACTTTTTTTTCATTCCTGTGTCAATTGACACACGCGTCTGGCGCCAGGACGAAACGAAAATTTCTAGGTTTTTGAGCTACCAGTACACACTACATGTGTCAATTACTGATTGGAGCAATATTCAAACTATTCAATTGTCAGTTTCGTGTGTTTTTGTTTTGGCGCCATTTGGCGTCTGTTCCGAGCCAGACGATAAAATTCGATTTTGAATTTGTGGATCTTTATTTCACATTGGAATATTCAATATCTGTTAACTTGAAACAGTTTGATTGAGGATATTTTTCCAACTTTGGCGCCAATTGGCGCCAGCGCACAGTGCCAACAGAACTTTTCTTGATTTTCAGATTGAGCATCTTACTTGCCATGTGATAGTTATTTAGTGTACCGAATTTCAGACAATTCCATTAACGCTGTCGTGAGTTTGGGTTTTGGCGCCATCTGGCGCCTGGTGCGAGCGCCAGAAGAGAAATTTCAGTTTTGGAAAAAGACTTTCACACTTTCCACCAAAATATTCAATTTCTATTACTGTTCAACATTTTAGTTGATGATAAATAGTGTTTCGCCGCTTTTGGCGCCTATTGGCGCCAGCGCCGAGCGCCAATGATGATGTATCCATCTCATATTTGGCGCGACGGGCTAACTTTTGCATTATAACTCATGTTTCAAATTTCAGCTAAATCGGTTCGATAGTTTTTCCAATAGTGGTTTTTGGCGCCTATTGGCGCCCGCGCCGGGCGCCAATGAGGAGCCATACATCTCATATTTGGCGCGGCGAGCTTAATTTTGCATTAGAACTCATGTTTCAAATTTCAGCTAAATCGGTTCGATAGTTTTTCCAATAGTCGTTTTTGGCGCCTATTGGCGCCCGCGTCCGGCGCCAATGAGGAGCTATACATCTCATATCTGGCGCGGCGAGCTAAATTTTGCATTAGAACTCATGTTTCAAATTTCAGCTAAATCGGTTTGATAGTTTTTCCAATAGTCGTTTTCGGCGCCTATTGGCGCCCGCGCCCGGCGCCAGAGATTACATATACTTTTCATACTTGGCGCGACGAGCTAACTTTTGCCATAGAACAGATGTTTCAAATTTCAGTCAAATTGGTTCAGTAGTTTTTCCACTACGATGCGGACAGAATTCCGTGAGGGACGAGGGAGGAGGGACGAGGGACGAGGGACGAATTACGGCGGAACTTTTCAACAACGACACGAAACCATAACTCAGGCGAAAATAATCCGATTTGGCTGAAATTTTCACACAATGTTCAATTCGTGATTCTCCAACGTTCTCTCTTTTTAGTTTTCAAAAAAAGAATATGTTTGAAGATTTTTGTTAATTAAAAGGAAAAAACGAGTCCGCAATGGCCAAACCAAAGACAACTCACGCAGAGCGCTTCGCGCTCCGCGCGATTTGAAGTATGATACCACGACATGAACTGACATCGATTTAGATGTAAGTCTTCTACTGATGACGTCATCGAGGATTCTGGAGCTCGGATGACGTCATTTTTGAAAAGTGCAAAGTTGACGTCACATATATTGTCAAATGATGGTAATATCTTAGAAAGGGTCAATTAACGGTGAAACTCAATCTGAGAGTGATTTATTCTGGGATTCTGGAGACCAGATGACGTCATTTTTGAAAAGTGCAAAGTTGACGTCACATATATTTTCAAATGCTGAAAATGTCTTAGAAAGGGTCAATTAACGGTGAAACTCAATCTAAGAGTGACGCATTCTGGGATTATGGAGACCAGATGACGTCATTTTTGAAAAGTGCAAAGTTGACGTCACATATATTTTCAAATGCTGAAAATATCTTAAAAATGGTATATTAACGATAAAACTTCATCTAAATATGACTTATTCTGGTATTCAGAAGGCCAGATGACGTCAACTTTTAAAAAAAATTGACGTGAAATATGTTTTCGAATGCTGGAAGTTTCTTAAAAATGGTCAATTCACGATGAAACTTCATTCAAACATGACGTATTCTGGGATTCTGAAGGGCAGATGAAGTAAGTTTCTAGAACTGCAATGTTGACGTCATATTTTTTTCCGAATGATGGTAATACTTGACAAGTGGTTCATCAAGAAAACAATTTTATCTGCACCGTACAGATCAAACCACATACCTACGGCATGTATACAAAAAAGAGAAAAATTCATGAAAAAGTGGGGGCCCAACGAATGTAAGATTTGTCTTCTGCTGTGCGCCCCTTAGACAACTACTCTCAAATGGAACAGCTACTGCTACAAAAACCGAAAAATACTAATATACTCAAGTATAACTGTTCATTACAAACATACAAAAGTCGTAAAAATATTTTCTCAAACCTGTAAACTAGAATCTACAAATCACAGATGTTAACTCAGCCTACTCAATTATAGAGTTCCTGGTTTTGTACACAATGGTTGGCATTTTTTGTCATTACTTCAATTCTAGGTGCTATAACGTTTGTCATATTATTCAAAAGTTGTTCTCTCTTTCGCAGCTGTGACTTGTAGATTCTTGTTCACAGGTTTGAGAAAATATTTTTACGACTTTTGTATGTTTGTAATGAACAGTTATACTTGAGTATATTAGTATTTTTCGGTTTTTGTAGCAGTAGCTGTTCCATTTGAGAGTAGTTGTCTAAGGGGCGCACAGCAGAAGACAAATCTTACATTCGTTGGGCCCCCACTTTTTCATGAATTTTGATAAGAGTTTCTGCGTAACTATAGAAAAAGAGGTCAATTAGTATAAAAAACGAGTGTCAAGAAAGTAAAGATTAGTTTAAGAAATCATATAAACAAAAAATATGAAAGAGGTCCAATAAACAGACTATGCAACGTGCTATAGTTCGTTTCATTCCCACTGAGACCCATTGGCATCGTACCATTATTTTCGGATGCCGATTTTTCGAGAAAACATAAGTATTTACAAGAAATCTAACGAAGATTCTTAGTTTTTGAAAAAACTCCGAAGTGGTGAAAAATAGCCTGGAATATTAATTGGCAGGGTGCCAAGTCTTAGTGGAAATGACCGGCACTATAAACGCGAAACAATTCCCAAACGTGTGTAGTGAAGTGCACCATCGATTATTTTTATCATGTTTTAGGCAACAATTATAATTTAAAGGTTCTGTGATTCATATTTGTGAATAAAACTTTGTATTATATTTGGTACTTATACAGACTGTATTAGCGATCTCGTTCCATACAATACTTTATTCACAGAATCAGATGTTGAAAAAACAGAAGCAAAAAGAAAGTAGAATTCATCATTAAATTAAAATAAAAGCTAGGAGATTGAAATTATTATACAAAACCACGTTGATTGTATGAACATTATAAACAAACTCAATCAACTGTTGATATCGGGCTACTTTAATAATTTATGAAGTTTTTATTGATTTATTTCTTGAAAACGATGTGAAGGCCGTCTCCACAGTTGATCAACTGGCTGTTTGTGCGGTCGTCGGCAAAAATCTGAATTTATAAATTGGAAAAAAAACAATATTTAACGATTATGTAATAATAGTTGGATGTTTTGAATATTCACGTAAAGTTAGCATTCTAATGAGGTATCGTGAACTTTGTCATTGCACGTTTCTGAGTTCTGCTGTGTTTAACATGTTTCACGTGACTGTGCAATTGCCCAACAGTATATACAAAATGCGTATCCTATCCAGGTGCTATATTTGTATTAATTTCCATTACTTCAAATTCATAACCATAAAACTGTGGACGCAGTACCGTTGCTTTGAAGTGTTGCTCATTTCAGCGAACAGCGCATCTGCGTATCTTTGATCTACATACTTACTCTGGAATTTGGCGGCGACTCGCCGGCGGGGCAGAGGGGTCGCCGGGATACCGCCGGCAAGTCGCCGGCGATACATTGAGGTCGCCGGCGGGTCGCCACTTGAACCAAAGCTCCGAAGTTGTCGCCGGCGAGTGGCCAAACATTTCGCATTGTCCCTGGGGTCGCCGGCAAGTCGCCGAAGCCGAAAATAATTTTCCATCGAGAACACCCAAAAAAAGTTTGGGTGCATTTTGTGGGTAACCTCCGACGGCTATGACAAAAATGTTACCGAAAGACGACTTTTTTTGTATAACTCATACGAACCGTGGAAAATGAACCGAGCTTGTCGCCGGCGAGTCGCCACTCATTTTCGATGTGTTCCTCATATCGCCGGCGAGTCGCCGAAGTTGGAAACCTTCGATAACACCAAGGTTTTTATTCCAGTTTGTTGTGAGGTAGAAACATGTGCGAGAGTGAAAAATGCGATTTGTGCGTCTTCAATAGGGATTTTGAGAAGAAGTTTGGAAACTGTCGCCGGCGACTCGCCAAGTAGCGTGATTTGATAGCTAATTAGTTGGAGTTTTGATCTTACCATGCTTGATAACAACTAGTATAATGTCATCATTTGAGTGAGATAAAAAGTTTACTTAAACTTTCCATCTCACTCAAATTAAGACTAGAACTTATGAGATCGCATTGGAGATCTGCCGGTGTAGTGCGTTTGGAACTTATCAGAGCTGATGTTAAGCTATACATCCATTATAAACTAAAAAGTAGAGAGGTACTATTTGTTATTTTTCAAAGTATTTTACATCTGTTACGGAACATATAAATAGTTTGTCCGAAACATATCACTTTAGGAAAAAAAATAAGATTTTGAAGACAGTTTCTTGCTATTGTGATGTAATCGAAAAACAGTGAGATCTTCTTCAACAGACTTGGATTTTATTCGCAATAGAATCATTACAGTTTATTTGCAATCATTAGTTAGTCCGACCATTAGTTTGAATGCGCTGGGCGCGCAATACTAAGCTCTTCGCTGCGCTTCCCAGACCGTAGCGGGATGGCTGAGAGGATGTGTGCGCCGCAGTACGCCGAGGGTTGTGGGTTCGATTCCGGAGAGTGACAAATGGATGTTTAATTAAGACTATAGATGATAAATCACGTAAATATGGTTCTCGGCTCGTTAGCGCGCTAATTTACTTTTGAAAAAATATTTTCTGTCACAGAAAGATCATTGCTAAAAAGCGAAAGAATCATATAAGGTAATTGGCGACTCGCCGGCGATGTCGCCGGCGACCCGAAAAGCGGCGACTCGCCATCAACCCCTTCCGGCGACATCGCCGGCGACCTCGCCGGCGACCCGTCACCGAATTCCAAAGCACTCACATGCTTCTGCCCCCCCCCATTGAATCGTCACCCACTCGACACAGTTCTCATTCTGTGGATGAGATTTTTCTCGCTACAAACTACATTCTTCTATGTGCTGACTAGGGTTGTTAATCGAGTTGAAAATTTCAAGTTTTCGAGTTTCGAAAAATTTCGAGTTTTCGATTGGAAATTTTCGAGTTCTCGAGTTTTCGAGTTTTCAAGTTTCCGGTTCGACTCGTAAATTTTCGAGTCGAGTCGAGTTTCGAGTTCGTCTTCAACAACCCCAGTGCTGACAGGCAATTAACAACCGATTGCAAAAACGAGTCCGCCGTGCGTTGTCTTTGTTGGTGAAATGAAGAAATCGTGTATCTTAAGTTAACAAAAAACTAAAAGTTGGCCATACTGTTAGTCAATTGCACAGTCACGTGAAACATGTAAGACACAGCAGAACTCAAAAAAGTGCAATGCCAAAAAGCAAGATTTCTCATTAGAATGCTGAGTTCACGTGACTATTCAATTGACTTCTAGTATAGTTTTGCCCGCCGTCCCCATTGGGGTCATCATATTTCATGCCAAAACATTCGGTTCAATAAATGATTTAAGACAAAAATGAGGCAAATTATTTATTGTGTTAACCCCAGCAGTTCACCATTACCCGGGTTACTTGGTTCACTCTTTTGTTAACCACTTGTTGACCTCAAATTTCCCCCAAAAGACATTGCAAAAAAAGTGTCACAAAGGGGTTAACAAAAGGGCTACCCAGGTTACCCGGTTAGGGTTACCTGATAGGGTTAACGAAAAACGGGGTTCCTTGTGAAATTGGCCCGAAAATGAGTAAAGTACCTGTCGATTTGTCTCGTCAATGCAGGCGGTGGCGGTGTCGGCGGCATCGTAGTTGGTCACGCTACCACCCCAGAGAGCCTGGACAAAAGAAAATGAGAAATGTTACTTAACATTTCAATATTTTATGATTTACGTAATATAAATTTTTAAAAAAGTAATGTGAAAAAAATCACGTGAAACATGTTAATCACAGCAGAACTCAGAGAGGTACAATGACAGAGATCACGATGTCCAATTATAGTGAGTGCCAAACTTATAAACTTCGGTCTCTCGCCGGAATCGAACCTGCGAGCAAGCGTTTCGTGGCAGGGCGCTAACCACTGCGCTAATAGAAAACAGAACTCGTAAGTTTTGGAATCGAAGACATCTGTGCGTACACAGCGGATAATGAGACATACAGTACCATTCCGCTCTCCGTTGGCAACGACTATAGAATGCTAATTGTACGTGACTATTCGTCTAGTACAGTAGGAAAACTGACATTATCAATCATAATAACTCCACCACTGCGCAACAGTGTCACGACTCGCTCGTAGTAGTTCGAATAGTTCTCCTGGAATGGTCGTTAGTAATAAGCTGAATTCAAAATATTGTTCCTCCCCAAGGCGGTCTGTTGAGAAAGTCTGTCAAGAACCCAATTCAGAGAAAATACACGATTTATTGATTCCGTGAACAAACTTTGATTTCAGAGCTCGAGTTTCTAGAGTTCATTTTCGCTTCCAGGCTTTCTATTACAAGATTTTCCACTGTTTGTTATAGTCTGTTTCACCAATCGATGTACTCCTACAGTAATCCGTCAATTATTCAAGGGGGTGTTTTCTAATGAAAAAGTCTTTACTTTGGTTTCAAATTTTCAGAGTTAGTAGTAGTAAACATGCAGAAGACACTATGAACATTTGGAGGTGTTCTGAATACGCCAATATAGTAAACTTTGACCTGGAAGTGTTAGCAGATTACTGTAGAGGGTTATAAGTGGGTGGAACAAACTATAACGTATCCCAATACTAGCCCCACAAAGAGCGCATAGGGCTCGACGATTGCGATGGTTAGTTACGGACCCCTCTCAAACATGCACTACTCTAATCGTTCCCTGGAATATAGAGAAAAAATAATGGAAAAGGAGCCACGTTTCATGGGATGGATCTCAGGTTATCTGTATTCTAACAAACGTATATAGTCTGTTCCACGCACTTATAACTCTCTACAGTAATCTTCGCGAACTTCAAGATCAACGTTTCGTAGTTTGATGTTTTTGGAATGACTTCAATTTTCGCTATTGTGTCTTCTATCCATGCTACTACAAACTCTGGAAGTTTGAAACCAAAATAAAGATTTATTCATTAGAAAAAGCCTTCTAAATATGTGACGGATTACTGTAGAAGGATATCGATTGGTGAAACAAACTATAGTTTCGTTCATTCCTATTGAAACTGGGCAGCGTGCCAATGAATTTTCCAGGCGATTTTTCACCACTTTGGGGTTTATCAAAAAACTGCAAATCTTTGTTTGCGATGGATCAGTTCTATGAGAACACGTAAATGATAAAAATTCTAAAGAATACCTATGTCTGCTCTGAGAAATGGTCATGCGAAAATCTTGGCACGCTGCCAAAGGGTCTCAGTGGGAATGAAACGAACCATACCGTCCTCACAAACACCTACCTTATCAGCGTCAATGAAGGCGAAGTCGAAAGTACCGGACTGTCCCTCAGCGATGAATTTATCTGTAATTTATTCTAATATCCATAATTTTTGATAAAACAATGCGGTGTCTGGATTGGAAACTGTTTTTACTCAAATACTTGTGTTTCTGAAGGTGTGAAAAATCAAAAATGGAAGAAGTAAGTTGAAGCGAAATGTGTGTTTCAATACGGTTTAAAGCAGACTGATTATGTGGTCCAATGCCAACGCTTCAGTCCTTCAAACTGCAATACATTTCTCAATTGCACTTTAAAGGACCGTTGACACGGGATTGGTCCACATAATCGTCCTGCTTCAATAAGATTTTGAGTGAAATAATTTTTAAATGATAGAAAAAAATCATAGTCCTTGAACCGACCCAATGTTTCGAGAGCCGGCGCTTCGATTGCTTCAATTTTCGCCAACGCCTCCGGACATTTTGAGAGAACCGGCAGACCGTGTTGTTTGTAGTTCTTCAGACTCATGTCCAGGGCGTACACCTGGAAGTAAAATAAACGTTTAAAAAGTTTCACATAAAGGCCCAAACTATCCCATTTGTAATTTGTTTTATCCGTATTGTCATATGGTTTACTTTTTCATTTACTTGTGATTACCAAAAGATGTTGGTCGACTTCCTACCCCTCTTTTGAATGTTTTTTGTATACTACTGTCAAATTGCTAATTTTATCTTGTATATCACATGCTTGCATGTAAATAAATCGAATCAATCAAGGATTCAAGGAAGAAAAAAGGGAACACAGAATTATTGTACTAGTGTCATGGTTCATGGTTTCTTAGAAGTTAAAGAATGACGATTATGTGCCCTTTAAACAGCAATAAATTTTTCAATTGCAGTTTAAAGGACCTTTGACACGAGATTGGTCCACATAATCGTCCTACTTTGAGGGTTTTTAGAGTGGGCGTGCGTTGGTCGAAATTTGGCGAACAATTTCGAAATAGGGTCGTGTTATATGAGAATACTAAGAAACGAAAAGAACAAAACACTTATTGGTAGCTTTATTGATCGGCGACAAACTTCTCGATCAAGCTTTGTAGTTTGTTTTGAAGGGCCAAAATCATGAAAATTGTTCACCGCAAACTTTTCTACACACTAGTAATAGATGAAACAGGTGGAATTCATACGTTTAGACCTGCGTAGGTGACCACGACCGGCGTGGCGTGGTGAGCAGAGTACGTATGCTGCAAATCTCGGCACTTTCATCCCATACTGCGTCTCTCGCTCTGCCTCACTATTTCTCGTCTCTTACATGCCGGCGGGATGTAAGAGCAGAGAAATAGCGTATGTTTGAGGAGACGCAGAATCGTATGAAGGTGCCCGGATCTTCTAGCATACGTACTCAGATAGCCTAACTCAAAGAAGGTCTCTTCATGAAACTCTGCTACGATGCCTTATAGTCTGTTCCCCTCAACTACAGTAAGATTTGAACCGTTCAGGTATGTCTTTTACGTCACCAATGAATTGAAAATAGTTGAACATTCATTATTCCGTTTCTCACAATTCATTGCTACAAACATAAAAAAGTACACCTGAACATTTGTACGCTCATTAGCAGAATGCCTCTGAATAATGGACAGATTACTGTAGAAAGTCATGGATTGGTGAAACGTAGTATACCTTTTCCCCTCTCCCACAGCCAGTGCCAAAGAAGGTTCTGCCCCGTTCAAGTCGCACATGTAGCAAGATGGTAAGAAAACACAATGTAATACACTGTATAATTGCATAAATGCGTTGAATGCATATTGTTCTTCATCGAGAATTTAATTTCGAAAATAAACCCCTAACCTTCCCCCCGTCTCCCATAGCAAGGGCCCATGCAAGAGCCGATGCCCCGGTAAATGTTCCTACGTCCAGACATTTCTTTCCGCCCGTCAGCTGGATCAGGTTGGAACCGAAGGTCAGAATCTGGAAATGAAGTAAATACTTTAAATACTTTGCAATATTACCAATGGGAACATTGTACAATCGCCCCCCCCCCCCCACCTTTCAGGGACGGGCGATAGAACACTTTTCCCGTAGTATACGAACACGATCACTGGTAATTTTTCGCAACTTTGTTCTGGAACAGGAAACTTCAACCGAGAAATAGGAATCGAGCTGCAAACATAGGCAAAAACTTGCCGAATAGACATGTTCCGGAAATAACAAACCCAATACCCTGGATATAGGATTTGTCAAACCGTTGTGGACACCGTACCATCGCCTTTGTATAGGGGCGGGGTTTGGCGAGGAGCCAGCCAGTCTGCGTATCATTGATCTACACACTCTCTCAACTGCTGACAAGTAATCAACGACCGCTCGCTCGCATTGCTCAATCAATCGAACACTCTGCTGTCTTTATGGGCAAAATGGCGACTATACTTTCAATGATCTGATCCGAAAAAAAACTAACCTCCGGTGCGCCCAACATAAATGCCATCTCGGCATCTCTGAGGGTGTTCTCCTGCAGCTCCTTTTGGAGAGGATGCTGTTTGATGGTCAGCTGGAAGGAGGGGGGATTGGAATTAAAAACAAGAGATTAGAGATAGAGACAGAGATAACTAGATAGAGAGATGTAAAGAGATAGAAGATAGAAAGAATAATGAGAGCTATCTAACAGAAAACTAAGGAAACACTTCAAATTACATGTTTCTGTGAAGCACTGCTCCACGTTGAGTTGGAAACCGAATGTAACTTATTTGAACATCAATTCGTAAAAAAGGTTTGAATAGTGTTCTTCAAAATCAGAAAGACACCGAAGTGGCTTTTTTGACTTGCTTCCCACCCTGAAGCTAGCTGCCCAACATGTAGAACACATGTGTTAATCTTTGTTTTTCATTTTCTATAAAACAGTATAGTTCCGGTCATTTCCACAGAATTTTCCAGGCTATTTTTCACAATTTTGAAAATTTTCACATGACTGTAATGTCTGTTAGCGGTTGTTCAGTTCCACATGAACACGTAAATAAGAAAAACTTCCCTAGCATACTTATGTCTCCTCTAAGAAATAGTCATTCAAAATTCTTGGCAGGAAGCCAATGGGTCTCAGTGGGAGTGAAACGAACTATATAGTTGCAATCATTCCCACTGACGGCAACGTACCAACACAATTTTCAGGCGGCGTTTCACCATGTTAAAGGGACCGTTCCTCTTTAATGTGCAATGTAGGTAATTTTGGAAAAATGAAAAAAATCATTTGTTCTGTTTTTAAATGAAAGTTCATACTCTACGTACAGAGAGTGGAAAGAACTCCATTATTACGGAGCAAAATAGAAGCGAACAGGATTTGGGTTACTGTAATGCAGTAATCCTTAATCTATCACTGCTTTTTAGTTTCCATGATATTAACATGTTTTTATTCACAGATTTCATATCGGTTATTTTGGCCATGTTTTGAATATGGTTTTGTAATTTTGTAGGCATTTTGAAAATTTTGTACGTAGGTGAACTCGGCGGTGTATGTACGTGCGCGTGGTCGCGCCGCATTTTTGAGAACACGGAGAAAGACAGGAAGTTGACACCTATATAAATGATTTTGGTTTTTTCATGTGAACAATATCGACTAATCAGCTCAAACCTCCAAATTAAAGAGGAACGGTCCCTTTAATGTTCTCCAAAACACTGAAAAATTTCGTCATCGACAGTTAACCTTTGCTAAAGTACGTGGACGCAAATTGTTTTCGAAAATCTAATATTTCTATGAAAAACATTCATCGAAGTTTAATTGGCACGCTGCCAAGGTCTCAGTGGGAATGAAACGAGCTATACCTGACTGCAGTAGGCTCCCACGGGGCTGATATTGCTGTCGAAGCTCTTGCTGACGATCGACATGATTTATCTGGAAAACTAAGGTTTCTCATTGGAATAATCAGGGAACAGAAATTTTTCTATATGAAAGCCACCCAAAAAAACCATGAAAGTAAAATTTGGCTGAAATTGGTGAATGCGAAAAGTCTAATAGAGAAGATCATTTAGTTCATTGTGTTGCTAGATTACGGGCCTCACAATATAATTTCTTTGTATAAAGAATTCATTACAAATTCAATTCTCTGCTGAACGTGATAGATCAATCAACAATTCGAGGTGGTTAACATCCTTAACTAGGATATGGAATAAGAAAACGCGGCCAACAATGAACAGTGGAGCGAGAAAACAATAAGAGTAGGCGACGATTCAGCTAAAACACTTTGCGCTAATGTCTCGTATGAAAAACTGAATTAGTGATTTTTCTTCAAAATCGACCAATCAGATTTCATCCCCACATAGTATCTCTCTTGGAGTTATAAACTGCTAGTTTAGGTTTTCACTTGAGTTATAGATGAAA
This sequence comes from Litoditis marina, assembly GCA_964036275.1. NCBI lineage: Eukaryota > Metazoa > Nematoda > Chromadorea > Rhabditida > Rhabditidae > Litoditis > Litoditis marina. Next base: position 34,518,748 of record OZ038434.1, on the reverse strand, counting down.
GCTTAATGCGTTTTAGCTGAATCGTCGCCCACTCACAATAAGAACGAACCAGGTGAAAAGTCAAGGGATTAAAGGGCCTAAAAGGGAGATTTCGGGCCCAAAATCGCGGGCCTATATGCTCTGCTCCACCAATCAAAGCCCTTCTACAGTAACCCGTCAAATATTCAGGAGGCATTTTCTGATGGATAATTCATTATTTTGGTTTCAAACTTTCAGAGTTTTTAGTAGTAAAGACGCAGAAGTCACTACCAAACTTTGCCGAAATTACAAAAACGCCAACATACCAAACTTTGACCTGGAAGTTTGAGCATGTTACTGTAGAGGGTTATAAGTGGGCGGAACAAACTATAAGGATCCTTTCAGGGTCGCTATTTCGTAGCCGAAATGTCCGTTTTAGGGTCTGAAAGTCTCTTGACTTTTCACCTATGAATGAATTGGGGTTTACTTGCGATTCGATCCTAACTGAATGCAGCAGCAAAAGTATAAACTGTGAGTCCAAATGTGATGAATTCTATATCTAACCAGGGTTTCAGGTAACCTAACCCTTTTTTGGTAACCTTTTTTGTAACCTAAAACAAAAAACAGGTTACCCTCAAATTTGGCCTGAAAACTTTTTTACTGTTTTTTTCGATGGTAACCCGATTTCGGTTTAAGGTTACTTAGAGGTTACTTACTCAAGTAACCTGAAAAAACGGTTACCAAAAAAGGGTTAGGTTACCTAAAAACCGGGTTAGTTGTAGAATTGGCCTCCAAATGTGTCTCGCCTTCTATATTTGAAAACAGCCTTAAATTGCAATGCAAACGTTTTATTGTTTGGCTACAAACTATGATTGTTTCAAACATTGTTGGTTGATCCGACTCGTGAAAATGATGTTTTTAACCGAAGTGTAACTGAAATGAAAGGAAAGTAGAGAATGTCTAACTGTGTTCTGCGCGCCTTTTATATTTGAAAAGAGCCTTGAATTGCATTTCGAACAATGTTATTGCTTGAATATTGGATATTGAATATTCTCAACAATTGTATTGCTTGAATGCAATGTATGGTAGTTCCAATTAGAATGATATTTGATAACACGTCACTAGTCAGCAATCCGCCATACAAGAATGAAGAAAACCAATGAGCGTTATTTAACTAATAAATGTGCTATATCATTGGTAACCGGGGAAAATGCATATTTCAGGTTGTCATATTTATTTTGGCAAGTTTTTCACGATCCATAAAATATCTGACGTTTTGATAGAATGATATTTGATAACACGTCACTAGGCAGCAATTCGCCAAATTCTAAACATATTACCAATTATCAGCGTCATTTAACTACTAAATCACTGGTGAATGTAGAAAATGAGCATTTTATGTCGTTTATTCTTCAAAGTTTTCCACTATCAAGAAAAAAAACTGCTATTCTGTCTTGGGTGGTGAGTTTTGACGATAATGAACGACAATCACTTAGACTTTGTTTCAACAGGACTCAATTACAGACAAAAATAAGAGTAAAACCAAAAACGACCGGAAATCATGCAAAGTATGCTCTGTACAAAAAGTATGTACAATGAATAGTTACGTTATAAGACCATTCTGATGAGAAATCGTGCACTTTGTTATTGCACGTTTCTGAGTTCTGCTGTGTTCAACATGTTTCACGTGACTGGGCGATTGACTATCAGTATATTTTGCAGATGTTCTGAAGAAAGCCTCAGCTATAACTGCAGTTCCCGAGAGAGACCACGACGACGATTCAAGTGAATCTGACGAAAAGGAGTTAAAATGGAATGAATGTAACATGAAAGTGTACGTGTAATATTCACAGTTTGAGTTTGGAGGTTAATTGTGCCGGTAAAGTGTATGGTTACGTTCTTCCTGTTTAACGCAAAACAATTCCCAAACCTGTGTAGTAAAGTGCACCATGGCACAATTTCATCATGTTTCAGGCAACAATTATATTTAGTGAAAAATGAAACAACTATCAGTCATATTTCGAGTTCATGATTTCTAAAAAAAAATATTATATTAGATGTTGTACTTTCAAAAATCAAAACTTTTAAACAATAGAATATCTAAAAGTTATTCATTTCTTGAAGGCGATATGGAGACCGTCTCCACAGTTGACCAACTGGCTGTTCGTGCGATCGTCGGCGAAAATCTGAATTTAGAAAATGAAAAACTACTCGAAGGAGACAACTTCAGCAAAGATTTTGTTTCGGGCTGCTTTTAACTGTATTGAGATCAGAGAGAACAAATAACTCGTATATTAGTTTGATCAGTCCACGTGACATTCCCATGACAATGCCGCGCGACACGCAACGCGTCTAATGAGAAGAACTTCTGCATGCAGCAGCTTTCTTACGTGAATTTCATTCACGGCAGAAAGTTGGGCTCATTTCAGCGCAACGACCAAACCACTTGCTCCACCAGAGATAGTTTGCTGTCTTGGTTGATTAAATGGAGAAAACCGTGTTTTTAGATGAAAACTAACATAAGAACCAATAGTGAGACTACCTGTCGATTCGTCTTGTCGATACAGGCGGTGGCGGTGTCGGCGGCATCGTAGTTGGTCACGCGACCACTCCACAGGGCCTGCAAAACATATATATAGTAGGTGCGAAATTTATGAACATTTGTCTCTCGCCGGAATCGAACCTTCGAGCGAAATATTCGTAGCAGGGCGCTAACCACTGCGCGATTAATGCTCACATTCGGCAAGCTTTGGAATCGTGAACATGTGGGCGTACACAGCGAAAAGTGAGATATACAGTACCCTCGCGCCTTTCCGTTGGCAACGACTATAGTCGCCATTTTCGCCATAAAGACAGCAGAGAGTTCGATTGATCGAGCTATGGGGAGCGAGCGGTTGGAGAGTGTGTAGATCAATAATACGCAGACTGGTTGGTTCCTCGCCAAACCACGCCCCCTACCAAAATTACAGGACGCTGTCCACAACGGTTTGACAAATCCTAAACACCCTCTTCAAGGTTATATAACCTGACGGGACACGTTTTTATAGGCTTCGTTGAACCGCTGTGGAGCGTACTGTTTGTTCGGTAGGGGGCGTGGTTCGGCCAGCGGCCAGAACCTCTGCGTATCATTGATCTACACACTCTCTCAACTGCTGCTGCAAGTAATCAACGACCGCTCGCCCCGGATCACTCGATAAAAACCCTCTACGTCCTTATGGAAAAAAATGGTGACTTCATCTTTCTCAAGATAACGTAGTTCTTGTCGAATTTTTCTAAACTGGTACTCAAGAATGTCCGATATTAATTTCACAAGTAAATAAACCTGTTTCACAAGTCAATCAATCATCCTGTTAGAGTCAAAACGAAAAAAATGGTAGAATCTAGTCGCCATTTTCCCCATAAAGACAGCAGACGGTTCGATTGATTGAGCGATGCGAGACGAGCGGTCTTGATTAGTTGCCAGCTGTTGAGAGAGTGTGTAGATCAATGATACTCAGACGGGCTGGCTCCTTGCCAAACCCCGTCCCCCTACAGAATCGATGATACGGTGTCCACAACGGTTTGACAAATCCTATACTCGAAAAGGGACAGATTCTTGCGCGTAAAGTGCATATTTGGTATTATCTTTATAGAAGTTATAGAGTCATCACCAGTGAAAAACCGTTAGCAGGAAAACTGACATTATCGATCATGATGACTCCGCCGCTGCGCAACAGCGTCACTGCTCGCTCGTAGTAGTTCGGGTAGTTGAGCTGAAAACATAATCCGTAATTTATCGATTATTCAACACAAAAATTAGGATTGAAGAAGGAGTTATTATCTGTAACAATCCCAACTCTTCAGTCCTTCAAACTGCAAAACGTTTTTCATTTTGCAGTTCAGAAGACCGATGCGCCAGGATTGGTGTACACTATCGGCCTACTTTAAGAATCTCTATGAAAAACCTTATATCGTTTCGAAAGTTGCCAAAACATCTAGATGTTCGCCAACTGGGGTTGTCAATTGATTTCAACATCTTCAGTTTCCGAATTTCGAACAAATCAAGTCGAATATAATTTTTTGAAGTGTTTCTGGAGCCCAGTTTGCAGTCTACTTTCGACAACACTGGATGACTTGTATATCTAAACTAGAAGCTCTTGTTTTTTTCATAAACTTTTCACTTCATTGAACCAACCTTATCAGCGTCAATAAAAGCGAAGTCAAAAGTGCCGGCCTGTCCATCAGCGATCAACTTATCTGTAATATATTATATATTATAATGGTGATAAACAAATGTTTAACGGCACATAAATGTGTAGATTGAACTCATTACACACCATGATTTTCGAGTTCAGACCGAAAATTGACGGAATAAAACTGAAACTATAGCGCCAAAGCTACCACTAAGATTCGCCCAATCTCTACAAATCGTTCATAACAATATCAACTGAATGTATTTCTAATGTGCCTTCAATTTATATTAAATTGACTTTAATATACATTTTTGAATGAGTTTTCGCTACAACCGACCCAACGTTTCGAGAGCCGGCGCTTCGATTGCTTCGATTTTCGCCAAAGTCGCCGGACATTTGGAGAGAACTGGCAGACCGTGCTGTTTGTAGTTCTTCAGACTCACGTCCAGCGAGTATACCTGTGAGCATACACGTGAGCACAGACTATAGTGAGTGCCGAATTTATTTCCGTCTCTTGCCGGAATCGAACCTGCGAGCGAAAGTATCGTAGCGTAACAGTGTGCTAACCGCTGCGCTAACCGCTGCGCTATTAGAGCACATGACCGGAAAACTTTGGAATCGAGGACAGATGTGCGTACACAGCGGAAGTGAGATATACAGTACCCTCCCGCCTTTCCGTTGGCGACGACTTTACGCATGCTAGAGGATCCCGGCCCATTCATCCCGTCCTGCGTCTCCTCAAACATACGCAATTTTTCTGCTCTTACATCCCGGATGTAAGAGACGAGAAATAGTAAGGAAGAGCGAGAGTCGCAGGATGAGATGAAGGTGCCGGGATCTTCTAGCACACGTACTCAGATCGAATCCGCCCTGAGGTTTAGACGATTTAGCTCCGACTAAATTCGATCTAGCACAGAGAAATCAGAGACATTAGAGAGGGGTCAGAATAACGATCAGAAACAAAACCATATAAATGTACATATAAGTGTAGGTAGTTTTTTCGTATGGTGCAAAACTTTGATATAAATCGGCAGTTTGCTGTGCGCTACTCGAGTATAGAATTAAAAATTACACCAAAAGCAGATAATCAATAACTTCCTACCTTCCCCCCGTCTCCCATAGCAAGGGCCCAGGCGAGGGCCGAGGCCCCGGTAAATGTTCCCACGTCCAGACACTTCTTTCCGCCCGTCAGCTGGATCAGGTTGGAACCGAAGGTCAGAACCTGGAACAAAGTAAATATTTTGTATTATGAGCATTGGAAACTATGTTTATGTAGAAATATAAGCAAAAAAATCTCTTACTTCATCTAGAACGCCAAAAAAATAGTTCCAAAACTGCAATATGCTGAAATAGCGGCGATTTGACCTCCCACTCCTCGGGTGAATATGACCGGATAAATCCCCTCAATTTAGCAGTCGCTCGTCCCATGTACAAGAACGGGACGGGACGTTCCATGTGCCGGTACTGTCCCAGGACGGTACCAAGAGTTACGGTAGAGATCGAGCAAATTTGCATAAATGATGACAAAACATGAGACTATGAGATAATGGCATAAAATCACTTTTGAAAGTCCGCAATATTGTGATCAAAAACTAATCTGCGGACGAGCCGTCGCTTGAGAAAAAGCGTTCAAATAGCGCAGTTTGAGTTAGTAAATACGGTTTGTGTATAATAGAATAGATTTATTCGTGATTTAACACGTGACTTCCACATAGTATGTGGCACTCCAATGGAGTAAATGGAGAGAAAAAAGTCTGTTTCACGCAACAATAGCCCTCTACAGTAAGATTGTAAATCTTTCAAGTACATTATTCATATCTTGTAGGTATTATAAATAGTTTGAACTTTGTGATTTTGTTCTATACAGTGGTTACTACAGGCACAGAAAACAGTGAAGCTAAAAGTCTGTTTGTTGATTAAATAAATTGCCTTGAATATTCGAAAGATTACTGTAGAAGGTCACCGACTGGTGGAACGGAGTATAAGTTATCCGCCTACTTGCGCTTAGTGACTACAGCCACTGGATCACCTCAACCGATTCGAGAAACTCACCTCGGGAGCGCCAACATGCGTGCCATTTTGGCATTTGAAAAATGGAGGTTAAATTTGATTTCACCTTTTCTCTTTCTCTGAAAAACCGCTGCACCTTAAAATACCGGACTCGCCAATTTTGAAACTTAAAATATCGGGGTCAGCCAGATGTCGCCTGTACTGTTTGAAATTCAGAAGGAGAAGCAGGCTAATTCGACACCAGTATTTAGGCGTGCATCTGCTCCGGTATGTTAAGCTGCCAGCGTTTTCACAGTTCTAGATTGAAGCTCAAATGTTTTATATCTTTTTTTATATCTATTTTTTTTTCATAATAATTACGTCACTACAAAAACAGGTACAATCACCGTTCAATCGTACTACACTGCTAAATGCATCCATCTTTAACTACAAGCGCGTAACAGGGATACCATTCTTTCCATCTATGTTTTCCTTCTTTTATCCAACAATTGGAGTGCCACATTTCAAAATGTGGAAAGTCACATGTTGAATAAATCTGTTCTATTCTATTCTATTCTATTCTATATCAAAAGCAAACCGACCTCCGGTGCGCCTAGCATGCGAGCCATCTCGGCATCTCTGAGGGTGTTCTCCTGCAGCTCCTTTTGGAGAGGGTGCTGCTTTACGGTCAGCTGGAAAATTGTATTTTTTTTATCTATTCATCTACATTCAATAAATGTGGCACTCGCTCATCAAAGAAGGAAAACAGAGCAATGAAAAATTATTGAAGCCAAAATATTTTGAATGGTTACCAATTCCCTTTTTGACCAATATTAGACAAACAATATTTAAAAGCTACTCGCTTCGTTCTTCTACGGTTCATATCGATCATGTGTGTCGTTATGTACAATTAGAATGAAGCGACAAACGGATCAAATGGGCCGTAAACAAATTTTAATTATTTATTTTAATGTAAACAATGTCATGTATATTAATGAGCAGCAGTTTCTGAAACACATCGGAAAAGTGTGTGAGAGAGCAGAAAATTTTTATCGATTCAATATGTGCTCACTTCCTAATGTATGTTATAGAAAAAAAGGGCAAAGACACAGTTTTTTGAACCTCATGCAACAAGCTATCTATAGTTCTGGTCATTCCTACTGAGACTTGGCAGCATGCCTCTCTAGAACGTTCACGTTTGCTCTAAGAAATACTCAGAACGATTGACGCCAATTTTCTTCGATTGGCCAGCTACAAAAGCGAGAGAGTGTGCAGGTCAATGAGGCCGCAGACATCTGGGTCTCTCTGACCTGCACACTCTCTCGCTCAGCCAATGAAAAAATGGCTGGCTAATTGGCTGGGAATTGTCTGAGTACTCAGAACGATTAGCGCCAATTTTCTGCAATTGGCCAGCTACAAAAACGAGAGACCATGCAGGTCAATGACGCGCAGACAGGCTAAGACAGTCTGCGTCTCTCGGACCTGCACACTCTCTCGTTCAGCCAATAAAAAAGTGGCTGGCCAATTGGCTGGGAATTGTCTGAGTAGTCTTCCAAAAATCTTGGCACGATGCCAATAGGTCTCAGTGGGAATGAAACGAACTATACCAGCATGTAGACAAAATGAATCACATAGTTACCTGACTGCAGTAGGCCCCCACGGGATCCACTTTGCTGCTGTAGCTCTTGCTAACGGTCGACATGATAAATCTGGAGAACTTTCTTTAAAACTTTCATTACATTCTCAAATTAATAGAAAAAATACTCAATGGAAACAAAAACGATGAAAATCAACGAGTTTAAGCAGGATTCAACCAGAATCAAACAGTCATGGTGAACGAAAAGAAATGCAACATTGAACCGAGCATGCGATTAATATAGGTAAACCTCAATATTACATTGGGGATCTGAATATTGAACACTGTTCATATAAGGTCATTTATTTGAACGAAATATATTTAAATTATAACTAAACTACTTAAACTATTCAATATTCAGATAACTATGACTGTAAAGATTAGTTACTTGGCTTACGAGTATTCGCGGAAAACTTCACAAATTGGTTTTTTATAACAATTGATATTTTGTTGAAACCACAATGTCCGTGGAGGGAGAAAAAAGCAAAAAAAACACGTAAAAAATAAGACAACTAAACAGAATGACCATGAAAACAATGAATTGTTTCCATGAACAATTAGAAGCAGGAGTTAAGCAAGAGTAACAATCTCTAGTATTTTTATAGAAACGAGACCGAGAGAAGAGAGAGAGGAAGAGAGAGAGACAGACAGACAGACAGAGAGACAAAATGAGATTCCCCCCTCCTTTTCGTTCCAAAACTAAACCAAAACCATATGCGGGTGCAATCGTGCTTTGTTAATGCTTAGAAAGGTGTGAGGCGAGAAATCAAGATATCGACTTTTCTGGAAAAATAAAACGCGCCAGCATAGGAAGATTAGGACATAAGAAAGTAGATAAGAGTTGGTGCTCTATAGACCAAAATTCAGATTAAAGGGGGGGGGGGGCTGCATTGAATCCCGGATTTGGCTAACGGCGTTAGCCGAGAAGGCACGAGAGTCAGAGAAATGCGCGCAATCAATATTCATAGACTCCAATTCATCGTCTGCGTCTCTGACAATAGTGAAATTCGGAAAACAGAGCTTCGAATTGGATATTTTAGTAAGAAAAGGACATATATCGAATTGTCTGAATTCTATCTTTTACTTGAAAATTCAACGCGAAACGCGAAATGTACGAAGCAGCTAGGGTTAGAATAGTGTGAATTTGTTTGAGTGAGTGACAATTAAGGTGAAACGCATTCATACAAACTATCCATTGTAACACATTGAACTCTCTTTTGATGTTTCAACTTGAGTTATAGATTGTAGCTTAATGCGTTTGAGCTTAATCGTCACCACGCGTTCTTTCCGTTCTAAAATCTAATTGTAGTCTGATCTCAATTTGCAGTTTGAAAAACTATCACACGATTCAATATATTATTAGAACCGCATTATTGAGGTACTAATGAGAGAATACAGACCGAGTACTAGATTACTAATTAGTGAGCAGCAAATGTTGCAATGTTCGAAAGGTTGTATGATCTTAATTGACAAATAATTGAAACTTAGTTTGTTCACGCGTAAGAACAAAGAAACTCTTAGTCTCTTAGATGAACTTATTTTGAGAAATGTTATATTGTTTTCAGTTCAAGTTTGGGAGACATTAAAACGAGTTTTGAGCAGACAACATTGCGATCACATGTTTTGCAATGGAAACCAGTTTTTTCTCAGAAATTTACCAATTTTGTGATAAAACTAATTTCTATGGTAGTTTCTATGACAAAAAACGTCTATCAAGCGAATATTTTCACATTAATGAACTTTATTAGAAAAGTTTCAATTCAAATTGACAGACGCACTTTTGCAAAAAAAAATTAACACGTGAACTTTGTGAATTAGTAATGTGACGCTCTCGGCACAAAGTGTTGCTTATAACTGGCCACTGGCCGTGTATTTATCAGCGCGGTGAAACATCAACGTCAAGTAAACATCTACACCGGGGCAAAGGGGCGGGCATGAGGCAATTGTTTGATATCACTATTGTTTCTATGCAATTTTGAGAACATAAAAAATGCAATCAGAAATTTATCGATTATTTGACCTTACTGAAATTTACAATTTATTAAAAATATAAAAAGTCCAAGCGGGAACCGTTAAGTTGTTTGATCTTACTTTTAGTGTCGCTTTGAGATAACTAAATAATGTTGTTTTTAAACAAAGCCTATTTCGCGAATGAAAAGCTCATACGCATGAATAGTTTTGTAGTTCGTATATGATTTACACTGTACAACAAACAACCTCAAAACAACATACTTTGCGATTAATTTACGAAAAGACCTCCACATTGTGATCTTGAGACTAGAAAATAACATGTTTTCTTGTAGTTTGATCCTAACTCGTTGAAACTTGATTTGACTGACTAAAATGCCTACTAACAAAGGTATGAAATACGGGTAAAATGATACTTTAAATGTGTGTTGCGCGCCTTTTATATACATAAACCGCCTTGAATTCCTTTGCAAACACAGTTTTATTGTCGGACTACAAACTATGGTCGTTTCGGTGATAGAATGACATTTGATAACACGTCAATAGGCAGCAATCCGCCAAATTCTAAACTATCAATGACCAGCGTCACTACACTACTATCTGCCCGAACTTACATCATATATACTAGGGGTGAACGGGGAAAGTGAAGAAAAACCTTGCATGATCCAGTAAATTCTGCTGCCCAATCGCCCAAGTACATAATGTATTCATTTTGATGAATGCAAGTGTTTTCGAGAAGTTGAAACGAAATATTGCCATTTGATAACACGTCACTTGGCAATCCGTCAAATGGAAATAAAGAATACCAGTGACCAGCGTCCGTACACTAGAAGTCAATTGAATAGTCACGTAAACCCAACATTCTAATGAGGAATCGGGGAAAATTGAAGTATCGCCCCCCACTTTAGTAGGGTCCCCCCCCCCCCGTATCACTTCAACCCCCCACCCAAGCTTAAACCTGAAAATCTAGGAGAGGGGGGGGACAAAATTCAACTTTGACATTTACTATTTACCCCCCACCTGGGTCGGCGGGGGGTAGAACTTCAATGGTGGGGGTCAAACTTCAACGAGTGGGGGGCTGAACTTCAATACCGGAAATGTTTACTTTTTACCCCCCACCCTCAAACTTTTGCATTGCACGTGATGAATTGAATTATCACCCCCCGGTGGGGGGGGTCAAACTACAATTCCCCAAACGCAATATAAATTCAAAAAGGTGGGGGGTAAAAAGTCAATGTTCCCAGGAATCGTGCACTTTGTCATTGCACGTTTCTCGGTTCTGCTGTGTTTAACATGTTTCACGTGACTGTGCAATTGACTAACAGTATACACTATTTAATTAGTAGTAAATGGGAATAATGCTTAGGAGTGTTGAAATCAGGCGAATTCTTTATTTAACCCGTTATTTCGTTAACCCTAGCCGTTAACCATTAACCGGGTTACCTGGTTAACACTTTTGGTAACCACTCGGTAACCCTCAAATTTCCCTTAGAAGACATTGTAAAGAAGGGTTACAGAGGGGTTGACAGAAGAGCTAATTGTTGGCGGTTTACACATGCAACCAAAATGCAACCGGGTGGCATGTGTTAAGAAAATTTGGTTGCTTTTCAAACGCAACCAACAATTTTTGGGCATTTTCCTGCTATTACTGCAAATTGGTTGCTTTCCAAATGCAACCAAAAGCAATTCGGTTGCATTTGAAAAGCAACCAATATTTCTTTACACATGCAACCCGGTTGCATTTTGGTTGCATGCAACCCGGTTGCAATGTGTAATGTGTAATTGGCCTTAATTGTTCGAGTTGAGATGTCGATATTACCCAAACCTGAAAAATGGAAATTTTTTCCATCATCTATGCTTTTTTCAGCAGTTTCTGTTATTCTTCTGAAAACTTCCGCCACAAACAAATTATCTGTTTCTCACCACTTTTCCAGCATAACGAGCCCTTGAATCAGTATCGATACAAGAAAGAAAAATGTTCAAATACGATTTTTCAATCCAGATATTCATAATTATTTCATACAAAAATTGATACTTTTTTTCGAAAACTGGAACCATCGAAAACTAATTAAATACTCTAACGTCAAACTTTGTTCCAACCAAAAACAGTCTTTTAGATTCACTTCATCGACTACAAAACGTGTGCAAACTCATATGTAATCGATACTGCACGTAGATAGTTAGAACAATATAACAATCGAGGCGAATTCTACAAGTAACCTGGTTTTCAGGTAACCGAACTTTTTTTGTCACCTTCCGGCTGCTTAACTCAGGTAACCGATAAAAGAGGTTACCAAAAAAGAGTAGGTTACCGAAAACTTGGTTAGATATAGAATTCACTAAACATCCAGACAAAGAAAAAATATGAGATAAATGTTAAATAGGGAGATCCTGGCGAAGACATACGCAAACCGAACAAATACGCATCGGTTACAGCTCAGAAAACTTTTCAACAAAAATACAAAATCTACTGCAACGTACAGATCATACAAATTAAATGTTCAGAGTGTGTGGCTGTATTACAACCATATTTACTTGCTCAAAATAGTCAAGTCCTACTAATTACTCGTAAAACAGATGAATAATTGTGACTTCAAAAGTTGGGTATTTTATTAAATTAAACCAAAATCGTGAAAGTCATGCACTATGACTCACTTTTCGGTCACAAATGATTTCGACTAAAAATAAATGTACTTGCATTTAAAGATTGAACTCAAAGTAAACTGGACTGCAAAATCGCCTCAAAAAATTAAGCGTTCAACAAAATAACCATATTGCCAAATTTCGTAGTTTAGGGCAGTACATGACAATGCCAAGTGATGAACTTGTAGTTACACACAGAAACTCAGAAACACCACAATAACTGTGTACGGAAAATGTTGACGCACAGTTCACAGAGGTATCTAACAGGAACAAACTATCCCAAATTCTTGTAACATGTATATTCCCACTTTTACCCCTAAACCATTCTATCACTACCGCAGTTTGGACAAAATGAACATAAACGAGCATATTATTGTACAAAACCGGGGTGAAAGCACCAACACAAACACGGGAGGTAGATGATCATTGGACTTGGCAAGATTACTGAAAACAAAAAAAGTAGATTAACAACATTGTAATGATCACTAGAATTATCTTGGAAAAAGAACATAACTTTCTCTCAACGTTGAACTGTATTTCCGGTTGTCAACATTAGAAAAACAATATGTAAAAATTATTGAATTCTTCATGTTTATGCCAGCCAGCTATCCACTAGTCGTGATTTTCAGTTGAAAAGACACTGTAACAAAAGAAACTTCTCCGAAAACACGGAACACGCCGATTTGTGGAATTTACAATTTTCCACGATTTTCTGTATTATCGAGGGCAATACAAACAATCTTACCTAAAACCATACAAACAATAAATAAACAGAATGAATAATGAAAAAACAATCCCCAACCTCTTCCCTAGCCTTCTTCGCCTCTCCGCCATCCACTACCATCGGTTCACCGGCTCGCTTGGCGTTGTGCTCATTTCGCCTGGAAAAAGATATTGCATTTTCTCAAAACGTTTCCGCACCTGACTCGGCGATCGTATTGCAACTTACACTAATTACATATTCAGTCAATATAAAGTTTGTTTTGAGATACTGAGATGCTAAGATTTACAAAAAAATTCCAGAAATACCACCGTGAGGAAACCAACAAATGTTGTAGTCACACACCAGTAAGGTCCGACTGAGCGACAAAAAATATTCCGTTTTCAGGTGTAAACACGTGAAAATTTGAAAATTTTCATAAAAAGTAGACCGATTTTCTTCTTTTCGGCGAAAAAGTAGTCCGTTTTTTGAATTTTTCTGACTATTCGGACAACTTTACTGGTGTATGGTCGTAGATTGATATCGATAACGCCAGATCTTCCGCATTTCGATCGGAAAGTAACGGGACCAAACTACAAGATTTGGGAGGATAAAACCGCAAAAAAGGTGTATGTTTTATTGAAGAAGGACGATTATGTGGTCCAATCGCAACGCTTCAGTCCTTTAACTGCAATACATTTTTCAATTGCAGTTTGAAGGACCGTTGACACGGGATTGGTCCATATGATCGTCCTGCTTCAACTCTTTCTCCCGAAATTCTAGTAAAACCAACCGATCGTCTCCCTCGTCCTCGCCGTCGAAGAACTCCCCGGCATCTTGCGTCACACCGTCCATAATCGATGCTGAACAAATGTCGAGAAATTGAAGAAAAAACATGATTCACTTGAGAAACTGCTGATAACTGACCGGCAAACAGTAAACCTAACCGCGCGATTAACCTAACCGCCTTTGGGGTAATCTGAAAAGGGGCGTGGCCTGGCGTGGACTCTGTCAATTGGGACGGCGGTTAGGTTTACTCGGCGGTTAGGTTTACTATTTGCCTAACTGACCCCATGAAACGCGTGAAAACAGTACGTGAGTACGCGTGAAACAGTACGTACTGGGAACGACAAAGTACGTGGTAACGTGGTAAAACTATGAAGTGAACCAAGTCCACAAGGGTGAAGACATCTGTTTTCAGGTTCCGGCGCAAACTGCGTCCCATTCAAAACTTTGTATGCAAAATGTCACATCCATTATCTCTTTTAGCAGTGAAGGGGCGGGGCTAAATTTAATTGACAATCCAACTTACGATGAAGTCTGACATCCGGGTTGGCCATATCCCTTCCAAGGCTGTCGTCATTCAGACACTTGAACGCGTCCTCAGGCACAGCTGAAAATTGGGGAAGAATCAGAAATAATAATAATGACAATAATAATATTTCACGGCAACTATTTCAGCCGTGTGTTACTTTATTCATACCATAACAACCAGTACAACAATCACAAAACACAAAGTGAGTTTAGGCCAATTTCACAAGTAACCGGATTTTTGGGAAAGTTTTTTTGGTAACCGACTTTTCAGCTCACCTGGGTAGGTAACCTTTTTAATTTCGAAGTCATTATTTACGTGACAAACATAATCATTATAGAAAGAATGTAACATATATGACAGAAAATATGTGAACTTGAGAATAAAGCAGACTCACGTTGCATCTGCACACTGGGTACGAAGGTCAACTTCTCCAGATTTAGAATGACAGCCTCTCTGTAAATAGCTCAAGTTCAGTTCAATTTTCTATATCGAAAAACCACGAATTTATTATTATTTTTAGGCCTCAGGCTTCATCAGTACAGTAAAAATGAAAATTGAAACCAGCTTCCAACGTTCAATGAATTGAACCAACGGCAAGAAAACCACAATTCATAACTTTTTAACCTAAATTCACTACTCTTTCTCTCTCTCTACTTTTCTAGTTTTTTTGTAAACATTCCAAGAAAGAAACGTGTTCAGGTGCTACCGGAAGGGCTCATTTAGAACAGGGAGCCCTCCCGGGAGCTTCCGGGAGATACATTAAAATAAACTCACTGAAGTTTCTTGAGCGACTCCGAGTTGTTGTCATTTGAGGCGTTCGATGGGTCAATGTGCAGGCGGTAGTTCGGTCCGAAATATTCGAAATAGTCATTGTAGGGCAGTTCTGGAAAAATCAATAATCATCTTGAAATCCTCAAATTGATATTTCATGCTAAACATACATAAATTACCCCCTTATTCTGATAATGGCTGATGCTCACTTTTTCCCGTTTCCGATTGTGCCATGATCACTTTTTGGGGTAAATGTTGAAGATACTAGGAAAAATTACTAGTATTTTGTGTTTTCGGGCCTGCTCATGTCCACTTTTGGGGCTGCTCATGCTCACTTTTTTTCGTCCCGATTCGGAACTATTTCACGTCTGATGCTAAATATCTTATTTAGATTAAATAAGTCAATTAACATTGATTGTATTCTTGAGGATAGGTGTGACCCCCTTCAATGGCGCTGGTACTAATGCATGGCTGGTGAGATCAACTACCAAGCCGCAATCACCAGCCTAACTTCTCAATACCACTGTCTCATATCTCATTTATTGATGGTGTTCTAAGTAACCCTAGACTCATATTACAATAACCTCGAATGTTGTTACGACCTGAATGTACTGTAAATTTGTAACTACCGCGAGATCCGTCACATATATATATATTATAACCCCAAACAAACTCATAATTGTTTCGAACTCAGTTCTGTGTTTTAATCGACACTATGTGAAATGTGCAATTTTTGCCGATCACCTCCACTTCGTCTATGATAAGTAGAACCAACCATCCGGTACCTCCCTATCGACCGCTAGAGCCGTCTCATAAGTCCAGCATCTGGCGACATTCCTGGGAGTATATCCACCACCGCCGACCAACATCAGAGGCACGTTGAACGAACGCAAATACTTCACGCATTCGCCGTGACCTGAGATTATAATCACAATAAGAACACCTATTCTGGAGATTTTTCTCCAAAAATCAATCATGTTTTTAGGAGCATAGCTAAATTACAACATAACAATATAATGAGTCAATCGCGCGATTGACGATTGTCACGTGACTCTCCACATTGGTAGATGTGGCACTCCAATAATACCCACAAACACAATAAACACTCATTCTGGAGGCTTTTCTCTAGAATCAACCATACTTTTCAGTATTGCGATTGCATCAGCCGGCTACTTTGACTTGGCGTGAAAAAAAACTGGTTTGGTGCACTAACGTGTTCTAGTTACTTTCAAACGTGACTAGTGTATCGGCTGAACCAGGGTGACATTTCTAAAGAATTAAATGTTGGACAAATATAAGATAAGATTCTTGGTTCTCAATCAGACATAGAAAATCCCTTCCTAACTCTCTTTGTTGGTAGAAAAACTTTCTTTTCAAACCGCACCTCTTAGAGTCAAACTGAAGGAACCCAAACTATCTCCTCCGCACTGAAGTACCACAACCCGTACATTTCATTTCAACCGGGAACTTTACATACCATTATTTTACATTTTACAATCAGTTTTTCATGTATTCAATGTTATTTGTCCCCTCGCCAAACCATACCTCTGAGAGTCAAATTGAAGGGACCCAATCTGTCCCCGTTCAACGAATCTGCTCCACACTGAAGTACGACGGCACACGGCTGGAACCGCTCCATCACTTTGGAAATGACCTGAAAAGTAACCGAAATCCACATTTTGAACAAATTTGAGGTCACAATCCACGGTTTTGGCGTCACGTTGTGAGCTTTGCTATTGTTAAGATAATTCTCAATGAATAATGCTTTGGCAACTGAAAAGTTGTCGCCCAACTCTCCTAAACGAAATCAACACAGGATGGAAGAAATCACGTCGTTTTCAACTCAAGAAACAAAATAGGCTGGCAGTACACTATTTCGAGTGAAACTACACTCTCATATCAATCTAACCAAACTCCATCGGAACGAACCGGCTTTGGAAGGAATAAACCTTGGAATGAGCTGGAGCTGGTGAGCAAAACAGGAGTTTCCTCGAGACGAAAAATTTTGATAGGTATAGAAATCAAACTACAATCTAATATGAATAAAACCAAATTCAATTCGAAACGAACCGGCTTGAAAATGCTCTGATAGGTGTCGTCCGTGACTCCGTCCTTCAACGGCACATTCACCGAATACAGCCGACCTTTTCCGGCGCCGATGTCCTGAAAATCGATGAATCGATGAAAAAATTACCTAATGAAAAAAAAGGATATAAGACAGGTTTAAACGATGCGTAAGAATACGTTTCAATAAAACACGTCGAAAATCATGAGTTTTACTCAAACGTAACCAACTATTGTAGAAGAAGAGCCCATTTTGGGATTTATTCTGCTTATAAAATGACGGGAACAGGTGTGGTATTCTTGAGAAGTAAAACACACCAAATGACCGAACACAACTAACTGCGTTCACACACTATTACAGTTTGACCAGATGCGGAAATGAAACCCGGTTTTCGATTGAAATACGTCCAAATGCATTGGTTTGACTTGAAAATTCCAATTTCGATCCAAAAAGATCCCGTTTTTCGACCACCACCAACCAAATACACAGAAACAACCGTTTTCTACCGTGAGGTCTGCGGTTCCTGAGTAAAGGACCCGTATTTGTGACAAGACACAGTCAACCTCACACCAGTAAGTTATGACTATTCTACCAGGGTCCAGAAGTAACCCGTTCTTCCATTTAAACACGGCAGGTTGCTCGAAAAATAACCGAGAAAAAACCCACACTCTACACTATTACATTGTACAAGTTATAACAATAAATATGCTAATCTATGCCATCAAAACAACCGTTTCCTACCTTCAGATCTCCAGTTCCCGGGAAAAAGTCTCCGTATTTGTGGAATGAAACAGTCATCACTCGATCCGTGGTGTAGAAGGCCTCCTCCACACCGTCTCCGTGATGCACGTCAATGTCGATGTACAAAACTCTGGAGAATAATGAAATTTAAAATTTGCAATTAATTTATACTAATTAATTTAACTACTAGTGGAGACCGGTTAACTTAACGGTGGTGAGATTCCGTCGAAATTCTACAATTTGCGAAGCGGCCTGTTTTCTTCAGTTGATCTTACTGGAATATCGAAAAAGGAGAGCATGAAAAAAGCTCTTTGAGTACTACTCAGTACTCAGTGACTAGTTAACACGTGGGTGACACGTTCACCCAACCTGAAAATAAATGCCAATAAACTATCAAATTCGCATCTTTCCGTTTGATTACGCGAAAATCATACGAATAACGTTAACTATACATCTCATACCTCTATTTTTCACCAAATTAGTTCGCTACCCCTTACCGTCTATGATACTTCAACAGCTCCAGAATCCCCAGTACGATGTCGTTGGTGTAGCAGAATCCGCTGGCCTCGCTCTTCTTGGCATGATGGAGGCCACCCATCCAGTTAACGGCAATGTCGGCCTTCTGTTTGTTCAGTTTAACTGCCGCCGCTAAAAATGTGACGAATAAATAAAATTAATAAGAAAACAATCATGCATCTATTTATTTACGCAAGTTCAGCTTTACCGGACCGCCGCGGCTAAGAACATTTTACTGATTGAAAAGAATTTAAAATAATTATTTATTTGTTTTCAGCAGCCCGAAAGAACACAATTGAAACATTTCACTGATTCTCCCATACTCATACTCCAGCAAATTCAAAAAAATACAAGTAATTTTTTCGGGAAAAATAAGGGATATAAAATTGAAACTCCAGCAGTACTCTAGTCTAACTGAATGGCTGAAAACTTCGAGTACATGGAAAAAAATTAATAAACCGGTTCTTTTTCAAGCAAAATCCGTAGACGAATAATCTCAATCCTAAGCTAGGCAAAAACTTCCAGAAACGAGCACCGAACTCGGGCAAACTTGCCGAATTTTAATTCAAACACTACAAGTTCTAAACACAGACTCCTCTTTATACTTCAATTAATTAAACGTACTTCAATTAATAAATAATAGTAGTATGGGAAATAAATAAAATCGAAGGAAACTGACCGAGAGAGCCTCCGCTGCTTAGCTGACAGAACTCGTACAAACCATCGAATAGGGGACAATCCTCACCGACATTGACTGAAAATAACCGGAACTTGAACAAGTTCTGGAAATACCGCACTATACGGTATTAAGCTGATAAGAGTAACGAAAAAACCTAATTCGTACAAACTCTGAGGAATACCCATACACCAGTAAGATCGGACTAAGCGACAAAAAGTAATCCGTTTTCAGATGTAAACCCGTGAAAATTTAGGATTTTTCATCAAAGGTAGACCGATTTTCATCTTTTTGGCTGAAAAGTAGTCCGTTTTTCGAACTTTTCTGACTATTTGGACAACCTTGCTGGTGTATGGGAATACCGCATTTTGTGATAGTACAACTATTTTCCCAGTCCCAGAGACCCAGGGCAGTTGAAGCTTCTAAAACTAGGTTGACAGGAAAACCCGAATTCCAGCAATTTATATTACTGAATTGTTCAATGAAAACTCCCAAAAGTAGGTTGGACATTGAAAACAGGTTAGCTCGGATTTTTCGGTAATAGTTTTCAGCAAAAAAATATCACCGAAAAATGCCACAACCAGAAAAACGACCATAGCCAATCGCACCCATTTTTCCAGGTTGAATGATATTTTTCAGCAAAATATATCAAATAATCCAATCAGACTCACATTTCAGCATCTGTTTGTTGTACAGTTTGAGATTCTCGGGACTGGCGCATTTCAGGAAAGTCATGTATTCTTCACTATGGAAACGCGTCATCTCCTCAAAGGTGGCCGGGAAGGGACGCTGGAATTTCATTAATAATATTAAAATTATATTATATCGAATAAAATAACGTACTTCGTATGGAAAAGCGAATGTCCTTTTCTTAAGTAAAATCGTCTAAAATTAGCTAGCAAAAAAACATACAAATTTATAGAAGCTTTTCAAGACATTCAGCTCTGTACAGATACTTTTCTGTATTTTTAATCGAACTTCTGATTTCAAAATAGCTGACTGATACCGAGATTCCTAGAACTAATAGAGAAATTTATTATATCGTCTTGCTCTAGCCAATTTAACAAAATAAACCTACATAGACTTCGAGATCACGATAAATCCCATAATTGAGCAGCAGATGGTGGGTCATTCTTATGCGATGGGGCTTCATGACGTGACCCTGTCCGTAGTAGTAATTGCCGATGTTCGCTGAAAATTGGAGAGTTAAAGAAGGACGATAATGTGGACCAATCGCAACGCTTCAGTCCTTTAAACTGCAATACATTTTTCAATTGCAGTTTAAAGGACCGTTGACACGAGATTGGTCCACATTATCGTCCTTCTTTAATTAGAAATACCAATTAAAATAAATTCTCATCGCCATTATTCCTCGAAAAATTCACGTACATGAGTGTATGTTGTTTGTTGTTTGGAGCTGGAATAGCACTGAAACGTGACGTTTTGTAAAAACAAGAAATCTCTTTCGAATATTTTTTTAAAATTTAATACTGTTAAACTATCTACTATTTAATTAAATCGATGCTCGAATTGCCTATATTTTACCAGAATAATTTTTTGTTTTATTGGAGAAAATTCTTATTTTTAAATAAAATTTCACTCACAATCATAGTAGTAGGCCACTCTGCGCTTCGAATGCTCCTTCACTTTCCCAGAATAGGTAGAATTCATCATGATGCTAAGTTTTCTGAAAAATACATTTTGAAAATACTAAAAAAAAATACAGAAAAATATCCAAGTGAAGATGAAGGTATAGGTGAAATCATCATGTTAATTCAAACTATTTGAAGACTATGAATAAATAGAAAACCGTCGAAAATAGTGTAATATTATTAATTTAATTTATTTTGAAAATTTTTGAAAAGTGCGCACCATTCCGCGAGTTCGCTCGGGCGTACCAATTACAAAACGCAAATTTACGTACGGAAATCGTCTAATAAAATTATTAAAACTAAAAGATTGAGATTATTATTAAAATTTTTAAAACATTTAGAGCGTTCACGCTTGGGCAGAGCAAATATAATTTATCTAACTATACTGGAGCAATGTAAACTATTTTCTGAGAGAAAGAAAAACGAATTGAAATCACTATTTTACATTTAATTCAATTAGAAATTCATTTGAGGGTGGAAAAATCTGGGAAAATTCTTGGTGATAGAGCTTGAAAAGTTCTTTCGTTTGATATATAGACTGTTATTGAACAAAATTCTGAAGTATTAATTAAAATTCGAAAACCATAATTTTGGGCCGCGGGATGGTTACAATGCGCCGGCATTGGCAAACACCCAACTAGCGTTGTGTCAAAAGAAAATCGATAGGACGAAGCTCCGCCCCTAAGCGCGCGCGAAAAATGTAATTGTTGAGTACACTGACCGCTTGAAAAACATGATTGTGGTTTTTCTAAAACGTAACCAAGAGGTATGGTAACCGAGTAAATGTGGTTGGTTTGGTACACTGATCGGTTAAAACACCCAATTCTACTAGTAATCGGGTTTTGGTAACCCCGTACTCCGGTTACCTGAAGAGGTAACCTGAAAGTAAGTAACCGAAAACCAAAATTAGGTTAATAAACATGATTGGTCAACGAAAAATGTTTTGCGGAAACGTAACCAAAAAGTATAGAAACCACCTAGTTTCTGAAAAGAACTTCAGAACCGGTCCAAATAATCGCAATCTAGACAAAACCGGAAGGAAAATCGAGACTCGTGTAAAACTACGTGAGATTTAGATTGGATGGTTCTCACAACACGTGGGCGATACGTGTTCACGTGAAAGCTGTATGCAAAATTTCGTATTAAGAGAGAGAGAGAGAGAGAGAGAGAGAGAGAGAGAGAGAGAGAGAGAGAGAGAGAGAGAGAGAGAGAGAGAGAGAGAGAAGTGTGAAGGAAAGAAAAACAGAGAGAGATAGAGAGAGAGAGAGAGAGAGAGAGAGAGAGAGAGAGAGTGAAAGACTAAAAGAGAAAAACAGAGATGGAGGGGGAGGCTTCTTTCTGGTAACATAACCTAAACATTTCAAAACCGCCTAGGAACCGTTTTCAAACCTGATATAACCGCCTGGTCACCGTATTCAACCTAAACGAAGAGTAGCCGTCTGGTTACCATTTAGAAACTAAACATTAGACAACTGTCTCCTAACCGTTCCGCTTCCAAAAACGTAAAGACGGTTAGCATTAGCAACCGAGTTAGAGGAATTAGCGCGTACACCAAAGAGTAGCGCTTTTTACTACTTTCCAGGGTGGCGTGTCTATGTTTTGCTGTGCAAATGGATTTTCAGGCTCTGTACTCTGACATTCCATTATAGAATACAATTAATTGGTTTATTCGCGAGTTCACACGTTACTTGACACATTGGTAGATTAGGTATTCTTATTATTGAATGTTATAGGAGAATATAGTCCACTTCATTCCTACTGAGACTCCTACAGTAGGATTATAGAACTTTGATTCCGCTTCAAAAACGTAATTGCTACACCAACAATTGTGCGAACTCGTTTTCGACAAACTTTAGTTTGCATTAAGAAACAGCCATCGGAAAATGCGAAAGTGTACTGTAGGAGTCTCAGTAGGAATGATGGCGACTATAAAAGGAAGCTGTTTTTCATATCCGAACTCGAGAAAATGCAAGTAAAGAACAACTGATGGTGTTCAATGACGTTTCACGTGAGTGTTCCGTAACCTATACTTTAGTATAGTTTGTTTCACCAATCGATATCCTTCTACAGTAATCCGCCACATATTTAGAAGGTTTTTCTAATGAACAAATCTTTATTTTGGTTTCAAACTTCCAGAGTTTGTAGTAGCATAGATAGAAGACACAAAAGCGAAAATTGAAGTCATTCCAAAAACATCAAACTACGAAACGTTGATCTTGAAGTTCGCGAAGATTACTGTAGAGAGTTATAAGTGCGTGGAACAGACTATACTGGTTATGCTCTCTGACCTCTCAACACCTGATTTTACCCTAGAAAAAAGGTCACACCGTAATTGACCTTATAGTAATACGAGAGCTCCGTAGATGTGTGACTATACACCTGTATTACCTACGGTTACAGAGACGGAATTACTTGGGAAACACCTGCTTCAGAGTACCTGTTAAAGTGAAGAATGGAAGTTGACTAAGATTATGATACAATCGATAGTTGGAGAGCTATGGAGGATCTGCCAATTTTAAATGAACAAAAACGCACATGAAATTAAAATGAATACTCTACTGTCTGATCCGAATTTCTGATGTGTCCTTTGAGTTTCGTAACCCTAAAATTACAGCAGTCACTAGTACAAATGTGATCTGTTTCACCGTAATTGGGGTTGTTAACTGCAAACTCGAATTTCGAAAAACTAGAAACTTTGGAAACTCGAAAAGATCGAGTTTTTCGAGTTTCGAGTTCGGCCAAGTCATAAATGGAAGACGAATGAGCGTTTTACAGCATTTTATCCACAATTTCAAACATAAAATGCTTCTTTTTCCACGATTCTCGCGTATTCATGTGAAAAATCAGGATTTCTCAGAAAATTCTCATTTTTTTGTCTCGATCAAATCCCGAAACTGAGTGACCAAACTCGAAACTCAAAATTCGAGTTTTTGAAACTCGTTTTTTTACGCAATAAACTCGAACTCGAAAAACTCGAAATTTCCGAAACTGGAAAAACTGGAAAGTCGAAAACTCGAAATTTTCAACTCGATTAACAACCCTAACCGTAATAGCTACTCATAAAGAATGATCTTGTTCGGCTGAGAAACCGGAAGAACAACCAACCAAATATGGTGTTGGATTTTTTCCTGTGTTCGATCGCCGCGTATCTCGAGCGGACACAACTGAACGCTCAGAGATTTACTTACGGTAATCACGTTCCACGTGAAGTTAGAGATTCACGTTTATTCTCAAGTTAATTTCCGTGTTCACTCATTCACCTCAGCTTTATTTTTCATTCTCTCATCTCTTCTCAGTCAGGTTGGTTCACTTTAATTCAATCTCGAGAAAACTCGATATTTTTTAGATCAATTCTGAGAAATAGGATTCTTTTCCCAAAGCAAGCCAATACGGTGTATGTTTCCTTATCTTTCTGTGTTTGTAGTTTTATCCGATTGATTTTGGTCAAAAAGCACAAGTTTGTCCGTCGATTGGGAGCAAACTACAATATTGATCACCGAAATGTGTTTTGAGATTCAGTATTGTCTTCCCAAGTGATACTGAGAACATGGGGTTTATTGTACAATCGTCCCCCCCCCCCCCCCCCTTGAGCCGAAATAGGTTGGAATCCGACCCGTAGTACAATTGACCCCCACCCCTAGGGGGGGTGATTGTACAACGTCCTTCTTTACTGCAGGTTTGGATTAAGTGGGGGGCGATTGTTGAACAGATCCGGGGTTGTACTATTACCCCCCCAAGGTGAGGGGGGGGGGGGCAATTGTACAATTTTCCCAGAACATGTTATGGAATGTTTCGTGTCCTTTCAGAAAAAGAAAGTTATATGTACTCGCACGAAAAAGCTATATCAACGTTCAACTTATGAAAAACTATGAAAATGGAACATTTCTCGAACATTTTACACATCGAGGAACTGCCTGAAAATTATGATTACGAGTCGCTCTATAAGGATAAAATCTCAACAGAGTTGTCCCTTGATATCGATACACGTATACAACTCTTAAATCGTGCATTTCGATCTGGAATGAACAATATCAAACTACAAACATAGCTGCAATGCAGCATATATAGTCCGTTTCACGCGACAATAGCCGTCTACAGTAAGATTATAAAACTTTCAAGAGGTTTTTTCGTATCTTGTAGGTATTTTGAATAGTTTAAACTTCGTGATTTCGCTTTCCAAATTGGCTACTACATGCATAGAAAACAGTTAATGTGAATTTATATTTGTTGGTTAGATAAATGCCCTTGAATATTCGAAATATTACTGTAGAAAGTCATCGACTGGTGAAACGAACTATACCGCATACGCTCTCTTCGAAAAAAAAGAACCTAACTCTCTGGTGTATGTTTTCCTATCCCGCTGTGTTGTAGTTTGACTCCGTTGCTGATCGGTTAGAATTTGTGCAAAACGGCGTCAATCGGGATCAAACCACGATGTAGATTTTGTCACTGCCTACAGCATACGTGAATCCTCCCTAATACTCCTTGGCCGAATGTACACTATTGATTTTTGATGTTTGTGCTGTGATCGAGAATCTACTGTGACCTACCATCAACTGTGCTACGCATTAACACATTAACCGTTCATTTTTATTGTCTGAATAGCCAAATTCAGTCTGCCGAACACCAAAAATTAGTTTCTTTCTAAGAATGTCCCTTGCAAGTTTCGCTTGAAAATTTGGAAGACGGGGTCAACTTTAACTTTTTCAAGTCTGATTTTTAGAAATGACGAGTCGTCGGACGAAAAAGTCGTCGGTCGACACCGAGCCTCTTCTGAGTTCCACCACCACCCAATCGACAACCCCCGTCAAAAATGTCATGGAACTCTACACGGGGAAAGTCGGGTAAGTTCCATTAGGGGTGGTTATCGGATCGCCAATTTGTGTTTCGGTTTTTTGAGTTCCGGATGAATCTCGAAATACGGAACTCCGCGGTTTTCAACAAGACTAAGTTCTATCGACGTTTATCTTCTCAAAGTTTGCGCATTAGCCACTCGAGGTGGTCCCTAACATGTGAATTGAACCTTAGTTAAGTTTCAAGATTCTCGAATATTCCGGCATCTACAACTTATCGTGCGTCTCCCGCTTTGCACACTATTTCTCTAAGCTCGTATACCGGCAGGATATGAAGAGAAATAGAGAAGTAGCGTTTGAAGAGATGCATGCCCGGTAGCATTTCCTCAAAAAAACTTATGAGAGACCGCATGAGCAATATCTCACCAACTTCTCATGAGATCTCATTGATCTCTATGCTACCGCAATAGACGATTAGTTCGTGAGGTGTTCATGAGATCCTGATGGAAAAGTCATGAACTTCTCCATGGTTGTAGGTGAATGCGGTCGCGAGTTCCGCGATGAAACTCGGAATATTTCTGCATACGGGGTCTGATTAGTCTCTAACTTTCAGTAACACCCCGTCCAACGCTAGCATCGGACATGAGAAAAAGTTCCACAACTTGGATCAGGTTTTAGCCGCTTACGGTGGGTATTGATTGGAATTTGAAAAAATTTCTATGCCAAAATTTGGTGGGATCAAACTACAAACACAAATTGACACGTATCAATTGAACCTGTCATTGCATAAACAAATAATTTTAAAGAAGGACGATAATGTGGACCAATCTCGTGTCAACGGTCCTTTAAACTGCAATTGAAAAATGTATTGCAGATAAAAGGACTGAACAGTTGCGATTGGACCACAGAATCGTCCTTCTTTAAGCTGCAAATCTCCTAAATAGTGGCTTGAACGGTAATAAGTGTACGTTGGTTCATCCTACATTTTGTGTTTATAGTTCAATGTCGTTGCAATTTGAGTTGGAGCTCGTGAACTACGACTTCTTCCAACATGAAACTACAACACAGATTTGGTCACTTTCTATATTTTAACATCGACACTTACTCATTTTTTGCAGGTCACCACAACACATCTACCTTTCATCATTTCCCAATCGTATACTTCTCCTGTAAAGTACATTTTCAAATTGAGAGTATGTTAGTAGTTTCTTTTATATCCACTTTTCTAGTTACAGCATATAATAATTATCGACTTTCGCAGGTCACTACAACAAGTTTTACCTTCTCGTCATTGCCCAACTGTGCGCCTGTTGGTTTTTCGCTGCAATGATGCTAAATCTGCTTTTCAACATCATTCCCACTGTTTACAGTAGTGTGAGTTTCATCGATGAATTATACTGTGTACATTGTTTTTGCTGTGTTTTTCACGGAAAACCGGCTATACTAGGGAAAGTTTAGTGTTCGTCAAATGAATTGACAGTTCATACTATGCATAATTTTCGTCGTGCTATTAAATTAGAAATCGATACATAGTCAAGTGGCGTAAACTCAGTTTTTCTCACCAACACACTCGTAATTCGTCTGATCTGGGCGAATTCTTTAGTTGACCGTTAAAGGAGGGCAGAATGGAAAGCTAGTTTAGGTACGCCGGGGTACCTAAACATGAGGTTGCGCGCCCTAAAACGGGGTAAAACATGTGAACCGTATGCATAGTAGGTTCGTTAGTGTGATTTAAAATTTGTATATATCGGTTTCTCTTGAGCAGCTCTTTAACATGAACTTTTCTTTCTGCCTCCGCCTTTTAACCGAAAAATGGTTGACACTTTTGTTAACCACATGGTAACCCAGTTGATGACCGCAAATTTTGCCCGAGAGACGTTAGAACAGAGGGTTACCAAAGGGTTAATAGTGAAACGGTTAAATGGTCAACGGTTAACTGACAGGGTTACCAAAATTCGCGGTTCCTTGTGGAATTTGCCTCTGATCTGCAGCGTTTGTTTTGGTGGATATCCGGTCGTATTTGGTAGAAATCTGTAGATTATGACATAAAAAAAGAAAAGAAAAGTTATGATAAATTAAAATATAATGAGTCAAATATAAGTAGTATTTGAATTTACAATTATGTTTAGTTAGCTAAGCTGTATATTCAAAATAAGAAATGTTATATTTAGTTAACAATACAAAAACTTTCTAAGATAAACCATTCATGTATCATAATCGATTAAGATAAATTTACACCGTTTCGGCCTCTATGCTCTATACGGTGTGTATTAATACCAAACTACAATTTGTGAGTAGACCTTTTTCACAGCAACTCATAGTTCACATAATTCCTACTGAGACTTCTACAGTAACCTCACAAACTTTCCGAAATCTCCCGTATACTTACTGTACCTGAGCATGAGAATGAGATGCGAAAATCCCCAACCTCACCGATCACAAGTGAGTGAGGAAAAATCCTACTGTAGGAGTCTCAGTAGGAATGAAAAAGACTATACTTTCAGTCCGCGCATGGTTCAAACGCGTTCTGTCTTGAGAAGACCGATTCCGACAATTTTACCGAGTTGCAAAGCGATCTGAATGAGGTGGGATTTATTTATTTATTTTTAGTCACTTATTCATCTCCATTCAAAGCATTTTTCTATTGTCTGAATTTTGTTTTCGAATCTTGAGTAAACTTTCTGTTTGTAACGAGTAGGTGAATGAAAATTTTTGAAGTTTATAGTTTTTGCGTTTTCGCATAGGCTTTCCGTTCTCAATAACAAAAAGTATAACGTTTTATATGACCAAATGGACACTCTGTTCTAAAGCACGAAAATACAGTTGATTTCAAACATTTTTCGAATGGCAGGTCTAATGTATCCCATAACTCAATCCAAGAAAGTTGAGTTTCAGGTTTTGCCGTTTTACGACGATTTCATCATGGAAGTCAGAGGCTGGGGACGTATAGTTGGCTTTTCCACCCTGTTCATCATACAATAGTGATTATCTATTTTTCAACAAAGACTGCAAACGACTTAGTCTCTAAGCTAGGTCATATACTCTGTTTCACCAATCGATGTCTTTCTACAGTATTATGTCCACTATTCAGTCGCCTATTTCTAATGAATATATTTAACTTGGGTTTCAAACTTTCAAAGTTTGTAGTTGCAAAGGTGCATAGGACACTATTAAAATTCTGAAATTCGAAAACGCCAGCAGATCGAACTTTGACCTAGAAGTTTGAGCATATTACTGTAGAGGGTGCTCGGTGAGTGAAACAAACTATCACACTTCAGTCCTCATCCATGCTGTGATCTGATACATTTGGAAAGGAACGTTGAACCATGTAATTCAAAGAGTAGGGGCCGAGTGGTCGACTGGTTGTGTGCGCGCTAGCACTCAAAACTCCATGGTTCGATCCCACTCGGCGCGGTATCTTCATGGCGGACCGCATGAGCTGGTAATAACGCTCACTCATGCCTAGTTTCCCAACTACGGACCCCACCCCTCTACGGATACTACATTGTGACCTTTGTCTTGGTTGTATTTGTATGTATAAAGTAACACACGGCTGAAATAGTTGCCGTAAAAGATTATTATTATTATAGCAGGAAACACTTTGAACACTGAAATGACAGAGCAAAGTAAAAACAGATGAGAGCCAATATTTCGAAGAAGAACGTCAGGGTGAATGGCCGACCGGAACTAAACCTGCGTCCTGTGCGCGATAGACCGACCTCTTAAAGGGGGACAGGAAGGAAAGTTTATATGAAAGAGGTACTAAAGAGAAACTGATATGTACCTTTTTTTACTCAAACTAATAAACCTAATTTGCATACGGTTCACATGTTTTAGTCTGTTTTGGCGCGCGCATCGTTATGTTTAGGTACCCCGGGGAACCTAAACTAGCTTTCCATTCTGTCCTCCTTTAATAATTCGATCATCTCGTCGTTTCAGTGTCGGTCGTCGTCGCGTGTCTTGTTTCGCTATGCTGGCTGCGTCGATTTCGACAGTGATTCTGTCTCGGGCGTCTCCGGATAAATCACAAACGCGCCTCATCTACATTATCTACGCTGCGGCTAATGAGGTGAGCAACACTAACTATTGGTATAGTTCGTTTCACCCACTTATACCCTTCTACAGTAATCTGTCCAAACATCCAGGGCAAAGTTGGATATATGGGTGTTTTTGGATTTTTTTTTCAAATTTTGGCAGTGTTTTCTACACGTTTACTACTACGAAATCTGGAATTTTTGAAACCGAGATGATGAATTATGCATTAGGAAATGTCTCCTGAATATTCGACGGATTACTGTAGAAGGACATCGATCGGTGAAACAGAGTATACTTCAATCTCAGTGCGTTTGAACTATATACACGTGTTGCTTGTATTCTGCTTCAGAGGTTCTTTTTTAAAGTTTCAGTTCTTTTTTAAAGTGACTGTTTTAAAGCTCCTGCTTCTTTCCACCTATATCAACACCATGGAATGGCTGCCGCCGCAAACTAGACCTTTCGGGACAATGATCTGTATTTTTGGTGGGTATATAGTATTTTAATTCGTACTGAAACTCCTACAGTGTAGAGGACCTTCCGTCTGTTTAGATCATGTGAATAATAAAACAATCATTGAACATTCGGATTATTTACGGTAGGAGTCTCATCAGGACTGATGTGGACTATATAAGTCGCGTCCAACTAAAAAGTTTCGAAAACTTGCTTGTTTTTCAGATTCTTGTCATTTCTGAAGGGGGTAGCACAACAACTGAAAAAGGGTTCTGATTGACACGTTTATTGGTTTATGGTCAAGCGAGAAAACAAAAACTAATGACAATGGGCATTTCAACATTGACCATTGTCGTTGTTTGCCGCATCAGAGTATTTACAAAACAGAAATGACCATGGTCAGCAACACATAACCAATAATGACAATGGTCAAAATAAATCTGACCATGGTCAACAACAGGTACCTAAGATGACCATAATGAAAGTACACACTTAAATGTCACACGACAGAACATGGAATGGAAAATGGAGAATTTTAGAGTATTTTGGAGTGCTTCGCTCTTTAGAAGCAGTTAAACGAAAATGGTTCAAAAAAACTCTAAAAAGCTCAAAGAACACCTCAATCATTACATCTATTCTACGAGTTGCCTATAAAACTGGAAAAAGTAATGTGTACATGTTAGTGGCATACAAATGCATAAAAACAAGTATAACAAGTATGAATTATCCACTAGAGAGACATTGAACACGCTTTCAGAAGAAAATAGCAATTTTTAAGTTTTCTTCTCATCTTCATCGGCCCAAATAGCTGCGAAAAACGACAGGCAGCTTTTTCGTTCTTACTGACGGTCTAGACGACCAGCACTCGGCACTGAAAACTATTATATGAAAGAATGTGAGTAGGTAACTAGTAAGTAAGTAGCCATACGACGTGAGAGCTCTTTCTCTTGAAGCTCTCAGGCGTGTTTGCATTTTGAAACTAAAATAGTTTTTGGCGTAAACCCAACTACCAGAGTTGGTTCTGAGGTTCATAAATAACTAATTCTCAAATTTTCCAAGTGAACTTAGAGGCGCACCAGAGAAATTTTTGATGAGTATTTAAACAATGGTTCCATCTATTACGTAATGTAATAAATGTGTAGAACCGTAATGAGAACTATAGAATCTTGAAAAACACTGAATTTGTAGAAATATCTTCAATATTTCATTAGCACGCTGTTAACCATTATGGTGAAGTGAAGCAAAAATTGTGATGTATGCATGAGTCACCTTCGAAAAAAATAAAATAAAGTAAGAATGCGTCCATTCGTATCTTTTCAATAAACAAAACGAGTTGACTGTAGGAAATGTTTCACTTGTACGTCATGTTCCGATGAAGTAATGCGTTACGTGCGATTTGTCAACGAACCGCCTAACATTTACATTTCGTCACTGGGGGACTTATTCACAGAAATCAGAATAAAACATAAATGTATTATAACTCTCACCGTTCGTGTCGTTTCTCTGTCCTTTTACTCGAACAGGCCACCGCCGGATGAGACATAGGGTACCACAACGAATTCACCACCTGAAATGTTCCTAATGTGCTCGAAAACAAAAATTATAAGATGAAGAAGACAATGATATCGGAATAACATGAATAAATTAAAAAAGAAAACAAAAGAAAATAATTTTTGCGCGATCGTAGAAAAACTGACGTTGCACAAAAAAGCTGCTGTCAGTGAGCTCTACCAGAAAAAATACCGTAACCCGAAAAGATTTTTAAAAAAACCGGTCGTTTTTAAATTTGTTTTGCTGTTTATATTATTATAATGTTGTTTTACTAACGTGTTTTTTTTCCATAAGAAGTGAGAATTTATGTTTTTCATATTATCACAGCGTACTCTCTTGATTTTTGATTAGTTCAATCTAGGACAATGATTACATTTGTGTTGGATATCAATGTCGCCTAGTGTTCTCGCCTACAGAAGTTTAAGCTATCAAAGTAGTTGTCTGCTCAATTTAAGTGTTGGTAAATCAAATATCAACGCAATTTTCTGTGATACGACCGATTTTTGCTGCTCATTGCGCTATTTACACGCGTTTTCGTTCTTTGCTAAAACCTAATCGAGAACACCGAAGTCTGAAATTTGATTATACAAAAGCAATATAAAGTTAACACATCTGTGTACTTATAATGCTCTTCATTTGTTTTATAATTCATAATTCTGCAAATTAAGTTCAATCAGTGCTGTGAAGGAGTGACATTTTTCACATATTTTATAGATTTTTCGATGGTGTTTGCTTCAGTCAGTAATTGAATTATCTCTCATGAATGTAATCGAAATTTTCCTTTGCAGCTATGGTTCTTCCTAAGCCGGCTCTACCGTGAAATGAATCACCCCAACGTTGCTTCCCGGATTCGGACTGTTCACTTGTTCTGGAGTGATTCTACAACCCTCAGGTTAGAGCTGCGATTTGTATTGATAATCAAATCATCAACTTAAAGCCATATTGTCACAGAGTTGACTGGCCATAGGTCACGTTTGTTTGTTTTACTAACCAAAATATACGTTGTTACGTTGCTTAACTGTAGTTTAATCGATTGAAAAAGCCAAATTCAGTTATAGTTCCGGTGTTTCTGGCCTACTGGTCAATCACTTCTTTGAAAAGCAAAACTTTAAAAAGTTGCACGCAGTCTCTGGTCATCCCTGACCTTGAGTTTGACGCTGTTTGCGAAATAAGTTATAAAGATGTGTAGTTTATTGAGCAGCTGGCATCATCTGAAAAAGCACTCAACAACTGTGGGTTGAAAATGGATTGACGTAGAGTCCAATACGACCGCCCACCTTTTTGGAAAATGAAAAGTCAACTTTCAACAAATAAACGAAAAATTTGAGCAAACTTCCGTTCTGCTTGCTAAAAAAACAATTTTCAACCCTCTCTGCACCAAAACCGACCCCCTCTTCGACATTTTGCTCATACGCTTTGAATATATATCTTTATTCATCTCAGTATCTTGGATTCCTCGAACGAATTGTTCTTTTTTTCACGAGAAACTCGACATTCATCTAATGAGTTAACACTTGGCTCTTCCTACTGTAATTTTCCCCCTTTTCAGGCTCAAATTGCTTTGCTGCTCAAGAGAGAAGACTATTTAGTGAGTGAATGGAGAAGTGATGCTTCCAACACCTTGGATTTTGTACACTTATATTTCGACAGGTTCAATGTTCTTTTCGTATTGATTTGTCATGATTGTTCTTTTCTTATGATTGTTCGCTTTCTGTTCACCTCTTTTTTCTTCACGTATCTTGCTAATAGATGTGTAATTTAATATCTCTACCTACCCAGGGGTTTTGTCACAATGTGTGATTCGTTTTCTTCCTGTTCATCGCTTATTGACCAACGTTGACCGTGGTCATTGGCTCTTGGCGCTTGACCATGGTCACCCTGTGGCTGACCATGGTCATTTTGTATATAGAGACATTTGCTGATTTTGAGCATTGACCACTGTCGTCGGTTGTTGACCATTGTCAGTAGAAGATCCCTGTTTGACCATTGTCAAACCAGGCATTGTATGTTGAGGTGTGTTCGTGTGGTACTTTTTGACCAAATAAACTAATTATTGTCAACCTGTTTTTTATTGACAAGAATCTGAAAAACAAGCAAGTTTTCGAAACTTTTTAGTTGGACGCGACTTATATGGGGTTCTCGCTTTTCTAGCTGTTTGTAGTTGGATTTCTGTAGTTTGTGGTTGACATCTGGTAACTAGACCCTTCGGAACAGTTTTTAGTAAATACACAGTCTACATAATTCCTAACCGGACTCCTACCGTATACATTCGCAGCTTCCAATGACTAATTTCTGATACAAACAGAAAAATAATGTACTAATCTACGTCAACCTTTCCCATTTAATAATTAACTTTTCTTATTGAATAGTTGAATTACAGGTATGCTGACCGGTATGCAGGTCACCGCTTCAGTAGTGGGCTATGCCAACGATTTGGCCTTATACTTCCACATTCTCCCCTTCATCTTCTTGTTAGCCGCATGTGTTGGATATTTGTGGGTTTAATGTTTTATTCTACATTTTTATTAATTCACGTCGCTTCGTTACGAGGTGGTGATCATCATACATGAAGCAAATCTTTGTAGTAACAGCTTATGGCTATACTAGAAGTCAATTGAATAGTCACGTAAAGTTTGCATTCTAATGAGGCATCGCGTAATTGGTCATTGCACGTTTCTGAGTTCTGCTGTGTTTAACATGTTTCACGTGACTGTGCAGTCGACTAACAGTATACTAGAGGTCAAGTGAATAGTCACGTGAAGTTAGCATTCTAATCAGAAATCGTACATTTTGTCATTGCACGTTTCTGAGTTGTGCTGTGTAAAAGATGTTTAACGTAACTGTGCAATTGACTAACAGTATATTCATAACTTCAGTATTGTCCGCGATTCGCCCTACTATCAGCTGTCGCAATTCGATGCCGATAAACTACAAGAATGTTTCCAGCTTATTGAACAATATACAGGTAAGACCTTAAATTGAAATGAGCCAAAAAAATACTATAAATAACTAGAGTAGTCAGTAACTTGAGGAAGCACATAAACGGTAAATGTTTCCATAATTGTAACCATATTTATATAGCTGTAAATAACGTTCCACACTCTTGCATTCCTACAGAAGATGAGCACATCAGCTTCTTTCAAATTTGCTCAAAACTCACCGTGATTTCACTACAAATCCGACAAAAACATCATTGTTCAATGTATTGGTGTTCATTATCGAAATAAATTACTAAAATGATGTGCACTGGAAGTTAAATTAGTACATGAATGAACAGAGTTATCAATATAGTATCTATAGTCGCCATTTTACTAGGGTTGTTAGAATTGGAATTGGAATTGGAATTGGAATTGATAGAATTGAGATAATCATCCAAAAGAATTGCAATTCCAATTCTTTTGGTCTGTCGAAAAGAATTGGAATTGCAATTCCAATTCTTTTGTATGTCGAAAATAGTTGGAATTGCAATTCCAATTCTTTTGTATGTCAAAAATTTTTGGAATTGCAATTACAATTCTTTTGTATATCAAAACAACTGGAATTGAAATTGGAATTGACTTGATTTTCTCCCAGAATTTATTTACAATTCGATGCTGCTTTTCCTTGTCAATTACTAAATTACAATTGTTCCTTAAGTCTCTTGTTCAATGGAACCAAAGTGAACATTGTTTATCTTCGTTTTTCGAAGAAAAAAACTGACATGAAGTTGGAAACACAGTCAATTCTAATCAATTCCAATCAATTCCGATGGAATTGGAATTGAAAATCTGAGATTTCGAGGAATTGATAAGAATTGGAATTGGAATTGAGCAGTTTTTGAAAATCTAAAAGAATTGGAATTGGAATTGAGTGGTTTTGAGAATTGCAAAAGAATTGGAATTGGAATTGAGTGGTTTTCGAGAATGGAAAAAGAATTGGGATTGGAATTGAGTGGTTTTTGTGAAACGAAAAAGAATTGGAATTGGAATTGACTTGATTTTTGGAATTGATTAACAACCCTACATTTTACCCATAAAGAGAGCAGAGGGCGCGATTGATTGAGCGATGCGGTGCGAGCGGTCGTTGATTATTTGCCAGCGGCTGAGAGAGTGTGTAGATCAATGATACGCAGACTGGCTGGCCCTTCGCCAAACCCCGCCCATTACAAAATTGATGGTACGGTGTCCAAAACGGTTTGACAAATCCTACTATAACATATAAGACGCTGCAATCTAAAAAAATTTCAAAATCGAGTTTATTCCGAGAAAACAGGACAATATGGGACGAGAAAAGAAACGTCTTTCATTTGTCAAGAAAAATTGATTATTTGGGGTGTTTTCTGGATGAAAAACTGTTCCTAAAATTTGTTGTATGTGGACGAAAGAAAGATTATTTGCACATGGTAATGTCTCAAAAGCAACGCATTTTGTCACTTAGAGGAGAGATGTGTAGTTAGCCAAGGAGCACACAATTCCAATTATTTATTTTTTGGGAGCACACAATTTCAATCATTTATTTTTTGGGAGCACACAATTTCAATCATTCATTTTTTGGGAGCACAAAATTTCAATCATTTATTTTTTGGGAGCACACAATTTCAATCATTTATTTTTTGGGAGCACACAATTTCAATCATTTATTTTTTGGGAACACACACTTTCAATCATTTATTTTTTGGGAACACACAATTTCTATTGTTCTTGCATAGATTCATACACTCAATGAACGTTAACAAACACGTTCACAACGTATCAACAACGTTCACAGCACTCACCGTTGCCGTACATTTCAAGGTTTATGCGAGCATCCGCCTAACATCCTCCCTATTTAATACTGTGCAGAATGAAATATTCAGGAAAAACTCGTTGTGTTCCCATTTTCCACGTTTTTTTCCGACTTCGGAGCCTGTGGACCTGTAGTTTCCAAATCTACTAAATTGAGTCAAATCCGACTGATTTTCCGATAGAATTCCGTGGTCGATACTTCGTACAATCAGAAAAGCAGTGATTCATTCCGATCTTTCAAACACTCCAGAATAATCCCGGTACATTCTTTCGAAAATAGAAAACATTCCATGACAAGAAGTTCGAACGGCAAAAACTTCGAGTTTGGTAAAACCCACGACAATACGTCTTATTTTCCGAATTTTCACAATCTAAATAATATTTCAAGAGTTTCTGTTCAAGACGTTGCCAATTGAACTATTCATAGAGAAGTCTCAGATGATAAAAGACTGATAGAAGTGAGTGGCAAAATGTTATTCATGTCATTTTTCTGTACCACTGATGGTTACTCATATTTCAGTAACCCAAATTCACTTCAACTATCACTTCGACTAAAAATTACGATTAGTAAACATAAAGTATAGAAATGAATCATGATTGTGAATTTGCTCAAAATCTGTAGGTTAAAAATGGTGAATTTCATTACTTTCTTGAGAATGGTGAATTTCATTACTTTCCAATCAGAATGCAAGTACACAGTTTAATATATAAGTTATGTTTTAATTCTGTTATGAATACACACTATCTAACCTTTACTCTTATAACCTTCCATTCAAAACGTTTGGAATTAGTAAGTGTCAAATTCTGCAGTCTGTGGCGTTAACATGTTAACTTTTGCTCTCGTCGTCCACGCGCTCTCCCGCATTCGCACACTCTCTCATTATCTCTATACGCATTGGCTCCGCCCACTCTCTCGCATCCAGACAGTATCGGACAGCCGAACTCCCCCATATATGACGGCAAGATTTATTTGGACTTGGTGAAAACTGTTGGTGAGAGTCCTTTTAACAAAAGTGAACGAATATACAAGTTTCAAATATGATAGGTTTTCACATAAGAATTCATCACCAAAGGATGTATTTATATTGAAGAAGAAGCCGTCCAGAGATAATAGAGAAACCGGCAAGTTTATCAGTGTTCTGCATTCGCATTTCTTAGAAACAATCGCGTCTTTCATATGGCGAGAACGTGGGGAAAGTTTCACGTAAACTATGGAAGATTTTTTGAACATTGTAGTTGTAACTCAAAGTTTTTGCCTTTCAACTGTTCTCGTTACCGGAATTCAGCAGTGGTCATTTCATCGACTCCGCACAAACTGATGCTTTTGTTCGTTTTCGGACTTTTCCTCGAACGAATTTATTCTTCAGTGTCCTCCTAGACAAAAATATCAAAAATGGGAAAAATCCAGTTTGCACGGATTTCGGGTGAATTCTATATCTAACCGCGTTTTCAGGTAACCTAACCCTTTTTTGGTAACCTATTTTTCAGGTTACCTCGGTAGGTAACCGGTGAGTAACCTAAAATGAAAAACCGGTTACCTGTTTTTCTAACGCAAAATGGGGTTTTTACCGTTAGTTTGAACGGTAACCGGATTTTAGTTTCAGGTTACTTCCAGGTTACCTACCAAGATAACCTGAAAAAAAGGTTAGCAAAAAAGGGTTAGGTTACCTAAAAACCCGGTTAGTTGTAGAATTGGCCCGGATTTCGAAAAACAAATATTTGAAAACCGAATATTCCAAAAAAAAATGATTGAAATTATGTTTTCAAAAAATAAATGATTGAAGTTGTGTGTTCCCAAAAAATAAATGATTGAAATTGTGTGTTCCCAAAAAATAAATGATTGAAATTGTGTGCTCCCAAAAAATAAATGATTGAAATTGTGTGCTCCCAAAAAATAAATGATTGAAATTGTGTGCTATATAAATGTATCTTTTGGGCGATTGCACTCCTATACTGTGCTGTCGCTCAAGGAATTTGACCAGTTGTATTTCTAAACTTTTCACAAGATAGCAAAATATTTCATGTACAAGAATTCACAAAATTTGTTGAATTTCTCTGTTATCGAAATAATTTGGGAGTTTTTCGAGACGTTCGGTTGCTTCCCAATTTGTCCTGTTTTTTCGGAATAAACCCGATTTTGGAAAAAATTTAGATTGCAGCGTCTTATATATATTAGTGAGTTTATCGTCACAGCGTTTCGGCCTCTGTACTGTAGAAAACGTTTTTAGACTCGGAAAAAGTGCCCGCACCTGCTGATAAACTTGTGGACGACGTTGCGTTTGAGGTGGTTTTCTTTTCGAATTTCAACAAATTTCTGATAAATTAGTAACTTTGGGAACAGAATACTAGTTTTTCGAGGTCTTTGATAAGTTGTTAACTTCCTTTTTAGGGTAGTTCGATCCGAGTCAAATTCCCAACGCAAAGTTTCAACCTTAAAACACAGGCTTATTAGCTTTGAATTAACTTCGGAAAATTAGTCTTGTAGAGTTTCGAATTTCTTGCTTTTCAAAAAGTTGAAAAAGTCGACTCGCGTTCGATTTCAATTCTACTTTGAGGTTTACGAGAAATACGACACTTTTATCGACTTTCTCTGGCACACCATCACTACGTGGAAGTTAGTACAAGGACTACTGCTGGTTATAGCTGTTTGGTTAGTTTTATCCACTTCGGTATAATTATATTTGTTTCTCGGAAGGTGCGAAATCTGAGTTGAAGTTTGATTTACATTTACATTTGTTAAATTACTAAAGAAATATGATGGGATCAAACTACAAACACAGCGACACTTTCTGAACAAATCCTGAGCCCGAGATACGGAATCTAGGTTGTAGTTTGGTCGGTCAGACACAGCAAGTTCATTGGGTTCCAACTACAAACTTTGATGAAGCCAAGAGAATAGAGGTAAATATCGTTCAGAGTACGTGTGCTAGGAGATCCCGGCACCTTGATACCATCCTGCGTCTCTCGCTCTGCCGCACTATTTCTCGTCTCTTACATCCCGGCGGGATGGAAGAGTAGAGAAATAGCGTACGTTTGAGGAGACGCAGGATGGGATGAAGGTGCCGGGATCTTCTAGCATACCGTCTCTGTAGGCCCACATAGCTGATGTCAACATCAATTGATCTTCTGAGAAAACGAGGCGAGATTGAGACAAAATATATATTTTAATTAGTCGTTTTTCATTTACCATCAGATCAGCATGTTAACTCAAGAGTCGAAATTATAGAGAAATTGTTCCAGTACGACAAATTCTGCCATCGGAAAGCCTATCTACACTCGCAGTTTTGATTTGGACCTCAGTTTTTGGACTCAAAGCTGGCTTCTGAATGGCATCAACGTTGTGGGAGTGATTTTCGCCTATCTGATTTTGACGTGAGATTTTTTCAGTTTTTTATTCCATTGTACATGAAAAGAGACCGTTTCTCCTTGAATGGCATCATTTTCGAAGAAACCTGTTTAAATATTTTGCACAATCTCGCTGTGTCTGTGATTTGACACCTGTAGCAATTCCTCCAAAACTGCGAGGTCTCATGAGTGAAACTCGGCTCCCACTCGACAGCTCGCAGTCACAAAGTGCCGGTACAAGACGGGTGAATATATCGTTCGTTCCACCCAGTTATAACCCTTCACAGTAATCTGCTCAAACTTCCATGGAAAAGTTTAGAATGTTGTTGTTTTTAGATTTTCTCCAAGTTTTGGTAGTGTCTTCTGCACCTTCACTTCTACAATCTCTAAAAGTTTGAAACCAGAATAATTAGTTAATCATTAGAAATAGCCTTCTGAATATTTGACGGATTACTGTAGAAGGACATCGATTGGTGAAACAGAGTATACTCGCGCTCTGTATGACTGAAACGTTATTTACCGAGTTTTTCAGTGAACTAAAATGTAATCCATCGACAGGACGTCTAATAAACTTTCGACTTTCCGAATCGTAAAAAGGCTCCTCATGAAGTCTACCCAACGCGTTTCATGAGGAACTGAGTTTTCCGATCGATACTTACTTTTTCTGCACTAAATTTCAAAACGTGAGCTGCCTATATTCACCAAATGTTGCATACACAACAAAAATAAATATATAATGCCAAGACTTCCAAACAGCTCACACATACTATGCAGGGATTGCTACAACGTTTTTCAGTCGAAGCCGCATATTGGGCCTGATAATCCCATTCTTTATTATGTCTGCCGGTTACCTTTCCACCCTGATGCTTCCCATGAGTGTCTATGACGTGTGCAAGGGAGCCTACATGAGAGAAGGTTCGTTTCATATGTCTCTCTTTTCTTTTTTTCTCGTTCACTTTTTCTCTTTTTCCCCGTCTTTCTTTCAACCTCTATCTTTCTTCCTATGTTTCTCTCTCTCTCTTCTCGTCTGTTTTCTCTTTCTGTTTTGAACTTTCTCCGACCAACATGGACAGCGAACGAAAGTGTGTCAAGCACTATTTGTGCTGGAGAATCAGAGTTTAACCATGCAATCAAAATGTATTGAAATGTGTCGAACCATAGGTACTTCAATAGATACGTTTTTACGCTTCTCGGACTTCTCTTCTTCTAATATTATTATTATTCGTAAAAATAGCGTGGTATCAAAGAAATAACGATTTTTTTACAACCACCGTATTTTCGTTATAAAAACCTTGATTTTCTAGTTTTCTTCAAATTCAATATTTCCAGGTTGGATGGCTCCGGCGTATACAGTAATAACAATGATAGTGGCAATAGCTCGCAACTCTATAGAAACTAGCATCATTCTGTTTTCGGTGAGTTGATCATTTGTCAAAATGAAGTAAATATGAATAAACTCTACATATATGTTTCCATTTCATGTTTGGAATTTGTGTGATAGCCTTTCTGCCCATTATTGAACGGTAGACTAATAAATAAATACGTAAAATAAAAATTCTGGTAAGTGTAGAGTAATATAGCAATAAATGTATAAATAAGTGATATAAATGAATCAAAGTATTAGGGAATTATGTCGTCAGTGAAAGTGAAAGGTGCCACTCAAAATCGTTTCGACCCTGATTCAAGACGATTTTGGTGTTGTTTTCAGAGGGTAAATACCGCGTGAGCTATTAGTGAGTCTCCTCCTAAGGTTGTAGCATAGCGATAAATGGAATCTTATCAGAAGCTCGGGAGATGTAGCTCATGAGCTATCTCATGAGTTTTTTTCGAGGTATTGGTACGCCGCTACAGCTCTGAATCATCTAAAAGTCCTTCAGACCACAAATATTTAATTAACATTAAATATACAAAAATACAATATATAAACACTATATAAATAACACTATATAACACTATATAGCACTATATAACTATATAACTAACACTATATAACTATATAACACTATATAAACATATAAATAAATATAAATAAATACAATATAAACAAAATATATAAAGATACAAAAAATTTTCAGACCGAGTTTTTCCCCACGTCCGCTCGCGGTCTCTGCACCGGATTGCCGTACATTTTCATGGAAATTCTGAAACCGCTAAACAACAGGGTCGTCAAAGCAATGGTATGTTTTATGGGTGAACTTCTTCCCGAACCAAAACCGAACCGATTCTTCCCGACCCAGTTGGTTCGCTCTAGAACCGAACCAAATTTAAGCCAACAAAGGTGGAAACGAACCAATTCAAGTAATTAAAGAAGGACGGTAATGTAGACCAATCTCGTGTCAACGGTCCTTTAAACTGCGATGGAAAATTGTATTGCAGTTTAAAGGACTGAACCGTTGCGATTGGACCACATAATCGTCCTTCTTTAATGCTGAAAATAACCGATTGTGTAACGTTCATTAGCGTTTGGTTCGGTCCATGTCTGTTCGATTACGCAAATGGTTCGGTGTTTCACCGAACCGACTGGTTCGGGAAGAATCTGTTTGCTTTTGGTTCGGGAAGAGTCGATTCGGGAAAAAATTTGCCCGATTTATGTTTTTTCGAAGATTCACTATTGAAATCGTTGTAGTTTGATCGCAATACGAATCATAATTTACAAATTTTGACCTTTGCATTGGAAATTGTCATTGGAAAATTCGATTGTGTACTGTACTGGGCTCAGTAGGGACGATTCCGACTATTCGCATGAAAAAATTCACTGTAACAATCCACTATAGATAGAAGGATAACCTTAGCTGGATTGTAGTTCAAACAATTTACACGCCATTGTTTACTATTTTCGACCGAAACGCAACTAGATCTAGCTACAAGTTGAGTAAAACATGAAAAATGCAAAAAAAAATGTTAATGTTTGTTTCAGTTTGAACGAAATCTCGGTGGGGGAGCTTAATTGAAAT
Source organism: Litoditis marina (assembly GCA_964036275.1). Taxonomy (NCBI): domain Eukaryota; kingdom Metazoa; phylum Nematoda; class Chromadorea; order Rhabditida; family Rhabditidae; genus Litoditis; species Litoditis marina. The sequence continues at coordinate 34,476,055 of OZ038434.1, read as the reverse complement.
GATGATATACTAAAAGTAAATTGAATAGTAACGTAAAGTTAGCATTGCAATGAGAAATCGTGCATGTCATTGCACGTTTCTGAGTTATGCTGTGTTTAACATGTTTTACGTGAATGTGCAATTGACTAACAGTATATATCCTGATTTCAGGACAAACTGGTCCCGTATGCTATTGAAATAGTAGACAGATTCAGTCACGTGAAATATGTTAAACACAGCAGAGCTCAGAAACGTGCAATGAGAAAGTGCACGATACTTAGAATGCTGACTGCGTGACTATTCACTATACTTCTCGTATACAATGAGTAGATTGGTTTCAAGACGTGACCGTGGGGGGGGGGTCTAGTGAAATGCTGATATTTGTTTATTTCCAATATCAAACTCAATTTTGTTTAATATATATTATTATTATTTAGGACAAGGTGGTCCCGTATGCCATTGAACTAGTGCCAGGCGTGCTCGCACTTCTGCTGTGTTTTCTGTTTCTGTTCGCCCCGAGCAAACCCGCCAAAATGAACACACATTTGGCAGATTACAAGGACGAAGTGGTGGAAAAGGAGAAGTACGTTTATAGTTGCCATTTTCCCCATAAAGACAGCAGAGGGTTCAATTGATTGAGCGATGCGGGGCGAGCGGTCGTTGATAATTTGCCAGCAGGCAAGAGAGTGTGTAGATCAATGATACGCAGACCAATTGGCCGCTCGCCAAGCCGCGTCCCATACAAAATCGATGGTACGGTGTCCACAACGGTTTGACCAATCCTATAACAAATCTAATATTGTTGTGAAAAGTAAAAGAAAATGATATTAAAGACGGACGATTATGTGGTAAAATCGCAACGCTTCCGTCCTTCAAACTGCAATACATTTCTCAATTGCAGTTTGGTCCACATAATCGTCCTTCTTTAAGTTCAAATTATAAAGGTGAACAAGTATATGAATTCCATTACAATAATGAAGTTGTGGAAAAAGAGAAGTACGTTCAAAGCAGGACGATTATGTGGACCAATCCCGATGCATCGGTCCTTAAAACTAAAATAGAAAAATGGTTGCAGTTTGACGGACTGAAGCGCTGGGATTGGTCCACATAATCGTCCTTCTTTAACAAATAAAACATATTTTGTGAAAAGAAAATGAAAATTCTAGAAGGTACAAAAATAAAGATGAGAAAAAATAACGGTAAGAAAAGGAAGAATTTGGCGACAATGACACAATTGTGGCAAAGGAGAGGTCTAGTTCGTGTCATTCCCACTGCGACCCATTGGCATCGTGCCAAGATTTTCGGAAGCCTTTTTTAGTCTCGTTTGCGTGTTCTTATGACACTGAACAACCGCTAACAGAATTTTTTTAGTTTTTCTAAAATCTAACGTGTAAAAGAATAGCCTGGAATATGCATTGGCATGCTGCCAAGTCTCAGTAGGAATGGCCGGAACTATATACTCTATTCAACCAGTCCTTCTACAGTAATCCGTCTACCTTTCAGATTGCGTTTCCTGTAGCAAACGTGAAATCATCCGCTATGTAAAGAAATAGTGACAACTTAAGTTTATACTTGAATAATTTACAATAATAATAAGTTTATAACTAAGTAAATAAATATACTTTTTTTTCAGAGATCGCCCCTCAATGCCGCTTCCTGTAGTGAGAAGCGCGAAATCAATTACCATGTAGAGAAATGATAAGAAATAAAGTACATAATAAAATAATTAACAATAATAAGTTTATAACTAAGTAAATAGATAAACTTTTTCAGAGATCGCCCCTCAATGCCGTTTCCTGTAGTGAGAAGCGCGAAATCAACTACGAGCTCAACTATGTAAAATTATTTATAAGAAAAGTGAACTACACTAGATTTCATTCACAAACTACACGCAATCATTGTCTTCTACAATAAACTATTTGTATACTTTGTTTTGTTTCTGTGATAACTCAAACACGGTGTTAATATAGACTATAGGCCATGCACTTATGATTTTAGTGATTTTCAGTTGATTAGTTTATTTATTCTTCATATTATTAGTATTAGCATTATACACTGAGTATTTGAACTTTCTAGTCATTGTTTCCTGGTCCAATAATGCACTTTCTCGTGTTGTTGAACAATATATTGTAACAATGAAACAAAATTGGGCGCGTAAGCTGGTTGTTCATTCTTTGTGTATGTAACTGACCCTGAAAAGCAGGCTGTGTCGGCGACGTGTTTCTTTCCTAGCACAGCCCGGTTAGCTCAGTCGGTAGAGCACCAGACTCTTAATCTGGCTGTCGCGGGTTCGAGCCCCGCATCGGGCTTCATTTTTGTTTTCGTCATTTTGAAACAATGTTAGTTAGGTATAAACTTTTTGACATGTTTCCATTTACGGAAAATTGTTAAAAACTTGTGAACAAACAAATATTTATACAAAATGGACAACAATTTTGAAATGTACAATCAATCCGATGAAAACCCGCTTCCTTTTCACAATCATCCATTCCCCTGAAATAAAAAAAATAATTAAGAACATTATAATAGAAAATAAAATTTATTTTCGGGAACTTTTTCGGTGGTTAATCACATAAAACCATGACTTGGATCTGATACTGTAACAAATCACCTAGAAAGTGTGAAGACTATCTGTTGCATCCTGAAACTTCATTATCAGGTCAGATAAAACTACCTATTTGTGTTGTTTTCAGTCTGTTATTCTATCAGTTTCCATATATAGGGGGTGCAAAATTTATAAATTTCTGTCTGTGCCGGAATCGAACACGCGAGCAAAAGATTCGTAGCTAAGCGCTAACCACTGCGCTATGAGAGCACGTAACCGACCAACTTTGGAATCGAACAAGTATGTCCGTACACAGCGGAAAGTAAAATAGACAGTACCCTACCGCCTTTCCGTGGGCGACGACTATATTTTTCAAAGGGAACAGACTACACCATCACATACAACAATAAAGTTGTTGATCTGCTACTGTGAGAAGCCATTGCAAATGTGAGAGACTTTCGGTTTGATCTTCTATGTTTAGCTATATCTTCTGACCTACTGTTGATAGCTATTTTTCTGAATCTCCGGTTCATCAAATAAATCTATTCATATGTTTGACCTACCTGCTCAGACTTCGGTCGGTTTCGTTTCTCCCGTGCTGCCTCCCATGATTCTCTTGACCAGTCGACATCTGTATTGAGGCAGGACCGTCACGGTGATCAGGGGATTCAGAATCTGAAAAAAAAATATGTTAGGCTAGACATGTGGGAGAGAGAGAGGGGAAGAGAAAGAGAAAGAAAGAGAGGGATCAGATGAAAAGTGAGACGTATCAAAGAATTCAAAATCTGGAATTTTAGTCGTTCGTTAGAAGCTAATTCAGATAGTTTCCATTTATAAACTTAAAGATAATTGTATTTGTTAGCATTTTCATTGTGATGAAAACTATGAAAAGAGAGTATATCGCGTTGGGTTTGTTCTGAGATTTACTGTAATTGAAAGTTGCGAAAGGTGAAACTTATTACATTTTACAGTTTCCAATTAATTTTTGAGAGAGAATGTAACCTACCGCGTTGAAGGAGATGAGATAGCTCATGGCCCACAGCTCTAGGATGGCAGCACACGTCTTCTTGTCAGCCTGAAACATCAGGGTACATTTTCACGTTTTTTCACGTTATCCCTCTCTATCTCTCTCTTCCATCTCTCTCTGTCAGAGAGTTCATTCCTGGAAGTTTCCCACTATTTCTTTATCAATTTTGGGGGGTAAGTCAAACTCACAAACGGTATCACCGGGTCAAAGAACACCACCTAGACAATCCCATATTTATGGAAATTTTCCAGTTTTTCACTGTATCTCAACCAACTCTGACGAAATAGAACAAACTCACAAAATCACCGGGTCACAAAATACGATCTCGATCTGGACTATTCTATACTTCCGGAAATTTCTCACTTTTCCCCATTTCTATGGCAAACCTGATAATGAAGGTCAAACTCACAAACGGTATAACGGGGTCAAAGAACACAATCTTGATCTGGAATATCCTATACGGTAGTAGGGTGGCCGCTGTGAAAACCGTCGTCATAAAGATAAAGTAGAAGGTTCGGAGGCGGGATGCGATCGCATGGGAGACGGATTGGGAGTTGTTCGAGTACAGGGCTTGTTCTGGAGAAATCAATCGATAAGTATGTTATTAATGACGATGATTTAGTTATAAAGTGTGAAAAGGATGAGGAGTTTGTGGAGTACAGGGCTTGTTCTCGAACAAGTATATATAAAAGAGGTATCAGAATACCTTTTTGAATAAACTGTTTATATGTAAGTTTTAACCGTTCTCATCGAAACCAATGTTTTGAAATGAAAAAAAAAACAATAATGTTATTCACAACAGTATAAAGTTTACTCTCAACTTGAATTAGCTCTACGGTGTATGGCGCCCTATTCCTCTCTGTTACCAGTTTGACCTTCGTTGCTTCTCGGTCAAAATTCAAAAACTACCGCGAGCTTCGGATTCAAATTACCATTCATCACCCTCCACAGGCAGATAAAATAACCCTATTCTGGTAAACTGACCCTCTGCCAACTTCTTGCGATGACTGGAGACGACCTTGAGGATGTAGAGAGCTACCGCCAGCGAGGTCAGGGTGGGCGCGATGCAGACCGACATCTGGAAATAGTGGAGATTGACTCGGCATGTCCCTCTGACATGTCCCTATGAGTCAGGCAGTGATGCACTGTTTTGTTGGAATGACCACAACAAAACTCGAGAACCACATATTCTTTTCGATGTTCTAGAAAAGGTACCAGGAATAAGTCATTCAAAATTAAAAGTCATTAAAGTAAAAGTCATTTAAAAGTAAAAGTCATTAATTCACTTTTAGTCAGGATTTGAAAAATACGAAAATTTTAGAGAACTTTATTTCTGATTCTCAACTGTTTCTGTACTTAATGACTTTTACTTTCGAATGACTTTTACTTTAATGACTTTTAATTTTGAATGACTTATTCTGGTTGCCCTAGAAAAATACTGGTAACCAGATCTTTATAATACAGGTAGCCACCGGTATAATCATGAGAACGCGCGAGAATCTAAACCATTTTTTCACGTGACCATGCCATGAACCATGAACTTTCCAGATACTTTTCGGAAACATTACGACAATTGAGCATGAGCTTACCGAGAACAACAGGTACATCATCTTCTTGTCCGGCAGCAGGTTCAGGGTGCGACAGGACGCGTCGAGGCAGCTGAAAGTTCAAAAGTCAAAAGTCAGGATTTCAGAAAAAATAAAAGTTTTTTAACAACCAATAAAAGCATGTGGTTGCTGCCATGTGAGATAAAATATAGAATCTGTGATAAATGCATGTATTACTTGTACGGAATTCCATGTACCTTGCGAAGGGTATATTTTTCTCAGTGACAATTTGATTAGGTCAGGCTCAAAAATCTTTGTCGGGCTTCTATCTTCATATTTCCTTTTTACAAAATAAGTTTTGTAATCTTTTGTTAAACTCACATAAAACACTCAAAGTACCAGCAGCCGGCCACAAAGAGTACGCAGACACACCACACGCACACCGTGATGATACCACCGCGTTTACGCGTCACGAAGTTGGTGTATCTGGAATAGAACAATGTAAAAAAATGATCAGCTACAAACTACAAGAGTGAAAGCAGCTTGGTTTTGCGTTAAGAGTTTCTGTATTTTAAAATACAGAGGTTAAAAATTGATCAGTTACAATTAACAAAAATACAAGCAGCTTGTTTTTGCGCTAAGAGTTTGTGTAATTGAAAATACGGAGGTTAAAAGTTGATCAGCTACAAAGTACAAAAGTGCAAGCACTGTGTTAAAAAGTGTATCTGCAAAATATAATGTTCATTTTTCCAGTATCAACACCTAACGTCGAATCTGAACAGAGCTGGGCAAGTAATCATTGATTATTTGAGATCAGATGATAAAGTGTGTAGATCAGAGTACGTATGCTAGAAGATCCCGGCACCTTCATCCCATCCTGCGTCTCCTCAAACATACGCTATTTCTCTGCTCTTACATCCCGCCTGGATGTAAGAGACGAGAAATAGTGAGGCAGAGCGAGAGACGCAGGATGGGATGAAGGTGCCGGGATGTTCTAGCAAACGGACTCAGAGATGCGCAGACGAGCTAGCCGCTCGCCAGAAGCCGCCCAATACAGAAATCGACCGTACGCTGTCCACAACGGTTCGGAGTGGGTGACGATTAAGCTCAAACCCGTTAAGCTACAACCAATAACTTGAGTTAAAACATCAACGTTAGAGTTCAAAATGTCACAATGGATAGTTTATATAAACAAATGATGTTAGTTAATGTTTGGAGAAAAACAATTCATACAGTTTTTAATAGGAGAAATCCGCTCAATGCGTTTAAGCTTAATCGTCACACACCCCGGTTTGACAAACCCTAAAGAGCGAATTCAGCTTGAAACCTCTAGAACCAACGTCGTTAGAGAACATAACAGTAAGTTACTGTTATTTATAACGTGACACTAAGTGGATTCTTAGAATCCAGAACTTTACAGGCTTCGAATATTATTCAACATGTTCATTAATACAAGCATGGCGACAGGTTTGGTTAGTAATGGACAAGTATTATCAATGATTAGATATAAGTCAAATTTGTGGTTTAATGTCAACCTACGGGATCTCGTTGGAACGAAAGTTGCTCAGTTCTCTGAAAGAGTGAGAGTGTGAGATTGTCGCTTTTCGATAACATTCACATGTTTAGAACAAACTGAATATTTTTTAATCTTGCTGTGAGAATAAGCCAGGAAATGAAACGACTTAATGATGTATTAGTTCTCTAAAAATGTGAGAGAGGAGAGGGTTGAGTAACCAATTCGTCGTTGTAGGTCGATCGCAAAACACTCTAGCATTCATTTTTGACCAAAATAAACGAAATGAAATTACAAATACGTCGAGATTGGGTCAGATGCACCGTATAGTCTCGATGAAGCGCGCTCTATATCTCACCTTAACGGTTACTTGAAGTACAGAAGTTTCTCGAGATTCAGTAGAATCAGACTGAACTTATACTGAACTAAGTACTAAACCGCTCCCTCTCAACCCTTGAGCAGGGAGGGGGGTTATATTGAAATATTTCATTCTATCTCAAAAGGCTTTGGGGGCCGAGTGGTCAAGTGGTTAGCGTTCGGCTGTTGCTCCACAGACCTGGGTTCGATCCCCGCTCGCCGCGGTATCTGTCTGGCGGACCGCATGAGCTGGTTACAGAGCTCACCCATGCCTATCTCCCCCCCCCCCTCTACGGACAGTCCTTCTACGGTTGATATGTGATTTGTGTGTGATCATGTAATTCTCTCAATAAAGCAATACACGGCTGAAATAGTTGCCGTAAAAGATTATTATTATTATTATTATTCAGGCTAATTTTACTCACCTCAACGGGTACTTGAAGTACAGTAACTTCTCGAGGTTCAGTAGAATCAGACTGAGACTCGAGCCAGACAGGGCCACCCAGGTCATGAAGTGCATGGTGATATTGATGAAACGCGGGAAGGTCAGCATCCCGATTCGGGTGATGTACTCCAGGGGGTAGCAGGTGGCTGAAAAAGTCCATATGAACAACATTGTAGTTCACATCATTCCTACTGAGACTCCTACAGTAACCTTACAAAATTACCGAATGCTGTTGTGAAGCTGAAAATGTAGTTCATGGACAATGCTCTCGTATATTTACTTGACCTGAGAAGAAGAATGAGGTGCGAAAATCCTCAACTTATCCCATCAAAAGTAAGTGAGCAAAACGGATTGGAAGTTTTGAAATTCTACTGTAGAAGTCTCATTGGGAATGGGAAAGACTATACGTAGGTTAAACATTCAACACGTAGTCCGAGCAGTTAGTTTTTATAGGATATATCATGCGGCGTAGCAATCCCCCCAATCTCACGAGAAGTTCATATGAGTTTCTCATGACATACCTCATGAGCTACTCGTGAACTCTCGATGTTGTAGCATAGTAATCAATAGAATCTCCTGAGAAGCTCATGGGAAAAGCTCATGAGATAGCTCATGAGATTTTTGAGGGATTGCTACGTCGCCTGTTGTTCTATACTGTCAGTCAGTTGCACAGTCACGTGAAACAGCTCAGATACAACAGAACTCAAAAACGTGCAATGACAAAGTGCACGATTTCTCATTAGAATACTAGCTCCACGTGGCTGTTCATTGTATTTCTAACTTACTGGTTTCTAGTTGTGTTCTACTGCTTGTTGTTCTACTACCCATGCAAAACAAAATTTATATTACTAGGAACACTAAAAAGCCGTGGTGTTCTCGCTCTCTCTCTCTCTCTCTCTCTCTTTTTCTTACTTTTTCTCTCCCATACTTATATCTTGCCTGCCTGCTTTTGCTTAAATTAGGGATTTCCCCAATACGTCATGTAATTTCGAATACGTGCTCCATTCCCTATCTTCTAATTGGAATTTTCCCTTCAATTAAAAACTAATATATGTAGGTGTTTCGCGTGCTTATGAAGTACAACAGTCACTATAGGGCGTCGTCCGAGGACATTGATTAACCTTCAGTACCTAATCACCAGAACTGTGTTAAAGGTCACTGTAACTGTAAAGCTGAGGCTGTAACTGTGAGGTAAAACTGTGTGTCAGAAAACTTGTAGCTTCTCAGCATAAATATCGAGAATTCATCTATGAAGTTTTGAACAGTCACGTTTCGCCATGATGACACAAGCTTTATGAGTATGTAACAAAGCAAAATAGTCTATAGTGAGTGCCAAATTTATAAATTTCCGTCTCTCGCCAGAATCGAACCTGCGAGCAAAAGTTTCGTAGCAGGGCGCTAACCACTGCTCTATTAGAGCACATGATGGCCTAGCTGTGGAATCGAATACTTGTGTGCGTACACAGCGGAAAGTGAGATATACAGTACCCTCCCGCCTTTTCGTTGGCGACGACTATATTCGCGATATAACACGTGACTTTCCTCACTGAAAGTTGGACCACCATCGAAGTTTCTCTTTCGTTGTGTTAATCCCAAAATTGTCTTCTCTTTTCGTACTCTGAACTTATGGGGACACCAAGGTCAACTTCAAGGTCACTTCCGGTTTTTCTTGAACTTACAGGTCAACATCAGGTCGCCGAACGTCATGCTCAGCAGAAAAACGTGAAGGCATTGGTCACCGTTGCCGCGTCTGAAAAATCGATATTTTGCGCAATTTTTTACTCAAATGTTTACCTAAAGTTACACCCTACTTTGATAATTCGAGTTGTTTCACAACGTAGCTTCGTGACAATAGTTTACGTAGTCCATTACTTTTAATGATAGGTACGGCAGCAGCAATTCTCTAATTATGCTGTAAACTTTGTAAACTTTATTTACCTTATATGTCGAATTGCCTTTCTGACGACATAAAACTGTAGAATAGACGAGAAAACGCTCATGACGAACAAAGTGTAGTCGGTGTACTTCACAAAGTTCATCACGAAATAGATGTCTACGAACTGAAAAATCAATAAGTCAACAAATCAATAAATCGAGATCATTCAAAATTTAGTCATTTTTATTTACAACAAGCTAATTGAACTTAATCGGGAGAAGGAAGATAAGTGTTAATTCCATCCCTCAGTGGAATTGTCTATGTTTTATGCTCAAGTTTTCACGTTTTTCACGTGATATGAATATTTTTTATGTTTCACGTGACTTTGAAAGAAATTCAACTCACCTGCGAATCTATGCAGGGCGAATCGCTCTCGTTGAAGGCTTCCGCCGAGTTTTCCATCGAATCGTGTGAGGAACTCATTTCGAGAGAAGGGATCTGGAAATAGTATTTTGTAATAATTATTGGACAAATATTGAAGTAGATACAATACAGAGACAGGGTTGGTGGAGAAAAATACGAAAGTAGGGAAAATGAAAAGAAAAAAAAAGAATAAAGAGAAGAAAATCTCTGGAAATAATTATATTAGAAAAATAGAGTTATTGAAGAAATAATTATATTAGAAAAATAGAGTTATTTAGAAATCAAAAAAGTTCTTTGAAAAATAATATGTTGCCAGAATGCACTTATTAAAGTGGATCAAAGAGCAATCGAGTGAAGTTCGTGGAAAATGAAATTTCTGTGAGTATAGAGTTTTTAAAGAAAATAGGAGAGAAATGGTGAAAGTATTGAAATCGAATATACGGTTTGAGCAAGGTCAGGTAAGCTAAGATCCAACCTTAGCTAAGAAGCTGAGAGAGCGAAAGAAGCTAAGATCTGAGATGTTGAGCAACTTCCGAACTTCCGAAACAGATCAACAAGATAGAATAGAGAATGAAAAAGTCCAAATCTCCGCTACAATAATTTGACTTAGGCGCTCATTATCATTCGTTCTATTTTAAGTTTTGAAAATAGGTTTTCATGTATTTTGTTCTGTTAAAAACCATTCATCACGTACATAATCTTGGTTTAATTGTTGTTGATGTAATTCTACATGGACAATGAATTATTATTTAATAAACAGGTGTAACGACCACAAAATGAATCGTTCTATACCAAGCTTCTACTTATCATTTTGAAACCATGAGAAAGAACGTCAACAAAATGTGATGAAGTGCAAACAAATCATCCGTAAACTTTAAAAGTACAAAGTTTGAGTTTCAAAGCGAAATCAAACTTTATTTCATTCTCAACCGGATCGAATTAGTGAACTGTGTTGCAAGACTTTAGAAAGGCAAATGAAATAAGCGAACTGAAACGTAATATTAGCGTGAAAATCATACTTTTGAAGGCAGAATTAAACACAAAAACTAAATTTAATATAATTTTCCAATATGAAGTAACTGTGGGTAAAAGTAATACGTAGTAAGAAATGAAAATATTTGTTTTAATAAAAGTGCATTATACCTTCATTCAGTTCTACGTGAATATTGTATTTGCTCCGAGACCTATACCCACTTGAATGGCTTCTAAACTTGGTTTTTTTCGGACGAAAAACGTCTTTCAATAGAACGCTAATCGAGTGATGTAGTGCAGTATCACAAATAAACTTCTCACATCGAAGTACAGAGATTATCGTGGAAATTTAGTTAACAAGAGATTATATTTTTTTGAATCTTTAATGTAGGAGTGTTGAAGTTAAACTCAAAACTCAACTCGACTCGAAAAACTCAAAAAATGTGTTGAGTCAAGGCGAATTCAATTTTCTTGCGAACTCAAAAACTCGAAACCTCAAAAACAGACAAGTTTTATGTGAAAAAATGAGCAAAGGTGAATAATAAGACACAATGTTGTAAAGTGCGTTGACTCATCTAGATTTGAGTTGTGTTGTCGGGATGAATTCATATTACAATCATCTTAAAACTAAAATCCCACGATTTTTTGCTGACTAAGCAAGATGTCTAATACAATAACACGTTGTACACTCATGCGAATGAAAGCTGGGGGACTCCGAATGATCTCTAGCAAGTGAGAATACAAATTACGTGAGATTTCGTAGATCACGTTTCTGAACTAAAAGGCATGAAATAAAGACTTAGTGAAAAGGGGTAAATCATAAATGTCCTTAAGATTCTTCTGCAAATCACGTTTCTCAATATATCCCTTTTGGATGGTAAAGTTTGCACGTATCAGCATAAAACACAAGGTTGGAACACCAAAGCTGGAAACCTTTCTTGTAGAGAAACCATTCAAGAAACCAATGTATCCAACGTTCAAGCCAAACCATTCAATACTTCTTAGAGGATGAACTTCGGTTTCAAGGTGCCACACTCTATAATTAAAATGAACAAATCAAATTTTACAAATCAAATCAAATTTAAATTTTTATAAAGATGAATATAAAAATTTAAGAGACGAAACTAAAGTAGGAACCAAACTAAACCAGAAACTCAAATAAGTTGCATAGAAGCTGAAAGCAACCCTCTACTGGAACACAGAACAAAATAAAGATGAAAACATCATTTTTTCCAAATTTCAAAAATCTAGACTCAAAAATTTAGTATTGTAAAGTCAGAAATCGAAAGTATTATAAGGAACTAGACTGAACTTTAAGGCAGCTCAGTTTGGAGCTGCATACTAAGTATGAGAAACTTCCCCGTGATTTAAAGCCAGTTCGAAGGTCTAGCAATTCAAAATATGTAATAAACATAGATTGAATATGAATCTATTCCATAACTCTTCAGTCTGAAACTGGTAACCAAAACCTTACTTTTTGACAGCTCGGTTTAGAGAAAAGCTACTAACTATGGGAAACTACGTGCTTTTCCATGATTTAAAGCCAGCTCAAGTGCACTGCGCAGGGGTAATTAAATATATATAAAAGAACATTATTGTTTGTGCGATTAAGAATATGAGATACAGCATAAATGTACAACAATTAAGTAAATGAAAGTAGTCAGCTCAACTGCCTCGCGCGGGGGTGATTAAATATAGTTATAAAAGTACATTTTTGTTTGTTTGAAGCACGTGTTTTTGAGAAATAATTGCCCCGAGACAGCATAATTTTCCAACTTCCGTGCTTTCTCGGGGGGATAGAAAATAGAGCATCTCAATTAGAATGCGTTCTTCTTGCGTACAAAACAAATGTAGTTTTCAATTAAATAGAATTAGGTTGACTAAAATAACTTTAACAAAATGAAGTTAGTACGTAAATGAATGAATAAACTAGGAATAATAATAGATACTATGTATAAAAGTTGATTATTAATTACTTTTCGAGTTACGTCGTTTCGGCCTCTACCTTCGTGAAGTTTCAACTAGAAAACTTACTTTCCAGTGCGTTTGAACAGTGTGTCTACAACAGTTCGATTAATCACGCTTCTCAGATAGAAGTGTTGATCAATGAAAGAGATGGAGAGAGAAAGTGAGAGGGAGAGAGAGATAGAAAGAGAGAAAGAGAGAGAGAGAGAGAGGGATATAGAGAGAAAGTGAGGGAGGCGTTTAGAGGGAGAAATGAAGAGAGAGCGAGAGAGGAATGGAGAGCGCGCGACAGAGCAAGGCGGAAAAGATAAAAGAGAAGAGAGGGCGCGGGAGGAAGGAAGAGACAGAGAGCGAAAGAGGGAGAGAGAGAGGGATTGGAGAGAGAAAAAGAGAAGAAAGAGTGAGAGAGGAGATAAAGACAGAGAGATGTAGGAAACGGAGAGGTAGAGAGAAACACATAGAGAAAGAGAGAGAAAAAGAGAGAAGTCTCTCTCTGTTACGTAATGCCCATCCGTGAGCACAATAGCACGTATTGTGATATAATCCCATTGAAATTTTGATATTATCTACATCACGCGAAAAAACGGAAAGAATTTTAACCAGTGACTAATACATTTCTTTCACACGATGAAAAAATTGTGAGAATAGATAAGTTTTATTGAAACTATCCTGTTCTCGACAACTTTCAATACACGTTTACGTGAGTTGTATTAAACACAACCTCTATTCACTACTTTCTAAAAAAAAAACTTACAACCCATTAAATTAAACAGTAATGTCAGGATACACGTGAAAATTTTGAATGAAAAATCCGAAGGCGTCCACTGATTAACCAAAACTATGAATTGGAAACTAAAACTCAGATCCTATCAAAACCATTTACGTAGCTGATTTAGTGTAATTAGCTCCCTAGAGACGTTAGCGGAAGCAACATCTAGTTTTTGCGTACCTATGACTGTAGGGCAAAGTGACTTACTCGTGATGCAAATGAAAATGTCACGCAGACAATTTCAACAAGGAAGAAGTATTTGAAGTAGTCACATAAAGCAGTAGAAGGTGAAAAACATCAGCTTTTTTGTTGGAAGAAATCTCACGAACTAACTCGCAGGCTCCTGAGATGTAGGTCACGAGATCTCACAACTTTGAAAGAAGATACTACCACGTCTGATTGGGAGAAAAATAAGAAAAGATAGGTGACAGCACATGATTCACATTAGATTATGATGTGAAAATGTATGATGTAAAACTCTTCACAAATTTCCGGATTGATTATCATGTGACATTTTGATGTTTCCGTTGACTTTTCGTGTGCTTCCGAGCAATCAATGCGCATTTCCGATTAAAAAGATGGGTTGTTGCTTGAAGATTGCACTAAACTACAAAGTGAGTATAGTGAGTGTCAAATTTATAAATTGCTGTTTCTCGCTGGATTCGAACCTGCGAGCAAAAGATTCGTAGCAGGGCGCTAACCGCCTGCACTGCTGGATCACATATCCGGCAAAATACACGTGTGCGTACACAGCAGAAAGTGAGATATACAGTACCCTCCAGCCTTTCCGTTGGCGAAGACTATATCGGCGAAATGATGTTGTTGAAAAGTGGAAAATATATCGTTCTCATTTGATCAATTTTCGCCGAGATGGAGAATACAAGAGAAATAATCTATCAAACATTCCAGAGATTTCTCTACCGAATACCATACTAGACAGAAATGAAAAATGCTAGTGAAACATCAGGACTTGTGGAATTCTCCAGTGAAGGTTCCGAAAATCTGTTCAGTTTTTCACTTTTTTCGTGAATGACAGAGAAACCTGTCATAGGTATTTCAAACCTAAAACGGATTACTGAATGTATAACTGTAAACCCGCAGTGAAATTCACTGTACAGAATTCCAGAGGTCTATTTAGGTATAGAACATTTTCCCAGGAATTTGACTTCCACTATGGATTTCCAGTAAAATATGAAAGAAGCGTTAACTATGACGAGGAACGAGCAAACAAAAAATACATTAAGATGTTAGATAAATAGAAGCTGGCGCCATTAAACTCTGCTAATGGCCATTTAGAGATGATGGGAGGCCAAAATAGTACAGATGTAGGAAAAATTGCACGTAAAGTGCACGGAACGTGACTTTTCCACAAGTACAGAGGCAGTAGACATAGTTGCACAAACGTTCACCGTTTAAAAAAATGTGATGTCACAATTGGGGTAGTGAGTTCTGTTTCTATACTCGTAAACGTTTTTCGATCTCATGAGTGCACGAAGAGTGAAGTGCAACAGACTGTTTCTGATAGAATATAATTGATGCTTATTTTTTACATGAATCTCAGTACATCGAATACAAATCTGAGTAACTTAATAAGTGACAAAAGTTGTTCAATTGACTTTTTGTCTAAAAAAAGTGATCAGAGACTTAAAATTCAGGCAAGTAACATGTTATCCAACTGAATTTGGTCTAAGTTCCGTCCCGCCCCCTTTAATCCCGTTTTGATCCCTCCGTGAAGAGACAAGGTAGTGTTCCCTAGAGTGTTCTTCTAATAAGAGGATTAGAAGGCGGACTTTAAAGCTGGTTTGCGTGAAGGAACCAACAGATAGATTACGTGAGTCACGTGAGTCACTTGATATCACCTGAAAGCACGTGAAAGCACGTGAAAGCAAAGTATGGTATCGGAACTGAATGTGTAGAGCATAGTATAGCTACATTTTTTCGTTGTTTACGGTAGTTTCCATCTAGTTTTGTTGAAAAAGTTCAGAAATGAAAATACTGGGAGTGCGCTGAAGGAGCGTCATTCCGTTAAGTGTTGAAGTGATCTAGAAATTCCTGAATCTTGAGGAAATGTGTTTAAAAAGTATAGGAAAAAAGAAGGGGGGGGGGGGGGGGGTGAACTAGAATTCGGTACTGAGAGGTACGCACACACAGAAATAACTTTTTGTGGAAACTACAAAATATGACTTCTACAATGGCAGCAGTATGCCGTCTTGTGGGACTTCGGTTATTAACTGAACGGCATTTTCTGAGAATATGTGTTCCACACGTGAAATTAATCGACTCCTGGGAATAGAGATTATTATGCTCAATTGTTTTTCTGAAGAATAGTATATGAATTAAAATGGTAGTGGTATGAACTTAAACAATAATTCGAGCAACAAGATCGATTGCGGGAAAAAATATATACTCGAATTCATGCATACTGAATCTTACCACATTCAACATTTAAAATTTCAATGTTATTTTTTGATTACAATCCACCAACGAAGTCAAGTTTTAAAACCGAACAAAATCTAGTATAACAAAACTATAATAACAAAAATAAATATGCAAACTGCAAACCTTTTCAGAACAAAGTTCAACTATAAACCATGAAACAAGTTTTCGTGTTTGCAGGAATCCATTTGATGGAAAAGCTGTCAAATTTAGTTTTTCTAGGAATCTTTCTCCCAATTATTCCTATTGAAAAGCGGTGTAAAATACAAAAAACGTAATAAAAACTTTAAAAAAATGTGTCCTGGTGATGTGCTATATAACATCTTACATTACTTCGAGATCTTACATTACTTCATCTTACATTACTTCGAAACAAATTTTGCAAAATGAACGAAAAACAAGTTTTCAGTTTTGCAGAAACTCATTCGATGGAAAAACTGCAAAAATTGCGCTTATCTGACAATAGCCTTTTTTGTGGAATAGAGCATTTTTAGTCGAAGTGCACCAGCGCGCATTGTAATGGTACATTATAACAATGAATATATGACATGAACAGATTTCGAAATCGATAAAAAAAACGAGAAAAAGAGAGTGGAAAACCGAAAACATTCAGTTTCAACTCCCTCTCTCTCTCTTCCTTTCTCTTTATCTCTATCTCTTACTCCAATTTGAAAATAACATACGCCAATTTTCGCATGAACGAAAAATTGCGAAAAGTTCACCGTTCAGCTAAGATTCCAACTATCACCTGACTATCTATAGATTTTACTAGAGGTATATACTCTTAGTCGATTGCACAGTCACTTGGAACATGTTAAACACAGCAGAACTCAGAAACATGCAATAACAAAGTGCACGGTGCCTCATTACAATGCTAACTTTACGTGACTTTTCTATTTACTCCCAGTATAAAATTTGAATTGAATCCTCAATTTCAGAAAGAATTTTCGAAATCGACTCGATGACTAATGCACTCGTTTTCGCTTGTTTTTGAGAATTTCCGGTGTTTTGAGAAAAGTGCTGAGAGCTTTTAAGTGGTCTGTTCCATAGATCTCAAATTCAGGATGAACCGATTAAAATATTAGCTTCGTTTTCGTGCTGAAAACACAAGATCTTTGGAAAATATTCAATGAAAAATATGTAGGTTTTAGAGAATCAGGTGAGAGTCCAAATCTCATATGGTGCAAACCCGGTTATTTCTAGTAAATATAATATATGTAAATAAGTCAGATAAAACTTGAAGAGACATCAGAATTAGTGAATTTTTTGACTGCACTTTTTCAACAATACAATGAATGGTCTAGAATGGCGAAATTTTTGAACGTATATAGCACTGCATACGGTGAGAGTTCATATAGTGAGTGCCAAATTTATAAATTTCTGTCTCTGGCCGGGGTCGAACCTGCGAGCAAAAGTTTCGTAGCAGGGCGCTAACCACTGTTCTATTAGAACACAAACTGGCAGGCTTTGGGATCGAAGACTTGGGTGCGTACACAGCGGAAAGTGAGATATACAGTACCCTCGCGCCTTTCCGTGGGCGACGACTATATAAAGTAAAATAGACGATGGGAGTTATTGTATTTATTTGTATTTGTAGTTTGAGCCTAGTGTGGTGTTCCAAACTTCTGCTGTGTAAGCAAGGCAAATGGACGTGCTAGTATAGGACGTTAAAGAAATACGTATTCGATCTCGTTCCAGCCTGGGATTCTATGTAAAAGTGGACCAATCCCTGAAACGGAGCATATATGCGCTATCGCTGAAGTCATAGGGAAGGCTGAAATGGAGAAATATAGTGCACGTTATCAAATATAGCACGTTTTACGCACGTTAAAAGAACGTGACACGGCAGAAGAAGCGTATCACACACTTGCTCTCGTTGCACTCTCTTAGCAGAGTTGAAAAGTGTTTGATTAGCTACATTATGTGCAAATCCTGCTTGTTTTTTCCACTTCATGTAGGTGGCTGAAAAAGTGCAGTATATCATAAAAAGAATGACTTCTGAAGATCATAAAACATCACTGTAATTATTATCTCTGTAAGGGTGAATTGAACTATGAGATGTAGCTCAACTAGTAGGTAGTAGAAACTTTTTACAAAAGTATAAATATACAAATATTGTAAAGGTAATGACCATTTGAGTTGTACTTTGATCTGCTTACAGAGACGGCAAACTATACTAGAAGTAAATTGAGTGGTCACGTGAAGTTGACATTCTAACGAGGAATCGTGCACAGTTTCATTGCACGTTTCTGAGTTCTGCTGTGTTTAACATGTTTCACGTGACTGGGCAATTGCCTTACAATATATATATATATATATATATATATATATATATATATATATATATATATATATATATATATATATATATATATATATATATATATATCGAAAACTCAGAGGATCAGACTACAAACACAGCACATCAGACCAACCAACACAAAGTCCACAAAGACCACAATTTCAAATTTCACAAGTGAAAAGTGATCATGTGGAACACTTTGCTAATTTGTTTTCACAGTTTGTTGAGATTCAATCAAACAAAACACTTAGTGGATTCCAATTACAAATATTGTATAGGGGGGTGATTATGTTCGTACTTTGATCTGCTTACAGAGACGGCAAACTATACTAGAAGTAAATTGAGTGGTCACGTGAAGTTGACATTCTAATGAGGAATCGTGCACAGTTTCATTGCACGTTTCTGAGTTCTGCTGTGTTTAACATGTTTCATGCATGTGCATGTGATAACTGTTTTGATAATTTCATGCTTTTGGAAAAAAAGTTATCTGAATAGGCTGGTTATTACCGGATCGACAGAATATATTGAATTGGTTTTCAAACGGCATGATTTTTGACGGTAAAGTGTACATCATTCCTACTGAGACTCCTACAGTACACTCAAAACATTCTAATATTCCAATGAAATTTTCTGAAGAATAGTTTTGTAATAAGATGTACAAATCGAAATATCTATTTGATTGAAAACACGGAAAGTTTTGTAATCATACTGCAAGAGTCTCGGGAAGAATGAAAAAGAAAATATTCAATGCAAAATAAAAGACTTGATATGCGTCATAATTTACGAATTTCAACCGAAAAGCAACTTGACCAAACTACAAACACAACCGGAGTCCGTATGCTAGAAGATACGGCATCTTCATCCCATCCTGCGTCTCTCGCTCTGCCTTACTATTTCTCGTCTCTTACATCCCGGCGGGATGTAAGAGCAGAGAAATAGCGTATGTTTGAGGAGACGCAGGATGGGATGAAGGTGGCGGGATCTTCTTCTAGCATACGTACTCGGATAGGGCTATCATACATCATATAGGCTTGCCGTGAAAAAAATCGAAACCTATACTGTTATTAGTCAATTGTACACGTAAACAGGTTAAACACAGCAGAACTCAGAAACGTGCAATGACACAGTGCACGATGCCTCATTATAAGGCCAACTCTACGTGACTATTCAGTTTACTTCTAGTATAAGTGCGTGATAGCTTTAGGTTCTCGGTTAAAGTGAGTCAAGTGAACATTGTACGTTGTCTTAGAGTACGTATTCTCATAATCTACTGAGAGCATTGAACACATCTCAGACTCTACAAATGGTTTCTATTTATAGAAGCTTTTAGTGAGAAAACAATTACGCTATCAGCGCAACATATTTATACATTGGTGAGAAAACTATCGGATGTAACTAAGAATAGAAACAATGGATTGCGGTTTGAGTGTCATAGCGAAGTAATATAAATGTTTCCGAACAAGTGCGTTTGGTTTGAATAATTTAGTTAACTGTTCTATTAGTAAACTTGTACCATCGCAAAGTTATCTAAATGTTTTTGAACAAATGGATCTAAATCCAGTATACTGTAATATTATGACCTAATAACATCATTTTCTAGACAGATGTATAGTCTAGTGAACGTGTGAAACACAGCATAACTCGAGAACGTGTAACTATAACTAATATAAGTTTCAATGATCTTCGCTTTGGATTAGTTCTTCTTTCACTTCTAATTTAGCTGCAAGAAACCTATTCATTACTTTTGTTCTGCAGGTAGAGCTGATAATTGATATGTTTGAGATTTGAGAGGGGCGACAATACAAAAATCAGCTGCCCAATTCTGCAGTTATAGTCGTCGCCAACGGAAAGGCGGGAGGGTACTGTATATCTCATTTTTCGCTGTCTACGCACACATATCTTCGATTCCAAAGCTTTGCGGTTATTTGCTCTAATAGAGTAGTGGTTAGCGCGCTGCTGCGAAAGTTTGGCTCGCAGGTTCGATTCCGGGGAAAGACAGAAATTTATGAACTTGGCACCCACTATACTTGATAAACTTCCATTAAAACGGTCACGTAAACTTCTCACGGGATTGGAATCCTTGCTATCCTGCACGTGAATAATGCACGTGATAGTCACGTGAAACGTGCAAATTAACTGAACAAGCGTGCACTTATCATTGAACATTTCCGAATTATAATGTGTGAAAAATCCGATTCTTTACGTTTGAAAAGAAGTAGTTCGATCACTGCTCTAAATCCGAACCAATCTCGAAAAGTTTTTCACAGAAAAAAAAACCAATAATCTCAATAATCGCATGTTTGTGGGTATGTGGGCACATTACACGTTTATAGAAAAACATATTACCATACCAATCTCAGAAATTGTCTGCGTATCTCTAAAAATTGTATCTTCTCTACGAGAAAAATAAATAATCACATATACATAAATGTTGAACGTTTGTGGGTGTGTGTTACCATTTGCTGAAAACACGTTCGCGTTTCAACTGAAAAAGAATATTCTTAAATTACAGGAATGTTTCAAACGGTGCAGTTTACTGGAAATCTTCTGAACTATATGTATACTCCTCACTGTGCTCTTCATTCGATATTTTAGAAATTATATGGATGAATAATCACATTCTCGAATGTTTGTAGGTGTGTGAGGTTATCACGAGGTGCTACAATTACAGATTGTACCTATGGCACACGCAATAGCAATTGGTGTTCGAAAATGATTGGAAAATTTAGAGGTAAAAAGATTAAAATTCAAAAAACGAGGAAAAACACAAAATACAGTATTGTTTTCATACCAAATCATTCGTTCGTGTAACAACAACTTTTAAGAAAATTTTGCAGGTGAGAAGGTGAAGATTGAAAAAAAAAATGAAAAACAAGACGAGCAAATCCATAAAGATACCACTAACATGCATACCCAATTGTGACTGCAAAACACTCGATAGAAAGTTACTTCAGCATTGTTTTCGATAAAGTTGTAAGACTAGCTGTAGCCAAAACCAATTCGATGGCAAATACATACCGTTTCCCTACTTATGCTATGATGTGATAATGTTTAGTTCACCATAATAAAACGCACTAAACCGTTCCTCACGTTAAAAGACTGTTCTGCTTTCCCACATTCACAGTCTCTCACGTTTTTACACGTGTCGCGTCACTAGTTCATTGACGAAAGAATATGCCTATACTAAAAACTCAAAGTCAAATTAAACCTTTGCCACCCATCTTCCGAGAATGTGGGCTATTCAATGGGACTATTTTTGATGCCAGGTTTACGTAATTATTGTACTTCTCCACGTACAAAATTTCACGTTTTTCACCTTACGTCATCAGATCATTGACGAATAGTCTATGGTATCTCTATAAAAACGAAATTACACGATATTTAATAATGGAGTGGGAAACCATTAAAGAAGACATGTGATCAGGTGATATCATGTGAAAAAAGGAATTCAATCTCGGAATAAAAGATTCTAGTTAGGCGGCGAAAACTGATAGGGGCGACATTCATAATTCATGATTGGTCTCGAGAACAGCCTAAATTATTCAATTGCCAAACATTTTGAAAACATGTAAATCTACTAATAATAATAATGAGTTTATCAATACACTGTATAACAATCAAGTGCGAGACCAATTGCTAACTTATGAATTGATGTTTAAGACTAATAAAACAGAGAGCAATACATAGAATTGCATAAATTTGAAGAGAGAGAAGAGACGAAAACCATAGCGAGCAAAGTACACATCAGATATAAATGGGGCCAGATGAGGATCACATTTATAGTAACGATAGAAGGCACTATAACGGCTATACTAGTAAAAATAGGGCTCGCTCTTTCCAAAGTAAGCATATCCGGTAAATGTTACCCCGCTGTGCTTATAGTTATCCCGCTGTGCTTATAGTTGCACCCCGTTGATATAGTGAGTGCCAAATTTATAAAATATCCGCCTCCTGTGAGACTCGAACCGAGCCCGAGAGTTTAGGAGGCCCGGACGCTAACCACTTTACCGACTGGGTCTATTCCAATGCTGTTGACAAATCGTATATATGTGTTCTTACACAGCACAAAGTGAGATATACAGTATACCCCCGCCTTTCTTTGAGCGACGACTATATTCGGTCGGAATTCCCGAACTGCCGCGTGTTTGGAGATCAAACTACAACAAAGAAAAGGTCACTTTTTGTATTAGTAACTCCAACCGTGACAAAAACGTCTCGAGAACAGCCTAAAATTCCGAATCTGAACTTTCCAGTCACGTGTTAGTTATGTGGAAATTGAAAAACGTGTCGGAATCGAATTATTCCTCAAACAAACTTTCGAATACAAGTATGGAGTGGTATAGTTTGTTCCACCCACTTATAACCCTCTACAGTAATCTGCTCAAACTTCGAGGTCAAAGTTTGGTATATTGGCGTTTTTAGCTTTTCTTGAAAGTCTGATAGTGTCTTCTGCACATTAACTACTACAAACTCAAAAAGTCTGAAACCAAAATGATACATTTTTTCATCAGAAAAAGCCTCTTGAATATTTGTCGGATTACTGTAGAAGAACATCGATTAGTGAAACAAAGTATAAAAACGCACGTCTAACGTGCAACATGTCTCGAGGACAGCCCACACTATAAATTTGGTGGTAAAAACACAAATTTTTCACAATTCACATGAAACGTGATGAAAACGGGTCTTGAAAAGCCCGAACTACTACATAGAAAAAAGTCTAGTTGTATTTCACATATGTACCATGTGATTTATTGAGGGAAACGCTGTTCACAGTTTACGCTGTTCAAGTTTATTTTCGGCATGTTTATATACGTCAATTGTTTTCCATGTGTTGAAAACAGTAAACAATGAAACGGAAGTTGTATTTCATCCGTTTAAACCTCATATATACTGGAAGAAAATTGAATAGTCACGTAACTTTAGCATGCTAATGTAGAATCGTGCACTTTGTCATTGCACGTTTCTGAGTTCTCCTGTATTCAACATGTTTCACGTGACTGTGCAATTGGCTGGCAGTGTAGTTTGATCTCGATGTACACTATAATTTATGAGTTTCGACCTTTGCACAGCGGGACCAAAATTCAAAGACGCATCAGAAATAGTATCTACAACGACGTTGACGAAACGAAGACGTACAATGTGTAGGATGTGAAGCGCGCGTCCCGGCCCAGATTCCTCTAATCACAGATCATCTACGCTACTTAATCCACGTAGAAAAACTGACTGAAGCCCGGCAACCGCCGAGATTTATCGAGCAGGAAGTGTCGAGTTCGTCAAAACTACTGCCTCACCAGGGGTTCGAACTCGTATTCGAAAAGTAGGCAGCGGCCTGCGTAAGCCACTCTACCAAAGGAGCCTCCGTTCAATGTAACGCGGGAATGCAGATAGGTTCGAGCACAGCGAAAATGATATACAGAATGTCTCACAGACCCGAGTTACCTCTATGGATTGTGAACTATAGTCGTCATTCTCCCCATAAAGACAGCAAAGGGTTCGATTGATTGTGCGATGCGAGGCGAGCGGTCGTTGATTACTTGCCAGCAGTTAAGAGAGTGTGTAGATCAATGATACGCAGACTAAAAGGCCCCCTGCCGAATTCCGTGCCTTACAAAATCGATGGTACGGTGTCCACAACGGTTTCACAAATCCTATAATACATTATTGCGTGTGATCCTGGATTATTCAATCATGGTGAGAATCGCGTGGGTTTCGCACTGGTGGACCCCACTTGTTCTGCTATGACGTGAAACTATAAATATTTCCCAAAGTTTTTCCACACAAGTTGGGGGAAAACAGTCAAGTAAACGCAATTCAGAATTTATTGCACTCAGAGGGTCACAGTTGTAGTATGGTAACCAACATATTATAAATACACAATGGACCTGAGAAATATATCTACGAGCTGACAAGGAGAAGATATTACATTGGCACAGCAAGACAATCTGAGACACCGTGTGCTAACAGCTTTCTCTTGACGACAACTATGTACTCAGCTATGTATATCTATGTTACAACTATGTAAGTTTATACAACTATGTAAGTACGTTGGTGTGATGTCAAGTGAGCGTCAGCATCTTACAAACTCCGATCGAGACGCTACAACAAGATCAAACTACAAACACCGGTTAGGCAACAAGCACCGTGATTGCTCAGTGCTTGTACAAGCGAACTAGCGAACCCTATAAAAGACTGATCACAACATTGGTTCTTACGAATTTCCCATTAAAGGAGGCCGGAACACAACTGGATCAAAAGTAGGATACAGCAGCTTTACGAGAAACTATGTTTCTCTCCGGTCTCCTTTAATCCCAAAATAGCAGCACATACGCAACCAATCTACATTTTCTACACTGCGTGTATAATCCGGATACTAAAGTAGATCGAAAATAACTTTTCTGAAAATAGCTGCGGACGCGCGAGACCAAAGTCTGCTCTGCTGCATGGGACTACGATCAGGGATTCCGTCTGTCCGTCTGGCACCCTCATCTTTTCTCTGATCTCTACCCTCACGGGAAATGTCAATTTCTCTGACACCCTCTCCATTTGCACACTCTCTCTTCTGAGGGGAAATGCCAGATTCCATAGATAGATCCGTGTGATAATCCGGGAAGAGCACATAGCAACCGCGAATCAGAGAGATTGTATGGCTTGTAGGGGGATCAAAATGACGAGTTGTCGGGGGTTTACTACGGTGGTTCTGAGTTTCTTCTGTGTAGAAGGCCTAAGAGAGAAATCTATTGTCAAATTGACTCATTTGTTGGACTCTCAGTTTCATCTGAGCTTCAGACACATCCCATGTCTGAATCGCGATTGAACTGATTCAAAACGCCAATCATGCAGGCTTTCAACACACAACTTCTATAGAATGACAGTATCTGAGTAGTGGTGGTCCGCATATGGGGCACAGATTTCGAGTTAAAGTTCATGGTGGGATGAAAGTACAAACACAGCTATTCTGATCGAGAGGTCAAATCACTTTACTCAAATCGCGTACTAAATCTAACACGCAACAGAATCATTCCCTGATAACAGTTACGTGGTCGTTTTATTCTAGTATCAACTACTTGAATTGGTTCGGTTCTATACTAGAGTAGATGAAGGAGTGCCAAGAGTTACAGCTAATATGGATAATCGGATAATAGTGAAGCAGAAACGCCGTTTCTCACTAACAGAGGAAAATATTCAATATTACTCTCACATGTGATACATACGGTTCAGAAACGTCTGCGTACCATCTGACACGTGCTCTCTACGTGTTCTCTGACATTTTTCCAATGTTATGAAGTCTCTATTTCAATGACTATCATATGAATAAGTGTTAGAGCTGGACGATTATGTGGACCAATCCCGACGCATCGGCCCTTTGAATACTGGAAGTAAACTGAACTGTCACGTGAAGTTAGCATTGTAATGAAGCATCGTGGATTTTGTCATGCACGTTTCTGACTTCTGGTGTGTTTAACATGTTTCACGTGACTGTGCAATCGACTAACAGTATACCTGACTAGATCAATTTTGGTTCGACTCTAAAGCGAAACAATAAAATGGGTTGGATTTTGGTTCGGGCAACTTCGGTTCACGAAATCACTTTACATTAAATTAGAAAAACTCATTATGGATCATCATGGGAAAGCGTGATATCATAAAAGGTTCGCGCTGACTGAAATAAGGTGTATGTGGTCAAATCCAGCTGTGTTTGTAGTTTGATCCCTTTGCCCATTGACAAAACATATAAGTCACGGCGTGTGTCGAGACTAGGGTTGTTAAAGACAAACTCGAAATTCGACTCGATAACTCGAAAACTCGAAATTTCCCAAAACACGAAAACTCGAAATTTTGAACTCGATTAACAACCCTAATCGAGACCAAACTACAATCGATTCGGTAACTCCCTACACAAAGTTTCCTAAACAAAATTGGAGACAGTGTACTGTACACACATCATCTCACATGCAATCAGTAAAAGAGTATAGAACATCATGGAAAAATGTGATAAACATGTTATGAATGGAAGATAAGCCTCTAAATAGGCTGCTCAGGATTCTGAGTAATGACAAATAATAAGAGACACGGAAGTCCTAGATTTGTTCATAAAGCATCTTGGTAAAGTGATGAGGATGGAGGGGAAAGTAGAGAGTAAACGAAGGAAATATGATAACGGATGATCCATTTGTATTATATGAGTGACTAGCCGGTCGCGCGGCTCCCGCCGCGCGCCCCGCTAGCTGGGGGTGGACCCCCAGACCCCCCTCTTAATTGCTTCTCGATCTGTTGTTGTTATCTCATAGTTTTCACTATTTCTGAGATCAAATACGAACTTTTTGATTTTTGATCTTCGGTCTCTGATTTTTTGATAGATCATCAATGACACTCTTCTTATCATATCCTGAAAGTTTCAGACCTTCACGATCATTTAGAGAGCCGTAGTGAACCTCAGAAAGTTAGCTGCAATATAGCTTAAAGAAGGACGATTATGTGGTCCAATCGCAACGATTCAGTCCTTTAAACCGCAATATATTTTTCAATTGCAGTTTAAAGGACCGATGTAACGGGATTGGTCCACATAATCGTCCCCTGATAGCCCTGATAACTCGCGAATGGATTGATATTTTTTTGAAATTTTTTCACGATAAATTATGACTACTGCTTGTCTTGAAAAAGTCGGAAGCAAAAAAAATTAGATCATGTTTGAATTTTTGACCTTCCTTAGGCAAGGTCAAAGATCAAAAACGAATGAATATTATTTTTGACCAACTATTAACAAAAATGTTGTCTCTAGTTGGCGAACCCATACTATGACTGCACTGACCACTGTTACATTAGTTCTGGTTTTATGCAGGAAAAACAGCCAAAAAACGTCAAAATCGACGAAAAAAATTTAACTAACTTAGGCTCGCAAACTTTTGACTATGCTGTGACCACAGCTCACCAAGTGGATGTTTTTACTAATTGACGATTTTTTCTGAAAGTTGCAACCGGCCGACTTCCTTGTTTTAACTTCTAAATTTTTTTGAAACTGTCATCACCAATCGATAAATGGTAGTATCAAGTTTTCATGGACACATATTGTTCATAGTTATTGTTCATTTATGTTATCAAGTTTTAGACAAATTCCATTCAGCCATTCGCTCAGAACGCAATCGATGACGTCATCGTTTTTTCACATTATCGTTCGCCAAAAATCAATAAATCAACTTTTCCACTATCTGTCAGTTTCTAGTAGGTTTTTATGCTGGGCAGCATCCACATGCAAAGTTTGAAGGAAATCATCGACAAAAAAAAGTGAGTCACTCTCAATTCTAACTTTTTTTCAAACCATTGGCACCAATCGATAGATGGTGCTGAAAGGTTCTGGTCGAAATATGTTGTCCACACTTGTTGTTCATTTATGTTATCAAAAACTCATTGAGTTTCATTCAGCCAATCGCTCACAATGAAATCGATGACGTCATCGTTTTTTCATATTTTCGTTCACCAAAAATCAATGGATCAATATTTTTTTGTACGTGGACATGTTGTGTAGCATCTATGATGAGAATTTGACGGGAATCAAAGGCAAAAAAAAGTGCGTTACGCCTATACGATTATATATAGTAAGGTGACGTTTTCCATCCAGGAAGAAAGAATTAGGCTAATAATGTTAAACAATTATGTCAGTGATCTCACTGACCAATCTTAAAATCTCAAAAGTTTAGAAGTCATCATACTATGAACAGAAAGATTACGTCACGTCACGTGACGGAAACAAACATGATGGAGTAGTCACGTAAAACGTGACGACTATCAGGAACTGTATAGTAGGTTTTTACCGTTAGTTTGAACCGTAACTGGGTTTTGGTCTTAGTAACTTCGAGATATAGGATCGGTCAAACCGTTGTGGACACCGTACAATCGATTTTGTATGGGACGCGGCTTGGCGAGCGGCCAGTTGGTCTGCGTATCATTGATCTACACACTCTCTCGCCTGCTGGCAAATAATCAATGACCGCTCGCCCCGCATCGCTCAATCAATTGAACCCTCTGCTGTCTTTATGGGGAAAATGGCAACTATAACCTAACTTAGAGTTGCCAAAAAAACGGGCTAGAGAAAAATTGGACGTGTGTTACATGTAACTTGTTAATTGTAACTTGAATTTCTTGCTCTGCGGGGTGAGTAAAAAGCAAATAATACACGTAGCTCACGGTCTTTCACGTGTTCACGTGAGAAACTATTACACGATAACTTGTTTTTAAAAAGAGAAAATGGCACACTTACCAATTTTAAAATCGCCAAGGTTCAATATTCAGTATGTTACATGTAGATTCAATTTGAATTTCGTGCCGTGCGGGGGTGAGCAAAAATGGCGGTCGTAAATTACAAGACGTACGCAATTTTGACCAGGAAATTGGCACTTGTTTAAGCAGAACAGAAACGAACGTCTCATCTTTCATTTTCATAAAAAGGTGTTTTCTGTGATCAAATACTGGAATACTGGTAAGAAAAGAGTTGTAGAATTAAAAAGTCGTGTTTTTTTTTCTGAACAAAAGGTAGAACAGAAACGAACCGGGTGAAATGGATGCTTGGGATGCATGGATGGGTAAAAATGTTGAAAAAACAGGGACTGAGAAAGTCGTGAAGTTTTCTAAGAAAGTAGCTGTCAAAATCAGAGCTTGCGTAACACACTGCGTAACACAAGTGGGGAACATTGACTTTTTACCCCCCACCTTTTTGAATTTATATTACGTTTGGGGAATTGTAGTTTGACCCCCCCCCCACCGGGGGGGTGATAATTCAATTTATCACCTGCAATACAAAAGTTTGAGGGTGGGGGGTAAAAAGTAAACATTTCCGGTATTGAAGTTCAGCCCCCCACTCGTTGAAGTTTGACCCCCCACCATTGAAGTTCTACCCCCCGCCGACCCAGGTGGGGTAAATAGTAAATGTCGAAGTTGAATTTTGTCCCCCCCCCCCTCTACTAGATTTTCTGGTTTCAGCTTGGGTGGGGTGTTGAAGTGCTACGGGGGGGGGGGGGGACCCAACTAAAGTGGGGGGCGATACTTCAATTTTCCCCACAAGTGTTTCTCAACTTTCACAATTAAATTTAAAGCCTGAAGTAGATGCCTATGTTCAGGAAAATGTTTGAATGTTGAAGTAGTAAAAGTAGAAGTGTAGAATACTTAAATATTCTTTTTAATGGGAAACTTGAAACATACTATCAGGTTTCCGTTTACGATTGCAACAAAAATCTGGCCATACTCCGAGAAGTGCTCTCACACCCGAGTCACGCTATATTCGTACTACTCGGCCGAGTGTTTCTGAGAATAGTCGGAGATCAAACTTTTGATCTTGAGAAAAATGAACAGAAGTAGTAGTTTCGTTGTTAACAAAAACTGTATGATGCAAACATTGAGATGATCCAGAAAACCGAACTTATTATAACATAATGTGAAGCAAAATTTAGAGTAGGATCGGTAAATGGGATAAAAACGTAGACCATAAAAAGCTCAATTGACCGAAAAGTTTTTATTTTGTTCTCTAACAAGATTATTGAATTTTTCATACTTCGAAATTACATTCAGTCTGTCAAACTTGAAACAAAGTAGAAACCCTGATGGAAACTGGACAAACGGTTGTTCTCAATATAGCGTTTTCTGTCGAGTATCAGTTGTTTCATTCAGCGGGAAATGGGCGGTTTACACATGCAACCAGGTTGCATGCAACCAAAATGCAACCGGGTTGCATGTGTTAAGAAAATTCATTTGCTTTCCAAAAGCAACCGAGTTGCTTTTGGTTGTATTTCAAATGCAACCAAACACTCAATTTTTTGACATTTTCCGGTTCTCAATGCAATGTGGTTGCTTTTGGTTGCATTTAAAAAGCAACCAAACTGTTTTTACACATGCAAACTGGTTGCATTTTGGTTGCATGCAACCCGGTTGCATGTGTAATTGGCCCGGGAAATGTTCTCCTAAATTTAAGTTCCAATTCGGTGCGATTGCTCAAAGTACTGGCCAGCCACCTACAGTAACTCGCCGTATCTTAAAAGAGCACAGATTGAAAATGTGACTTCTCATGAAAAAGAAAACGAACTGGGATTTGATCAATGCAACATAATTTTCTCAAGCTGTTTCCCATTACTTTTTTTGGGAAATCATGAATTCTGGGAGAATGCGCGAGGTTCGCGAACCTAATTATGAATTAGTCATATTTGTACCCTCCCTATGCTGCAAAAGTAAAGTGGCTGATACGGAGTGACGTGAGAGACTAAAGTTTGTGCGACTTTTGGGCATGAAAGTTTAACGTGTAAAAAGTTGAGTAAACGTTGATGATTTGTACTTTAGGAGTCCACAGCCCTAGAATTTGATCAAAATTACATGAATTAGTCATATGTGGACCCAGGCTGCAGAAGTAAAGTGGCTGATACGGAGTGACGTGAGAGACTAAAGTTTGTGCGACTTTTGGGCATGAAAGTTTTACGTGTAAAAAGTTGAGTAAACGTTGATGATTTGTACTTTAGAAGTCCACAGCCCTACAATTTGATCGAAATTACA
The DNA here is from genome assembly GCA_964036275.1 of Litoditis marina. Classification (NCBI taxonomy): domain Eukaryota; kingdom Metazoa; phylum Nematoda; class Chromadorea; order Rhabditida; family Rhabditidae; genus Litoditis; species Litoditis marina. Next base: position 34,445,368 of record OZ038434.1, on the reverse strand, counting down.
TGAATTAGTCATATCTGGACCCAGGCTGCAGAAGTAAAGTGGCTGATATGGAGTGACGTGAGAGACTAAAATGCTAGCAACTTTTATGTTTAAAAGTTGTGAAAAGGTTGAGTAAAAGTTGATACTTCATACATGCTTTGGTACTCCACAATCATATAATTTAATCGAAATCACATGAATGTTTTAAATTTGGAGCCTAGGCTGCAGAAGTAAAGTTTAAAAAAAATTCGCAAAAATCAAATTTGGCTGATTCGAAGTGACGTGGGAAAGAGAGTAAAGTTTGTGAAAAAAAGAAGATACGTTATACTGTAGGAGTCTACGATCGTGAGAAACAGAATTTGAACCGAACGATAGCAAACGTGCAAATTTGGAGAGGAAAATGCAAAGCAATGCAATTAGAGGTGCTCGTGCTACTTTTTTCGCGAAATTGACCCGAAGAAACCGAAGAAACTATTCATATTTGGATCCTATGCTGCAGAACTAAAGTGGCTGATACAAAGTGACGTGAGAGGACAGAGAGTTAAGTCTGTGAAGCTTATGAGAATCATAGTTTTTTATGATAATATTTTTTTCAGTTTCACATGTAAAAAGGCTGTGCGACTTGATACTTTTCACTATATAGTCGTTGCCAACGGAAAGGCGGGAGGGTGCTGTATAGCTCACTTTCTGCTGTGTACGCAGACATGTCTTTCCAAAACTTACGGGTTATGTACTCTAATCGCGCAGTCCTTAGCCCTGCTAGGAATCTTTTGCTGGCAGGTTCGATTCTGGCGGGAGACAGAAATTTATGAATTTGGCACTCACTATACAGTGTATGTACGTCCCATTCCAAACCTCGCGTCAACTTATATGCAAATTTGTTGAGAAATATGCAAATCAGTGCAATTAGAGAACAAGTCCCACTCTATCTGCAGATTAGACCAGAACTAATAGAATGTTTCATATTTGGACCCTATATGCTGCAGAAGTAATATGACTGACACAGAGTGACGTGAAAAGGACAGAGGGTTCGACATGCGTTGGGAAAAAGCTGATAGTTTGATGAGACTGAGTACGTATGCTAGACGATCCCGGCACCTTTATCCTGCGTCTCTCGCTCTGCCTCACTATTTCTCATCTCGGCCGGATGTGAGAGCAGAGAAATAGCGTGTGTTTGAGGAGACGCAGGATGGGATGAAGAGGCCGGGATCTTCTAGCATACGTACTCAGAACTAAAAGCAGCTCAATCTTTGGATGAAGTACTCCAAGTTACACATGAGTCAGCCAGTTTTTCGCTGATGGCAATGTCATTCTCTTCCGAAAAATACTGTAGTCTGCGAAACAGTCTATGACTGGGTAAACTGTAACGACTGGGTAAACCACAGAGACATAAAACCTCAAAATAGCCTATTTCGCCATCGACAGAAATAGAAACAGACTATTCTGAATGACATGTACTTGAGCCCGATATTTCATAATTGTTTACACATTTTCCTATTTTTGTTGCATTTTCGAATTTGTATGCAAATTAGCTGAGAATTCGTGCAAAACCGAGAAAATTGGTGAAAGTGTGCGCGCGATTGATAAAGGGATGATACATATTAGTGGAACCAAACTTGTTTATAGGGTCTCTCCAAAGCAAGCAATTATGTTGCGATGTGTGCTGCGTTATTTAGCTGTATTTGTCGTTTGAGCCTGATGCAGAGCGCGATCAAACTGCAATCACGGCAGAAGACAACAACATATAGTTCGTTTCACCAATCAATGTCCTTCTACAGTAATCTGTAAAACATTTAGAAGGCTATTTCTAATGAATAAATTATTAATTTGATCTCAAACTTTCAGAGTTTGTAGGAGTGAAGGTAGAAAACACAATAGCAAAGTTTTAAGTCACTTTAAAAACATCAAACTACCTAAAAAGAGCCTGGAAGTTTGCGCAGATTACTGTAGAGGGTTATAAGTGCGTGAAACAGACTATACATACCTACAGCATGACCTTCCCTGATCAACCCCGAAATTGAGAATGACCTTCATTATAGTCTGATACCAGCTATAAATTAGGAAGTTCAACCAGAAAGTGACGGAATCGAACTACAAATTCAGCGACCTATGAGCTATGACAACATGCCCGGTTAAAGTAACCGTACCTGTATAATGTGCAATGTAGGTAATTTTTGAAAAATGTAGAAACTCATTTATTCTGTTTAGAGATGAAAGTTTATGCCTTACGTAAGGAAAGTTCAAAAAACCATATTATTACGGAGCAAAATAGTAGCCAACAGGATTTCGGTTACTGTAAATGCAGTAATCCATAATCAATCAATGCTTTGTAGTCTTCATGATATTTTCAAATATTTCGTCATAGATTCAATATTGGTAATGTTGGCCATGGTTTCAATATGGTTTTGTAATTTAATGGACCTTTTGAAAATTTTGTACGTAGGTGAACACGGCGGTGTATGCACGTGCGCGTGGTCGCGCCGCATTTTTGAGAACACGGAACAAGATAGGAAGACCTATATGAATGATTGTGTTTTTTTAATGTGAACAATTTCGACTAATCAACTCAAACCTCCAAATTAAAGAGGAACGGTCCCTTCAATGCTGATCCCAACCGATAATGAAAGACAGTTATTGACAAAAACTCACAAAAACTATCCCGCGGATTGCCGTGAGATAGCTGATATCTCGTAGTTTTTGGAGAGATTATTACACCGCCAAAAATTTGGAAACAAAGTGACAAATCGACGAGACCTCGTGGTTGACGAAAACATTCCACGTCGTTTACTTGGTGTAAAGTACGATGATCGTTGGATGAAAAACGGTTTATGACAAATGGCAGATGTGAGAGAATGAGCACATTCTATCACATGCGAGAAAACTGGGTAGGTATCACTCATACAGGGGATGACCATATAGTCCTCGCCAACGGAAAGGCGGGAGGGTACTGTATATCTCACTTTCCGCTGTGTACGCACACATGTCTTCGATTCCAAAACATGCGCGTTATGTTCTCCAATAGCGCAGTGGATAGCTGCTCGCTATAAAACTTTTGCTCGCAGGTTCGATTCCGGTGAGAGATAGAAAATTATAAATCCGGCACCGACTATAGTTAGTTAAGTTGTAGTGTTAACTCAATTCACACCACAATACAGAATGGTTGATTGAAAAGCCATGGGTTCAAACACAAACTACAAACACGCGGGATTTTTTCCATGGTCGTTTATAGTTCGTTTCACCAATCGATGACTTTCTACAGTAATCTTTCAAAAATTCAAACGCATTTATCTAATCAACAAACAAAATTTAAGATTCACTGTTTTGTATGCTTGTAGTACCCAAAGTGGAAAACTAAATCACACCGTTTAAACTATATACAACATCTACAAGATATGATAAATTCACTTAAAAGTTTTATTATCTTACTGTAGAGGGCTATTGTTTCGTGAAACAGACTATAGTTCAACACGATTAAACACAGAAACAATGATTCCAGATAAAACGGAATAGGAAAAACTGCACAAAACGAAAATGACAGACCAGATTGAAAGCATTCTTCTTGCTCCCAAATCTTGAATTTGAAGCGAAAATGTGAAATTTTCCGTAAAGATGATTATACAACTTTCAGCACTTCACTATACAACAAAAATGGGGTTTGAAAAACTGCGTAAAATGAAGAGACTTTGCAGTGAAGACATCGTTTTCGCTATTGAATCCTGAATTTGAAGGAAAGGTGTGCATTTTCCCGTCAGATGATCACTTTCAGCACTTTGCTATAGTCTGTTTCACGCAACAATAGCCCTCTACAGTAAGATTGTAAATCTTTCAAGTACATTATTCATATCGTGTAGGTATTATAAATAGTTTGAACTTTGTGATTTTGTTTTATACAGCGGTTACTACAAGCACAGAAAACAGTGAAGCTAAAAGTCTGTTTGTTGATTAGATAAGTATCCTTGAATATTCGAAAGACTACTGTAGAAAGTCACCGATTGGTGAAACAGAGTATACAACACCAAAACCCATCTCTACGTGCGTGCCGGACAACAATGGCAGTATTTGATTGCTGTTTCGTGTCTCCCAACAATTTTCGCATTTTTCGGGATGCGTCTTCCAAAGAACAAACATTTTCGTTTCATGCATGTAAAATGATACTTTCTTACTTCCTTTCTCAGAAATCGGAAACTTTCGCAATTAAAGTGTTTCTCTGCAAAGCTCTTTGCCCTTTAAAGATTGAAGGGCTCTATTTTTGGCATTTGTGAATTAGGGCTCGAAACTTCTAACTTTGAAAACTATTTTTGATGAAATTATTGAGAGACTACATACAGTATAACTTTCAAACGTGTGTTCTTAGTGAAATATTCATGAAAAACCGAAAATAACATTTTCAGATCCTGGTCATAACTAACTTGTTACTAAAAAAAACAGAACTAACTTGTAACTAAAAAAAACGTAAATAGTTGAATGAGACGCATACCTTTCTGTAATACATGTATACTGTTAGTCAATTGCACAGTCACGTGATACATGTTAAACACAGCAAAACTCAGAAACGTGTAATGACATTTAAGTGCACGATTCCTCATTATAATACTAACTTCACATGATTCTCCAGTTCACTTCTAGTATTTAAAGGGCCGATGCGTCGGGATTGGCCCACATGATCGTCCTGATCTAACACTTATTCATATAACAGTGATCTTTGAACTAGAGACTTCATAAAATGTCGGGAAAATGTCAGAGAACACGTAGAGAGCACGTGTTAGATAAGACGCAGACGATTCTGAAACACATGTATCACTTGTGAGAGTGATTTTGAATATCTGCCTCTGTTAGTGAGAAAAGGGCTTTTCTGCTCCACTATCATCCGATTATCCATATTAGCTGTAACTCTTGGCTCTCTCCTCCATCTAAGAGCTCAAAGTATCGCAAACAAGAAGCGTTGAACATAATATGACATAAATGGAAAACACAACACAAATGGTAATTGAAACGTTCTTCCATTGAGCACTCTGAAAACGTCTTGGTATTTTTACGACATAAAATACCGTTCTTCAGAACTCGCGCATTCACAGCCTGAAATTCAATATAAATATGCATGGTCTTTTTCATATTTCAGCTTCAGGTTGCAACCCGTTTACGGTAGTTCAGGTTGCAAATGCGCGTCTGGTGGAAATTTCGGTATTTTCAAGAAAATGTAGGAGAGAGAGAGGAGAGAGAGAGAGAGGCAGAAGTTTGGTATTTCGGGTTGCAACAATTTTCACAGTACTGCATCAACATCGCCTACGTGGTTGACAGGTGGAACCGAGTTCCGACGGTCACGCGAAGTTATTTTCAGCCAAATTGTCACGGATTATAAAAGTGAACGTGTCACCAGAACCAAATCGGAAAAAAGCTATTGTTATCAACGAAACTTGAAAACGTTTAGTAAAACAGCCTTGTGATTTAAGATTCGATGTTCGAGGTGTCACGGACATATCACTTATTCTTATCAACTAAACTTAGATTCATTCAGTAAAACAACTTTCCGGTTGAAATAATCGCAATTTGAATACAAAGAAAAGAATAAGATACTTTCTGTTTCTTTCATCACAAAATAATGTCTGTCTAGGGAAGCACTATGTACTTTTGGAAGTTCATGAAACCTCACAGAGCTGGCTGCAAAACTGTACTATAGTCGTCGCCAACGGAAAGGCGAAACGGTACTGTATATATCATATTCCGCTGTGTACGGACGTGTACAAGTAAATTGAATACTCTCGTCGAGTTAGTATTCTAATAGGTATAGTCTTTTCCATTCCTACTGAGACTCCTACAGTAGGATTTCGAAACTTCCAAGCCGTTTCGCTCACTTACTTTTGATCGGAGAAGTTGAGGATTTTCGTACCTCATTCTCCTTCTCAGATAGAATAAATATACGAGAGCACTTTTTATGAACTACATTTTCAGCTTCATAACAGCCTTTGAAAGTTTGTAAGGTTACTGTAGGAGTCTCAGTAGGAATGGTGTGGACTATAACGTGCACTTTCTCATTGCACGTTCCTACTTTATGCTGTGTTTAACAAGTTTCACGTTGCTGTGCGATTTACTCACAGTTCACGTACCAGTTTAGGAAACCTCTCGAAGATGGCTGCAAAACTACTTGTGTTTTCCGATTTGTGTCCAGGAGTTGAAGCCTCTCGCCTTGTGGAGGAAGTAAAATTCGGCAGGTTTCCGGGAAAAAAAATGAGGTTTAGTATAGGGTTTGTCAAACCGTTGTGGACACCGTACCATCGATTTTGTATGGGACGAGGTTTGGCGAGCGGCCAGTTTGTCTGCGTATCATTGATCTACACACTCTCTCAACTGCTGGCAGATAATCAACGACCGCTCGCCCCGCATCGCTCAATCAATTGAACCCTCTGCTGTCTTTATGGGGAAAATGGCGACTATACTACAAACATATCTCTAAATATAGAAATAACCATTTAACCTACCAAACCCACGCTTTCTGCGAACACGCTCGAATTGTGGTTTCTATGTCATGTCTAGGAATTGAAGCCTCTTACTGAGTATAGGTAGTATATTTTAAAAATTTGAACCATAGAACCATACATATCAAATTTGAGGTAAAACAACTCGGATTCTCATCAAATTGCGCGTTTTCGTACATTGTGAAAAAATGTGAAGTATATACTATAGTTAGTAGATTATACTATATTATAGTTAGTCAATTGCAAACTCACGTGAAACAAGTTAAGCACAGCAGAACCCAGAAACGTGCAATGACAACGGGCACGATTCCTCATTATAGAATGCTAAATTTACGTGACTACTCAATTTACCTCTACTATACATTTGTAAAGTACACAAAGCGTTAAAGAAGTTTACGAACGGTTTTTGATTAATTTATTTACATGCAAGCATGTGATATACAAGAGGAGAAATAGCAAAATGACGGTGGGATACAAAAAGATTCAAAAGCGGAAAAAGGGTCGGAAATCGACAATTATTACTTGGTCAACACAAGTGAATGAAAAAGTAATTCATATGACAATACAGATAAACGAATCACAAATGGTATACATTGATTGGGCCACACTCACAGATGAACAAAAAAACAGTAGAAGTCTTATTCAAATGCATTCACTTAAAGTGCTTTTTTTGCGGCAGATAACGAAATCGGTATTTTGGATTTCTTGCTCTATTTCAAGTATTTGGATCCAGCCCGTACTGTGAAAAATTTTGCACGTTGGCTAGTTTTTGGAGTTGGGAAACTGAATTTTGCGCTAGAACCTCTAGTACGTGAAGGTTTGAACGTGAAAAATTCTGTTGCACTCAATCCACACTGAACAGTTATGATTTTATGCATCATAATGAGGTCTGTAGTATTTCTTCTAGATTCTAAAGAGACCAAGTTCAGTTTCCTGTTTCTAAATGCGGAACTAGGGATTTTACAATACGTATAGCCACCCAAACGGAAAAACAACTTTCTAGTGAAGTCGTTCTGAACTGATTCAAGTTTTTTAACAAACCCGGTTGTTTGCAAAACAGTCAACAGAACCTGTTGACTGTAGTTTGATCTCCATACACGTTATATTTTACGTGTTTTGACCGAAAACAAAACTACACATATAGTGCTCACATTTCCCAACTGGACTCATTGGCAGCGTGCCAAAAGCTTTGGAAGACTGTTATTTAAAGAAAACATATATTTTACAGAATGTTTCCTTGACTACGAATTATAACTAAGGGGAGGAACCCTTCACATGAATTTCCATTGTTTTGAAGTATTTCAACATGTTCAAAAACTGCCTTGAAATTTCATTGGCAATCTGCCCAAGTCCGGTTCGGAAGTGTGCAAACTATACGAAAAGCGTACACTCTAACACTGACATAAAGAAAGTTGAAGAACATCTCCACAAGAAATGTGCAAACTTTGGTCGTTTCAAAAACGACACAACTTGTTTGTCGCCAAATTGTTTCCACCCCGACAATTAAGGAATTTGTCTACTAATCTTTTGAGTGGACACCATTTTGGTACTTGGAGAAAACACAAAAACTACAAGAATAGAACTACCGTGTCTCGGTCGAAAATAGACCTTTCCGGGTATTAGTGCGGGGTTGGCTCACGATAAACACTTTTTGTAGTATTGGCTGACATTTCGGAGAACGACTATGGTAAGTTGTTTTCAATAGAAATGGAAATGTTATATTTTCTTATGAGAGGGATTTGAAGGTTACTCCTTGGTAGGAGTTTAGAGGGAGTTAAAGAAGGACGATTATGTGGTCCAATCGCAACGCTTCAGTCCTTTAAACTGCAATACATTTTTCAATTGCAGTGTAAAGGATCGTTGACACGGGATTGGTCCAAATAATCGTCCTGCTTTAAAGATTAACAATCGTGAAAAAATGAATTTTGAAATTTTTAATACTGGTATAGTGTTCGTATTTTGAAACTACGCCTATACGATGTATTTCGCGCGACCCCGCGGTGATTGTAGTTTGCTCCAGTTGCTTTCCGGTCAAAAATCTCCAATTGCGATGTGAATCGAAATCAAACTTTATCATCACGCGTACAGATCACGTGTGTTTCGTTATGATCTACGTCAAAAACAAACATCTCTTCTTTCTTTCGAGGGTCTTTTGGCAGAATATGAAATATATCTGCATGGTTCTGGAACCCACTGAGACTTTGGCAGCATGCCAATGAATATTTATATTCTTCACCGCTTTGGAGTTTCTCAAAGTACTGCAACTTTGTGTTAGCGGATGTTCAAATCCATAAGAACACGTAAATGAAAAATGTCACAAGCAGACTTATGTCTGCCCTAAGAAATAGCTATCCAAAAATCTTGGCACGATGCCAATGGATCTCAGTGGAAATGGAACAAACTATGTCTCTCCTCTCTTCCTGGAAAGGCTATTAGGTCGTAATAGAAATTTTACTTTTTATCTACCTCATAAATTAACTATTTCCTCTCGAGAATCTTTTTAAAAGAGATAAATCTCCATGGTTTTTGATCTCTTTTCCTTTCTATTACTTTTTCTGCGATTCAGAGCTTCACATGGACAATTGGACTAACGTTCAGGAAGTTTTACACAGAAAATATATCTTTGTTGTGAATTTAGTCTCACGTGTCAGTTAGGTGATGTGTTTTTCTCACGTTTTCTGACGTGTTGTCACGCTCAGGAATCTTTTCAGAGAAAACATAATATAGCTCCATGGTTTTTGACCTATCTATTCTCTCTTCCTATCAATTTTCCTGCAATCCAGTAGGTAGCCTGGGGCAACAAATCCGGACATCGTATTAATAGGTAAAAAGAGACACGAGAGCCGAGATATGAGAAGATACATGATAGAGAGGGGTGATAGGATGAGATAGAAGATAGGGAGAGAAAAAGAAAGTGGGAGAGGACGTGAGAGAGAGACAGAGAGTGGAGATCGAGAGAGAGAGAGAGAGAAAGGGGGAGAGGACGAGAGAGATAGAGAGTGGATATGTATATATGTATATATGTATATATGTATATATATATATATACTAGCCGGTCGCGCGGCTCCCGCCGCGCGCCCCGCTAGCTGGGGGTGGACCCCCAGACCCCCCCCTCTTAATTGCTTCTCGGTCTGTAGAAGTTATCTCATAGTTTTCACTATTTCTGAGATCAAATACGAACTTTTTGATGTTTGATCTTTGGTCTCTGATTTTTTGGTAGATCATCAATGACACTCTTCTTATAATATCCTGAAAGTTTCAGACCTTTACGATCATTTAGAGAGCCGTAGTGAACTTCAGAAAGTTAGCTGCAATATAGCTTAAATGGAGGTCTAGGTGCGCCGTACATAGTACGGGTTTTAATTTAAACCCTGATAACTCGCGAATGGATTGATATTTTTTTTAACTTTTTTTACGATAAATTATGACTACTGCTTGTCTTGAAAAGGTCGGGAGCAAAAAAAATTAGATCATGTTTGAATTTTTGACCTTCCTTAGGCAAGGTCAAAGATCAAAAACGAATGAATATTATTTTTGACCAACTATTAACAAAAGTGTTGTCTCTATTCGGCGAACCCATACTATGACTACACGGACCACTGTTACATTAGTTCTGGTTTTATGCTGGAAAAACAGCCAAAAAACGTCAAAATTGACGAAAAAAATTTAACTAACTTAGGCTCGCAACTTTTGCACTAAGTTTTGAGCATTGCTCACCAAGTGGATGTTTTTACTAATTGACGATTTTTTCTGAATGTTGCAACCGGCCGACTTCTAAATTTTGACTTCTAATTTTTTTTGAAACTCTCATCACCAATCGATAAATGGTAGTATCAAGTTTTCATGGATACATATTCTGTATCGTTGTTGTTCATTTATGTCATCAAGTTTTGGGCGAATTCCATTCAGCCACTCGCTCAGAACGAAATCGATGACGTCATCGATTTTTCACATTATCGTTCGCCAAAAATCAATAAATCAACTTTTCCACTATCTGTCAGTTTCCATCAGGTTTTCATGTTAGGCAGCATCCACATGCAAAGTTTGAAGGAAATCATCGACAAAAAAAAGTGCGTTACTATCAATTCTAAATTTTTTTCAAACCACTGCCATCAATCGATAAATGGTGCTGAGGGTTTCTAGTCGAGATATGTTGTTCACTATTGTTGTTCATTTATGTTATCAGAATTTGATGCAATTTCATTCAGCCAATCGCTCACAATGAAATCGATGACGTCATCGTTTTTTCATATTTTTGTTCACCAAAAATCAATAGATGAATATTTTTTCTGCCCTTTCACTTTTTATACGTAGTCATATTGGGTAGCATCTATGATGAGAAATTGAAGGAAATTAAAGGCAAAAAAAAGTGCGTTACGCCTATACGATTATATATAGTTAGGTGATATATATATATATATATATATATATATATATATACATATATATATATATATATATATATATAGAGAGAGAGAGAGAGAGAGAGAGAGAGAGAGAGAGAGAGAGAGAGAGAGAGAGAGAGACACAAGAGCTGAGATATGTGAGAATTTATGGAAATGGGGCGAAGGCGGTTAGAATGGAATTTATATTTCGAAATTTTTCTATCCAGCCTTGCATTCTCGAACCGTAAACCGTTACAGAATGCACTTGTGAAAAAATAGTGGAAGATCAAAACTTCACGATTTCGAACTACCAGTGAATGTAGAATCTTGGCCAATCTATCGAGTTTCTATTCTAGCAATTGGACATTTGTGAAAAAAGTTACTTTCCTCTCTCCATCATCTCCCCTCTCAACAAAGAGTACACAAAAATACAGATGGAGAAATTTTCTCGTTGTAATTTAGTCTCGACACACGCCAAGGAGACCGGAACACAACTTGAGCAGAAGTTCTTTTTTGGGCTGCTTTCAACTGTATTGAGATCGGAGAGCACAAATGACAGTATATAAGTTTGATCAGTCCACGTGACATTCACATGACAATGCCGCGCGACACACAGTGGGCTAGGGTAGCAGGTAGCACTTATTTTATGAAAAGCGAAAACTATAGAATTTGAATGGAAGTAGTGAATAATTGAGCCGAGTGACCCCTGAAAACTCCAGACCTCCTAATGTTTCCAAAACGGCGATGATCAGTCATTGTCTCAGATTGGAGTCGCTTTTTCTATTCCCAACTGGGGGTCCGATTTTCAAAAAACATGACTCTCATTTACTTCTTCAATAGACAGGAAACTGTCCTGCGAAGATTTCCTACTGAGAAATGAAGGATGGAGGTTTACAATTTTCAGCACTTTTGAAATTTATCACCTTATACTAAATGTGGAATGCATGTTAACACGTGGCAAGGATGGAGGCAAGTTTCATCTTCACGTTTTTCTTGCGTTTTACATAGATGTCCTTGTTTTCATAGCGTCTAGAACACTTTTTACAGTTCTATATCACTGATTCGATTAAACTTACTTCCCTCGTTAACACAAAATTCTATACAAACGTAATATTTACTTCAGAAAACAATGCTCAACAACGTGCAAACAAACTGAATAACAAACAAAGTTGCTCAAAATATAAAATCATATGAAGATCACTAGTTTACCGCTGGTATGACAATCGTCCAAGACAAAATCAGAAATCACAGGAAAAAGTGCAGCAAACACGTCCGTTAATGATCCATTTCTTCATTGTCTTCTGCAAAAAAGTGATTATGTAAAATGCACTAGCATACTTGCTGATTATATAACATACCAGCAATAACGAATCCAAAAACTCATGAACTCTGTCCGTCGGCTCTCAAATTAGTCGCTAGACTCAAAAAACACATAAGCTAAGCACCCCTTTTGCAATTTTTCATTCCTTAGTTTTCAGCATTGAGTATTTCGTGGCTTTGTTTGCCGTCTTCAATAAACATTCTATCCTAGACTTTAAGTACCAGCGACCCAGAAACCTATTACCAACCGTCTGGTCCGTGGGCCGAGCCATTCGCCCCGCCCCCTCCGCCCATCATCCGTTGCAGGTTGGCCATTCCCTCCTCGCTGAGGGCGAAATCTCCACCTCCGTCGCCCATCTCAGCCATCTGCAATGAAATCAGAACTAAAAGCAACAAATCAACAAATGCGCTGATCAATTTTCTGAGAAGCCAAGAGAGGTCCGCCTGCGGGAGTTGTGTGTATACGCACAAAGAAGTCTAATACTTATTTCACGCATTCTCTTGTAACTCAATCTGAGAAAGGTGTAAACGCATACACCAGCAAGGTTGTCCGAATAGTCACAAAAATTCAGAAAATGGACTACTTTTTAGCCGGAAAGATGAAAATCGGTCTATTTTTGAGGAAAAACCATAGATTTTCACTTGTTTACATCTAAAAGCGGATTAACTTGCGTCCCTTAGTCAAACCTTACTGGTCTATGTGTAAACGAAGTCAAACTATTCAAATGAACTATATTTAATTATTCTCAGAACTCAGAAACTGAGCGGTAAACCAGCGTCCCCCTGAGTTACCAAAGTTATCAATCGGATGGAGCAAGACCAAAGTCATGCATCGGTGAAATTCTCCCAACAGACAAAAAAATCGACATCCTATTCAAATACGCTAATATTTCTCATTTTGCATGAAAAATAGACGATTTCACCCGATATTGGCAAAAAACTAGCCCTAGCCCAATCTGGTGTATGTTTGTGAGCAACTATTTGACACTCACACTCTCGGCGGTGAACCAGCGTCCTCCCTGAGTCGCGTCTCCGCCCTCCATCATCATTTCCTCAATCTCATCCGGACACTCTTCGCCTTCTAGAAACAACGATAACAACCAGTTGTAAAAGCAGTACACCATGATATAGTTTGTTTCCTTCCCACTAAGAATTTGGCAGAGTGCCATGCCAATGAAACTTCGAATGAATATATATCATTCAGGATATTTGCTCTCAGAAAAACATTCAGTGTTTTGGAATACATAGACATGGAGAAAAGTTGCCTAGGAATTTTGTTGGCACGTTGCCAAGGTCTCAGTGGGCATGGCTACATAACAGTGACAACTTCCGTTCCAACTTCCAAGGAGATAAACGCTCGGACCTATTTTACATTTACTTGCCATGCAATCGATAAGCTCGAAAACGAGAGAGCACGCAGGTCAATGACGCACAGACAGGCAAAGACAGTCTGCGTCTCTCTGACCTGCACACTCTCTCGCTCAGCCAATAGAAATTTGGCTGGGAATTGTCTGAGAAACAAACCAGAAATATCGTCCTCATCCGGGTTCAGCTCCTGACAGGCAGACATTTCATCGTAGATTTGACGAACTGGAACGAGAAATACGAAACATATCTATTTTCCCCGAAAGTAACAAGTTTGTCGATTTAAATACAACAGGCTCACTCATTTAGAATGCTGAGCGCCCCAATTCAGCCGAATTATCACATTTCACTGTCCAAAACAGCTTGGTGCCACACAGGTTTTTCGCTCAACTGATTCTCTTGTATTCTCTTCTTCTCGCTCATTTAAATAAAATGCGCAATAATGAAGTAATCTTCCTCGTACCTATTACACAACCACACTTTTTACCATAAAAATCAATAATCATGAAACGCACGTGCACTGGTGTCCGTGGGTACGAAACGAATAGACACATTGGGAGCGTCTTCGCTGTCATTATCCTCTCCGGGGGCTCCATTCAATTCATCGTCGGCCAGGTTCAAATCTGGAAAAAGGCAAAACATTATTTCATTGTAGTTCTTATACCACAATACTAACAATGTAAAGATTGTAAAGTCACCCACTGGATCACGAATGAAACTACGCATTCATAAAATAGAACATATAATTACATTTTTTCATACATAACGGTTGCGACAATTCCTGCTTGGTTGAAAAAAAGTTTATTTAACTTTTCTGGCTAATAAGGAGGGCATTAATGAAGGGAGGTCACTAATAATAATGTAATAATGATCTCAATTACCCTGTACGTTTTCAGCCTCCGCCTGTGTGTAGAGCGGAATGGGACGCCGACCGCGACGCTCTGAAACACAGCAGAAAATCAGAGCATCGCGGACGGCTGCGAGACCATACTATAAACTCCAGAAGCCAAAACAGGCCAGTGGTCGGATACACTAAGCATAAATAGCCGGGTGAGCTAATATAGCGAATTTTCGAAAGAAATCTTCTCATAAGGTTCTTATACTTTTTACTATCAATGATCATAATTAACAAGTGTTTCATCTAGCTCAACGAAAAACGCTATAAACTTTCGAAACAAATAAACGTACTTTCTACAATGCCTATTGAACATTTGGTCAAATATTTCACCCGTCAATTTGAACTTAGTCAAACATAAGGCGACTTTGTTGTCCACATAAATTTCTTGAAAATCAGGTGTTTTATCTGGATGACTAAACCTAAGAACTGGTGGGAAAGTGATGATTGCAACAATGAAATTCGACAATTATTGAAATTAGGATATTTTAAAATCACGATTTTGAAGAAAAACGGGTGATTCCATCTACAGTCCAACCCTTACGTTTGAACTTAGTGAGTACGGCCACTGGTTCCATTGGATCTAGAGAGCGCACAGCGCATCATCGCGGACGGAACTAGACCAAACTACAAACTACAAGCATACACCAGTAAGGTTCGACTAAGCGACGAAAAGTAATCCGTTTTTAGATGTAAACACGTGGAAATTCAGGATTTCGCATCAAAAGTAGACCGATTTTCATCTTTTCGGCTGAAAAGTAGTCAGTTTTGCAATTTTTCTGACTATTCGGACAACCTTGCTGGTGTGTGACTACAAGAGCCAACCCAACTCCCAAAAACCCCATCAACATTTCAGTTCAGATCTCATTACTACCACTGGCCATCCCATCACACCAACTCAAGTAGTAATTAGGTACACTGTTTTTGTGAATTCTATTGAAAACGTTTCTACAATTGAAATAAACATCAACTGACCAGCTTTAGAACAATCCACCAGCACGTATATGCATTCCTGGGGGAACGAGCTGAGGTCCGTTGAAAGTGCGTGGAGGATAATCGATGGGTAGGTCAAAGAGAAGCCCTTCTTCGACTCGCGGTTGATCCATGTCACACAACTGCAAATAAGACTGTTTTGGTAACCTAACCGGTTTTTGGTTACCCTTTTTTTAGGTAACTTCACAAGTAACCAGTAGGTTACCCAAAACTAAATTTCGGTTACCGTACAAACTAACGGTTAACACCACATTTTGGGTTGGCAAAACAGATAACCGTTTTTTCTTCATCTGGGGCTGGACCACACAATGCGGTGTATTTTGCCGTACCCCCGTACTCGTAGTTTGATCCCATTGTCTACTCAGAACAAGCGTCGTTGCAAAACAGTAAATTACTGTTTACACAGCGTGGCTGTCATATATATACTGATTTTCCCTCTCGTCGTCTGACGTCTCTTCAGGGCACACTATTTCTCTAGATTTGTTGCAATACAGTTTCGACCAAACGCGAATTTGTAATTAACAGGCTATGGTCTTAGAACTCATGTCAGAAATGGGGTTCACCGGGATCAAACTACAAATTTCTATATAAAAAAAACCAACCTCTCCGATATGGTCAACGTGCCATCCCCGCTGCAATCATTCTCAAAGTAGGCCTGCACCTGGGGCTGGACCACTCGAACACCTTCACTGGGCTGACTGACTTCCGAGAGAACGATCATTGCTGAAGAAAAGAAAATTATCGAGATTCAGAGAGAGAGAGAGAGAGAGAGAGAGAGAGAGAGAGAGAGAGAGAGAGAGAGAGAGAGAGAGAGAGATGTTGGTGCAAGAGAGCAAAATGGCAAACTAATCGATATAGGACAAATCAGAATAAAAAATCATATTGAACTATAGAAGAACTTCAGCACTGAAAAGAGGCTGACTGACTTCAGAGATAACAATCATTGCAGCGAAAATGAAGTGATTGTAGCTAATATATGTTTTAAAACTAATAGTAACACAATTTCGCAACGATTTGACTAATAGAATTTGAGTAGACTCGTATTGCTACGTAACCAAATGAATATAAAGACGTAACTAACAGAAGGAAGAAATAGGCGTACTGCCTTGATACAAAGTTGAAATGAAAAAATATAAAGTACAAAGCTTAATAATTATGAAAAAAAAGTTCCCCGACAGGAACCAAAGTAGAGAAACGGAGTTAACCATTTGACAAGCATGAACCAATCTCAATAAATTTAAAAAATATATCTATTTCGCATGAGATCACAGACAAGATATCGATCGATCAAATCAAAACAACAATGATCAACAAACAAACGAATGGGTAACAACACAACACGAAGGGTTTCTCAAAAAGTACAAACAAGTGGAATATAACAAAGTAAACATTTCGAGAGACAAACAAAGCCAGCGAATTCTCTACAAGTCAGCGAAATCTGAAGGTAATACAGTTGCTCTCGACTATACACTAAACGCTATCTAAGTGTGGTAATCAAATCAAAGATGAAATCGTTTTAAATGTATTACCCGAAAGAAACTATTAATGAACAAATTAACTTCATGAACCCTCGAAGCAGTCTACTCAATGAGGTCACGACCGCTCGTAAAGGGAGGCTGAAACTTTTTTCGCCACTTTTCTCATTTTTCCACATCATCTTATCTCATTTTACACAACCAAAATACGGTCACTTGTCATACTTAGACAGGCAAATGCCTCAAAAGTCAAAAGCTAAGCGTCAATCAAATTAAATATAGAACTCAATAAACTTTACAACCCCTTCGAATATTCTTCTTAGACAGCACTAAACGCCTCCATCAGCCTCTTATCCGGCTGCCCCTTAGCCCATTTCCGTGCAGCTGCCAGCGTCTCCCGGCTGTACCAGTCCGAACTGCCCCGAATCGAAGTCACGAGGTCGAGCACCTGAGGAGAAACACGGCATTACATAGGGTTCTTTTTGTGGGTTAGTGGGATCCTACTCGTTTACGGACAACTCGTCCCCGCGTTGCGTGCGACAACTCGTCCCCACCTCAAATAGTGCTCAAATTACGTTAAAACTTAAGAAATAAAGTAGTAACTAGGTTATAGTTTGTACTAAAGACTGTATACAACCTTAGAGTAGGAAACAATTGAAACTACGAACGATAGATCACATTTTGCTATAATTATCACAATTCTCATGAACTTCTTGTTTTCTCTCCAATAGGTGACGACTAAATTAATTTTTCGAATGTATTTATGGTTAATTTGTATTCAGTAATAGGCAGGAAACTTTACAAAACTTGATTTCGCTTTGAAACCTAGTTTTTAGCTACTTTTGTGATATAACATTGGGGACAAGTTGTCGCATGATCGGGGACGAGTTGTCGCACACGCGACGCGCGGGGACGAGTTGTCGCGGAATCCATCCTACTGGCGTATGTTTTCTAGTTGTCACCTCGATTATCAGCTAAGAAACCAACCTCCTCAACCCTGGCCCCTCGTTCCTTCCTATCCTCGTCCATCTCAATGTATTCCACCAAGAACTCGGGGGTAATCGGTAGTCGAGACGGCAACAATTCCAGAACGGAAATCAGCTGACCGGGAAGGCGACTATCCTGCAACACACCAAACTACAACTTTCCTGAAAGACACCAAACTACAACATCAGTCGAATGTCCTGACCTGAAACATCAAAATTAAGCATTCATTGAATTGGTTTGGTTCCATTTTGGTTCGGAAAGAAGTTCACCGTTGTTTTACGACGAAGAGGTATATTATTTGTTTATTATTACTAAACCAACCTTGCTGCCAACCGCCAGTCGTGCCAGTTCGTACATGTGGGGAACCACCTTGTCGATGCTCTCCTTCGGCACTATTTCGGCACCACCAATGGCAAGGAAACAACACACAAATGGAAAGAGTTGCCGTTGAATCTGAAAGAATAAGATTCGTTTCATTGATTGATTTGTTTGTTTAAAATGAGGTGTTGATGTTTGATTGAAGGGTTTTTGATATTTTTTATTTTACATGCAAAGAAACAACACACGAACATGAAGAGTTGCCGTTGAATCTGAAACGCAAAAAAAAAGAGCTCGTTTTAGTATTCAATTGAAAGTTCGAACAAACAACTTGCTTAGGGACGCAATAAAACTGCAGGAAGCAAAAAACAGTACATACGAGACTTGAGACATTTACAACATTCACCTACCGCTGCATATCTTGTATTCGAAGAACACGGTATTAACCAAAACAATTTCAAAGTATTTGATCTATTCAAAACAAACAACTTGAAAACCAACCTCTTCGCTCAGCTTCTCTTCAATTTCCATAGCCGCTGCCCAGTAATCCATGACAAAAACAGCCGCTTCCCTCACTGAAAAAAATAGACGCCTACTGCAAATATTGTAAACATTCGCGGAACATTCTAGAGACATGCGACATACAAGGTTCGCTTCGGAAGAGGTACAAACAACTATTTTTGTACTTCTGTTTGTCGAGTTGAGGGGTACGCTCGTTCTACAACTAACCGGGTTTTCAGGTAACCTAACCCTTTTTTGGTAACCCATTCTCGAGGTTACCTTGGTGGGTAACCTGGAAGTAACCTAAAACTAAAATCCGGTTACCGGAAAAACTAACGCACTAACGGTAAAAACCACATTTTGCGTTGGAAAAACAGGTAACCGGTTTTTCATTTCAGGTTACCATCCGGTTGCCTACTGAGGTAACCTGAAAAATAGGTTACCAAAAAAGGGTTAGGTTACCTAAAAACCCGGTTACATATGGAATTCACCGTACGCTCGTCTTCAGAGCCTCGCGAATTGTTTGTTGATCAAACTACAATACGAATCTCAACTACAGCGAAGCAAGAACGTAAACTACAACTGGAATCCAAACCACTATTGAATTCGCCCCCTTTACCAACCTGCTTTCGAGACGACCACGGCTGCCTCATCGTCTATGACGTCATCATCTCCATCCACACAACGAATACACATCTGGAAACACACAGAGTAAATCATAAAAGCTATCTCTAGCTATCTGTCTTTGTTCTATGTTATAACTCTCAATGAACGGTATATTATTAAAAGCACGTTGGCACATGTGCGCTGCCTCGCCTAACTGACTAAGAGGGATCCGTATGTGTTTCACTTTTGTTTAGTTGAATTTCGTCGCTACTATTCATACACCAGTAAGGTCTGACTAAGCTACAAAAAAATAATCCGTTTTTAGATGTAAACACGTGTAAATTTGGGATTTTTCATCAAAGGTAGACCGATTTTCATCTTTCCGGCTAAAATGTAGTCCGTTTTTCGATTTTTTCTGACTATTCGGACAACCTTACTGGGGTATGATTTTGTCGCTACTATTTGGGCAGAGTCTCACTTCGTCTAATCGCGACAATATTTAGAATATTTGAGAATATACATATTTATTGAATACGAACTCACCTCAGCGATAGCCATACAATTCTCCAGCTCTTTCACATCAATCTCGTCCGGTTTGTCCAGTACAATCCTCAACTGAACACTCACGAGATGAGAGACAAGGCACAGCAGTTCGGAATCCGTTTGGAACCACACGGGACCACACAGCTGGAAACATACACCAGTAAGGTCTGACTGAGCAACAAAAAATAGTCCGTTTTCAGATGTAAACAAGTAAAAATTTAGGATTTTTCATCAAAAGTAGACCGATTTTCATATTTTCGGCTAAAAAGTAGTCCGTTTCTTGAATTTTTCTGACTAATCAACCTTACTGGTGAATGGCTGGAAATAATACCATACTTTATCGAGAGAGCAGATTGAAAGTAAGCGATACGAAGTCCATCAAACTAATTATCTCATGACTGTTTTCATACTCCCGCAAAGTTGTCCGCGTAGTCAAACTAAATCGCAGAACGGACTACTTTTCGCCGAAAACGAGAAAATTCCCCCATTTTCGATACAACATCATTCATTTTTACGAGTTTGAACCTGAAAACGGACTACTTTTTGTCAAATAGTCAGACCTTACTGGTGTATGACTGTTTTTATAGAAGGCACTCGCACTATTCAACAATTCAACTGGAATGTTACTCGAGGTTGAGACCAAGATACGTAAAATATTATTTATAGTTGATGGTTAGATGTAGACCAGTCGCCCCAAAAAGATGTGTAAAAAATAGAACAACAGAGAAAAACCTCGGCATGCGTGACCACGAGCCCTAAACTATCAATTTGACAATATACTAAGTACGAAAACTGACCGCTGATATATCCTGAACGAGAAGAAAGGCCAGTTTCCTGTACTCGTCCAGCACGCGTTGAGGGGAACTTCTGAGAATTCGCGAGAGAACTACTCGGTAGGAGAGGGTCCAGGCGGTCAGAGGGTGGCAATCTGGAAAGGAAAGTTGTACTCCGTCGAAATAGTCAAAAAAGTTAAAAAAAACAAGCTGTATTTTTTCCAAATTGAGTGAATTTTATCATCTTCGATGCAAAATCATGAACTCTCGCGTAATTGCATCGACAGACAGGTTTCCCTGTCGAATCGTCACACCCATACACCAGTAAAGGTGTCCGAATAGTCAGAAAAAATAAAATCGAAAAACGGACTACTCTTTCACCGAAAACACGAAAATCGGTCTACTTTTGATGGGAAAATCATATTTTTTCACGTGTTCACATCTAAAACGGACTACTTTTTGTCGCTTAGTCAGACCTTACTGGCGTCTGGTCACACCTAACTGTTGTCGGATGAAAGTTTGTTTGTAAGACCAGAGCCTAGGGACCAATTCCACAGGTAACCGGGTTTTAATAACCACTCAGTTGACCAGGTATTTTGATCCCCATTATCAACTGAAACATGTTCTGTATTGTTGAGGAAATGTCGATTGAAAACAAAAAAAGCCAAAGTTAAATTGGTAAATACCCCAACCAAAAACTGAGGAACTGACCAGACTCTTTAGCGACGTCGATGAATCGTACGTAGTCATGTGACGTTGTCAGAATTAATCGGGAAGGCAGTTCCTTTTCATTCTTCACCATAAAGTTCCCGAAAAGAGACAAAGCTCTGCCGAACAGAGAGATGGTTCGCGCGGCTTCAACCTGGAAAAATATTATTGATAACTTCATGTTATGATTTACAAGCCAGATTTTTGAACAAAAATGGCGTTTAACTACTTTTTCAAAGCTTTGAATGACACGATTCGAAAGCTATTCATATGAATGAAAAAGGCAATATGTTAAATTACAGACTATACTTGAACTTACAGTACCCATTGTTCTCATTTAGGCACCAACTAGGTTTATGGTTAAATCGATAACGCTTGAAACATCGCCGCCGATCCTAAATGGTGCTTCCGTCCTATTTTCACGCATTTATCAAAAATGGAGTTTTTTTTTCTATAAAATTTGAAGAAAAACAAAGTAGGCGTAGAATCAGCTCACCTCAACACATGGGCGTACAAAGAGCGGAATGGTTTCCAGTTCAGCTGCACTGACGTCCGATTTCTTTTCTGGAATTCACCAAATACAATTACATATTACATTCTCATGTTTCGTATTCTGGTGAGTGGGTAATCTGGTTACGTAGCCGGGCTAATCAAAAGAGAGAGAGAGAGAGAGAGAGAGAGAGAGAGAGAGAGAGAGAGAAGATAGAGAGAAAAGGAGAAGAGAGGGAGGGGGAATAAGTTGAAGAGAGAGAGAGAGAGAGAGAGAGAGAGAGAGAGAGAGAGAGAAGGAGAGAGAGAGAGTGAGAAAGAGATTACATGCCAACTTACTCTCACAATACTCCAAAAACAGTTCCACTACGCCGAGTTTCTGCTTGTAAACCAGGTCGGAACACACTGCCAAGAGGGTGGGAAGAATGGAACACATCAGCTGTTGGTAGCTGTAACAACTGACTAAAATTGGAGTATTACCCATACACCAGTAATGTTGTCCGAATAGTCAGAAAAATTTGGAAAACCGACTACTTTCTCGTCAAAAAAAATCGGTCCACTTTTGATTGAAAAATCCTTAATTTTCACGATTCACATATGAAAACGGACTATTTTTTGTCGCTTAGTCAGACCTTACAGATCTCTGATATTACCCACTCTCTTTAATTCAATTATTCAATAAAGATTCTATATGTATTGGAGACAAAACTTGATAATACACTGTATCGAGTATCATTGTCATACTCCCTGTCTGAATATTTCACATCTTCAAGTCAAAACGGACTCTTCCCGTAGAATAGTCGCATCTTACTGGTGTAAGGGGTATACGTTGGGCTTTTTTGATAGAAAGTGTAATTTTAATATGTATTCAACTTATGCATGTACTCCACACATATTACATCAACGAACTATTATATGACATGATATTCGCTCAACGTCTTGCTTCATACAATTTTGAAGAGGAAGAGCTGAGGTTTAGAGCGCAAAGAAACAATGTTGCTACTAACGTGAAGTTGACGGGAAATGTAATAACTCCAGAACAAAAACTAACGATTTAAACTATCAACTGATCACAATCATCAACAATTTGCAAAATCAGCTGCTCGAATTAAAATAGTACACTTTCTTCCATAACAAAGTACAATTTTTACAAACAAAAACTCACGATTTCAACTGAACATCATCGCCACTCAACAACTCGGCAACCAGCTCGTCGGGGAAAGATCGCAACACCAGATCCGCGTTTGCTTCGGAAAGATCTTCTCTCTGGAACACAGGATGAAATACAACTCATCGTTGTAGTTTGATGTTTGATCTGGCAACACGCAGTGATTCACGAATTCCGACCAAAAGCTACGGGATCAAACTAAAAACACTGGCGGATAGGGAAACATGAACGATGCACCGTATAGGCCAATTTAGGACAGATCTTCTCTCTGAATGACTCATATAATCAATCGATCGAATTACAACTCAGAAAATTCTTATTTCTCTCAAAAATAGACCTTTCTACTGTAATTCTAACGAAAAAATGTTTATCCAAATCCACGAAACGCGTATTACCCTTAACCAGTATGGCGTGCTTCGAGATCAAACTACAAAGTTTGTCTTTGAACCGCATCGCAAGGGAGCCAAAGGTTACTAATAAATTACAATACAACCTTACTGGAGAAAATATAAACCAAACCACTTATTCTGAAAAACTTCATTACTCAAACTGTTAAGTTTTATTTTTGAACAGTTATATTCTCAAAACGACTAAACTACCCCCCACATACCTCTTTGAACCGCATCGCCAGTGTTACAATGATCGCCACTTTATTTGGCAGCGGCATCTGCTCATCAGAAATCTGAGAACAGCAGTCGTCCAATGACAACTCCTCCAGAATTCCCTCTAACGGCTGAATCGATTTGGCCAACATATCTAAAGTATTGATTGAAAAATAGATCAGCAATAGATCAAAAATAGATCAAGGAGCAACAGTTCTAATTTATTGATTAAACTAGAGAAGATTTAGATCTCAGGAATAGATCAAAATTACAAAAAGCAATAGTGTTTCTATAGTTGTCCCCATAGTAACATGTTCATCTACAGAAAAGTATGATTGGATATTCAAAAACCCAAAAACAAGTGCCGAAAAATCATTTTCAAACAATCTTTATTCCAAGACTGAAATGTCAACATGACAACCACATAACAAAAAGAAGAAAATGAGAACACCCAAGGAGAAAAACATGGATAAAGCTATTATGACTCAATCGATTGATTGCACATAACTGAGAGAAAAGAGAGAGAGGTGAGAGGAAAGAAAGAAAGGACAGAGTAGAAACAAGAAGTGACATGGGAAGATTAACACACAACTAAGAGGTAAGAACGGGGGGGGGGGGGGAAGAGAGAGAGAGAGAAACAGAGAGAGAAAGAACGAGAGATGAAACCAAAAGAAGTAGAAACAACGAGACATAATAAGATCACAACTAATGAGCGATCGCTCCCGCCACTTCAGCGCGAGCTTCACCGTGAGCCCTGGCCAGAATATCGGCGGGAACCTGCAGTTCGCGAGCCTGCTCCCAGGGGAACTCCGAGTGGCCGAAATGACCATTTTCCGCCGTCGGCTCGTAGATGGGACGCTTCAGGTCCAAGTCCCTGTAGATCAAACATTATTGGACGATTATACCAACGATCTGATATTATATGGACAATAAACCGAAAAAATGTACAGATTCTGATCCCGTAATAAACTATTGTATTGTATTGTAAAAACCAAAAAACATACACCAGTAATGTTACCCGAACAGCCTTGAAAAAGCTTTCTTTTCGGCCCCGATCGCGAGGATTTGAAAATTTGAAGCAAAATCATCTAACATCTATTAAAACGGTCACACCTCGCTGATGCTTGTCCAAGTCTAGAGGTATATCATTGTTCACTCTCCACTCTATGATGTTGTGTTGAACAAATAGCAAAGAGATACATTTTTTCGCCATGTTCTGTTTTATGTATCTAATTGAAGTGCTACATCTTCATTGTCTTCAATGTTGATTGTCACTTGCTCAATCATGCATGAATAAACTATTCTATACTGTTACAGTTTCCCCACGTTTCGTGAAGTGCCACATCTACATCTAATCACCGTCAATGTTAAAAGTTAGAAGTCGTCCTGATTTCAAAAAGTGTTCAATCATGATTCCTGATTCAAGAATTCTGTTCTAGTTTAACCCCACTAACCTGATGATCGCTCCGGGACGGAGATCAAAGTTGTCGTTGACAATCTTCAGAAGTTCACCCTCGTCCAGGGCCGATGTGCCAAACGAGAAGACCATGACGGACAGGGGAGCTGCCACACCAATCGCGTACGACACCTGAATATATGGCATAATCAATAACAGCAAATTAGAGAGAAAAAACTATTTACACAAAAAATGTCCTTGCATTAACAAGCTCAACTACAACATGCAACCGTCCAACACTGATAGACTTGAACTGCAATCTGTTGGAGTTGTAGTTGATTTCGATTGGGAATAGTTCAAAAGTAACTACCCAAAATTTACAACTAGAACCGTAGCGTGTAGCCTGTAGGTTTCCGATACAAAAATGACTAGGATACTATTGATATTTATTAAAGTAAGAGATTAAGAAAGCTAGATTGATTTGAAAACAAGGCTGCCATAGATACTATTTTCAGCACTCAACAGCTTACCTACAATACATATATAGCACTTGCATCAAACTACAAACTACGAAAACACGCACCTGCACAAGACAACGACGGCAGATTTTCCCCTTCACCAGAGACTTGGCCACCCAGCGAGCCGCGTACGCAGCCGAGCGATCCACCTGAAACCGACAACTTAAAGTAAAACAATTATGTGGACCAATCCCATGTCAACGGTCCTTTAAACTGCAATTGAAAAATGTATTGCAGTTTAAAGGACTGAAGCGTTGTGATTGGACCACATAATCGGCCTTCTTCAAACAGTTGAATCAATCGTTACGGGCATTGATATTGAGTAGCTCATACAAGAACATAGGTGAATAGAATAGAATGATACTCTCCTTTTCAGAAAAATTGGAGAAGCGGCTTCGCCCTTTGCAAAATAGTGGTTATTCGTCTCTTTTAGGTTGACAATAATAAATATTGAGTCGTGAACCCTAACAGTAACCGATGACCAAATGTTACTCTCATACACCAGTAAGGTTCGACTAAGCAACGAAAAGTATACCGTTTTCTGATGTAAACACGTGAAAATTCAAGATTTTTTATCAAAAGTAGACCGATTTTCATATTTTCGGCTAAAGTAGTCCGTTTTTAGATTTTTTTTCTTTATTCTTATGACAACTAATATAAGTACCCGCCAGCCCACCTTGGTCGGGTCTTTTCCGGAGAAGGCACCGCCTCCGTGTGCACCCCATCCTCCATAGGTGTCGACGATAATCTTTCTTCCGGTCAGTCCGGCATCGCCCATCGGACCACCCACGATGAACGAACCGCACGGGTTCAGATGGAACACCGTTTGGTCGTTCAGCAGATAGGCGGGAATCACGGCAGCAATAACCTGAAGATTTATAATAATACTTATAAATATAAATAACACCAACTTATAAAGGTATAACAACGGCCAATTCTTCCGATTCTGACATTTTTTTAAAAAAAGTTCTTTGAATCCAGGCCACTTTACATAGGTGTGAACCTGTGAACTATATCTTCTCCTTCAGCTGGCTTCGCAACATGTCTTTGGTCATACCCCAGTAAGGTTGTGCAAACAGCCGAAAAAAACGAAAACTAGCCACTTTTACGTGGAAAACAAGACATTTTCCATTGTTTACGCCGAAAACAAGAATGTTTTACTTTTACCTTCTCCTTCAGCTGGCTTCGCAACTCTTCCATGGTCGTCTCCGGCGTGTGCTGCGTGGAGATGACAATCGTGTGCACACGGATCGGACGGCAAGCACCGCCCTCATTCACGTACTCGATGGTCACCTGAAATATAGCAATAATGATTAAAGAAGGACGATTATGTGGTCCAATCGCAACGGTTCAGTCCTTTAAACTGCAATACATTTTTCAATTGCAGTTTAAAGGACCATTGACACGAGATTGGTCCACATAATCGTCCTTCTTTAAAATAATAATAATATTAAACAAAACAGTAGCTATCCTTCACGCTGAAATGGTATTTCAATATGAATTATTTCATGAAAGGAAGCTCTCGTTAACTGCTTGAGTATAGCCAGTAGGAGTGGGTATACCTCGTAATATGCCTGATTCAGGTTAATCAGGTTCAGAATTCTATGAAATAAAAAAAACGTGTTTTCGGCACGATCGAGCAACACTCTATACTCTTGACTAAAGTGAACTAGAAACTGACAATCGAGAAACATGCTAGACGATTACAGTGTGGACTATTAGATATTCCGCAATCTGGAGAAGTGTAATATGGATACACATACCTGAGTCTTCGAGTCCGGTCGCACCCAGTCCAATTCGCCGGATCGGCGCAACTCGTGCAGTTTGTGGTTCAACGCGTGAGCCAGCTGCAGAGTCATCGGCATACACTCGTCTGTTTCGTCCGTCGCGTAGCCGAACATGATACCCTGGAAAAGACGAACATATAAATGTAATATAAATAATAAAGTACACGTGATTCAATAAATGTCATATGCTAAGTCAAACGTAGAGCGATGAGCGACTTTGTTGGGTGCTCCATTGAATCGCGGTTTTCTTACAATCCGACTACAATACTACTTTCCAGGTTTCCAGCGCAAACTTCAACTTTGTCGAAAATAATTATAAACTCTTTGTAATAGGAGTAGGAGACTACAATCGAAGGCGAATGCCCAACATGATACCCTGAAAAGGCGAAGCGAACATAAGAATTTCTGAATCAGTTGACTTTTATGATTGCGCCTTGCTCGTTCTCAGGATCTCAGGAACCCGTTTGTTTTCTTATAAATCAGTCGTCAGTTGAACAACAAACAGAAACGGCAAGAAATTATACATGAAGGTGCAAACTTCAAGGAGACATCTCCCGCGGGAGTCACTCAAAACTACTCCCCAAGCGCATCTAATAAAAGAGTACTAATAACAATAACAATATAGATATTAGATATCAACCAACCTGATCTCCGGCTCCCACATCCTCGTCGCTCTTCTGCTCATGGACGCCGGCGGCGATTTCCGGCGACTGCTGCTCCAGGGCCACCAGCACGTTGCACGTCTTGTAGTCGAAGCCTAAACATACACCAGTGAGATTCGAACCCTATGGCACGAATGACGAAAAGAACCTAGTTCTTCATTTAGATGCGACAAATTCTGTATTTATCACATAAAATTGGGAAATTAGAGATATGGTACAAAAAGTAGTCCATTTTTCGAATTTTTCTGAATATTCGGACAACTTACTGGTACTACTGGGGTATGCCCAAACACTATCTTCATAATTGATTAAAAATCGATACAATTACCAGAGTTATACGTTGACAAACTAAGATCTAAAGAGCTCTCTTCACGCTTATTGCTTACTATGGCAAAATAGGCATTTTTATAGATAAAGTGACGAAAATCGAACGTTGTTCTATTGTTCATTCAGAGATTTAGAGATAAACTGTCGGACCAACTTTTATAACGACACCACACACCAACGCTGTTCTCGCTACATCAATTGCACTTGAGTTTTCGTGCTTCGGAACTTAGATCCTAAACCCCAAACTCCACTGCAACGTATTGCGATTGAGAGAAAAGACGCGATTTTTTTTCATTTGCTCATCACACACTGGAATCAACTAATCAAACATGACGCCTACCCTTGCTGGAGTCGTCGTAGCCGATCTTCTTTACCACATTGCGCACCAGCTTCTGATAGTCGACGTTGGCCTTGGATGTGATCTCGCCGCACAGCATAATCATACCAGTTTTAGCTACCGTTTCTGTAATGCAGAGCAACTAGACCGGAAGATATAGCTGTGCGACGTAATTAAGAAAAAAGATGATGACTGCGGGCCTGAAATTAGGGAATTTCGAGGAAACGGGCAACGGGGTGATGAGGTGGTTCAGGTGAAAACATGGACCGAACCCACTGAAGACCGGAAATAAACACATTTCACACAACACAACATTAATTCCCATACATAAATCTAAACTATACTAACTAACTGTACTGTACTGACTGAATGTGAATACGAAAAAAATCATGACTATCAAGTAGTAACTCGGATGTTGGCGCCCTCTGAAAACACTCTTCTCTTACCACAGGCAACCTTGGCGTTCGGATCTTGGGCCAGATGAGCGTCTAGAACTGCGTCAGAAATCTGAAAACTGATCATACGTCGAACGGAAACACTAAAAAAACTATATCACGTCACGGATAACATTAAGGTTTACCCCCTCCTAATTTTGTTTGAATTTTAAGGAATTGAACCATTGCGGTTGTTTCCTCGCTTATTCAGGAGTTAGCTTCGGCGGCAGTGCCACGGGGTGACCCAAATCCATGACAAATTTCGCTTTTCTCACGTCACGCATTCCGAATTCCGCCCAAAATATTCATATTTGAAGTGCGAATCTAAAGGGCAGTTTTTTCTTCAGTTTTTTTGGGCGCGAACCGGCTACGATTTGCAAGAGATAACGAGCGAAAAACATACCTGATCACACATTTTATCAGGGTGTCCCTCGGAGACCGATTCAGAAGTGAACAAGAACGTGGACATATTTGCCCTGGAAGTTTGTAAACATTTGTAAACATACATGATAATACAATAACAAGTACTTGTTAACATTGTAAGAGAGAGAGAGAAGAGAGAGACAGAGAGAGACCAAGAAAAACACCTAGCGTCACGCATAGAATAACGTGAAATGAAACGTTCTCTTATCGGAAATCTAATTATGAACCTTCAAGTTTCATGTTTTTGTTGTACGTTTCACACGTTCAAACGACTCATTAAACGCGTCTTCTGCAAATCTAGTGTTAATGTGCTTTATCTTCAGAAACAAGAAGATTCAGCATCACTTTTTGATTATAAAAAACTTACAGTTGAAGTTTTAAACTCGATTTTCAGAAAAAGCCGCCGTGCCCGCCCGCGAACAAAATGTTTTCGAAATTCGAAAAACAATCCACAGACAAAATTTTAGTACAGAAGTCAGCTGCCGTGCGGGACCGTATATGAGTCAGTGCAGTCCTTTAACGTTAAAATTCGCGCGCGCGCTTCGCGTCGCTCAGACCGGTTTTTGAAATTTTATTCAATTAAATTAATCCGTTTTCTACAGTTTTCTCCCCAATTTTCATTGATTAACTCATCCCGGGTCGGAATTTTCCTTCGTATTCTTTCAATTTCCGTTTAAATTTATTAATGACCCAATTTTACTATCCAACATTCGCTCTGCCGCGACGTAATTTGTAATTGTCGACTGACCTGTCTTTTCACAAATTTTACACATTTCCACCCGAGGATTCCATTCTGAATTGTTGCGAAAGTTGTCAACTTGAATAAAGTTGCAAGTTTTGTTAGAAAACTTAAAAATACAGCGCAAATTGTCGGTTAGTGGCTGAGTTAGGCAGTTACGGCAACATGGTTGTTAAATATGAAATTGTTCGGATCCTCTTCTATCTAGCTTCATCTAGTGAGGGAATCTTTTGTGATATTGTGATATCTTCCGGCATGAATTGTTGCTATAATGTATTCCCCGCGCCTACTTATACTTACTGTTTTGTTTATTGTGATTTCCGGTTTTCACTTCGCGGGGGTAAATTATTCCCCAACATACATGTTTCATCCTTCATTTCGCATGTGTTTTCGATCAATACCAAAGTTGATCTAGTTTCTGTGATCGAAATAGGATAGGATCACGAATCACGCACATGTTTTATGACTATGACATCACGTAATTGTCATCGTGAAATTAGTCGACCCCCCCCCCCCGCTATTTTTAAATTGCTATTCTTTTACGTCACAATTTCATTTTATCCTCTGGCCGTAACCGTAAACCGTATTCACGAAACTGTAAAAGTCAAAGCCTGTCACTCGAGGTTAGAGTACGAAAATAGTGTGTCAGAGAGGAGGGCGCAGAGCGTCAGGCTGCTCTAACAAGTTTCGTAGATTCTAGGTAGATATTTTCTTTTTCACAACAATTTCTGTACTAATAATTGGTTATTCGTTATTCATCCGTTCATTTTTTTAGTATAAAAGTTGAAAAAGTGAATAATTAAACATTGAAGTGTCTATCCAATTGTTTTGTTGCAGGTATGGTGCTGCCTATCTTTGGTAAGTCACACAAATCGCCTGCCGACGTGGTGAAAAACCTGAAGGACGCTCTTTTGATTATCGAAAAGGTGGGTGTTCGGTGTGTAAGTGTAATCGATAGGGTGTGAACAAGAATGTCCAAAAAAAAGTTCAAACCATTCACTGGAGAACCGGTCGGTTCCGATTGGCGGTTCAGTTCTCCAGTGACCGGTTCGCGATTCGGTTTGGGAAGTACCCGGTCCTTCAGTGTATTGGCCCAAAAATACCCTACTCCCTGATTCCCTCCGCCCCTTCTAAAAAATGTATACTGAAAAACATGTAGTTCATGAACTTTACCGAAAATGGCTAGAAATCTATTTAATATCCTATTTGTGCCGGCCTTTGTATTGTGGGTACTTACTACGCTTTAAAAAGTAATTGAACATTGAAACTTATTTCTTAATGACCAATATCCCGACTCTCGAATCTCGATCGTTCAGTTGTTTTGTTGTAACAGGGCAATTGAATTGAATAAGTTTTATTGGTGTTCACTGTGCATTTATTCATTTTTCTTGTTTACTACAGGGTGACAACAAAAAGACTGATAAGGCCGTAGAAGAGGTTAACAAATGGCTTCAGATGGTCAAGGGAATCATCTACGGCCAGGAGGGACAGGAACCCAACAGTGAACAGGTAATTATGGACATACACTAACTTGGCCTATAGTTCGTTTCACCAATCGATGACTTTCTACAGTAATCTTTCAAAAATTCAAACGCATTTATCTAATCAACAAACAGAATTTAAGATTCACTGTTTTGTATGCTTGTAGTACCCAAAGTGGAAAACTAAATCACAAAGTTTAAACTATGTACAACACCTACAAGATATGATAAATTCACTTGTAAGTTTTATTATCTTACTCTAGAGGGCTATTGTTTCGTGAAACAGCCTATAGTTATGGACATACACTAACTTGGCCTAGTTTTGGTGGAGGGGTTGCGGGTAAACATTTCAAGCATATATATGGGTCCCGGTGCATTCTCAAAATGAAAATAACCAATTTGTTGTTATAATTAGTCGAAATACTTATAATTCCGGTAGGAAAAGGGGGTCGCGGCTCACATTTTCTAGTGCGTACCGGCCACAAAAGTCTCAATCCAGTGTCTTGTGAGTGTATGATTATGGATATTTCTAAGTTTTCAGGTTACTAGCTGTCACTATCCTAGTAGCCATAAAGATACTGCACCACTTTTTGGCCATCTTTTATTAAAAATGAAGAAGTGGCTCGTATTTATATGGGAAAAAAATGGTTACTTTCCGTAGAAGTCTCACCTTGTTGGTGTGTGGAAACCATTTTCTTCAACTGGGATTTCTGGGAATGCTTGAGTTTTATCTAACCACACTCATTCTGAGTTCAAATCATCTTAGACAAGCCACAACTAAACAGTTTATTCAATATTTAACGAAATGGAACATTGTAGTATTCAGTCAGTTTGTAATATTCTGTCAGTTTGTTATTCAATCTGTAATAGTCAGTATGAATGTCAGTTGTAGTTTTACTATAATCGGAACTTCGGAATATTGTTCAGTAAATTGACATTTCAACAAGCAAAAGCAAACTGTGTTTTTTGTACAGGTCGCCCAGTTGGCGCAGGAAACCTACAGCGCCAATGTGCTGCCGATGTTGATAAGGAATCTGGCCAAGCTGGACTTTGAGAGCAAAAAGGTTGGTTCTTGGTTTCGTAATCTCAAAAATCGAGTTTCAATTGGAAAAATGTGAAGAAAAAAACATTCAGCTTCTCATGAAAATTTGCAAAATGTTTCAGGTTAGGCGTTGGAGGGTTGGAGCAATGCTACTTACTATTCTTTGATTCTTTTTCTTGGTTCACACTTGAAAGGGCCAAATCTCAAAAAAGGGTTTAATTTCGATTAAGTACTTTTTATCGAAGTTTTCAAAATTGGAGCAGGAGCTGGTTTCTCAAATTTTGACAATGAAGTATTTTGCATAATTTCAGGATGTGGCTCAAATCTTCAACAACCTTCTCCGTCGTCAGATTGGAACCAGGTCACCGACCGTCGAATATTTGGGGGCGAGACCGGAAATTCTCATCATTTTGGTACAGGGGTTAGTTGGAACATTTGATGGTTTCACTTCTTTTTTCATTTGTTGATATTATACATTTTCGAGAAAGTGGTTCCTTTTCAGCTAAACCCGGAATAAATATCACATTTTGGATGAAAACTAAGGAAACTGAACGTATGCAAATTTGCAAATAGAAAACAGGCCACTCTTTTTGCAGAAATTGCTAGTTCACCTTGCTGATAATTTATAATTGCCAATGAACCAATGTGAAGTTCTTTTCTCTTATTCAGATATGAAAATGGTGATATTGCCGTGACCTGTGGCTCGATGCTTCGAGAATGTATACGACATGATCAGCTCGCCAAGGTACTAGTTTAAACTAAATCCAATTCAAACCAACAATATTTGTATAATGTTTTCAAGTTTTGATTTTTTATTGATCATTTTGCTCAAATCAAATTATTTGATCGCCCGTCTTTCAGAAAGAACCTAAATACATACTAATCTCAATACCAGATACCGGAGGTATGGCCGATGCTTGAAATGTGTACTGTATTTGTTAGTAATCACCTTCTTTCGTTCAGATTCTTCTCAACCACGAGTGTTTCTACAGATTTTTCGAGTTTGTCGAAATGTCTTCGTTTGATATCGCATCGGACGCCTATTCTACATTCAAGGTATATTTTTAGTTCTTACTAGAAATCTTCCTTCCCCAAGATTATCAAACGTTGTACTTTCTTTCTTTCTCTTTGCTTTTCTGCCTTGTGTCATAGTAGGGGATAGGGCTAAGTTGCTGAACATTCGAGCAATGTAATGTTACTTTTGATGATCTACGTTAAACTTGTCTATGTTTGATGCAAAAATCAGAATTTTCACCGGTTTGAATTTAAAAACGAACTTTTTTTTGTAGATTCGTCGAACCTTACTGGTGTATAATTCCATTGTAGGACCTGATTACGAAGCACAAGACGTTGTGTGCCGAGTATTTGGACGCCAACTACGACAAGTTCTTCACCGAGTATCAGAAGTTGTTGAATTCGGAGAACTACGTGACGCGAAGGCAATCACTAAAGGTAGGGCATACCCGAGTAGAGAAGGACCCTCTTTTCTCCGATATCGGGACCTTTTTCCCTATTTTTGAATGTTGGATACAATTATTGGTATTTAAATCGGAAAACGGTATCAGAATGGCCAAACTGTTTTTTCTCGTTTCGCATTGATTTGCCATGCTAGGATTACGTAGGGCGATGACGTTATTCATTTCACGTGGTCTTCACGTGAGACATTTCAAAAATGCTTTCAGTTCAGTTCACTTTTCGTTCGAACAAAGCAATCATTAGATTTTCAGTCAAAGTCGTGACTCTTCACGAAAAAAGCCTGTTTCTGTTTCAATTACGTGAAACTTCACGATTTCAAGTCGAAAACGGTTAAATTTCTCAAGGAATTGCTTTTAAAAGTAGCCGGTTTTTTGACTATTCGGTCAACGTTACTGCAGTATGCGTTTTCAATTGACTTTCACCAATTGATTTGCAGCTGCTCGGCGAGCTGCTGCTGGACCGCCACAACTTCAACGTG
Organism: Litoditis marina; assembly: GCA_964036275.1. Taxonomy (NCBI): domain Eukaryota; kingdom Metazoa; phylum Nematoda; class Chromadorea; order Rhabditida; family Rhabditidae; genus Litoditis; species Litoditis marina. Next base: position 34,410,688 of record OZ038434.1, on the reverse strand, counting down.
ATGACCAAGTACATTTCGAACCCGGAGAACCTGAAGTTGATGATGGAGCTGTTGCGGGAGAAGAGCCGCAGCATACAGTTTGAGGCGTTCCACGTGTTCAAGGTGGGTAGTCTTGTCATACACCAGCAAGGTTGTCCGAATAGTCAGAAAAATTGCAAAACGGACTACTTTTCAGCCGAAAAGATGAAAATTGGTCTACTTTTGATGAAAAATCCTGAATTTTCACATGTTTACGTCTGAAAACGGACTACTTTTTGTCGCTTAGTCGGACCTTACTGGTGTATGGTTGTTGTTTTTGATTTAAAAAAAAGTTGTTCTGGGAAGGAGCCGCAGCGTAAAATTCGAGGCATTCCGTGTATTCAAGGTGGGTATAATTAGGATACCGTAAAGATGTTCTTAGGGATGTTCAATTAAAAAAAAGGATGTCGAAAATTGGACTTGATGAATAACCCCAATATGATTTCAAATCTTCATCGTTTTTCAATTAGACTACTCTGCGATCTGCGACGATCATTAAAGTTCCACTCATTATTAGAAAAACAACATAACTATTCATAATTTGCTAGAGTTTTAGATGAATGCTTGATATTTTATGTCGTTTCAGGTGTTTGTCGCTAATCCCAACAAGCCTCGCCCCATTGCCGATATCTTGTTGAGAAACCGGGATAAACTAGTGAGTCTTGGGGGAGTTCGAGTCTGACCTATGTCCATACACCAGTAAAGTTGTCCGAATAGTCAGAAAAGTTCGAAAAACAATTACTTTTTCGCCGAAAAGAAGAAAATCGGTCTACTTTTGATGAAAAATTATAAATTTCCACGTGTTTACATCTGAAAACGGACTACTTTCTGTCGCTTAGTCAGAGCTTACTGGTGTTTGCCTATGTCGACTGTAAAATATGATGACTCGTTATGAAAATTTTGAATCGAAAACCTTTCACGTGGTTAAACCTTCAGTCACTATTCACCTTTTTGACCCGAGATTTGTTGGCGTGAATAGTTATATAGACAATTATAGATACGGAACAGGTAACAGAACACAAAATGTCAAAGCAGAAGTTGTTTTCGGTAGAAAATCGACCAGTTCCATTAAGAAACTAGCGAAAACACCGAACCGAAGCTATTTCGTCGATGAATTTTAGCATGAATTGCTTCAGTCGGTTCTTCGGTCAAGTCTTTGTCAGTTCATTTTTGTATGCTCCTGGCTCGCGAGACGATCGCTAATACACAGGGGTGACCAAAAAGCGGCCCTACTGCCGGTACGACCCCTCCCCCTTAAAAAGTAGATATTCACCGAAAAATACTAAATTATTCTTCAAAATTGCGAGAATTTCACGAGAATCGGCAAAAATCACCATTATTTCTAAAAATTTTCGCCCTGTTGGGGTCTTTTACGACCCCTCCCCCCTCCCTTAAAAATGTTGCACGCGTGCAACTTGTGGTCACCCTTTGCTAATACATCTCCATATTCGCAGGTGGATTTTCTGGCTCAGTTCCACAATGACCGAACTGACGACGAACAATTCAATGACGAGAAGGCGTATCTAATCAAACAAATTCAGGAAATGAAGTAGATTTATTAGGTTTGATTTGAATAGTAGAATATATTAAGTCTTTTTCGTTTTCCATATGAATAATCGATTTCCTTTCGTTGAGAAGTACATTTTTCTCCCCCTCTCAACCATGCGCCTTACAGGCGATTGTTCTGTTCATACATAGGTGCATACCCCCATAAAAAGTAGTAATGTTTCGTTTTTTTCTGTACAATTTCCCCCCAGTGTGCGCTTGTATGTTTGCTTGATTGAAATGAGTGTGTGTCTGTGTGCTTATATCCCTAAATTTTGTTTGTGATCTTTTTCTCCAATTTAGGCTAGCGATTTTCGTCCTTTTGTTGGGATTTACACAAGACTGTCCCCCGTCACTTTTTCTTCTTCTGATATAGTTGAATCTGCTCTCTATGGCTAATATGTGTTTTTCGTTCTAAATTCATTTTTTTTGTAAGATTTAATGATAAGAATATCGCTAACTTAGGGACGTGGCTTTATTTATTGACTTCTAGGTTCTATTCAGAAAATCTGAATCCTGTTCAGCTACTTGGTAATACCGGCAAATTTGTGGTTGTTTCAAAAAATAAGCGAGTCTTCCAAAACTTTTCAGTAAATTGTAAATTACGGTTCAGATGATATATATTTGAATAAACATTTAAACTTCATCATTATCACATCACAAACAATAGTAATAAGTGAGCGGGCAAATAAATAACTACTGTTACACACAAAAAACTAGGGAATGAACACAGAATAAAATGGGCAAATATTATTATTCCTATTAGATACACTACTGAAAGCAATCTATAAACAGACAGGCATATACCAGTTTTGTGTGGCCCTAAAATAAGCGAGTGTAGCCGGCTAGTTGTCGTCAAAGTCCAGGCCGAAACCCGCGCCTGCTGCCGGCACCTTGCCCAACAGCTCCAGCTGCGAGTCGATGGTCTGAAAAGGTTCATTATGACCTCGACGAGAGAGTGTGGAGGTCAGAGAGACGCAGACTGTTTCAGGCCATCTGTAGTCTCATTGACCTCCATGCTCTTCAACTTCTATAGTTTACTAATAGAATATTGAGATAATTCCCTGTTAATTAGAACGCCATCCTTGCAGCAGCCTTGATGAGAGAGTGAGGAAATCAGAGAGACGCAGACTATGCCTCATTGAACTTCATGCTCTCTCGCTTTTGTAGCTGGCCAATCGCAGACAATTGGCGCTAATGTTTCTTTGAGATCAGAACTCGTTTTATGACCTTTCGCCATTAACACAGCTGAACCCCGTTCGCACCTAATTAACACGTTTTTTCGTGATTTGATTAGATTATCTTGCGCGTCTTGCGGCAAGGACAGTTGTCTAGTGGTAAAAAAAACTCCCAATAGCAAGCGGGGGCTAAAAAAATTACTGAGAGTTTCACTATTCTCGCTGGACTTCTTACAATTTTGTAAGTCATAATTTGAAAGAATAATCACATATTGTATCGGGTCCATCAACTTTTCAATCATCTGTTTTCAAGTTTTCGTATTTTCTAAATGTTCATAACTTTATTCGAGAGAACACAGTTAAAGTAGGATGATTATGTGGATCGATCCCGACGCTTCGGGCCTTCGGTCCTTTAAACTGCGATTGAAAACGTACTGCAGTTTAAAGGACCGAAGCGTTGGGATTGGTCCACATAATCATCCTACTTTAACAACTTTATTCGAGAAAACATAGTTGAGCCCACCTGTAACAGTTCCTGGGGCGACGGGACACGTCCGCTCTCCAACTTGCTCCAGATCTGAAAGTAGATCAGAGATCACTCTGTCTGTTTTCTTCTCACTATTACTTCATCTGTTTCCCATCTTCATCGCTTCAACCGTACAACTCTACAAGTCCGTACCGGTATCATGGAACAAAACAGAAAACTTCTGTTTACTGTTTTCAAATAATCGCAATTTCTCAATTCATGATTTTGAATCAACAATAGCTCAATTCTCGCTATTTTTGCGAAAAGAGGCCCTTTTTTGGCTGATCGGACAACATTACTAATTACTAAAGTGTATTATTCTATTATTCTTACCTGTTCATTTCCAAGGTAAATCTCGAAGGCGCCGGTTCCCATGAGAGATCCCTCGATCATATTCGTCAGGAGGAACGTCATCATGCACGCGGACAACTGAACCATAATGATTATGAACAGGAAAAAAAATCAATAAATTCGTATATAATCATTAAAGAAGGACGAGTAGGTGCTCGAATCTCGGCGCGTCAGTCCTTTAAACCGCAATTGAAGAATGTATTGCAGTTTAAAGGACTGAAGCAATGAGATTGGAGCACATAATCGTCATTCTTTAAATAGCTCAAATCAATAGTTTGCTGTCTGTTTCTAGAAGGCTGAGGACTAATACGAAAAAAGCTCGCTTGAAAGACCATTTGAAATATATGCCAACCTTATTGCTCTGTGCCCACTGGAGTAGTTGGGGATAGCCGAGTCCGAGGTGAATGAATGGGTTGCTGCCAGTCATGATAATCACCAACATGGCCATCTTAGACAAGTTTAGAGCCTGGAAATATTAAAGTTAACAAATTACATTCTCATCTTCTGGTAGTAACTTTACGGATCTATCTAAACAAACAAACCTTGAAGTTGACAACAAACAAGAAAGTATTCATCCGAAATACTTTTCGGTAATGAGAGAAGAAAGGGATATTCTCTTTCTCTCATTTCAACTCACACAAGAAGATCATAAGTAGGCTCAGAAATCGGCGATAAAGAGTAACATAGGTGCGATACCACAGTTTATTTGACCAGCGGATCCTTAACTTTTTATTCCAACTGGACTACGGTAAGTAATATTAAATATTATGTAATAATATGTGCGCGTAACAGGGTAACCATGCCCTTTTTCTTCTCTACTTTTCTCTCCATTTACTCATTTGGAGTGCCACATACTATGTGGAAGTGTTAAATCACGAATAAATCTATTATATTCTATACGGGGAGCTGCAACTGCAACTTTTTCCAAAGATTTCGGTTAATTGTGTATTTACCTATGGAGGACCCATAACCTTGTTTAACTCATCGAATCCTCAAACCGACACTGTCCCACATATGGTGAGTATTTGAGTAAGTGGAGGGTTGGTTCATTGAGCTATGACCTATGAAAAATCAATAATCCAACTTCCAACCTGAGCCAAATAAGCCTTCCAGGGTGCTGGGGGGTAGTTGGAGCCTTCGATGACCATCTCCGGATACTTGTCACGGACAAACTGAGAGAACTGCTCGTAGGCATTCTTGTAGCCGCAGGACACACTGCAAATGTAAACAAGTAAATAACTTTCGCACAACATCGTACAAAATATGAATTGGTAATTCTATTCCCATTTCTCAATAACTACTGTCGTATTTCGTTTTTCTCACTCATATTTCCCGCTTTCTCTGAAAAAACATGTCACGACGGTGAAGAAGGTGTTCAGTGGCCGTATTTTGTAAGACTAAGTAGCCATGTAAGTTACATGGGCAAATTTTAGATGGAAAATTAGTAACTGCTGCTACTCTTGGCTCAACCTTCCTTTGCACATTTTTGAAGAACTAAATGGTACCTTTGAGAACAAAAAAAAATACATAGGGACCATCAAAATCTGAGCCGGATATTAGCGATTGAAAACTTGCTCATGTAACTTACACGGCTACTTAGGCAGGGTTCATACTTTTTGCTGCCAACTCTGGCAGCAGCAGCAGCAACATGCAAAGTGTGATTATCGATCGTGCTGCCGACTGCAAAACTTGCTGCCGGCAGCAAGCAGCAACAATCTGCTGCCAACTCTGCGTTCATACTTTTTGCTGCCAACTCACGCGACATTTGTTGCAGTCGGCAGCAATTTGCTGCCGACTCGAGCAGCAATTGCAGTTTGGTCGCTAGCAAACTGCATGACATGTAGCCAACTCCTTTTGATCCATGAAACATTGTTTTTACTCATTTTAGAACATTTTTTTTTTAATTTTTTTTTCACGGTATGAAAGTTTAGTTGATATTTTTAGCAGTTTACACCTGAACATTGGTTTTATTTTAACAGTTTCATACTTTACGTGGAAATGCTGGCAGTTTGAACCTGGACATGGGTTAAGGAATCAGATATGGGGTAATCGACCACGGGAATCGAACATGGACATAATGTTAAAGGAGGTATGGGGCCGATGATGGTGGCCGAAACGAGTATTTTCGAACCAAACTTTCGTGGATGGGGAAAACGATCATGAGAATTACAAATATCGATACGGGGTTAAAGGTGGTGGGGGGCTAAAGTATAAATATTTCAAATTCATTCGTATTGGGTCAAATTTGATCAAAATGAGGATATAAGGTTGCGCGCGCCAAAACTGACTAAAACATGTGAACCGTATGCAAATACGGTTTGTCAGTATTAATAAAGAAAGGTATCAATCAGTTTCTCTCGAACAGATCTTTCATATTAACTTTCCTTTATGTCCTCCTTTAACATCCTCTTCTCCGGAAGTTGGACCCCATACGAAAAGGAAATTGAATAATTTATACTCTAGCCCCCACCTCCTTTAACCCCGTATCGATATTCGTACTTCTCATGATCGATTACCCCATCCGCGAAATTTTGGTTCGAAAGTACTCGTTTTGGCCACCATTATACTTTAGCCCCCACCTCCTTTAACATTATGTCCATGTTCGATTCCCGTGGTCGATTACCCCATATCTGGTTCATTAACCCATGTACAGGTTCAAACTGCCAACCTTTTCACGTAAAGTATGAAACTGTTAAAATAAAACCAATGTTCAGGTGTAAACTGCTAAAAAATATTAACTAAACTTTGCCACCGTGAAAAGTCCACGCTTAAACAGTAACTCAAAACGTGTTAGCTGAAAAGTCTGCTATTTACCTTGCACGCTGAATCGGTTTTAGCGGTCGCCCACTCGATTCGCCTGGAGGGGGAGGTCATTCGATGAATCGAAAAGGTCCCACCAAAACATTTTTCTCCTAAGTCATAAGCCCAGAACCCGATGTGCCCAACATTTTGTCCCAAATTTATCGATCTTTTTCGAGCGGACATTGGAAATTTATCCCAAATCACTTTTGCGGTTGTAAAATGATAATTTCTCCGCCTGCTACGATAATAATTTCGACTTTTCTAATTTTTGTCGCGTCGCGTGCGAGAGTACCTAGAAATTACTTGTTCCGCTTCATATCGAGTGGGGACATAAAGTAAAGATGAACGTTGTAATCTAGAATTCAATATATCTACAGGCGACTGCCGAATGTTATAAAATTTAGTCCCATCGGGTGCAATTACGACGAATTCACATTCTATATTGTTTTAAAAAATTATATCCATCTGGAGTTTTCAAAAAATAATATAATGAAAACGGTTATAAAATATTATAAAAAAACTAAGTAGCTAAGTAAGTATGAGATTTTTGAGAAAAGAAAATCTGAGCAGCAAAATGCGTTCATACTTTCTTGTCGCCATTTCATGCTGCCAACTCCAGCAGCAACAACATTTCGGCAGCGCTGCCCAAATGCTTGGCAGCGGCTGCTGCTGCTGCCAGAGTTGGCAGCAAAAAGTATGAACCCTGCCTTAGGCTTACAAAATATGGCCACAGGTTTTAAGACAGAATACAGCGCGAACCATGACAAGTCTGACTATATTTTTTTCAACAAGAAACACATGTTTCAGCTTCAAGCAATTAAATACGTTGAATTTTGGATTGAAACTGACCAAATTTACAGAATGTGGAAATGTGGGTCCTACTTTTTAATTTTTCATACATATTCCCGCAGTTCGCCAGAATAGTACAACTTCTCGGAAAATCTCACCAGAACAAGAATCGAAGCGTGGGAAGATCTTTGACGTGGATCGGTTTCGGCTTCGTGAAACTCGACTGTTCGCGAACTTCTACATGGTCCTCCTCGGTTCCCTCGCTGAAATCAAAGAATCAAACAGATTTCAAGAAAGTATAATCATATTTTAGTATCATTGTCAAAAAGTCAGTTCAACTCAGAATATAAACACCGTTTGAACAGAGTCCTATAGAATGTGCCTACTAGTAGAGAGTATACTGTTGGTAAATGAAAAAGAAAAATCGTGAAATATTACGTATTTCAATCGAAACCGAGTTTCCTTCTAGAGAACAGACAAAACTTACGGGTGTAAGAGTATGACTAGACATATAAAACACTTTCGCTGTTTTGGCAGAAAAGGAACTCGTTTTTGAGCTTGTCGAGTATGATAATATTAGAACTCACCTGAATGCCACATCATTGTCGTTTTCCGCTTCGTCTCCGAATTCAGCCTTGAAATCGTCCACATCATGATCATCTTCATTATGAGAATGGGCTGGAAATACAATAATAAACTGATGAAATACCCTAAACCCCGTCAAAATGGCGCACCAACGATCATTTTTGGTGTATTTGGGAAACATACGTTCATTTCTAGAAGTGATAACTGCTATGACCGCAATAAACAAGACAAATAATCATTTTTGCAAGGGTATTATGTCCATTTTCATAGTTACGAACGTTCATTTTAGTTGCACTCGCATTGTTGACCTATGAAAAATAAATGAAGTGGCACAGCTGAAACAACGTCATGCCTCATACGGCAAAGCAAATTTGAATGAAATTTTCGAAATTTCGCCAGTTTTCAAGAAACAAGCCAAGTTTTTCAGAACACGAGAGGAACAAAAGAAAGCCCAATTGTGACAACCAACCCCAAATCCCAAAGTATGTCTCTGCGAAAACAATAGGCTATTCTCACCGAACTGTGAAATCCTATTATCACGTAACCGGTTTCTTGAACCGTTCTAAAGATATCGACGAGCAGTACAATGTTATATTATATATTTTATGTGTCGTGTCCAGTTTTTTCAAAGGATGAACTACCAAAGTGGTTCGGTTCGCGGGTTCTAGGCTACTGCCACCCACACGGCGTTCTCGCATACAGTAATTTTTGCGATTAAACTTGTATTGAGCTCCGTCCACAAAGTTTTCGTGGCGGGACACTGTATCCCACTGCAATTTGGAACGGTGCCAGCACTAATTCGCTGCGTATCGCGCTTATTTTCACGCGAATCATTTGCGGAGCGTCTCAAATCGAGGACGCGAGTTCCTTATTTAATAAAGCTCTTCTTGAGAACGCCGTGCCCAGTACGTACAGTTGTACGCAAAAACCATGCGAACGTTTTCCGTTGCTCTATGAAGTATCTTTAACCGTGCTTGTACTAGTTATTACCGAAGGAAACGCAAGAAAAGGTCGTAAGCAGGGTATCTAGGGGAGCCTCAATTAGGTATCTTTTTGGATTGATTTGAGAGGAGAAACTTGAAACTCCACTGGACTAAACGACTAAGAGGGCCTGTTTAGAATTCGTGGCCCCTCAGAAACCAAAGTTTCACATAAAAGCACCCGAAAACTTCATTAGCGATGTACTATTTAGGAATGCTGTGAACCAGACAAAATTTAAAAAATTTTCACCTTTCACAAAGACATCTGAAGCAGATAGAAGGAAAGCCAGGCCAAGAATAAGGTATCCAGACCGCCCTATCATCGTAATGCCTGAAATGACAGCTCAAAATAACCTAGAACCCACAAATAGCATGAGTTCAAAGTTTGAAATGAAAATCATCAAAATCATTGAAAAAGTAACATACTACGATACCCTAAATTACGCTCTTGGCTTGCACGCTGTTTACAAAACTGTTCACCCGTCTGGCACACTCCTTATTGTACACACTCTCTCACTCAACATGATTCATTCCCGCGAACTTTATTTCTCAGTCAATTAATTAATTAAATAAATACTGTGTGTTCTTTTTGCTCTCTTTTTCTTCTTCCATTAAACTGTTCTACGCGTAAAATTATATTTCATTCCAAGCTAAGGGGTGTTTTGGAAATAGGTCTTACTTGTTCGCAGTCTATTTTCACCTAGTCTATTTTCGTGATGTTGTTTCGCCTTTATAAATATAATATTCGTCATTTTCCGTTTTTTATAGTTCTCTAAAGAAACGTTTGAATATATGAATAAGATTTTCACGTGTTTCTCACTCATGTTCAATTACGGTGTCGTTCCTTTATCCCACTGTTCATAGTATCTCGTCCACCATTGTTTCTCAATATGTATCGCTTGTTATGTTGATTTGAATATTGTTTTCTCCGTTGTTCCTGTCCATCGCTCTGATTTTCCTGTTGCTTTTTAAGTATTAGTATAATATACATCTTTGAAATTTTGAAATATGTCTTTCTAGATCCGATGTCTTCGCCGTCTCGGCAAATCAAGTGCGTGGTGGTCGGAGATGGAACCGTGGGAAAAACGTGTATGTTGATATCGTACACCACCGACTCCTTCCCCGTGCAATATGTGCCCACCGTGTGAGTTTGTGTCATACCCTAAATGCCTCAGAGTTGTGACTTTTTCAAAGAGGGGGGTTTTGCCCTCCCGCTCAGCCATTATAATGGGGTTTTGCCCTTAATTTAGAAAATCGCTAAATCAGACAATTTTTGAGGGAGGGGGGGGGGTTTGCCCAAATCTTCGGACCCAAAACAGGGGGGTTTTCTCAAAACGCTGAGCATTTAGGTTATGCTTTGTGTTAACTATGACTAGAATCCAAAGAACGTAGAGAGTGGTGGAAGTGGAACTATAGTACCTCGGCAGTTGCTCACTTCATCAGTGTATGTTCCAATAGTTTTTGAATGAGATATTGAGTTTCTCCTGTTTCACGTAACTATTCATTTAGATAGCAGTTTCAACGTCATGGGGTATGGGGGCTTGCTTCTATTGTTAACTCCATTTAGTAGTCCTATACACTGAAATGTAGTTGGAATCGCGAAATTATGAACTCCCTTTCACATTGAAATGTAGTTGGAATCGCGAAATTATGAACCCCCTTTCACGAGGAACTGCTGTCAAATACTTTTTTAATTAGTTTCCTACATCCTATTTGTTCTCAGTTCTCCCCAAATGCAAATTAGAAGCATACATTCGTGGTGTGAGCTCGGGGTAGCTTGAATTTTGTTGTATTGTAAGAACAAATGACTAATTTGTATTTGATTCGAGCAGTCATTCATATCAATCTGCGTATTTTCAGCTTCGACAATTATTCGGCTCAAATGACGTTGGACAATCAGACAGTCAATCTGGGACTATGGGATACTGCTGGCCAGGTTAGTGAAAATTCTGAAAGTTTCCACGATTGTTTTTGATCGTGTATTTTCTTCTCCAGTTTTCTCTTTGTTCCATTTGCATTTGCAGACAAACCACTTTCTACTCTTTCACGTCTTTCTAGTTCAAATTGAACTGTTTGAGCTTAGTACCACTGCCTTACATTAATGTATTGTCTATTTCTATCCGACCGAGTTCTTCATACCGGTTTTGCTCGATTTCGAACTAGCTCTTTTTCTCATAAAGTAGATGTCTTTGAAAATCGATGAATTCTCTCATTTCAAATAGAACTGACTCATTTCCAACTCCAACCCAACCACTTTTTTCCAACCACCAGTAAGGTCCGACTAAGTGACAAAAAGTAGTCCATTTTCAGCAGTTATCGTGTGAAAATTTATGATTTTTTCATCAGAAGTAGACCTATTTTCTTCTTTCCGGCAAAAACGTAGTCCGCTTTCAAAATTTTTCTGACTATTCGGACAACTTTACTGGTGTATGCTTTTTTCTCTCTGAAAAATCAATGAATTCCTTTCCATCGAACCAAAAATGACTCATTTCCAACCACATGTCTCTCTTTTCAGGAAGATTATGACCGTCTCCGCCCGCTCAGCTATCCCCAAACAGATGTTTTCGTTCTCTGCTTCTCTGTCGTCTCTCCGGTCTCGTTCGATAATGTGGCCACCAAATGGATCCCGGAAATTAGGCAACACTGTCCCGAGGCACCGATTCTCCTAGTCGGTAAGTCAGAAGTTAAAAATTTTCAAAAAGTTATGTAAATGTAAATGGGTGGTCCTTTGTATATGAAAAAGAACACTTTTCGCAGAACGCAATATCTCTTCGAAAATCATTTATCTTTCCATGGGCACGCTAGAAGATAGTTTTTAGTTGAGGCGATGGTGTAGAGCTGTGGCCGTATTCACCAATCTTCGGGAAGCTGAAATACCTTAAGATAGAGCACCAAAATAGTGTGCTGGTGAGGAGGGTGCAAAGGCGAGTGGGTGACGATTAAGCACATTGAACCGATGTCTCTCAGTAAAAACTGTATGAGTTGTTTCTCTCCAAACTTTCACAAAGATAATTTATTCTCATAAACTACCCATTGTGACACTTTGAACTTGTTGTTGATGTTCAAACTTGAGTTAAAGGTTGTAGCTTAGTGCCTTTGAGCTTAATCGTCATCCACTCCAAAGGCGCGGGGAGCTTTTTTACCTTGCCGTGACATCTTGTAATTTTTGTTTTTATTTAATCAAGTAAGCTTCTCGAATCATCATTATAACTATCTATAGATAAAACAATATAATGTTTTTCACAGATACATGTTACATGGAAAACAGAGGTAGCGTGATTTGGTACAAGAGCTCTGCTTATTATTCGTTTTCCAGGTACCAAGTTGGATTTGCGTGACGATGGAGCGGCAAAGCATGGCAGCGGAGATGTAAGTTTTATTTTCTCATACATCTGTTTTAAAGAAGGACAATTATGTGCTCCAATCTTAACGCTTTAGTCCTTTAAACTGCAATACTCAATACATTTTTCAATTGCAGTTTAAAGGACTGATTGGAGCACAAAATCGTCTTGCTTTAAACTAGTCTTTTCTGCGTTTGTTAGGTTCTTGGTCAGTGTGTTTCACATTTTACGCGTAATTGAAATTCGACATTCAGAAGGTGGGTCAGACTTCATTGTGGGGTTGGTTACTAAGGTCGAACACAAACAAAAAATTTGTTTTTGATCTGAGCTCGATACTGATTTTCGTTGAAAAGAGGGAGTAAATGACAGAGGGAAATAAAAAAAATGACTTTACACCTTTTTCTTCCATCTTTTCTTTCTAGGGTCGTCCTCCGAATACTCGTTTTTCAAGAAACATTTTTTCTCAATGTATATAAATTTGATTTATAAAAAAGAGTTTACAATACAATAATAACGTTACACCTCTTTATTCCATCTTTTCTTTCTAGGATCGTCCCCCTATCACGCGTAGTCAGGGACAGAAGTGTGCGCAGCGGATAAAGGCCGTTAGATATCTTGAATGCTCGGCGCTCACGCAACAGGGACTGAAACAGGTAACATTTTATTCGGAAATATTTGCACCATATTCGATATACCAGTAAGGTTCGACTAATCCAAAAAAAGGAGTTAGTTTTTAGATTTAAGCACGTGAAAATTACTATTTTTGCATAGAAAATAAACAAATTTTGTTGTTTGCGGCGAAACAGTGGCCCGTTTTTCGAAAAACCTTACTGGGGTATGATTTGAACCAGTCTTCTGCCATTAGCAAACTACAAAGGGAGAGAGAACACGAAGGTCTATGACTTTTTACTTTTTAAGGGGAGGGGGTCGTAAAAGTCCGGCAAAAAGTGAGAATTGGGGTAATTTTTGCCTTTTTCGGTCGATTTTCTTCTAAGTTTCAGACTTATTTACAAGTTTTCGGCAAATTTATCCGATTTAGAGGGGAGGGGTCGTACCGGCTGCAAGGCCGGTCAACTTTGTGGTCACCTTTGTCTATGAGTCTGCGTCTCGCTGACCTGCTCAGTCTCTTGTAGAGGTCCCTACAAACGTGGCTTGTTAATTGGCTGGAAATGGTCCCTATTCGCATTTCTATCGAAACTTATCCGAAATCGCCTAGATAATCAAATGAAAAGGTACTTTTTCGGTCAAGGTTGAAAAAAAACTTTACGCATTTGCTACATTCCCTACCGCTATTTGATCGTCAAATATTAACAATTGGTCCAGGGACCTTCTAGTTAGCACTTTTGTCCCAAATATGATCCGCTCTTTTTGCAAAGCTTGTATGGTTTTGCCGCAAAAATAACCAAATTCTCGAAATGTTCAATTAGGGAAATCATTTTTCATTCCGTTTATTTTCAGGTTTTCGAGGATGCGGTCCGAGCCGTCATCAACCCCAAGCCATTGAAGAAGCAGAAGAAATGCACCATTCTGTAGAAGGCGTCAATGTGATTTGAATCCGGTTATTCTTCTCTACACCTATTTATGCGTTACAAATACAGTATAATATAGTTTCTTCCATTCACACTGAGACCTTGGCAGCGTGCCAATGCAATGTTGGCCGTCTGTTTTTCATAGAACACAGGCGTTCATTTTGAAAGTGTTAGAAAGGTGTACTTTTCGAATGCTTCGTTTGTTTTCAAAAACTGTGAAATTGAGAAAACAATGGTGGAAGTCTCGGTGGAATGATCGAAACTATACAGTACGATACGAAAGATCGCGAAAGAAGGGACTTCAATAGTTACTCCCGTCTTTTTCCTAATTTCGTGCACGTTTACCCTCTTTGAGGTCGATTGTTTTGACCTACTTCCCACTTCCCGACACGAAGATAATATGTAAATCGATTTTTAGAAGGTTTCAGTTACTTTTTAGTTGAGATGTCGTAACATTGTGCTGTGTAGGACCGATATTTGAAATAAATTGCCGCGATCCTTTTTCGTGTTATCACTATTCACTTATAAGTTATGTAATTATGTATGGTCATAATCTGAGATTTTCTAATTTGTAGTTTGCTGTTTCCTGGTTCGTACTTTGATCTGGCTACTCTGTGCCATTTGGCTCCAGATTCTTCAACTTTTATAAATCTCCTGTCTGGCTTGTAGCTTATTTGATTCCAATTGTGTAATATAATATATTTTATTTAAGTTTTTACCCTACTAGTCTATTATTGTATAATTTTTTAGAGAGGGACTGTCAGGAAAACTTTCGTACCAAGGTCGGTAAATTTCCTAACATTCTCTAAATGAACCTCAGCGTTTTTAACTTTGCCTATCGCCTTTTGTAACTTCGTAAAAAGCCTTGAAATTACATGTATATTCTTCAAAAGTGTTTGAACACCCGTCTTCTTATGTATTAATTGCTATTATTGGTTATGTTTCGAGCAGATTGTTACATGTCGAATGAAAATCAAATATTTTTTGTTTCTTCTCTATTTCAAGGGCTGGTTTGGAAGACACTTCACTAATCAACAACATAGTAAGTGGGAATGAGCTTAAAATGTCTCCTAGAACTTTTTTGATCAAACCACGAATATCAAAGTTTCCCAAGACTCTATTTCGATTATCCAGCAAAACTCGATTATCCAGCAAAACTGGAAAAGTCTTCATATAAAACTGTCAGACTTTTCAGAAAACATTGAATTCGATAAGTTTCAAAAGTAGTTTGGAAAAGTGCTAGTTTCGTTTTAAGAAAGTAAAGCAGATACTGTACTTTATAAAGAAACTATTCCTTATTTAAAAAAAAGCAAGACGGCATGGAGGTCAATGAGGTCACAGACAGGCTGTAACAGTCTGCGTCTCTCTGACCTGCACGCTCTCTCGTCAGCTACAAATGTGGCTGGGGACTGTCTGAGTAATTCCTATGTAACCTGCTTGCGATCTCAATTCGAGTCCCAGACTAGCCCTTTTATCGAACAGCCCAATCTTTCTCAGACAATTCTCAGCCAATTAGCCAGACATTTTTATAGCGGCCTCGACGAGAGAGTGCGCAGGTCAGAGAGACGCAGATGTCTGCGACCTCATTGACCTGCATGCTCTCTCGCGTTTGTATCTGGTAATCGTTCTAAGTTCTTCTCGATCGACGTTGAGCGCGATGATACAGTTTTTTTTTTTAAATTTTATTCTCCCTGTAGTTGTAGTTCGTAGTGTATAGTAGTTGCGATTAACTGGCAGGTTGATCATGTATTTGGCTGATGATATACTGTTAGTCAATTGCACAGTCACCTGAAACATGTTGAACACAGCAGAACTCGGAAACGTGCAATTGTAAAGTGCACTTATTAGAATGCCAACTTTACGTGGCCATTCAATTTACTTCTAGTATATGTCACTTCGGAACCGGTTCTGATATAAATAGCAACAAAGAGGACTGAATGGACAAGATTTGATTTGGTTGATCCGTTGGCGTGAGCCGCGGCTTTGGACTTGGTGACCACTGACCAGTTTACTGACATCGCTGAACGTGATCATTGACTCCAAATAATGTTCACGTTTTTAAACTTTATAGACTCCAAGATCGTTTTGTGTGAAGCATAAGCCACCATCTTTGAATTCTGTATCAAACCGGGGGTTTATTGTACAATCGTTCCCCCCTTGAGCCGAAATAGGTTGGAATCCGACCCGTAGTACAATCGCCCCCCACCCCTAGGGGGTGATTGTACAACGTCCTTCTTTACTGCAGGTTTGGATTGAGTGGGGGGCGATTGTTAAACAGGTCCGGGGTTGTACTATTACCCCCCATTTTGTATTGTGGGGGGTGATTGTTAAACGTCGACATTGTACAATTACCCCCCATTTACAATCACCCCCCATTTACAATCACCCCCCTCTCTATAGGAAATCGTATTGGGAGGGGGGTGATAGTACTACGGGGGGACTTAAGGTGAGGGGGGGGGGGGGCAATTGTACAATTTTCCCCTAACCGGTTCTCCAGTCAGTGTGAGTAGGTAACCGGTTGGTAACCAAACCTGAAAAACCGGTTACCCTTCAATCTAACGCGAAGTTGGGTTCTGACTGTAGGTTTCAATGGTAGCCGGAGTTTGATTTTCGGTTGTTTTCTGGTTACCTACATAGGTAATCCGAAAACGGTTACCGAACACGGGTTCAAAAACCCGTCGGATGAAGAATTCGCCTTTTGGTTTATCCGCTGGCGTGAGCCGCGGCTTTGGACTTAGTGACCAGTTTACTGTCATCGCTGAACGTGATCATTGACTCCGAAATCGTCATTCACCAAACGCGTCATTTCTATACTTGATCATGTTTTTTGGAGACCCAACCGGACTCTGCAGATCCATTGGTTAGGTTGTCTTAATGCGCAACCTAACCGAAATTAACCTGAAAAGGTGATCGTGACCAGTTTACCGACATCGCTAATCATTGACTCCACAACCGTCATTGGTTGTGTAGTTTGTTCCACCCATTTATTACCCCCTACAGTGATATGCTCAAACTTTCGGGTTAAAGGTTGTTGCCTTTTTTTGTTTTGACCAAATTCTGGTAGTGTCTTTGGGATCTTTACGACTACAGACTGTGAAAGTTTTAAACCAAAATAATGAGTTGCACATTACAAGAAGCCTTCTGAATGTCTGACAGATTACTGTAGAAGGACATCGATGGTGAAACAGAGTATAATTTGATTTTTTTCGGTCCAAGTTTATAATATATAGCATGTGTCGGTATCAAACCATGACGATGCGGTCACTTCGTAAGCGCCTAAGCCACCATCGCTGAACGTGATCGATCATTGGCTCCAAAATTGACGTTTTCGGATATATCAAACGAATCTCGCGCACGCGCGTGCCTTTACTTATCGCGGATTTTTGCTAACTACCCAAAACAAGGTCGTAAAATCACCGATTTTCACTAAACCGCCATGTCAAAAAGTTAGGCGTTCGTCGGTCAATTCTATATTTAACCGTGTTTTTTTGGTGACCTAACCGGTTTTTGTTAAAGGTTTAGTGAGCGCATAAGTCGGTTGGTACCTTTATTTTCGGGTCAAAACATGGCTAAACGGTACATATTGCCTTTTCACTGTTTTCGTAGTTTGATCCTGTGACTTCCAGCCTGAAATTCGTGATTTATCAAGTGAATCGAGCTCAAGCTATAACTCTGCTATGGTCATGCCCTGTAGCAGGGTGAATTCCACCCTAACCGACTCTTCCAGAACCGAAACCGAACCGATTATTCCCGAACCAGTTGGTTGGTTTTAGAAAAGAACAAAATTTAGGCCAACAAAGTGGAACCAAACCAATTCATGTAATTAGTGCTGAGGTTGGTCGACTGCGTAACGTTTATTAGGGTTTGGTTCGGTTTCATGTCGGTTTGAGTACGCAAACGGTTCGGTTCCTCATCGAACCAACTGGTTCGGGAAGAAATTTGCCCTTTAGCAGTTTAGTAGTGGTTCAGTGGGCGATTGATGGTCAGGCGAACGCCTACCTTTTTGACGTCGCGGTTTAGTGTAAAACGGTGATTTTACGACCAAGATTAGCATAGATCTACACTAAGTGGTCACACGATCCGTTCCAATGAAAAATGTGACCGTAAACTGAGGAAATCACCGGGTTAGCCGATAAAAAGAGCTTGACGCGGAGTTCACTTGTTCTATTGTTCAGTTATATCAGCGGTTCGTATCCGATTTGTAGTTGATTTTGGTTTGACCGTTTCACTGTTCAGTTGTACTTCGTCATCATGAGTTGTAGTTTGATCCAAATGTAGTTTGAAGTTTGAATTGTAGTTTATCCTTATGAACATCCACTATTGTCGAACTTCGAACTTCATTGTATTTTGATCTTGAAGCACATTAGATACTGCGAATTTTGACTTGAATTGTGACTATCACAATAGTTGGTGCTTGTCATGTCGCACGAGTTCGGTTCCTCCCTAAGACACCGCTGCAAAAGTTACCATCTTCCATAACACTTGCAAGTTACAGTGTTTTGGTAGACGTACTACAGATCCTGACGGTGTAGGAAGTGTGTGTGTGTGTCGTGGGGGGGGGGTGATAATACCTATCCCATGGTTGTTCGATCTCATTGCGAACACACTATCTGTGTGTTCCTTCTTTGCCTTTGTTCTGGGTTCTGGTAAAACGTGATAGTTCTTATCAGACATCGTTTTTCTATAATTGAATAATCTCCAGGAAATGTGATGCCAGCAAAAAGCCATTCTAGGGTACTTAGAAGAGGATGTTTGGAGTGACACTTCGGTGTTATAGTTTGATCAGTATACAGCATACTCTGAATTGACCACTGCAGCGAGATCAAACTACAAACACATCAGAACAGAGCAGAAATCACAGTTATTGAGCAATCATTTCATTTCTCTATTTGCGGTGTGGTTTCTGTTGAATGATGGTACCTTATACTACTGTATTTCTCCCTTTCTGCTGTGTACACATATCTGCCCCGCTTTCGCAATCTTTTCCAAAGTTCGACAGTCGATTCGTTATAGAAAAGTTTGACAACAAAACACCAAATGTCCAGTCTCACAGATCTCCGAGAAGTGTTATTTATCAAAAATCTGACAAGCTTTTACGGTAGATGAGTACAAGTCTGGATTTGACTATACGCTAAATATTAGGTTTAGATAATAATAAATGTTCGAATCACACCCAAAATTCGAACCAAAACTCAGAACAGAGACCTTCGCTTTTGTCATGATATTTCCAAGAAAGCACCCAAAACATTTAGCTGATAACGGTGCCGGGTGCGCTGTGAACCAGAAATCATGAACACCCTGCTATCGGAAAAATCCAAAAATAATGATTAGGGTATACAATATAAAACGTAACATTCCATTATGTAAATAAATGCAAGTACACTGATTTGAATAAATAGTTATGTGAAAAGAGTGAGTGGAGTGTTTGTCGCAGTTGAGAGTTGCCGAGAAGTGGGATGTGAGGGAGTGAGGGTAGAGAAATAGCATAGGTTTGAAGAGACGCAGGTTTGGATCTGACATTCGGGATAATCCCAAATACGGCTTACGGACCAGGACCTGAAAACAAGCAACAGCTAACAAATTGGCAAGTAAAACACAGCAGAATTCCACAACTAAAAGTGGTTAGGTTGCTGGGATTCGCTACTCTGTACGTGACTGTTTTTCACTTCTGCTACATACGTGACTCGTTCTGCAAAGAATCCAGAAAACAGATTCATATTCGTCATCGATCAATAATTCCAACTTGAGCTGAATATGAATTGCGCTGGTTTCGTGCATGTATTTCCCAGTGGGAGCTCATCAGTATTTCATGTTTAGACACTTTTCGGTTCTACTTTTTATTCTGTGAGAAGTCTAACTTCTGTGCAACCTTTTAGAAAGTGTCCGAGTGTTTATCATGTAGGATCGCGTAAGTGAAGCTCACGATAATATCGTGAGCTCAACTCATATTCAGCTCAAGTTGGAATTATTGATCTATGACGAATGTGAACCTTTTTTCTGAATTCTTTACAGAACAACTCATGCTTGAATTTATTCGATATTATCGTACCCGCTATGTCGAATCAGAAATATTTGAGAAAAATCATAATTCTTCGACGCTCGAGAACCTCACCTCATAAAATCAAAGGAATCAATGAGATTCTCTGATTTTTGAAACCATTTAGATTGCAGCGTCTTATATAGTTCTGGTCATTCCCACTGAGACTTGGCAGCGTGCCAATGAATATTTTACGCTTTTTTCCGACACTTTGGAGTTTTCATATAACTGCAAATCTCTGCTAACGGTCGTTCAATTCCAAAAGAACACGTAAATGAGAAAATACTTCAGAAAAGTCGTGTCTGCTCTAACAAATAGTCATCCAAAAGTCTTGGCACGATGTCAATGAGTCTCAGTGTGAATGAAATGAACTATATAAATTGAACTGAGCGGGCAGATCATTTGTTCTGATCTATATTTCTGTATGTTGCTTTGTAGTTTGGTTGCAATCCATTTCTCTACTCTCTAATTGTTCTTTTCTTGTTGATTGTTGACAAAGAAATGTGCACATATTTGATCATGCTGTTTCTTGATACGTTCAATTTTTGTTTTAATTGATCGTATAGTATAATTGTAGAGTAGATACATGAAACAGTTTACAATGTTGTTTTGTAGCAAGTCACGATTCTATATTTGCGACATCATGGAAAAACAATGGTATGGATTGGTGTTTGAGATAGTAGAAAGGCAACACGTTGCACTAAATACATGTTTCCAACCGTAAATTACTCCCACGCTATTGTTAGAAGCGTCTTTCTTGCTTCCTAACCGTTCTAGATTGTTTCATAGTTTTGTAACGTAACTAGCAACATTGTCTCCTTGTGCGTGAAGAACTATTCCGATGTCTCTCAGACGGTATTAGTCAACGTACAGAAACACTAAATTTGGACCCATTGATCTCAGGGTAAAACTCAATTCTTGTAGTTTGATTAAATCAAAGTAAAAACCGCAGGATCGAACACCATATACAGTTTTCGCCAACCCCGGATTATCTCTTGTTTTTACCGAGCGGATTACTGCGGAAACGCTATAAAGCTTGATCCGCCCCATGTTTTAGATTTTAGGTGCATGTGAACCCAACCGAACTGACAATAGGTAGACTCCCAGTGAAATACGATGAGATCAAACTACAAATACAGTAGGATCGAACACACTGCGTTCCTTATAGAGGGTGCCGAACTTATAACTTTGGGCCTCCCTCCGGAATCGAACCTGCGAGTAAAGGTGTCGTATAGTCGTTGCCCAAAGAAAGGCGGGAGGGTACTGTATATCTGACTTTCCGCTGTGTACGCACACATGTCTTCGATTCCAAGGCCTGTCGGATATGTGCTCTAATAACGCAGTAGTTAGCGCCCTGCTACGAATCATTTGTTCGCAGGTCCGATTCCGGTTAGAGGCAGAAATTAATGAATTCAGCACTCACTATACCTGGGCGCGAACCGCTACGCTACGGTGATACATTAGCCGACAAGCTTTCGAATCGAAGACGTGTGTGTCGAAGACACAGCGATATTGATATATACAGTACCGTTGACAGCGACTATATACGGTGTATCGTTGTGTTTGTAGTATTGTTTTTCCGTCAAAACTTTCGATTATGACGTTCATCAAGATCAAACTACAATTTTCATCAATTTTGGGTAGATATAACCTACGATATGGCCATAAACCGTTGATCCGCCCCATATTTCGGATGCCTCATGGGTGCACGTGCACCCGATCCAACTGACAGATAGGCAGATAGTGGGCAGCCGGTTATAATTGATGAAAAGACAAAAGATAAGATAATTGGATGCACCCCTATCTCTTTAGCCTATGTACCTTCTTTGTGGTTACAGTTCAAAACATACTTCCCGTAAACAAATGCTTGGTTTGTACATTTACAATGAAACCAATTTGGAAAAAAATCAAGAACCAGTAAAGTGAATAACCTCGATTTTTCATAACTAGTAGGCTCTCTTCGATTTCAGTGAAGAAGCAAACATGGAAGTACCAAATCATTTGCGCGTTATAGGTGAGAATCGGGTGCATTGGACCCAACTTATACCGACAAAGTTGACTTTTTGCTGTACCGACCAAACAAAAAGTTTGTTTATTGTCCTAGTAGTGTTGTTTAACTGTTCCGAATAAACGTGATTTCGTAAAATTTGGCACATAGGGAGAAGCGTTCACACCTTATGATGGTGACGGTACATTTTACCTCACTCGTGACGCAACTATGGTCCTTTGTTTTCATAACAGCTTCGTACACAGACTATCAAAAAACGTACAAACAAAAGAATGACGCACAACTGTACATTTACCGGTAATATTCACGTGTTTGTTGACTTTCAATGATAAGATGTAGCTACTTCATAAACCGACTTTACTGTTTACTTTCTCATTTGCCAGAGATCGGTTCAGGGGGTTAGAGGCGAAACGTACCAGTTTCATTTCCTTCTATTCTCGAATATTCTTCTGTAGTTTAGTTCATCGATATTCTTCAGCTGAGCTTTACATGTATTAGGGTGCGCTCTTTCCAAAGCAGGACTATACCGTGTATTTTGTCCTGTTCCGATGTTTTGTAGTTTGATCCCATTCTTTTCGTTCAAAGTTTGTCAATAATGGCGTGTAACGAGATCACACTGCAACAAAGATTGGGACATTTCTTCAATTGGATTGTAACAATATGAAAAGTCTCGTTGAATCGCGAAAAAATCCCTTGTATTGTATTGTGTTCTTTTCTACTGCTGTGTATTGATGTGAAGGATTATTGGAGCGAAATAAGTTATGTTTCACATTCTATTTCAGATTCGTCTCTGTAAGCCTCTCAACCACCTTTCTAATTGAGGAGGAGTGGAGCGAAACAGAATGAATCAGGCATGATTTTGAATATTTTAAAACAATACTTCAAAAAACTGAGGTTTTCCGCACTCTTGCAGCATAGGTTTTAGTTCGCATACTAGTGTGCCAAATGTGAAGGCACATGAAAAGAAAACACCATTTCACCACCAGTTAGTTTATTTTAACAAGTTTAAATTTGTTTAACTCCATTCTTTCAGCCGCCAAGACAATGATCACTGATGAAGCCGTAGTTCCAAAACAGAACTGACAAAAACCAACATTTTGAATTCCAACAGAACAGAAATTTTCAATCTCAAGTTTTTTGTTATTGGCATTTGAACCGGTTCAAATAGTGTTCTATGTTTTCAGTTCCTGGTACAAAATAGAACGACGTGGTGCTTTTTTCTGATCGGCTGTTCACTCGTTATCAGTGAAAAATATAGATAAGCACCCCGCACCCGGAGTGTACCGAATGTAGCCAAAATCACCTAGCTCAGAAATATTTTCGAGTTGGTTAGATAATAAAAACAGAAAACCACCGGATCTGAGAAAATTATTAAGAGAAAAGTATAGATAGTCAACTGACCCTGTTTTGAATTTTCGAATATTGAGACACCAAATTGAGATTTGCTAATCTTCGAAAATTTAGAACTACATTTTAACGTGGAAAGTAGTTTGTTATTGAGAATATATACCAGAATACATTAGTTCTATGTTTAAATTAGGTTTTTTCCAGCACGACTACGACCGAAAGTACGGCTTCTCTCCACACCCGCCGTCCACTTTCAAATCAGCCTTCACGCGATGCAAGACCAATTTTTACAACGACTACTTCACTTATGATGGTATACTTATTTTTCATTCAGAACGAAACTATCATTCGACTACAAGAGTTCAGTCACATAGGCTCCATTTCATCAACCTGTGACGCAACGTGAAAAATAAAACGTCAGTCATGATTCCTTGAAAAAAAGCATGACTCATCAATTCCTGCCTTGAAGGTTGAAGGGTGATAAGTTCATGGAACACACTTTAGTAATAATTGAGAAGTAAATTAAATAGCCACGTAATGTTAGCATTCTAATAAACCATCCTGCTCTTTGTAATTGCACGTTTCTGAGTTCCGCTGTGTTTAACATGTTGCACGTGACTGTGCAATTCACTAACAGTATATAGCTAAATCAAACCCGTTAAAGGTCTGTGTAATACCGTTCAAAGACGTATTCCCGTCCTACGTTGGCTGCGCAACTACAACTTCAAGAAGAATCTGGCCTCTGACGTACTGGCAGGAGCGACTGTGGGAATATACAATATACCTCAGGGTAGGTGGAAATGATTTGAAAAAAAAATGCAACTTTTTATTTTAAAGAAGGACGATTATGTGGTCCAATCGCAACGCTTCAGTCCTTTAAACCGCAATATATTTTTCAATTGCAGTTTAAAGGACCGATTTCACGGGATCGGTCCACATAATCGTCCTTCTTTAAATAAATATTTTTTTTTCTTTTTTCAGCATTCATTTACAATCGTTTCATGAAACTGTTTTATGTGGAGGTCAGAAAAATTGTCCATTTACGATTTTTTTTCCTACCTTCAGTATTTTATTTGGTATTATATTTAGTATTTTATTTGAAAAGTACTTAAAAGTCACTACACTGAATTTACAAAAATGAAGTAGGCACATATATTACGGTGGATTAAAAAACGAGGTTGGACGTCCACCACACAAAACATTCTAATGCCTGCAAAAAAGCTTGCGAAGAAAATTGTTCTAGTTTCACAAAATGTTTGCCGCCAGCAGGGGTCGAACGTGCGACCTTGGGCTTATTAGACCCACGCTCTAACCAACTGAGCTATGGCGGCTGCGTATGATCGAATGATTGCAGGCCTGGCATACTCGGTGCTGGCTTCTCTCCCGCCGGTTTATGGCCTCTATGCGTCATTCTTCCCGCCACTGTTCTACTTTTTACTCGGGAGCTCTTTTCATTCGTCTATCGGTAAGTTATTGTTCACTTGCCGATACGCAAACATTACATGCACATATGACAACACATGATGAAAAATAACGTAGTTTTACCTTCGATTATTTTGATGAGTTTACTGTAGAAATTGTGAGAACTTGTGAGAGCGAATTGCTCGTTTTCGGGGAATGTTTTATATGAGTTCATTCACTTTTACTAGGGAAAGGCAGGTCAAAATGGTACATAACTACATTTTTGCTCCGTTTGTAGTGTTATCCAGCTGTCCGGTCCCATGAGAGTCTCGCCAACTCTAGCCATTCCCCGCCTAGCCCATCCTAGACAGCTACGGGCCTGCACATTCCTGCATCTGTATTTTTCCTCCCTGTACATGTTCATCCTTTTCCTTGAAATCAACATCTCCGATACTCATTAGCCTTTGAAATTGTCTGTCAAATAACGGGTTGATAAATTATTATTATTATTATTATCCCGTTCGTATTTGGTCAAAACTGGGGAAGTCTGTTGTTATATAGATCAAACTACAGAAGATTTGACTGCAGGTGTATTTTCCTTGACATGTCTGATGGTGGGTCACACAAGAACCGACATTCTGCCCGACTACGCAAATGGAACTACTGCTACAGAGTACAGAGGTCGGTTAGATCAAACTACAATCTGAGATCAAACTACGAGACAAGAATGACATATCTGTTCCATGCGATAAGTCTACGGAGTACACTCTAAACTTCTTGGTGGGATGCACTATGGCTGAAAGTTGTAAATCTACAAAAAAAACTGTGAAAATGTTATTTTCAGGAATCGAGAACTTGACGCCAATAG
Organism: Litoditis marina; assembly: GCA_964036275.1. Taxonomy (NCBI): domain Eukaryota; kingdom Metazoa; phylum Nematoda; class Chromadorea; order Rhabditida; family Rhabditidae; genus Litoditis; species Litoditis marina. The sequence continues at coordinate 34,385,383 of OZ038434.1, read as the reverse complement.
ATGTTGTGGTTGCACTGGCATTTCTAACTGGAGCAATACAGGTAAGGCAGTGAAGATCTCAAAGGCAATTGAGCTGTTTAGTAAGAAAACTTGATGAAAACGTCTAATTGATTTGGCCAGGAGCTGTCTTTGTTGGGGAAATGAATACCACTTCGATCCGAGTTCTCAGTTAGCCATGGCCGTATTGCCACTGGACTTTTTGACTCTGCATACATTTTACATTTTTGTAAAATGTATACATTTTACCAATGTATACATTTTACAAAAAACACCGTTTTGCATTTTACGTTCAATCTTAGACCCAATCTCGTTTTCCAGTTAGCGATGGCCGTTCTCCGTCTGGATTTTCTGACCTCGTATCTGAATGACCCGGCAGTTTCCGGTTTGAATTTCGGAGCGGCCTGTCATGCGCTGGTATCTCAACTGCCCGGAATATTGGGAATTACCACAAGACACTCGGACAGAGTTTTTCTCAAATTGTTTTATGTGAGTGTGTTATATAATAATACAACGTTCACTTGCGTAGAGTTTTAACATAGAATAGAACAAAGAGAGATAACTTGAAAGATACGATTGAATTATCTATGACAAATACGAATCCCTAGGGGTTGAGTGTTTAGTTATACTTTCAAGTCGTCTTGAAAAATCGGTAAAATATAGGTTTAACAAATTGGACCCCTCTAAATGTTTCACGGTTTGTTCTGAAAAGTGCGAGAGACAGTCTTGTTCCACTCAGACTCGGATAGATATTTAGATAGAGACCGCAGACACAAACTACATATTGTAGCTATAATTTGTACACCATTAGAACCGCCAAAAACTAATACATGACAACATGTAAATTGTTTTCCATAACTAATTAGGGATAGAGTGTTCCTCAAACAGTTTATGTTAGTGTTATTCATGTATATTTTCTTCGAACTGTATGGGTTAGAGTTTTTCAAAAACCAAAGTTTGTCTAAAAATCTAATCTTTTTCAGACTTTCGGAGAAATCGTACAGAAGGTTCCTTCGCTGAATGTGGCAACTACCGTAATATCCTGTGTAACCATCGCCTTTTTGTTGATTTCGAAAACTTTCGTCGAACCGAGATTCAAAAAGCTGGGATTCCCGTTCCCGAGCGAGCTGGTGGTGGTGAGTCTTGGAGATTCTAGAAAAAATTATATTGATTGAGTGAACCTTGTAACTAAAATGATACAACCACACCAGTTCACGTTTCACGTGAAAAGAGCAACATACTGTGGCCGTAACCACCAATAATTTTTCCCCTGCCGGGAGCGTTTTTAGGCTCCCGGGAGAGCAAATTTGGTTTAAATTTTGGCTCCCGGGAGCCAAAAACGCTCCCAGGAGAGGAAAAAATTATTGGTGGATACGGCCACCGGTTGACAATCCAATTTTTATTCTGTTCTATATTTTTCACTAGTACACGACTAGACGTTTATGTGAATTCTGTCATTTCCCGGACTGTGCCCTGCAGAGAGTACAGGTTTCACACTCGAATACCTAACCGTGCATAAAACGTTTGGTTGAGGAACTGTCTTGTTATAGTTCCGGTCATTCCTACTGAGACTTGGCAGCGTGCCAATGAATATTCCAGGCTATTTTTCACCACTGTGGAGTTTTTCAAAAAACTGCAAATCTCTTTTAGCGGTCGTTGAGTTTCATAAAAAAAACAGGAAAATGTGAAATGTCTTTAGAATACTTATGCTCTTTGCTAAGAAATAGTCATCTGAAAATCTTGGCACGTTGCCAATGTGTCTCAGGGGGAATGAAACGAACTATAACTTAGTGATTCTTCAGATGATTGCTGGTACAATCATCTCGACGGTGGCAAATTTGCACGGCAGATGGAAGGTGGAAATAATCGATAACATACCGCTCGGGTATGTTACTGATTGACTGAAATAGGAGAATATAAAAGTTCGTAGTCTGAGCCCGTGGCGTTTTTCGTCAAAAGTTATAGTGTGGATCCGGTTCAAACTACACACTACAACAAATATATGGTCACTCACTATACCTAGTCTCTGTCTTTGTAGTTTAATACATCAGAAAGTAAGAGACACCGTACCCTTTACAGTATGCCAACCCATATACTTGCAGTTTCTAAACTCATGACGTATGCCGTGTATCTAGATCAAACTACAAACTTTTCCAGTATGCCAGCCCCGCGCGCACCCCGATTCGACTTGATGCCGTACGTGATTGACGACGCCGTGAGCATTGCTATCGTCGCGTACGCAGTTACCGTATCCATGGGAAAACTGTTCGCGAGGAAACATCGATACACCATTGACACGAATCAGGTAACAATAAAATATGTATTAGAGAATGTGAGTTTGAAGTTTCTAGTGAATGTATAGTCGCCATTTTTCCCATAAAGACAGCAGAGGGCTGATTGATTGAGCGATGCGGGGCGAGCGATCGTTGATTATATGCCAGCAGTTGAGAGAGTGTGTAGGTCAATGATACGCAGACTGGCTGGCCACTCACCAAACCCCGCCCCTTACAAAATCGATGGTACGGTGTCCACAACGGTTTGACAAATCCTATAACTGAAGAGGTGACGAGGAACTCAATAGGATGTTCCTCTATATTGGTAGGCTTACAGTACGGATTCGAAACGATGAGTTTTTATATCCAGAACGGATTGTGACGTTATTTTCCACACGTGTAACGTGACCGAAGGGTAGATCAAACTATTTATCGATTTTCAGGAACTGCTGGCATTGGGCACAGCCGGATGTCTGTCCTCATTTTTCTCTGTGTTTCCCACCTCAACCTCGCTGTCTCGCACACTGGTCAACGAGGAGAGCGGCGCCAAAACACAGGTGGGAGTTCAAAGTACAAAGTACAAAATACAAAACACGTTTTTGGAACAAAACAGGAAAGCGGGGCCGAAACACAGGTAGGAGATCAAAATACAAAGTACAAGCTTCACGGTCAAAGTACACTAGGGTTGTTAAAGCCAAACTCGAATTTCGAAACAACTCGAAATAACTCGAAATTTCGAGTTTCGAGTTCGACTCGAAACTCGAAAAACTCGAAATCTCCAAAACTCGAGTAACTCGAAACTCGAAAAACTCGAAATTTTTGAAACTCGAAAAGTTCGAGTTTTCGAGTTTCGAGTTTGGTTTCGCCAAGTCAGAAATATTGGACGAATGAGCGTTTCACAGCACTTTTTTTGCTATTTCAAACATAAAATGCTTCTTTTTTCACGATTCTCGCATAATCACGAGAAAAAAAAATCGAATTTCTCGAAAAATTATTATTTGTTCTGCTCGATAAAATCCTAAAACTTAACGACCAAACTCGAAACTCGAAAATCGAGTTTTTCGAGTTCAACTCGAAACTCGAAAAGTCGTTTTTTTTGAAACGCTGAAAACTCGAACTCGAAAAACTCGAAATTCCCAAAACTCGAATAACTCGAAACTCGAAAAACTCGTTTTTTCCCAAAACTCGAAAAACTCGAAACTCGAAAACTCGAAATTTCAAACTCGATTAACAACCCTAAAGTACACGTTTCGAAACAAAGTACTACTGCGTTTTGGGTTTTCGAGGTAGAAAACCGTGGGCGGGGCCAAAACACAGGTGGGAGACTATATTACAAAGGATATCTTTCATTCTCCTCCTCGAACTTTTCTCGAAATTTAACTACCGAAAAGCTCAAATAACTTGGTTATGCTTTCACCCTCCCCCCCAATATATGCCATTTGGTATTATTAATACTAATTTTTATCATTATTATTACTCCTCTTCAGTTATCCGGCCTAGTCTCTGCCATGATTATTCTCTCGGTTATCCTCTGCCTCGGACCCTTTCTCGAGGCCCTTCCCATGTGTATGTTGGCCGCAATTGTCACAGTCGCCCTCAGATCCCTGCTGAGAAAAGTCAGCGAAGTCCCGAGGTTGTGGAGGTTCTCCCGGTTAGATGTGGTTGGTTTTTCATTTTCCATTTTTTTGTACTTTGTTTGTTAAAGGAGACCGGAGAGCAACATGATTTCTCGTAAAGCTGCTGTATTCTACTTCTAATTAGACGCGTTGCGTGTCGCGCGGCATTGTCATGTCAATGTCACGTGGACTGTTCGAACTAATATACAGTTAAAATCAGCCCAAAAAAGAACGTCTGCTCAAGTTGTGTTCCGGTCTCCTTTAACGTGGTTTGCGTATAGTTAATTGACCGGTTTTCGCTGTAGTTTGATCCGTAATGTTACGGGATTCAAAAATCAACGAGGCATAGTTTGTTCCACCCACTTATAACCTTCTACAGTAATCTGCTGAAAAACTTCGAGGTCAATGTTTGGTATATTGGCGTTTTTCGACTTTCTTGAAATTCTGATAGTGTCTTCTGCACGTTCACCACTACAAACCCAAAAAATTTAGAACCAAAATGATGAATTGTTGTGACAAAAAGAGCCTATTGATTATTTGCCGGGTTATTGTAGAAGAACATCGATTGGTGAAACAGACTATACCGAGATTGTGAAATATTTTGAGACTGAATGTGGTATGGTTTTGATGAAACTCGTTCTCACAGTTGTGATTTGATTTCCGTACAAGCCAAAGTTGATGATTTTCGAAGAGAAAATAGTGGGATAAGCGTACAAATACCTTTCGTCAAATCTGTTTTCTTTCCTTCCCCCTCTTTCTTCCTTCTCCTTCATTTTCTCTTTCTCTTCCTGAGTTTACTACTTCCAGGTGGTCTGGATCTCCACCGCCACCATAACCATCTGCTTCAACATCGTTTTCGGACTGATCGGCGGCATGTTGGTGGCACTGTTCTTAGTGGTGGTACGCTCACAATGGTAGGCTATTATTTGAAAAACGACCAGTTAAATGAGGAAACGGAGAGGGCCCAAAAATAAGCTTCAACTTATCAACCATTCAAGTACTGTGCATAAAGGGCAGAGGGATGAAGTTAGGCCGCCAGATAGATACCGCGCCGGGATCGAACCCGGGTCATGTCGAACGAGAGCCGAACGCTTACCACTTGACTACTCGAGTTGTATATGACCACCTAAAACCATGACATCATTCCAGGCCCGATCTAGAAATGATGGGCGAGGTTGCCCCGTCGGACTACCGTGTGCTCGACCGCTACGCGTCCGCGACGCCGACGAAAGCAACGGTGCTCCGCTTCGACGCGCCTCTCATTTTCACTAATGTGGAGACGTTCAAAAGAAGAGTTCGATACGCATTGAAGACGGGAGAAGGTAAGTCTAACATGAAAATTTAGTTGACCTTTTTGAAAGTAGGAAACTGAAAATTACTTTATAATAAACAATCTTGTTCAGTCACATTTGAGTTGATGCGTATTGGAGACGGGAGAAGGTGAGTGAAAAAATAAATGTTTTGTGGAAACTTTCAAAAAGTCAAAAACTGAAAAAAAAAACAGATGTTGCTTGTTGATGTTTTGATACCTTGAAAAATGTGGACGTGAAGTCGAACTTGAAGGACATTTGTGTGGTGAAGACCTGCCATGCACGCCCACAATGTAAAACTTTAGAGCCGAAAAACCTGGCACCGTAGCAAAGACTCCTAAAAAGGTCAGCTTGGAGCTGAACTATCTGAAAACCACTTGACCAAAGTTTAGATCACCGACACTATGCTTAAACATAGAAAGTTGGCAACTATGTGGCCAGAATGAGATCTGGCATCGTAGCAAAGTCTCACCGAAAAGTCACCTTTGAGCTAAACTATCTGGTCACCAACTCACCCGAAGGTGGGTCAACTACACTATGCCTACACATGTGAAGTTTGCAACTGTCTGGCCAGAGTGTGATCATGTTTCCAATTATGTTCAGCTCACCACTTACATGACTTTGCTACGGTGCCAGGTCCTCAATCGGATTGAGCTCACAACTTGCATGACTTTGCTACGGTGCCTGGCACCGTAGCAAAGTCTCATGAAAAGTTCACCTTTGAGCTCATCTATCTGCTCACCACCTGACCCAGCGTTGGGTCACCTAAATTATGCTTAAACACGGAACGCTGGCAACTATGTGGTCAGAGGGTTGAGCTCACCACTTGCATGACTTTGCTACGGTGCCTGAGTTTGATCTGACGAAGTTTTGGCTAGTGGAGCAATTTCAACACATGGATAATTAGATATTTTGTCGAAAGTGTGGTAGATGTGTAAAGGGGGAACTGGCGGCGTAGCAATCCCCACAAAAGTACATGACATCACCTCATGAGCTATTAACATGAGCTTCTCATGAGATTCTATTGCTATGCTATAACGTTGTGAGTTCTCGAGTAGCTCATGAGGTAGCTCATGAGAAACTCATATGAACTTCTCATGAGGTTGGACGGTTGGCTACGCCGCCTGGTGACCGACTAAGAAATCCAGATGAAATGAGCGAAGAAAACACAGAAAATCTGCGACGCTCCTATCAAGATGGTAGATCGATGTCAGGCAACAATTATAGGATTTGGTCTTTCTAAAGCAAGTCTGAAGTCTTTCTAAGGTGTTTTTAGTTTGATTGCGTTGCTTTTCGGTCGGTGTTTGTAAATTATGATGTGTCTGTGTATCGAGCAAGATAAAACGACTACGCAAAAAACAACGACTACACAAATTTGAGCAACCAAAAATTCAACTCGAACCTTTCAGCAAACGTGGAGAAACCGTTCATCACGAGAGTGGTTATTCTGGACTGCAGCACGTGGACGTACACCGACTCCATGGGAGTGGAGGCGGTGCGAGACGTAAGTTTAAAAAGGGGCGTGGCCTAGTTTTTTGGGAGTATAAAGGAGATTTAACGTGGTATAGTTTTCAAAATGTAGTAGAAGATCCACATATTTCTGATCTATTTCCAAATGATCAGGAGAAACTAATAAGAAATGTGCATTCAGAACGACAGTTTCGAAAATGAGTAACCGTCCTTGACAAGAAGCATAAAAAATGATATACGCACTCCATAATGATTGACAATTACGACTAGACTATTGTGTTCTTGTTGAAAATCTAACTGGGCATGTCCTACCACAGTTTTCATCCAAACCAAACACATCATTTGTTTAGATTCACGAGGAATTCCTGAACCAGAACACCCTTCTCATGTTCGCCGACCTGCGCAGTTTCCTTCGAATACAGTACGCCGAAGCGGGGCTATTCGCCATCATGAACGAGGATCAGGTACATATAGGATTGGTCAAACCGTTGTGGACACCGTAACACTTATTTTGTAAGGGGCGGGGGTTTGGCGAGGGGCCAGCCATTCTGCGTATCATTGATCTACACACTCTCTCAACTGCTGGCAAATAACCAACCACCGCTCGCCCGCATCTCAGACAATTCCCAGCCAATTGGCCAGCCACTTTTTTATTGGCTGAGCGAGAGAGTGTGCAGGTCAGAGAGACTCAGATGTCTGCGACCTCATTGACCTGTACACTCTCTCGCTTTTGTAGCTGGCCAATCGAAGAAAATTGGCGCCAATCGTTCTGAGATCGCTCACTCAATCGCACCCTCTGCTGTCTTTATGGGGAAAATGGCGACTATACAATGATCAATTTTCAGTTTTATATTGAACTGATAACAAGCCATAATTCACGAACTTTAACCGACAGTCAATGAAATCAAACTACAAACACAGCAGAATAGGGCAAAATATATGTAGTCGTCGCCAACGGAAAGAGCGGGAGGATACTGTATATCTCACTTTCCGCTGTGTACACACACATATCTTCGATTCCAAAGCTTGCATGATATGTGCTCTAATAGCGCAGTGGTTAGCGCCCTGTTACGAATGTTTTGCTCGCAGGTTCGATTCCGGCAAGAGACAGAATTTGATAAATTTGGCACTCACTATAGTGTTGGCCGACGTTGGGAAGAACGAACCATATAACGAACCATAGCAAACCAACGTAATTCTGCGTATTGATTCGACCGTTTGCTGTCTTCGTTTGTTATATGAATACTACAACTGTTCTATTTTTAGTTCTACCTCCCCCCGTCAAAACTATTATCAAAATATTCGTTTTTATGTGTTTCATACAAAACACGTGTTAGCTCACGTGTAATAACGATGTAATGAGAATGAAACAAATAATAATAATAATAATAATAATAATAATAATAATAATAATAATAATAATAATAATAATAATAATAATAATAATAATAATAATAATAATAATAATAAAAATAATAATAATAATAACAATAATAATAATAATAATAATAATAATAATAATAATTATAATTATAATAATAATAATAATAATAATAATAATAATAATAATAATAATAATAATAATAATAATAATAATAATAATAATAATAATAATAATAATAATAATAATAATAATAATAATAATAATAATAATAATAATAATAATAATAATAATAATAATAATAATAATAATAACAGTAATAGTATATTTCAGTTCTACCCCTCCGTCAAGGAGGCCCTTCTAGCCGCCACCGTGCTCTACCACAAAGAATCCGAGCAGTTCCGAGAAAATCCGGAGGATCTGGCGGAAATTGTCACGGAAAAGTAGGGGTCTCTCTTTCTCTGTCTCTTTCTCTCTTTCTCTCTTTCTCTCTTTCTCTCTTTCTCTCTTTCTCTCTCTGTCTCTTTCTCTCTTTCTCTCTTTCTCTCTTTCTCTCTTTCTCTCTTTCTCTCTTTCTCTCTCTGTCTCTTTCTCTCTTTCTCTCTTTCTCTCTCTCCCACCCACTCCCTCATCTTTTTATTTCATTCTGTTTCTGACTCTTAGTCGTGATTTTCACTACGTCGACTCGTAGAGTACACCTCTATTTTTCAATTACCAGTTTTAATTGAAAACATGATCATTGAAAAAATGTTTTCACCTCTCAGTTCTTCAGAGAAGTATTGCTATTTTTTCATAGTCTTCTTTGAGTGTAGTTCTTGTCACTTCTACGACAACTCCTACAGTGTGAATCTGAAACTTTGCTTTTTCCAATTTCTATCTGTTAAAGTTCCAAAGTTTCCATCAGAGATAGAACATCTGAGAGCAAATTTTTCTCTTAAGAACACTCATTCAAAAATTCTGCTGCTCACTGTAGGAGTCCACATAGAAATGGAATGAACTATATTAGTGCATATTGACTGGTACACCTTCTTTAACCTTCTGCATTGGTATTACATTTGTACATACTTGTAGATAACTGATGCCTTTACAAATCGGTTGTTTTTCCACTGTTGTTTATAATTTCCCGATGTTAGTTGGTTTCATTTTGTACGTTTTCAAACTCAGCTTCTGTGATTTTCGTTTTTCCTCAATCTTGTTAATTTTTATCTCCGTTAATATCATATCAGATTCATTTTCTTTCTAGTTCACTTAGAATCTACGGGTAGTTCTTTGTTCGTATTCGGTGTGATTTTGTGATTCTTTTTGATAAAGCCTTCACTTTTCATTCATTAGTTCCTAGCTCGATTTGTTTCCAGATGTGATTTCTGTGCTACTTTACGATTCCCAGCAATATAGTTCGTGAACTTTTTCAATAGAAACCTTAAGTAAAATCCTGAAATAACCACCTAAATTAAAAATTCCCTGAAACTTTTTTTACGCGTCTGCAACTGAAAATTCCGGGCGAATTCACTGAAGAACCGGGTCCTTCCCGAACTGAACCGCGAACCGGTCACTCGAGAACCGGACCAAACAGAGTGAACCGACCGAACCGACATTCTAAACCGACTGGTTCCCCAGTGAAAGGTTTGAACCGGACCGAAATTCATCATGATTTCAACACATAAATCGTATACAAGGTAAAATTAGTGGATTCACACTCATTTTACCTCGTATACTATCTGGTTCGGTCGGTTCGGTTCTGTTCTCCAGTGACCGGTTCGCGGTTCGGTTCGGAAAGGACCCGGTTCTCCAGTGACCGGTTCGCGGTTCGGTTCGGAAAGGACCCGGTTCTCCAGTGACCGGTTCGCGGTTCGGTTCGGGAAGGACCTGGTTCTCCAGTGACCGGTCCGCGGTTCGGTTCGGAAAGGACCCGGTTCTCCAGTGACCGGTTCGCGGTTCGGTTCGGGAAGGACCCGGTTCTCCAGTGACCGGTTCGCGGTTCGGTTCGGAAAGGACCCGGTTCTCCAGTGACCGGTTCGCGGTTCGGTTCGGGAAGAACCCGGTTCTCCAGTGACCGGTTCGCGGTTCGGTTCGGGAAGGACCCGGTTCTCCAGTGAACTGGCCAAAACTCCGAGAAGTTACTCTTTTTCAAAATGAAACATCACTAACATCGAAAGAGATAGAACTATTTATTGCTCATAATGTATGGCAAACATTCGAAAACAAATTTGATACAAAAATTAAAACAACATGACAACATATATTATGAATAAATAAATATAAATGCATAAACTCATGAAATATGGCTATTCAATATATTCAACTCTGAAACTGTAAGCATAGCACACACGTAAGGAAAATGTCTATGGAGATAAAACTAAAAAAGTGGAGAATAGTTTGCAACTTATTCAAATTCAATCATATTTTTGCTAACCATTTAAATAAAAAAATGAATGTTAACTTTGGAAAAATGTAGAAAAAACACGTGTTATCGTAACTAGTTGAACTTTTCTTTTTGCAAACTTTTCTCCAGTCTCTCTCAAGGATAGCATCTATTATGGAACTATAGAAACCTATACACAGAAACAAACATACGAGATATTTCAGTAAACTGCGATGGATCTAAACTAAACAGGTTGCATGCATCTAATGTAACAGTTTAAGGGCAATGGGGAAAACTTATAAAAAATGGAGTTGTGGTCCAAACATGAAAGATTTTGGTTCCAAAAAAAGAATCGGAAAACTTGAAGTGAATAAACAAATTATGACTTCATTGTACAAAGTCCTTGTGCCAATCTCTACTGTTTGTGTGTGTTTTCTCAAGGAGGATTCTACCGATTTGCTAGCCGCCCAAATGTGACTATAGTGAGTGTCATAAATTCCTGTCTCTCGCCGGAATCGAACCTGCGAGCAAAAGTTTCGTAGCAGGGCGCTAACCACTGTGCTATTAGAGCACGTAACCAGCAAACGTTGGAATCGAAGACATGTGTGCGTACACAACGGAAAGTGAGACACACAGCACCCTCCCGCCTTTCAGTTGGCGACAACTACAGTGAAGTGGTTAGTACCGTATCAGTTTTCTACGTTTTTTTCGCGCACGGGTTCGATTCCTTTACGTACCAAACTCTGTGTTTTTTTAGAATGGGTGTAACTATCGCCTGAAGAACGATGAAAGAGATTTGGGTAGTGTGGGTAGATGGGGCAGATTGGGCAGGGCCCCAACGAAGGATCGACTGGGGCTGGTGGGTGTCGTGGAGGGAGTGGGGGCAGATGCCTTGCACCCAACTCGGGCCACTCTGAAAAAAAATTTCACTGACAATTTGAATATATTCCATATTTATCATCTTATTTTATCATATACTTCGCTAACCTACCAAATTATTCTAATCAGTACTGATTCCGAAACTTTGCTCAAAATCTTTGGTTACTTCATTTCGTAGGAGAAATGGGGCCGGTTAACTTTCCACCTAACAGCTTTGATTACTTGGATGTTTTATTAAATATTTTCCTCATAGATGAAGTATTATCAATTAATAATCAATTAACCCACCCTTCCCGTGACCCTCCCGGGTAGATTGGCGCAGTCGGGTAATATTAGAAAAGTTAATGAAGTTTCTTTTTTCAAATTTATTCTCGTGTGGATCCGATGTTCCATGATCATGATGATTTGTAGAACACGAACTCGGACTCAAATGAATCAATAGTTCGATACTCACCCTTCCCGAGAGCAGCCCGGGTAGGTTGGTGCAGTCGGGTTCGAATGCACGGTAGCTGGTGGGATTTCACCGTCTTGCATTTGTAGTAAGTGAACGAAGTTCAAGGCGCTGGCCTGAAACCAAAAAGTGTTGAAATTGGAATTGTAACGAAATAGTTCCACTGTTCTAAAATGAAATTTATTGTTGTTAAGATATTCACGTTCAGTGAAATCAATGACATTAACTAGATGAACTCCAGTTCACATATCGCAGAAATATAGTTTTTCAAATGCCAAATTTTGAATTTTTTGGCCAACAACATTACTTACATTATTGCAAAATCACGATCAATAACTCTCTTTCGAAAGTTGAAGTTTTAGTTCATTGTTTTTTTTGCTTTGTACATCCAATGTGATTTAAGTATTCTGAATGAAAGTGTTGTTCATATAAATGGTTTGAACCCTTTTCGAGAGTCTTTATGTTTTGAAAGTACCTCCGCCTCATGCTCCGTGAAATCTTCAATATCCACTAGTAACGAATCGTGTTCCATGTGTAAACTGTCGCGATCCATCAACAACTGAACCAACTCGATGTTTTTCTCTGTAATATATGTACTTGAATGGCCGAGTGGTAAAGCATTATGTCTCATGCGAAGGAGTTCAGTTCGATTCCTCTGAGCGACAGTTGTTTTCGAAATTTGTGCTCTATGTTTGATCGAAACTCTGTATGATAGGAGCAATACACTTAAAACAGCGTTATTTTCGATGCAAAGTATTACGATAGTTTTATCAGTTTAGGAGAAGCTCAAATATTACCAAAATGATTTTTACACGTTGTCAAAAGCAAACTAGTAGCAAACCAGGACATTATTATCAGATAATTCAGAAGAAAGATCCATTGGAGGCTTTCTCAGTTTTCCATTTTTTTCCTTCTCCAATGCAATTTGCAATTTCCTTCCTTTCACTACGCATAACCATTAATAATGCATTCTTCATTTTTATGGCTCAAATACGCTAATGCATATTTCATTAGCAGAACCCTCATTGAAAAAGGGTGGCAGGGATGAATGAGAGAAAAAAGAAAATATCTCGGAGGTCTAATTAGATAATATAATTGGAATTAAGCAATGAGGTTGAAATAAGGTCAAAGTCGCGAGTTATAACTCATATCATTACGAGCTCTTCCATTTTTCTCAAACGCTACCGACACATGTTTTTGTAGTTACCAATATGTTAAAGTAGACCGGAGACAAAGCTAACTGTCGATGGAATTTTCCATGATGTGCAGCATACTGACGCTGCATTGGTTTACTACTGGTAAAATGCTCGTTCACAAAAACTTGTAGAATACACGTTCTACATTGCTAATACTCCTAAGGCAATGTTTGTACAAATTGAAAGTTCACTAACTGTGGCATTTCGCATGATGTGCAGCATTTTTGCGTTTTGATCAATTTACAACTAGTAAATATCACGTTCACGAGAAACGTGTAGATTACACGTTTCACATTGTTAATACTCCAAGGGCAATGTTTGTACGAATTGAAAATCAACTGACTGTCGATGGCATTTTCCATGATGTGCAGCATTCTGGATATCTCTGCCGTTCCCAACCTGCTCAAGTGATGTCGCGACTGCCTCGGAACGTCACTCGCACGCGATTTTGTCCTGAAAAACGTGAAATTTGTTCAATCTGAAAATACACTGTTCACTTTCACATGATTGGTAGACTAAAAACGTGCAATGATAAGTTCACGGGTCTTTTCTGACACTTTCAACGCGATTCGGTAAACTGAAAACGTAACATTTGTATAGTACACATGTTCAGTCGACACTTGTGATGTATTCAGTTAATCTATACTATCAAACAACAAAAACTACATATTACTCGACGTCCCTTGTACCGCGGATGCTTAAACCAAGTTTTGAGGATAACAAAATTATATTTTCAAATTGTTTTTTTTTGCGCAATTCTGCATCAACCTTAAAGAGTATTCAAGTTCTAACATCAATAAACTATAAGAAATAATTACAATCAAAAATGCGCGCTTTTCAGCTTGAAACAGTCACTTTCTGGCGTTTGCCGCATATTTGGCGCAACCCGTACTAGATACGGCGCAACGCCGGGTGCGGCTATCAGTCGCTGTTTTGATTACGACTTTTGCATCTGAGATGCGCTGATGATGATTGTGCGACCGGGCGGACATAACAATTATGTTGATACGGTCTATTCTGAAGGCGTCGTTAAAATTTTGAATAAAGGTTGTTGAACTTTTATCTTTTATCCATTCTTTATTCAGATTTTCAAAACAAACTTTACTAGTTATGTTGATATATGGTCTATTCTGGAGGCGTCATTCAAGTTTTGGATTAAAGGTTCAAAGATTTGGTCGTGCATGAAAAACTACAGGTGTTTTTGTTGTTAAATGGTATTTATAATAGTTGGTCTACAACAATATAGTGTACACCCATAAAAGCTCACTTTTAGGAACGCGTCATACAACTCATTACCTACTTGAAATAAAAGTATACCATCATCGTTCGTTTCAAGATTTCAGGCTTTATGCAAACTACATTGTAGATTATGAAAGTTTTGACAAGTCGTAATTAGCTTCATTTCCATAATTCGACGCGACATGTTGGGAACTGTCACCTTATTTTGTAAGCTCAAGTAGCCATGTAAGTTACACGAGCAATTTTTCAATAAGTAATATCTGTCTCAGTTTTCAATAGTCCTTCTGTGTTTCATTTGTTTTCAATGGTACCATTCAGTTTTCCAAGAATGGGCAAAGAAACTGTCAAACCAAGAGTAGCAGAAGTGATTAGTTTTCCAATCAACATTCGTACATGTAACTTACATGGCTACTTCAGCTTATAAAACACTGTCACAGGGAGAGAATAGGATAGAACATATTTATTCGTGTTTAACACGTGACTTCCACATAGTATGTGGCACTCCAAATGAGTAAATGGAGAGAAAAGTTGAGAAGAAAAGGGGTATGGTTACCCTGTTACGCGCACATAATATTACATGCAATTTAACAGTGCTGGACGGTGATTGAACCAAATAGTTTGAGGAACATTGGTTATCTTGAAAGCGACGTTGTAATGGAGATATGTTTGGTATGTTTTGTAGAGAGACCAACCTTCTAAAGTCTTCGATGGTGCGTTGAGCTTCCTGTTTCGACGCCACCAGTACCCGTTTAGTTTCGGCGTGCAGAAGAGTCTGACGCTCATCTGAAAACATGTATTGAGGGAAAATAGGCGGTTTAAAGTTTTGACGTGGAGGTGAAAGAAGATGTTTCAAGATAACAGAGACTTCGCAACTGAACAAAAACTTGGAGTTCGTGAAATGCATACTTTCTGCTTTTGCCACTTGTTTACTTTTACATTGGACCTTTTCGAAAAAGTCTTCAGGATGATTGAAACATGGAGCTGAAATAGAAATGGTGAAAAAGACTTTTTTGAAAAAAAAACCCTTCGACCTAGTGGTGAAAAGTTGGTCAGAATGCTCCTAAACTGTCGTTTTCTAGGAGTTCGAAGACGAAAAGGTACGAAAAGGAAAGTTTATTTCCTATTTCAGCTTCATGTTTCACTTATCCTATATATTCACTTTTTCGTCGGACCCTTAAATTTCGAGTTTCCCCAATTTTTCGGTGTTCCTTTGGGACCTGCTATCTATAAATCAGCGTTCTAAGAAGGGGCGCCCGGAAAAATGACCCGACTTAGCCCGAGAGGAATTAAAGGACTAACTGGAGTTACATGGTCTTAGAGAGGTTTGCAACAAGGAAGCAACAGATGAAATGAGTGGTCTGGAGTACTGTGGCAGAAGATTGAGAGAATACCGAGAAATTTACAGAAAAAGGTTTCGAATACTAAGAAATAGACGTTGGCTTGAGTTTCGCCGAAAATATGTTTTTTGAGAGCTAGTATCAAAGAGAATTTCAACGCTAAAGCCAGAAGTCAATTTTCCCACAGCTCATTGAGGTCTCAGAGCTAAAACAGAGGACTTCCCGAGTTACTGGTGCAATCATTGTGACGGAAGTTGACAAAAGTTTGGCTTCTCCGAAAGGTCAAAGGTCGGAAGAACAAAAACCAACATCCGTCCAGTTTCCGGTTTTCCTTCGCCTTTCCTCGTATCCGGATGATCTCCGGGCTAACTTTGGAAGGACCCGGTCGGCTTGATCCTGAAATATCAGTTATACTAATACAACCATATTACGCATATAAAATCACAAAAAACAACTGAAGTCTGCCGGACACCACTTCCTAGCAGACATTTGAGGTACACTGATACTTTAATTATAGTTGTTTGCGTTTGAATTAAAGGTTACAGGGAGGTTTTGGAACGAGGTTTGGAGTTTGTTATGTTTAGTTAGACAGTGGTGGAATAACCTACAGCGTGGTTGTGTAACGAGCGATCTCATTAAATTTTCAATGTTGGCCACGTTCAAACGCTAAATTTAAATCAAAACGTTGAATGAATCGATAAGCACCTTTCAGATTAGGAGCTGACTTGGATTTGCTCATGACGAACTCATCGTCACTGTCCGTCTCGCTCTCCTCCGTACCATCGGACATCTCGTTCATATAACAGACCTGAAACATTCGAATGATTTGATAAACTTTGAAACAGCGTGCTTGTGCTTGTTCATTCATAAACATTCCAGGCTTTCTAGACCAGCCTGCGTCTCCTCAAACATACGCTTATTGTCTGCCCACACGTACCGTTGTAGTAGGGATCTAACAAAATAGAGTGCGGAGTAAGAGACGCAAAACGGGATGGTGTTTTGCTACCTGTAAATTCATTGCAGTCTGTAGCCGCATGGCCAGATTCGATCGATACGGTCGAGTGTTGACGGAGGGCGAGGGACCCGACGTCGAGTCCACCTGGAGGGCCAGGCGACGTCGCACCTGAAATAAATCAAATAACTGGGTTACGGTATATTTTCACCTAAAATATGAATAGGTTATTAGGTTACGGTAGTTTAAAGATAGTCTGGGACCTCAAATGAAGAGAGTGAGAGGAAGAACGAGAAAAGAGAGAGAGAGAGAGGAAAAGTGAGAAAACAGTTATCAAGAAGAAGATGCTTATTGGTTACCGAAACTGGATCGATGAATAACTTGTCCAGCTGTTGGAACTTGAATCATGGTTTGAGTTTGAAACTTTTCAAAATAAAATTTTTACGAGAGAGAGAGAGAGAGAGAGAGAGAGAGAGAGAGAGAGAGAGAGAGAGAGAGAGAGAGAGAATCAGGGGTATGAATGACTGGCATCCAGCCAGGAGAGGAGACTAATGGGCGCGCTGGCGTGTGACAAATTTTGCCAATTCACGCCAAAAGGTGGCAATTTGGGGAGAAGCCTTGAAGATGTGTATACAGACGATTTGAGCGTAAAAAAGAGAGACAGGTAGAGAAAGGGAGAGGAGAGAGAAAGATAGAGAGAGAAAAAGAGAAAGGGAGGGGAAGAGAGATGGAGAAAAAGAGAGAAATGGAAAGGGAGAGAAGGAAAAAGGAGATACGCAACTTTCCGATGAGCTCACTGAATTTGAAACAGAACTAGGAATAACATTGGTCATGTCCAACGCGAGGAAACGATCGATATTCATGAACATGTATAGTGCTCACATCTCAGAACGATTAGCGCCAATTTTCAGCAATTGGCCAGCTACAAAAACGAGAGAGCATGCAGGTCAAGGACGCGCAGACAGGTTAAGACAGTCTGCGTCTCTCTGACCTGCACACTCTCTCGTTCAGCCAATAATAAAGTGGCTGGCCAATTGGCTGGGAATTGTCTGAGATTCCCCAACTGGACTCGTTGGCAGCGTGCCAAAAACTTTGGAACACTGTTTTCCAGAGAAAACATATATTTTACAGAAAGTTTTCTTGAATACGAATTATAACGAAGGGAAACAACCCTTCACACAAATTTCTATTGTTTTGAAATATTTCAACATGTTCAAAAACTGCCTTGGTTTAAACAGTTGATTTCTCGCATCATCTATTGAAGCGCATATGGAATGTTCTCAAATAAAACAGCTACAAACAGCTACATGCATCATACTACAAATATCCAATCACTCTTTTCTAATCGTAAATCAATAACTGATAAAGTTAGCGTATTCATACTGTAGGAGTCGCAGTAGGATTGAAAAAGAGTATATTAACTATGCAAACATTCTGAATTTTCTAGGTTGCCGCACATCTCCTTTTATGCGACTATTACTAATTGGCAAAATGTCAAATGGGAAAACCGTCGATATTATGCATGGGCTGCAAAAATAACTGAGAGGCGAAGAGAAATGAAAGAGAGAAAGAAGAGAGAAAGAGAGAGAGAGAAAGAGAAAAGTAGAGAAAAAGGGGGAAAGCGAGAAAGAGAGAGAGAATGAGATGTGCGGAAGGAAAAGACTGAGAGATAACGTAAAATAGAGAAACACATCAAGAGTGAAAGAGAGAGAGAAAGAGAGAGAGAAAGAGAGAGGCACCTTGTTTAGACATACCTAGTGCAGAACTTATTTAACAAATAGGTGAGTCACACCTTGAGGTCGCGTTCTTCCTGTTACGTCGACGTTTGACTCTGGCGTTAATAGTGAAGCAAATATACGTATTGATTCACGCCGGCGTGAACGCCAATAAAATCGATACGCATCTTTTCTTCACATCAACGTCGGCGACGTGAAAAGTATGAAAGCGGCCTGAAGCGTGATTCAATTTGAGGACGATTTCTTTTTCTCCATGTTGTTCACGGAGTATTTCACAATCGGAGTGTATGAAGTTGATCAAATTTTCGTTGTAGTTTGATACACGTCAAAGTTCCCGGTAATTCATCGAGAAACGACGGGACCAAACTACATACACATCGTGATGGAGCTACGTGAATCATATATACTAGACGTCAATTGAATAGTCACGTAAATTTAGCATTCCAATGGAGAATCGTGCACTTTGTTATTGTACGTTTCTGAGTTCGGATGTGTTTAACATGTTTCGCGTGACTGTGAAATTGACTGACAGTATACTTCGGAGAGAGTGAACCGTACAAAAATGTTTCTCCACGTATCACGGGGACGTGACTGATAATTGACGTGTGACTGTTCCACGAATCTCTCATCTAAAATCCCAACTAAAATTTCTGAAGCTCAAAGTTTCATTATATTAGCATTATACTGTTAGTCCATTGCACAGTCACGTGAAACATGTTAAACACAGCAGAACTAAGGGATGTGCAACGACAAATTGCACGATTCCTCATTATGATAACTTTTCGTGACTATTCAATTTACTTCCAGTATAGCATTTCGTTTCAACACAAGAAAATGAAGACCAGGCCAAATATTGTTGACAACGGGCGCAAATTAACTGACGCCACACGCTCTCGACGCATTATTGGAAACCTGGTGCGGTAGCTATTTCTCTTTCATTCTCATGAGATCACCTCACGAGTAAATCTCATCAGTTTTTGGCGGCCTAACTATCCTCACCACCTCACCACTTAGTTCATTATGATTTTCCTCATGAGAACCTTATGCATATTTTACGAACTACCTGCGAAGTTTTAATGTTGTGGAGAGGCAATGAATTGAATGAATAGAATCTCATGAGAAGTTAATTTGTAGACTGATTTTCGGTCGAAATTTGTGGCGTAGATCGAGATCAAACCAAAACTATATTAGACTAAATTTCATTAAATAGATTATGGTCACTCATTGGATTGGTAAAGTCGAACTTGAAACTCGAAAACTCGAATTTGCTCAAAAGTCGAAAACTCAAAAACTCGAAAACTCAAGAACTCGAAAACTTGAAATCGAAAACTCGAAATTTTAAACTCGATTAACAACCCTATCTCTCGTCCTATACTAGTCCCGGAATTTCCCCCAACTAGTATTCGCTCAAGCTAGTGAACGCCACCCAAATTTAATAACATCCCCCCTGATTAGATTTGCGTTTGGCAACGTCGTTGTTTATAGCTGGCGCCCTTCCAAATCAGGACACAGACATAAATTATTCCACACCGATAAGTGGCTGTTCCTTCTTAGTGCATTTTCAGGACATCGTCGACTACATAAATGTTACACGTGAAAAGTGTACGTTTATTCAGCAAGTCACGTTACATCTGATGTTTTTTATGCGCTCCCCGTGTACCTGATTAGGATTAGCGTTTCTTTTCACAGTAAACTATACAATCGAATCGAATATAATTCATGTTTTTTACTGTTCTGAGAAATGTTTTTTTCTCAAGTTAAAGTGTTTTATTACGACTTCAATCAACTCGCCTGCGCAAACTCCTCTGATTATTATTGGTTCCATTTCTCTCATTTGTTTTCGGTTTCGTATAATTTCGATAAAACACTACTTTTCTTGCAATAGTTGATTGTAAGTTGATTCATTCCTAACCTGTCAGTGGTTGCGGGAAAACTAAAAAAAAATCAAAATAAACATTTTTCTCAGGTTATTTGCCCGGAAAATAGTTTATAGTTTATATGCCTGAAACAAACTGACATGAGTTTTTCTGCATTCTTTTCTGCCCTTTTTCATCTGTTCCCAATCCTAAGAAAAACCCTCTCTCAACCCCACAAGTGGTTGAGGGAAAACGGGTGCGGTTAATTTTTTTTCAATTTGGGTTCAATTTCTTCTGATTTCTAATCGTTTATGGTTTAGAACGTACTTTTTCGGAACAAAAAACTAGCAAAGTCATTCTTAACCCCAATGAACCCTCAATTTTCCTCGAGTGTTTGAGGGAAAACGGGTGGCGCAGCGGTCCCTGGGGGATTCGTTGATTGAACAGCGCTGGTTCGATACCTGCCATCGGCGGCATTTTATTCCTTCCGTTTTTCTTCATTTACGGTGATTGAATTGCGAGAAATTTTGCAAAATAATGAACAAAAAGAGTATAATAAAAAAGTTTGGGTCATTTGAATCAATTTAAAAGTATAGATTTAGGAAACGCTCTTACCAAAGAGCGGCATTTATTCCTTCCGCCTTCCTTGGTTTATGGCGATTCAATTGTGGGAAACAGAAGTTATGCAAAATGATGAATAAAAAGTGTAGAAAGTTATAAATACAAAGGTTGGGGCAGTTTCAAGGTATAGGAAGCGCTGTCTCCAAAGCAGGCCTATACGGTATGGTCTGTTTCACTCCCATTGATACCCATTGGCATCGTGCCAAGATTTTAAGATGGTTGTTTCTCAGACTAGATACGAGTTTTCTAACGACTTATGTTGTTGACTCGCACTTATAAAACTGAACATCCTCTAACAGCAATTGGCAGTTTATTGGAATACTCCGAAGTGGTTGAAAATCGCTCGGAATGTTTATTGGCTCGTGGCCAAGTCTCAATGGGAATGACCGGGACTATATAGTCTGTTCCACGCACTTATAACCCTCTACAGTAATCTGCGCGAACTTCTAGATCAACGTTTCGTAGTTTGATGTTTTTAGAATGATTTCAAACTGTGCTATTCTGTTTTCTACCTTCACTTCTAGAAACTCTGAAAGTTTGAAAGCAAAATAATAATTTATTCATTAGAAAAAGCCTCCTGAATATTTTATAGATCACTGTAGAAGGACATTGATTGGTGAAACGAACTATATATATGTTGCTCTATCCCGTTGTGTTTGTAGTTTGGTCTCTTTACTATTCGGTCAAAATAGCGGTGTGTTTCGAGATCAAACTACAAGAAAAGTTAGGTTATTCCCTATATCTACCCATCGGTGGCATTTATTTCTTCCGCCTCCACTTGTTTATGATGATTGAATTGCGGGAAACGCAAACTATGCTTATTTATTGCGTCTTGATGGGATAGTTATGCAAAATAGTGGGGAAAGTGAGTGGGAGAATGCATAATCGACAAAAAGATAAAGGTTATATGTGAAAAACTAGATCAAAAATGGACTCTTATGGAAAAAGTTCCTAGCGGGCCTAAGGTCATTTAGACTAATTTCAAAATATGCTGACCAGACAATTTCGCGTTCTACTAATCTCAAGTAGTTTACACGTTTTAGATGAATATGTCTTTGTTTCGAGCGTACATTCTTAAAATTGCTTGCTGAATATTCTTAACGCATTTTACACGTTTCACACGTGACCACGTAATTCACTCCACTCATTTCATTTCACACGTAATTCATTTCAAGTTATGTGCACATTTAAAATGAGTATTTCAACTCTCAGAACTTCAACTCGCTAACCTATTTTCTATTTTCAAGTTCTAACGAATTTTTTACCAAACCATTAACTAGCATTCTCGAACCACGTTTAGTCTCTTAGAGCATCACAGTGTCTAACGAAATTACACGTTTCGTACATGACCATGAAATTTACTAGCAGACCATGTTTCATCCCCCGACATTACAGTTTCTCTTGGCGCGGCTTCTTACGTGGAAAGCAAGTGTATATACATCGTTTGAGCAAACAAAAGCCTCGCAAGATGTCCGACGCAAAATGCCACACACAAAAAGTACGCAATGACGACTTGCGCGCCGAAAATACGTGAGACGGAGAAGCTAATATTTCACAGAACGAACACGTTTTCACGTAAATACGTTACACGTGAATAGTTTCAATTACAATTTACAAGTATAATTACAAGTACACAATAAAGACTTGCGCGGAAAATACGCGAGATCGTACAGAATTGATATATCTACAGGACTATAGTTTGTTCCACCCACTTATAACCCTATACAGTAATCTGCTAATACTTCCAGGTAAAAGTTTGGTATAAAGCGTATTCAGAACTCCTCAAATGTTGATAGTGTCGTCTGCATGTTTACTACTACTAACTCTGGAAATTTGAAACCCAAGTGATGACTTTTCCATTAGAAAACACCCTCTTGAATAATTGACGGATTACTGTAGGAGTACATCGATTGGTGAAACAGACTATACTTTATCAGTAAAGGGTTCGCGCTTTCAAAAGCCTTTTTGATGTATGCGGTCCTATCCCGCTGTGTTTTGACCCTTAAGATCGAATGGAAAAACCAGTGTATCAACAGTACACGGATATACATATGATTTTACACGGTTCACGTGACTATATATTCAATTATCAGTTCACTTATAGGGTATTTTCAAAAACAGGTCTAGGCCTATAAATACGGTATATTTCGCTCGGACCATCGGTTTTTGTAGTTTGACTCCGTTGCTTTTCATGTAATGAGATTAAACTACAATAAACGTTCTGTTATTTTCTATACGTTAAAAGTTGCAAGTTTAACGTTGCGTTTTGTTGGTTGAAAGGCGTTTTCTTTAGAGTTCACACGTTTTACGTGACTATATTACTAGTGTAGTTACAAGTAAGTTATATGTTGCAAACTTTTTTGTTGAAGAGGAACATGTACACCCCCTGCCTTTTACGAGGGTAATCATTGGCTAATTGCGAAACGACAAGAAGAGATGATGAATAAAATATGAGGAGGGGGTTGTTAGATGAAAAGGGAGTAGAGAGGGAGAGAGAGAAAGAGAGCGAGAGAGAGAGTGAAAGAAGGAGAGAGAGAGAGAGAAAGGGAGACAGAGATGGAGACAGAGAAAGAGAGAAAGAACGAGAGAAATGGAGTTGGAGAGAAGAAATAGAGAAAGAAATGGAAATAAAAAAGAGAGAAAAAGATAGGAATAGAAAAATATAGAGAGAAAGAAACCAATACATCCATCGGAGAGAAAAAAATGAGAATCTCCCCTTTGATCGTATAAACATATGAAGATTAAAAGCCAGTCAAATTGCCAATTAACAGCTCGATGCACATCAAGAATGCGTATATGAATAAAATTACGTAGAAATTCGAAAAAAATAAAATAATATGTTTTTGTTGGTTTTCGGGCTCATTTTTCTTCAACAGCGGAAAAAGAGAGAGAGTGGGAAAAGGAGAGAAACAGAAAGAGAGAGGGAAAGAACGAGACAGAAACCGAGAGACAAATAGAGAGATGGAGAAGGAAAGAGAAATAAACAAGATAAAGTAATATAGAAAAATGAATCTAGAATGAACCAACCTCCTCGCCGAGCAATTTCCTCTCGTGGTCCTCCCGCTCCCTCTTCGCGTTGGTAAGTTGCTGCTCCAACTTATCGAAGTCGAGTTTGGGTAAACCTGAAAAAGTTTCATAAACAGCTTTACATATTTTACATATTTTTTCAGCAAGAAGCAAGAACGTCAGTCTTTCGCCTACAAACACCAACAGAAAGTTTAGTCGAAATGAGTTTTCAGAGACCGGTAAAGAAGTTAGAAGGATCACGTTTTTCCACTTGCTTTTAATGATTGCGAACTTTTTGACATTTTCACTAGTATTTGAGCGAGAATTTGTGCACTATATTTTGAAGTATTTTTCAAAATACCGTGTCAACTCTTTTCTGATCTTTTCAAAGCAGCGAACATATCCGGTTTAACGTTGGCGTAAAAAACGAACATAGGCTAAGTTACCGGAAATAAGGTTAGCTGGAGCAGACGAACTGGTCTAAACTAGATAGAAACACTGAGTAGACTGCTAGTCATTACCAATGTTACAGGGTTCATGAGAATCTCTGGAGTTAGTTTTCATAGAATTCATTTCATGTCAAACGTGTAAACACGTGAAAAATGAATCAGATAAAAGCTGAATGGGAGGATCGCCTAGGCACTACCCATCTAGGCTCTCAAGAGTCCCTACCTAATTATCGCAAAATAATGTATGAATTACACGTCATACGTGGAAAAACGTGAAGAAGTTTGAAACTTGAATAAAATTAGGTCTGAAACTGAATATTCTGCTCGCAGGCCGAATTCACTCATCTAGGCTGTTGTTGTCAAGAGTCTCTACCTAATTATCGCATAATGAAGGTGTTGCATTCTTCAT
The DNA here is from genome assembly GCA_964036275.1 of Litoditis marina. NCBI lineage: Eukaryota > Metazoa > Nematoda > Chromadorea > Rhabditida > Rhabditidae > Litoditis > Litoditis marina. The sequence continues at coordinate 34,360,843 of OZ038434.1, read as the reverse complement.
GATAACATGTTTTGGAGATAGGTTTGGGCTTCGAGAACAAGTTTCGATTTACTCCCACTCACGAACTATGCGTATATTCACGATGAACGTAAAAATTCGCGTTCACTGCTGTTCGTGTATTTTCTTTTATTCACATGAAAACGATCAAGTAAAACCCCTGATCATAATATGGGTATCAACACTACTTTACTTTTGAGAATATTTGACATCTTTTCTGAAAACAAAATTAACATACTTCCAAGTTTCAATTTCAAATGAAATCCTAGACTGATTCATTCCCCGAGAAAAACTATGACTGCGCGTGGCGCAGCGGCAAGTCGTTAGTCTTCGGCTAGACGTTCGCCGGTTCGAGTCCTTTGTGGTGCACTCACCCGTGTCGAGGCTATTCAGTTCCTGTTCAATACTTTCCCGAATAGCGTCCATTTTTGGGGAATTATACATGAATGAGTCCATTGATATTGAGGACATCGGTGGTCGGAGAAGCGCGAAGTTGGGACTGAAAAACATATTTTGATAAAAACTTTTTTTTTCAATAAAAAGGTAAAAATATATATTAAAAGATACCCATGAAACTCCCGTAGTTCTACTAATCAATTGATTCGGTTGAAACTTATTGAATCGGAAACCAGGAGAGCATCAAAAAGTACCGAACGTGGAAGGTTACAGAGCGTTTTGGGGTAGGTCAAACACTTATTCACCATGTTATTGTAGGAACCCACTTCTAATTCAAATTAGTTAATCTTATAACTTTTTTCAGAGCAAAAACTGAAGGGGCAGCGAATTATGCATAATTGGACCAATTTGCGGGCAGAGGAATCGTGGAAAAAATGTGACAATTGCAGAGAGTCTGCGTTTTTTTCTTTTTCAAGTAGAAGGGAAAAAAGAACTAGAAGTGAAGGAGAACACAAAGTTCAGTTTGTTTGGTTTCGGGTTTTTTTCGGTGTTTTTGTGTTCTGCGTTTTTGGGTCTTTTTGGTTCTTCTGGTAATATCGTGTTTTTCTGTTCATTTTACGAGTCCACTAGTTTAAGAAGAAATTCCACGGCGTTATTTTTCTACTGAGAAGATATAGCAAAAAAACTAGAAAACTGAAAAAGGTAAAGTAAAAACCCGAAGAAAGGCAAATTAGACAGCAAAGTTCCACACAAGGAGAGGTGGTAAACAAAGTTTCACAAAGAAAAGAGAACAACAAACTCTCTGAAAAACCTTCACTAGTATAGAACTTAGCTACGACAAGTTTTCATCCTTACAATCTTTTTGAAACAAAAATCAATAACTGTAGTAAAAAAATCGATAATCAACCAACTTTTCCTCTGAGTCATTATTGAGTGTGCTAGTGGAGCAGCCAGATTCCCCGTTCTCTTCTGGAGACCAGGATTCGCGCGAATCGCCGCGCGCGAAGTCGTCCGCGACGTCCGCGACGTAGGATTCTGACGCGTCGAATTCTGTAGCGGAGTGGCCTGAGAATAAAACAATAGAAACAAATGTTAACAGGTTGTCAGTAGATGAATTAGGAAGGCAGGCTGTCTTTTTGTAGTTTGATCTTGATTTACGCCATAGTTCTTGATTTTCGATCAAAAAGCAACGGAATCGGGTTTATTGTACAATCGTCCCCCCCCCCCCTTGAGCCGAAATAGGTTGGAATCCGACCCGTAGTACAATCGCCCCCCCACCCCTAGGGGGGGGGGGGGGGGTGATTGTACAACGTCCTTCTTTACTGCAGGTTTGGATTGAGTGGGGGGCGATTGTTAAACAGGTCCGGGGTTGTACTATTACCCCCCATTTTGTATTGTGGGGGGTGATTGTTAAACGTCGACATTGTACAATTACCCCCCATTTACCATCACCCCCCATTTACAATCACCCCCTCTCTATAGGGAATCGTATTGGGAGGGGGGTGATAGTACTACGGGGGGGGACTTAAGGTGAGGGGGGGGGGGGCAATTGTACAATTTTCCCACGGAATCAAACTACAAACACAGAAGAGTAGGACGTGGTGAAGACTTGCTTTAAAAAATGAGTGGTAAAAAATAGTGCTGCTTTAGTAGTTTGAAACGGTGTGACCTCAGAATATTTGCTATATATTTGAATAATATATCATGTTATAATATATGAATAATATGAATTAGAATAATGATATTTGATATATTAATATAACAGTTTTAGACAGACCTCAGAATCTTTGCTGTGATCGAACTAGAACTTCAGTGCGGCCTTTTTTTACGGATTCATGAGCTGGTTGGTTTTTCATACCGAAAACCTTTAAAATAGACACTGAAAAGTCTAATAAACCGACTCACTCTGTCTTAAAGGACTGGTCTCCGGGGTGGGTCTCGTACTGCACGTGGTGGACGACATTTCGAACGAGTCCTCAGAGCAGGAAGTGGAGCCTGAACCACCATCTTCATACTCTTCCGGTTCTTGGGAACCTGGAAAATCGATAATATTTGAAAATAAAGTTCACATGCAAACTTTGGAGCATTCATTGAGAAGACTTTTTGGGTTATTGGGTCCCTAAAAAGAATCAAAGTTTAAAACACCATGTTTCGACTTTGAAGCCTCAATGAAACTCAATTTGTGTGAATTCTGAGTTTCCAGATGAAAGAATATCTATCATGAAGTTTGGGGCGAGCAGCGTGAGGCTTAAAGTGATTTACATGAGTATTGGAACGACCTAAAAACTCCACAGTTGTAAACACACTGAAAAGGCATTTATCCTTCGGAAAGACGATAATGATACTCCCCCCCCCCCATTTTCAAATCCATGAGCCGAGTTTGGATGTGTGCCATCGTTTCGCGCCCGCGCTATACTATTGTTTCTATTTTCTATTGTTGGTCTTTGTGAATACGCATACTTCAAGAAGCACAACAATCCACTCAGAGAATGTGAAAACGTGTTACTGACAAAAATAATAGAAAACGTAAGGAAAAGTTGTAGTTCTTCAACAAAAGAGGAAAAACCAACTATAAGGAAAGTTGTAGTTTTCGAAGAGAATTGAAGCATAGGAAAATTATCCCATTTGCCCTAGAATAGGACTTACATGTTTCAGATGAATATGTGAACATTGATGCCTACGTGTTACTGGTAATATTCCTTATAGTTTGTTTCACCCACTTATAACCTTCTACAGTAATCTGGTCAAGCTTCCAGGTCAAAGTTTACTATGTTGGCGTTTTTGAATTTTCTTCAAATGTTGGTACAGCCAAACAGCCTTCTGCACGTTCACTACTACAAACTATGGGAGTGTGAAGCCGAATTAGTAAACTATTCATTAGAAACACTCTTCTGAATATTTCATGGATTACTGTAGAAAGACATCGATTGGTGGAACAGACTATATTTACCATTATTAGTGCGTCCACACTATATTATTACTTTCTTATAAGTTTCTATATCCTCTCCCGAATTGTACAGTTCCTGAGCATACATGTATAGAGAAAGGAATAAAATAAATGGGTTTCAGGATTATTACAACACGCAACTAGGAAGTTGACACATGATCTAAGCCGTCTACAGTACATACAATAATATTCATGGCACATAACTTACCCCTTCTGAGAGTGAAACCAGAAAAGTTAGGCAAACACAGCGCAAACAAAGTTAACAGTATACCAAATACTATTCATAGAGGAACGACTATACCTTGATGGTTGTCCAGCGAATTGATCGACTCCAAACTGCTCGAGTTCGACATCTGAAGCTCTTTGTCGGTCGACTTCAGACTCAGAAGCTTGACGACGTCTATGGACTCGGGATAGTTGTTGTTGTGCTCCGAGAGCAGAATTCCGGAAATTCCGGAAATACCGGAAAGTGAGGACGGAAATGTGTCCTCACGACTAGAGGTAGAATCCATGGTAGACACGCCACTGTCCGAACTGAAATCAACAAATTGTTTGTTTGTTTGTTTTGTTGTTCACTCGTTTACTAAACAAAAACAAGTTTCCATTTATTTTGTTTACTAGAAGGATATGGAATAGTCATGTAATGTTAGCATTCTAATCAGGCATCGTGCACTTTCTCATTCCGAGTTCTGCTGTGTTTGAAATGTTTCACGTGACTGTGCGATTGACTAGCAATATAATATAGGATGAAAAGTGTATAAGTGAGCGACGGCTCCGGCGGTCCATCAAAACACCGCCTCTAGATTGCTAACGTGCAATACTTAATTACGTGGTTTTAAACAATTTGCACGATTGGTTGCGTATCACATCTAGATGCAGGTGAAATGTTATGCAGAAATTTGCAGTTACTGCACAAAACTTGCACCACTCATGTAGTTTCAAGAACTGCAATTAAGAAAGTGCATACTCGTTACTACATCCTCCACTTTTTCTAAACTACTAATATAGTTCACACCATTCCTACTTAGACTCCCACAGTAACTTTACACACTTCCCGGGGGCTGTTTTGGAGCTGAACACTGTGTTCATCAAAACGCCTCTCGTACGTTCATTGTAAATGAGGACAAGCATCGGGTTCGAAAATCCTCTATCATTCCGATCACAATTACGTGAGGAAGACGACTTAGAACTTTTGAAACCCTACTGTTGGACTCTCAGTAGGAATGAAATAGACTATATATTTGCAGGTGTATGATCATGCAAAACCTCAAAAACAAATCATAGTCATCGTCACGTTTCACATTTCACGTGAACATTACTATTCTCTCTAATACTAGTATAGTTTGTTCCACCCACTTATAACCCTCTACAGTAATCTGCTAACACTTTCAGGTCAAATTGTGGTATATTAGCGTATACAAAACTCCTCCACATTTTGGTAGTGTCTTCTGCGTGTTTACTACTACTAACTCTGAAAATTTGAAACTGAGGTAATGACTTGTTCATTAGAAAACATCCCCTTGAATAATTGACGGATTACTGTAGGAGTACATCGATTGGTGAAACAGACTATAGTAGTTCCAAGCCAGTTTCGGCTCATCCCATAAATTATCGCGGCTTTTCGTGGTCACCCTCGATCAATCACATGTAAATTTCTGTGCTCATTCGGACACCCATCACGTTTGACGTGACTCCATTTACTAGTGAATTGCTTAACTGAATAAAACGTGAAAACACATTAATTTTTCACGTGAAATTTTCTCATCTACTAGTGAACTCTTACGTTTTGAGTGACTACAACTACCAGTACAATGATGGGCTCGATCAATCTCATCTCCTGCCTGTTAATATTTCAAGAAACACATCATTTTCCGCGTTTAACGCCACTTTTCTTATTTACTAGTTAAATTTTGAGCTTTTCGTGGTCACTTCGTCAGACGTGGACACACATAGATTTTTCACTTTTCCACGTGACTTTCTCTTATTTGGTTGGTACCAAAATGTTGGGCTCGATCAGTCAAAAATTCTTCACCTCTCACATTTTTCACGTTTCACGTGACTCCAATTACTAGTGAAATGCTTAGTTAGAGAAATGTAGAAACACATCATTTTCCACGTTTCACGTGACTTTTTCTCGTTTACTAGTCAAATGTTGGGCTTTTCGTGGTCAACCCCGATCAATCACACCTTCTGTCTGCTGCCAGGCGGTTGTCACATCCGAGGCCGGCTAAATTAGATTGGGACAGCCCGTCGAGCAGGTCCGCCACGGGACCATTCACATCTTCAAAGGACTGCATCCCGGGGTTACGGTATGATTGGGGCGCGAATTACACGCTCCGGGTCATCGGGGTAGTACGACCGGTTGTGGACGACTGAAAAAATCTACTTAGTAAACTAGAGCAAAAGAACACGGAAGATAAGAATATGAGAACTCTTATACTAACATCAGGATTCGAAGAGAGAGTGAGAGAGAGATAAAATAGAGAGATAACAAAAAGAAAATAGTTTAACTCATGTAAGTATTATATTATGGTTAGGAATCAAAGTATTGCAACAACAGAGAGAGAAAGAGAAAGAGAAAAATGGAGAGAATGCGATAGAGGCAAAAAAAGAGAGAACTAGAGCGAACATGCGAACGTTGAAAATGGGATTCTGAGCAATAGAAGTGAGTATGAGATGTGTATGAGATGATTTCATTGAAGGAGAAGCAAAGCAAATCGTTTTGAGAATAATAACACTGCAAGCATATATCACGAGTCCAAGTTTATGTTGACATAAAGTAGTTAATTGTCTACATATTCCCAAGAGGGGAAATTGTCATTAAAATTCAAATGTTTTTATAATGAAAACACTGCAAAAAGTTCATAAAACAAATCAGAATTATCCAAATAAACGAACTCTGACACCTTAGGTAACTCATACACAACGGCCAAAAACATGAACTTGTTGATTCTTCTTCTGAGGCTGAATCAAAATTGAAACGTTTTATCTGGATTCGATCTAAGGTAAACTAGTAGGGAACACCAGACTACAACTACAAGTTCACCAAACTTCAATCTATATCCTCAACTTGATAATATCCCCTGAGCCTTCACCCCCCCCCCCCCCCCCCCCCCCATCGAATAGGGGGCAATTTGGGTATAGATTTGTAGATAATCTTTCCGAATTAGAATGGATTCAAAGTCCAATCAAACACCAAACTACCACTACATCAAAACAAAACTACAATAACCATCTTGTCAATAACTTGTTATGCTCCCTTGATACGTCACCACGCCCCCCCCCCCCCCCCCCTAAAAATCGAATAGAAGGTAGTTAGCGTCTAGATTCGTATTTAAACTTTACAAATTTGAAAACACTCAAAGTACAGTCCAACACCAAAGTACAACTGCAGGTTCACCAATCTACAATTACAAGTTGTTGGTTGTCCCTATTCTCCCTTACCACACTACAACTATAATCGAACTAAAGCTGTTGATAAACCCCCTGAGGCTATATCCCCCCCCCCTTCTCAAAATCGAATGGAAGGTAATTTGCGTCTGGATTCGTATATAAACGGCCTCTCGCTGGGCCCAAAAAACAATTGCAACGGAAATATGGTGCGATCGACGTTTAATCGCTATTTATGAGAGGAAAAAGTAAATTTTGAACAATTATTTTACAAAATGTGAAATAAACTTCAGTAAATACATATCCTCGACAATTTTTTTTCCTGCAGTCGCTTATTAATTATTGGAATTGCACATTTTTTATTCGTGACTCATAAGTGTTTAGAACTGTCTGTTGATGATATTATCATGATAATTCCAATTTATATCCCGGTTTTGATATAGTCCCAACGAAACCTAGCGTCACAAAATCATCTCTACAATAATATAAATAGATACTCCCGAAAGTGTTTCATAATAATTACGTCACTACAAAAACAGGTAATCACCGTTCAATCGTACTTACACTGCTAATTATTTTTTCCTTCTTTTATCCAACAATTGGAGTGCCACATTTCAAAATGTGGAAAGTCACATGTTGAATAAATCTATTCTATTCTATTCTATTCTAAAATACAGCAACCCTACTGAAAAAAAAATTGATTGTGAGATCGATCGCTATTTATGAGCAGCTAAATATTGAAAAAATGCTGTGAAAAATATAGCTTGAAAAGGAAAACTGCAAAGGTTGTAGGAACTCACCTAGAGTGACTAGTTTTAGTAAGATCATGAAAATAATATCGTTGGAAAAAATTTGAAGAGCATTGAACTTGAACCAAGTTAACCCATCAATTGACCACTCAATTAAGTAATTGGATAATCACGTTAGAGACAATAAAAAAGACAAAACCATAATTGTGAAAAGTCACGTGTGGAATTGAACAAAAAATATTCAGTTCTTATTTATATTGAAATTGTAAGCTTGGATGATTTGTTTGAAAATGGGATGAATGAAATCGTTAGAGTTGGTCTCTATCAACAGTCATAACACTAGTTAGGAATTAGATGCACAAATGCCTAACACAATTACGCATAACCACGACTTGTACGATTGTGTTGCTATTTTGTTTCCGAAAATAATTGTTCTGATAGCTACAATTAATGTTTTCTTCAGGCCAAAACTGAAAAACGTGTACAGCTCAGAATTACTTCATAAAACAAATGGTGAAAACATTATAGGACTGAATGACACCAACGCGTGAAACGTGAATAAACGTTAGAAAATATTTTGTTTTTCACGTTTATAATTTCTCACGTCCTCGTGCAATCATTTGACTAGCATAGTGTAAAATCAATGCAAAGGCAATATGTACTAGCTTACTATAATTGTGGCTGCGCATCACTGATTACATAGTAGATGATGTAAATAAATATGGAAAGAAAACGTGAAATGATATAGTACACGTTTTTTTCACGTGTCACGTGAATTTCACATCATGTATGAGTTGATCAATAGCAAGGCATTATCTATTAAAGTAGGACGATTATGTGGTCCAATCGCAACGCTTCAGTCCTTTAAACCGCAATATATTTTTCAATTGCAGTTTAAAGGACCGATGTCACGGGATTGGTCCACATAATCGTCCTTCTTTAACTGTGTTTATAGCAATAAGGTACACGTTTTTTTAATGTTCCACGTGCATTTCACGTAATCAATAAAAAGGCAATATTTATTAGCCAACTATATTCATGGCAGCACACCAAAACCGTGCAAACAAATTAAAAATTACACGTTTTAAGTGAATTTGATCTCTAGGTTCTAGCACACGTGAGTGTCAGCGTGTCAATGGTAGAGCAATGTCTATTAGCCAACTATATCTATTACATTTATAACAATAAAGTACGTGTTTTCTCACGTTTCTACACGTTTTACGTGAATGAGTATGAGTTAATCAATAGTAAGGCAATATCTATTAGCTAACTATATTTATAGCAGCGCATCTCACTTGATGCTACTATTACACTGCGAAACTGCACATCAAACGGGTGACTTTTACACCTTCGTTACCCGACTTTTGAAAGTTTCTGACTTAGAAAAGCCATTTAAAAACGTAAAAAAGTATAGAGAAAAAATTTTTAGGTCCAAGAAATTATTGTTTAATGCAGCAAACTATCTGACACATACTAATAATACAACAATCGTCAAAAACAGAGTTACTTGCTTTTAACGGTGGTACGAATGTTCAAAAAAATGTCAAATTAGATACAAAAGTTTGTATGAATCTCAAAATTTAGTAACAACAAAGTACTCATACAATATGAATGTGAGATTGTTGAGGAAAACCAGTATATTATGTATATTGTAAGTCTCACTACAAGTAGTCGGAAGAAAACTAGAGCTAACAGTGTGCATGTGTGCTTAGCTATAAAACTGGGAGGGAGAAACCCCGCCCCCAACCGAAATAGAGATATAGTCTTTTCCATTCCTACTGAGACTCCTACAGTTAAATTTTGAAACTACCAAACTGTTTCTCTCACTCACTTATGATCGGAACGGTTTAGGATTTGGGCACCTCATTCTCGCTCATAGATACAGAAATTAAACGAGAGGATTTTTGATGAACCAAATTTTCAGCTTCACAACAGCCTTCGGAAAGTTTGTAAGGTTATTGTAGAAGTCTCAGTAGGGATGGTGGGAACTATAATTTGGTTGAAATTTAGTTAGAAGTTAGATTGGGATCGAATAATGATTTTCACGTTATTGACAAACTACAAGTAGTAGAGAAGAGGAAGTAAATATATTTTTTCGTGATAAAAAACGTAAATAGTAGTACAATAACAGTAAGTAATGAATGAAACCGTATCAAAATAGACTAAATGAGTTCAAAACGTTCAAATATACTGTTTCTATAGGTGTTCTCAAGTACAAGTAGTCGGTGCATGTATGCTTAGCTATAAAACGGGGCAAGAAACCCCGCCTATGTGTAAAGCGACATTTTAGTTCAGGCGCCGCGGAGCCAAATGGCCTATGAATCACAGAAAATGGAGTTTTGCTTAAAGGGGACGGAAAGGAATAAAGTATATGTGTTTGTTATGAAGTAATCTGCGAGGTATACATAGAGCATAGCGCGCGTAATTTGATCAGAACATAAAATTACGTATTACTTCCCGTAATGGAATCCGTAAATCTGGTCAAGTTGATTCAGAAATGACGTTTTGACCTACCATTTTCTTGTTGAACTTGAATGAATGAAGGAAAGGCACGCAAAGGAAAAAGGAAAAAAAAATAAAACATAAAATAGAGAGAAAAGCACATAAAATCTAAATGTATGTAATACTACCCGTAAATCTGGTCAGGATTGAGTCAGACATGACGTTTTCGACTGAGAAATTTGATCTCACGTCTAGGGCTTGAAGTGCTAATATTAAGCAAACAAAAAGCCATTAGGGAAGGGTAATTTGCTGTGTGTGTGTGTGTGTGTGGGTGAGTTGGTCAAGTGGACCAACAACACTTTTCATTGAAAAATCATTTTAATTCTAATTGATTTTCAAATCCTATTTAAAATATTTCTAAAAGCAGCACAAGAACGAGGCAAAATACACAACTTTGTCTCAATTTGTTGTATTGGTCGTTTGATCCTATTGAAAACACACATGTGTGCACAGATCAAACTACATGCCTGTTCACGGATTCCACTATTGTAAGGGTCCAAACCACATTCTGTTCTTCAAAGTTATTGTTGTCGCGCGCGCCGCCGTGACGCCTCAACGCGTGCAAAAACACAGCAAAAAGTAGCCGACAACGAGATTTTCGCAGTTAAAACGACAATTCCGAGGACTTGCTTCAGATTTCACGCACATTGATTAAAAAAAACACTACTGTTAGTCAATTGCACAGTCACGTAAAACATGTTAAACACAGCAGAACTCGAAAACGTGCGATCAAAAGTGCAGGATGTCTCAATTAGAATGTCAACTCTACGTGTTCAATCGACTTCTAGTAGACAGGTGCATTCGTTAATGGTGGGCGGAATGGAAACTAATCTAGTTAAAAACTGCTGATAAACTGCGAAATTATCGTTGTGAGGAATAATTTAACAGACAGATGGCTTTGTTAAACGTGGGTGGTATGAAAAGTAACTTATCTCAAGCTGATATAGTTCATTTTGTGTTTGTAGTTTGAACTCGTTATCTTCCGGTCGAAAATCGGAGATCAAAATATACATCGAGATCAAGTATCGAGATCAAAATACGAGTGAAATTCGGTAATCTTCTATGCACACTGTTCCAAGCTATATTAAACGTGAGCGAGACCATAACATTTTAGATGAAGTCCACACAATTCCTGTTATTTTTCACGTTGAACTAACGGTTCCGTTCATGTCTAGTGAAAAATTGTAGTCAACAAAGAAATGTGTTTACCCTCGCGTAATTGTAGTGAGAATGAAAATAAAGAAATTAATTAGATGTGTGAAAAACAAAACCAAACGCTAAATGAGAAAATGTTTTGTTTCACTATGAACACGGAAGACTCTCGAGTAAACGCTACAGAATTCATCAAAAAAAAAACGAGAACAGTTCAGAAATGACTTCGTATCACATTAACAGAAACTGTTTTGTTTGCTGTATTTGTAGTTTGATCTCACTAGGTTTCAGACAGCCTTCAACATTTTTGCTATCTTCGAGCACTCAGCCCTAGTTTCGGTCATTTTCTTCACGTGCCGCATGGGCGTGAACATAACACACGTTTAGCTGCTCTTTTTCACTTTTTAATAACAAAATTTTCAATAAAATACGCGCCAAACTAACTTAATAACTTTTTCCTTTCAATTCCATCAATTAAGGCTAATTATCCACAAGTGGAGACAGATGCTGCAGCCAGCTGCTTTTTCATTAACACAAATGTATTGGATGTGGGGGGTATTGCGGTACGGATATGAAAATACATTTTATATGTAAAAACTATAACACTATGGTATTATTGTAGGAATTGGATTAGAGAATATGTTGCGATATCGATATATAATGAAAAACATGAGACTACAAAATGAATTATAGAAAAATTATAATCTCAGTATTGGATGTGGGGCGAACTCAGAGGAAACTCTATAAAAGTTCTGTACAGAGAGAAATTAGGAATGAGCTTGAAGAGAGTTTACTTAGTAATATAAAAGAAGTGAGTCATCCAAAATGTCAACTCGGCGGCATAAGAAAAACAATAATATTCATCGTGAAAATGAATCACATTTGGTGAATTGGAAAGAACCGTATACTGTTAGTCGATTGAACAATCACGTAAACTCGTTGAACACAGCAGAACTCAAAAACGTGCAATGACAAAGTGCACGATGCATCATTAAAATGCTAACTTCACGTGACTATTCAATTTACTTCTAGTATAGAAGACGACCAAAGCAGATATGTAGTTTACTCTCAAAACACAGCACAGATCAAAATTGACCAGATATAAATACACATATAACAAATATAAAAATCATAATCTAATGCGATATATGTAAAAGATATTGAGTTCAGTGTTTAACATGAGTCCATATAATATTAGAAACTTATTAGAATGATTTTAAAGATGCAAATCTATGTTTCAGCTAAATTCGCGAGTTGTGTTGGCTTAAATTTGAAGACAGTTTTTGCAAATTAAAATTAATTTTTTCTGTGATCTAGAGATATTTAAATAATGTAAAAGATGCGAAACTATGTTTCACCGGAATCGAGGTGCTGTGGCCGTGTGTGTTAGCCCCGAGAATGGGCTATCTGAAAAGGGGGCGGGGCTAGCTGCGGGCGAGAGTAATTCTATATTTATTGAAAAGACGAAACATTCATTCACACTATCGTTTTTCCTGTAATTCTGAGAGCGATTCGTAGAAAAAATAGATGAATGCATGATAGATGATCATTTAAAATGGAGAAGAAATAAAGTAAAGTTGATAAGTGCATGATAAATGTTCATTCCAGATGTTGTAGTACTTCTATAATAAGAAGTTTCGTGGCAAAAGGTAATAGAAAGTGAAACAGATGGGGTGGAGGGAAAAAGAAGAGAGAGAGAGAGAAAGAAAGAAAAGAGAGAAAGGAGAGAGAGAGAGAGAGAGAGAGAGAGAGAGAGAGCGCGAGAGAGAGAGAGAGAGAGAGAGAGAGAGAGAGAGAGAGAGAGGGAGAGAGAGAGATAGAGAACATTACAGTACGCAGCCTATCTAAGCGGTGCATACAATTTCGATGTGAAACACAACAGAAGTATTGAAAATCCCGTGAACAAACAAACTTGAACGTGCAGAAAAGATTTTCGTTGCGCGACCCAAATAATATCCGTTTTGCAATGAATACACTTCACTGAAACAGTTTTGATAGAAGCTATCCAGCGCTGATAAAAGTGAAGAGCATATTATATAAAGAATACACTTTAAGTAAATATATATTTCTGAAACACACGTCATAACCTTATTATGTGAACGGAGTAAACACCAAAAGGTGAGGATATATAGTTAAAATCATAGCAGTGTGGTATCCGGGAGGCTACTGTATATCTCACTTTTCGCTGTGTACGCACAATTGTCTTCGATTCTAAAGCTTGTCGGTTGTGTGCACTAATAGCGTAGTGGTTAGCGTCCTGCTACGAATATTTTGCTCGCAGGTTCGATTTCGGAGAGACATAAATTTATAAATTCGGCCCTCACTATATGTTTTCTTTTGAAGTCTTCTAAATATGTTCAAAACCTGAATTCGAGACAAGCAAATGATAAATGCAACTGTTAGTACTGTACAAAACGAATCATTCGAAAAATCGTTCCGTCCTAGAATTGTAGCCAATTTGTATCACAATGTTTCTAATGGGGACAGTTTTGAGAAATACGAAACATTTCTCAGAGACCGATTTTCTCTAAACAAAAGCAATTCAATTCAATTCGATTCTTAGGATTTGGTTTCACTCAAAAACCAATCCAATTCAATTCTTAGGAATTGGTTCTCAATTCTTTTCAGTTCCAATTCAATTCGATTCAATTCATTGACCACCCTAGTGTATAAGTAATACTACACCGTCAAAACAATAAAGTTCATTCAAAACATAGCATATTGTTGTATAAAAGAGTTGGAGTTTGAGAGAAGATAGTGGCAAATTACTAGTTGCTATTATTGAACCGAATTGAATTCTTTGATGGTTGCTTACTAAGAAAGTCGCACATTTTGTGTAATAAATATTATTATATTATTAAGTCAGGTTGCTTCATGAATGAATGGCGAAGTGGGGTTCAAAAAAAACAGGAACCAGTAAAACCAAGTAAGCATTGCCCAATTGGTTGCAGAACATTGTGCACGTGGCCTCTCTTGCTCACGTTTAGTTTTACGTGAAAGGTGATCTTTGACCTCCGCGCCTCAAGTATTTTGACCTTCTTGCCGTTTCCAAATTATATGCTATTGTTATAGAGACTGGTTGTTTCTAAGTGCGCCCCAATGCGAATGATGACAGAAAGGTGTATGGAAAAGTGTATGACGGCTAAAAAGGCGATTTGCTCCCATTTTCTTGTCTCTTTTTGCTAGTTTCTTGCTAGTTTCGTGTTGACATTGTGTGTTCTCGAGTTTCTCTTTTGGAGTAATCGAGTGTATTCGAGTTGTTATAAGTTGGTTATACGTTGGTAATCGTGGACTCTTGTTTTCCCTCGGGAGACAGTAGTCAATTGTTTTGTTACTGTGTTAAGTTTCTCTTTTGAAGTAAATCTTGTTTGTTTCTTGTATTCGAGTTGGGTTTCGGTATCAGAGTGTTTGGTCACCAATATTATCTGTGCTAGTGTGTGTTGGGTTTCGAAGGAGAGAACGGGGACGTGGATCGTACCCGAGATAGTCCGTATTCATAGTGCGGGTGCTTATATTGCCTACGTTTCTATAAAATCACAGAAACCGTAATATAAACCCTCACACTATGAATTGGCAAGTTGAACATGGGGGCCGAACCGGTTTTATGAGACCCACACAAGCTAGTACAGGGAGAGGTGCGCAGAGAAACGAGAGAACTATAAGTGAATCAGTCGTTACAGATAATACGGACGGTATGGGTGATCGTGGCGGAGAAGATGTGCAGCGGTTGGCAGGACAGGTGCAAGGTTTGGGACAGGGAGGAGACCAAGATCAAGACCAGGAACGGATGGAGCAGGTTGGTAGAAATGAGAGAGTGGAAAGAGCATTAATTGAAGTGGGAGATACGTGTTTTGAGCTGCTGCAGAGAACCAAATTATCGGAAGGGAATAGAGAAATGATATATGAGGGTGTTAAGGCGCAAGTAGATAAGGCAATGGAGAAAGTGAAAGAGTGTATAGAAGAAGGACCGACAGATGCGGTAGCGACTATAATGCAAGAAGTGAGGGTAGATGCCAATGAGGCGAGTGCAGTGAGACAGTTTGTTGACACGGCACAGAATATGAAAATAATTGTTAACAATTTGTGCACGGCGTTTCAGTGTGAAAGTGAGAGAATATGCGAAGTAGTAGGGAAATGCGCGAAGGAAAGAGATTACTATCATAAGGCAGCGTTTGAGTGGGAGAATAAGGCTAGGACCAACGGAGAGGAGTTAATACATATGAGAAAGGAAGAGGGGAGTAGACAAATGGATGAGAAACAAGCTCGAGCGGAAATCACATCTTTACTTAGTGAGATTATGGAATTGAAAGACACGTTAGCGTCCGGGGCGAGAGAGAATGAGAGAAAAAGAAGGGAAGCAGAAGAAAGAGAAGGAGAGATGAGGAGAATGCGTAATGAATTACTGAAATTTCAGGAAATGGACGTTGATGGAGTGAGACGACCGGGCCAAGGAGAAGGAAGAGTCCATGCAGGTATGGTTGATGGGAGAGCAGATGGTGAAACAATGGTGGAAGGTAGCGTAATAGATGAACAGCAGTTCCATGATGATAATGGCCACATGTTTCAGGGGCAAGAATGGCAACGGAAGGAGCAGAGGAGGGACTGTGCGGATTCGTGGAGACCGTCGTGGCAAGGAGATCACCAACTTGGAGGTGAGTACGGAGAGAGAGTAGGAGGGGAGAGTGAGAAGAGAGAGACGGAAAACAACATGCGCGAAATAAGAAGGGACAGAGAACAACATACACATGCAGGAAGGCAGGCAACAGATGAAATACAACAGGAAGTTCCAGTGGGGCGAGTAATGTTGCAAATGTTCAAAACTCAAAATTTGTGGGAGGTTCCTAAGTATTCGGGAAAAGAGGATTTGGGAAGAGTAGTGGAGCTTATTGAGTATAAGTATGGAGAGTTGTATAGTGACGAAGATCGGAAAAGGATATTGATTCTCTGCTTAACGGGATACGCTAGGTCATTATACGATACCAAGGCAAAGGAACTGGAGCATGGGAGTTTCAATGACGTAGTGAAGGTTCTGAGAAACATCAAGAAGGGTCCCGGAGAAAGAATGAATGCGGTTACTAAGTTGTTGACATTTAAGAAGAGGGACGGACAGTCAATAACAGACTTCTGCAAAGAACTGGAGACATTGTATGATACGGCGCATGAGAATATGGATATGGACTTTGAGAAAGCGACGCGGCTGGCCCAGAGTGTGGAATTATGGGAGGGAGCAACACAGATAGATGAGGTAATGGAGGATTTGGCCGGAGGATGGTATGAGAGGGTTAAGAAGATAGCACTAAGATTGGAACGAGCAAGGATGCGGAGGCTATTAAGCGGGGAAAGTAGTAAGGACAGCAGCAGCCGGTACGAAGGAAATACAACGGCTCGTCAGGGCAATAGTGGGTACAGAGTGGGAGCAGGGTCGAATGCAATCATTTGTCACCGATGTAAAACACCTGGACATATAGCGGCTCATTGTCCTCTGACCAACAACTACAACAACGGTTGGCGAACAGAGAATAATACCAACACGGGGAACAGGAACACACAGACGGGGTACGGAAGAGGGCCGACAGGAGCGAACAGTACACCATTGGGGTTTAAGACTGAGGCGGCAGGCGGTACACATGGTAATATAGGCGCAAGGAGACCTACGGTGCAGACAATCCAACGGTGTGAGAGGGTAGAAGCAACATCATTCAGGGAGTCGAAGACATGTGGAACGGCAATGATGAGGAAGGTCAAGTTGTGGGGTAAGGAGATAAACACGTTAATCGACACTGGGTCAGTAATATCGATCATATCATTACAGTTACTGCAGAAGTCGAAGGGAGAAGGAGTAGAGGTGAGTGAAATGGCGGTGGTGTATGATGAAGGGGATATGACAGAAGTATTTGACGCATCAGGCAAACAGATGGAATTTGAAGGGTTAATAAGCACAAAGATCGCTTACAATGGATGTGTGAGAGAAATCATGCTGCATGTACAGAGGAGAGAAGGGGTACAACTGCTGTTGGGAATGAATGCGTTAGAACAATTCGGCGTAGGACTCGAGGAACCAGATGAGGGTCGGGAGACAAATGAGAGATGGGCCAGGATGTTGAGTACGGGAATGGTAGACAAGGATACGAAAGAAAGGGTGGAGAATGAGGCGGATAGTGAGGGGCATGCAGTGAAAATAATATCGAACATTCATGTCGCTCCAGGTAGCTGTCATTTGATACAAGTACAGGCGAATACGAAGGACAGAGAGGTAGTACTATGGTCCAATAATGAAGACAAGATAGCTTCTGGGGTGTGTAGAATGAATGCAGAAGGAAGAGCAGTACTGTCAATAGCGAATAAGGGGGATAAGGCGTGGGAGTTAAACAATGGAGAGACGGTAGGGAATTGGAGTGAGGAAGAATGGCTAGATCCGCGAACGAGAGATTTACCTTCTGACATGTTGGACCTGGTAAGAACGGTAGGTGAGGAGAACGAGACGGATAGGGTAGACAGGCTAATACGAATGCTGGCGGACAATAAGAAAAATGGAGGATTGGACGAAGAAACAATGACGTTGGTTAGGGAATTCGAGGATGTGTTTGCAATTAGTGACATGGAATTGACCCAGACAGATATGGTAATGCACGATATCGAAACCGGAGGAGTGAATCCAATAAAGCAGAAAACAAGACCAGTGCCGTATGGACTGAGGGAAAAAGTAAAGAAAATGTTGGTTGACTTGAAGGAGAGAAAGATCATAGAAGACAGCAAGTCACCTTGGGCGTCACCTATAGTACTAGTAGAGAAGAAAGATGGATCCATAAGGTTGTGTATCGATTACCGTCAATTGAATAAAGTAATCAAGCAAGATAGCTATCCACTACCATCAATTGACGCGACGTTGCAGAATTTGAGAGGGAAGAAGTTCTTTACCACGTTAGATCTGGCATCAGGATATTGGCAGATCCCATTGACGGAAGAAGCCAAGGAGCGTAGCGCGTTCACAACGACAGAAGGGCTATACCAATTCAGAGTGCTACCATTCGGATTGTCGACTGCTCCGGCAGTTTTCCAGAGAATGATGAACGGCGTCTTGGGTGAGCTGATGGGAACGGAAGTTGCGGTATACATAGATGATATAATTATTGCAACGGAGACGCGGGAGAGACATCTGGAGGTTTTGGGGAAGGTATTCCAGGCTTTCCGGCAAACAAGGTTGAAGATCAAGCCTCAGAAATGTTCGGTATTAGAGGATGAGGTAACGTTCCTAGGACATGTAGTTGGTGCGGACGGGGTTCACGCAGATCCCGCAAAGATTGAGAAAATACTAAACTTTCCCAGACCGACCACGGTGGCGGAGTTGAGAACGTTTCTGGGACTAACTGGGTACTACAGGAAGTTCATTTTGCGATTTGCACAAATAGCAAAACCATTGTATGATCTGACCAGCGTAAGGGTGAAATATGGGTGGAAAGAGGAACATGAAGAGGCGTTCAAGGAACTGAAAAGGGTAATGACGACACCACCAGTACTGGCACAACCGGATATTGAGAAGGCTAGGAAGGGTGAAAGGCCATTTGTTATCTACACTGACGCTAGCCAGATAGGGGTTGGAGCAGTATTGGCACAGGAGGGAGACGACGGGTTCATCCATCCGTTGTTCTTTGCGTCCAAGAGATTAACCGGGGCTGAAGGGAGATATCACGTGACAGATCAGGAGGCGCTAGCAATTGTGTTTGCATTGAAAAAGTTTCACTACTTCGTATACGGATTGAAAGTGATTATAAGAACAGATCACCAGCCGTTAACATCATTGTTCCGACGGGCTAATGTATCAGGAAGGGTCTTGAGATGGGCATTAGAGGTTCTACGGTATGATTTGGACATACAGTATGTGAAAGGAAAAGCAAATTGTGTGGCAGATGCGTTATCAAGGGGGCTTCCTCAGAAATGGTCAATCGATGACAACACGGCAGTATCAGGTGAGAATAGCAAGGTGGTAGGATTGATTCAAGCAGAGGCAACCGACTGGCTGAAAGAGTTAACCGAAGATCTGGATTACCAAGGAATAATAGAGGCGGTAGGAAAGGGAGAAGTACGGGAATTTCGGTTACCAGGACACAGCAAGAAAGTGAGTACAGCGGATTTTCAAATAACAGGGAAACAGCTGAGGATGGTGAGGAAAGATGGTTCAATAGTAGTGGTTGTACCAAAAAGTATGAGGAAGGAAGTATTCGAGGAGGGACATATGGGAAAACTAGCCGGTCATTATTCTGCACACAAGATGTTCAGGAAGTTGAGTCACGCAGTGTTCTGGGAAGGGATGGGGAAAGATCTAGAAAGATGGTGTAAGGAATGCCAACGATGCTTCGTCACGAATAATCGGAATAAGAATACACCTCCACTCAAACCGCAGGTAGCAGTACGACCTTTTGAAGTTGTAGGAGTAGATGTGATGGAAATGGGTATGTCGACAAGTGGGAATAGGTATGTGGTGACAATCATCGACATGTTCACAAAATACTTGGGAGCATATGCGGTGCCTAATAAATCAGCGGAAACAGTGGCGAAGGTAATATTTGAAAGGTGGGTGTGCGAGAATGGTAGATGGCCGGAAGCTCTACTATCTGATCAAGGAGGGGAGTTTGAGAATAAGATCATGACCGCGTTGTGTGAGATTCTGGGAATCGAACAGAAGTTTACAAAAGGGTACTGTCCAAGGGAAAATGGGGTGACAGAAAGAGTAAATGGGACAATAGGTAAAATGTTGAAGAAAAAGGTAGTCATCCCAGTGGAATGGGACAATGTGTTACCACAAGTGGTATTTGCGTATAACACCTCTGTTCACGAAGCAACGGGCGAATCGCCACATTTCTTGCTATTCGGTTCTGATCCCAACTATCCCTCTAAGGTGATTCCCAGGCAAGAACTTAGCGGATATAGGGTAGATGTGGAGGAATACAAAACAGAATTTCTGGCAGGACTACATTTGGCAAGGGAGTGCGCAAGAGAAAGGAATGAGGCATACAGAGAGAAGATGAAAGAGAGATATGACGAGAGAATGAGGGTAGATAAGTGTGAGAAGTTTGTGATAGGAGATAGGGTTTATGTGAAGATGCCCAGCGAGAAAGGGCAAGCGAAACACCCGAAATTGACAATTGACTGGGCCGGACCGTTCAGAGTGATAGAGGCATCTCAAAATTCAGCGTTGGTTACTAGAATAGAGAAAAATGAAGAACCCCTCCGAATCAATTTTGACTTGCTCACGAAAATACCGAAGGAAATTGGTAACGAACCCATCCTGACTAAGACCAACAGGGGGAAAAGAGGTAGACCACGCAAACAGGTCTGCGGAGAGATCCGACAGGAGTTGGATCTAGAGGGTGCGAGGGGTAATAAAAATATTTTCAGCGGTCCTTATCTCCAAACCGGGGCACGTGGCTTCACGCTTCTTTCCGAATGTCCCGGTCGCCCGTCGACGGATGGAAGTGTTCAAATCTACTGTGAAATCGCGGCTCTCGAGATGGGGGAACTCTTCAACAATCTTCCGAACGAGATAACAGGCATCCAAATTTCTAACTTAGGTCACTTTGCTCGCCTTTGTTCTGTCATCCTTTGTTCTCATTTACCGTATAACCGTGTCGTTGCATTGGTGTTTGATCCGGAAACGGACTTTCTATCAGTACGTGGCCTCGCGGCAGCAGTGGCTCTCTTCCGCGAAAGGTGCCGTCATCTACAAACAATCATGGAGAGGGAGGCCGTAAGGACGATGGGTCTTAGTGACCATCCACCGAGATCCCAAGAAGATGGGTACGACGTAGCGGCGATGATGGATCGAGGAACTCAGTTGGCTACTGAGCATAGATGGGCGTCGGGGTACTGGACGTCCCTCCCGGCAGTGCGAAAGACTTTGGTAGTGATGGGCAGGGAATTCAAATTCTTCAAACAAGATGGGAGGTTCAAGAGGACGGTCGTTGAGGTGGTCGAGGGAGTTGACCCGTACAAAGGTCTGGACGCCTTCGAGAAATATGGAGCCGTAGTGATCGTCACAACGTGGCCAGCAACACCGGTCAGGGAGCAAGGAGGTCTTATTGCGTTTGGAGTTCGCGCGTTACAGGAGGGCTGTGAAGTGTATTTGATGGTGGGACCGCAGATCGAGGACCGCGAGGACTGGATGCAGGGAGCAGACAGGACCAGAGATATGGTGGAAACTTTGAGAAGGCAACGTCCGGGATGGAGCCATCGAATCCACTACTTGGGTCCGAACGCAAGAAACGTGAACACAGAAGGGACGCCATGGTACGAAGGGGCCGTGATGAACGAAGATGAAGATCACCTGATGGGCGGCTGGACAAAGAAATGGTGGGCAAGATCGGCTACCATCTTCAAAGATCTCATACTGTTGGAGAAACCGAAGAGTGGACGAGGACCAGAGATAGCGGGACGGGGAAGAATTGGCATCTTCCGTGGAGAAAGAGGACGTGGAGGTTCGTCGCGGGCAGGCCAGCCGGCTGCCAACGCCATCCGTATGATGATGTCGTTCCTGAGTGGAAATGGACAGAGAAGCGCTCGTGGCAGGAGCAGGGGAAGACGAGGTCAGTAGTGGAGGAGTGGTTAGTTTGATGTAGTCTTATGCTGTTATACACGATTAGTGGAGTGGTACCACCTCGTTTTTTGAGGGGGGGAGGCATGTTATAGAGACTGGTTGTTTCTAAGTGCGCCCCAATGCGAATGATGACAGAAAGGTGTATGGAAAAGTGTATGACGGCTAAAAAGGCGATTTGCTCCCATTTTCTTGTCTCTTTTTGCTAGTTTCTTGCTAGTTTCGTGTTGACATTGTGTGTTCTCGAGTTTCTCTTTTGGAGTAATCGAGTGTATTCGAGTTGTTATAAGTTGGTTATACGTTGGTAATCGTGGACTCTTGTTTTCCCTCGGGAGACAGTAGTCAATTGTTTTGTTACTGTGTTAAGTTTCTCTTTTGAAGTAAATCTTGTTTGTTTCTTGTATTCGAGTTGGGTTTCGGTATCAGAGTGTTTGGTCACCAATATTATCTGTGCTAGTGTGTGTTGGGTTTCGAAGGAGAGAACGGGGACGTGGATCGTACCCGAGATAGTCCGTATTCATAGTGCGGGTGCTTATATTGCCTACGTTTCTATAAAATCACAGAAACCGTAATATAAACCCTCACACTATGAATTGGCAAGTTGAACACTATACATCACGATCCACATCATACGTGTGATCTATAACGTGAAACGTGATCTTCGATTGTTTTAACCTTGTAACTTTCACGTTACGTGTAATTTCACGTGACCTTTGATCTCCGAATCTTGACCTTTTTGTTGCAAAAACGCCGCCTACGGACTGGAAAATTAGTCGAAAAGCCACCACCAATTGAGAGAACCCATGAAGCAACAACAGGAAACGATCAATGAGAAAAAGGAAAAGAGAAACAGAGGGGGCGGAGGGAAATAGAGAGAGAGAGAGAGAGAGAGAGAGAGAGAGAGAGAGAGAGAGAGAGAGAGAAGAGAGAGAGAGGAGACAGGGGGGAGAGGGGAGATATAGAGGGGTGCGAGAGAGAGAAAGAGAGAAAGAGAGAGAAAGAGAGAGAAAGAGAGAGGGGGGAGGAGGGAGAGGGAGAGAGAGAGAGAGAGAGAGAGAGAGAGAGAGACAGAGAGAGAGAGAGAGAAAGAGAGAGGGGAGGAGGGAGAGGGAGAGAGAGAGAGAAAGAGAGAGAGAGAAAGATAGATAGAAATAGAGAGAGAGAGAGGGGAGGGAGGAGGAAAAGGGAGAGAGAGAGAGGGAGAGAGAGAGAGAGAGGGGTGCGGGAGGGAGAGAGGGGAGAGAAGAGAAGAGAGAAGAAAGAGATAGAACCGTGAAATAGAGGGAGAGAGAGAGAGAGAGAGAGAGAGAGAGAGAGAGAGAGAGAGAGAAGGAGAAAGATAAAACCCAAACAGATGCAAGTGATACAGGGGCATGCTCTCTTTTCTTTCAATAGCCTACACTGTTGAAAAACGGTGCGCGCAACTTTTTTATCTACAAAAAGAGTGATGAGATCCACCCCGTAACCAAACATACCATCTCTAACATGGGAGAATAACAATAATAATAATGTTACAAAGTATTTGAGTTTATAAACACATAAAATGATATAAGAATGCAAATAATCGGTCTGGATGTGAGCTATGTAGGAAATATTTCAACTCAAGGGAAACTATGCTGAGACGAAATTAATAATCATAACAAAGTAATAATAATATTACAGGATATTCGTGTTTGTGAACACATTAAATGATATAAGAATGGAAACAAAGCTTTCCATGAAACTCTGCTAAAGTCCCAGTGATTGTGAAACCTTCTCGTGTAAGCTTTCAAAACTCAATAGCTTTTCATTGCTCTCCAACCAAATCAACAATTCGTCACAGCGAAAAATGTACTTCTGAACTTGTTTTAGTCGAGGATTTGAACTGGATATAGTTCGTTTCACCAATCGATGACTTTCTACAGTAATCTTTCGAAAATTCAAACGCCTTTTTCTAGTCAACAAACAGAATTTAAGATTCACTGTTTTGCATGCTTAAAGTACCCAAAGTGGAAAACGAAATCACAAAGTTTAAACTATGTACAACACCTACAAGATATGATAAATTCACTTAAAAGTTTTATAATCTTACTCTAGAGGGCTATTGTTCCGTGAAACAGACTATACAGCAACAAGGATCACACTACACACACAGCGGGATAGGTCGTCAACGTCATATACTCTGTTTCACCAATCGCTGTCCTTCTACAGTAATCCGTCGAATATCCAGGAGGCTTTTTCGAATGAAAAAATTTTTAATCTGAAATTTTGAGCGTATCGCTGTAGAGAGTAGAGGTATCGTTCTCGCCATTTTCACTAAAACCTCGGCAACGTGCCAACTAAATTTCCCGGCGACCTCTCCCTATGTGTATGTTTTCCAAAGCATGAAAAGTTTTTCTGGGTGACATATAATCTTTTTTACAGCACGTGGGTGATTATTTCATCGTGAAATCCGTTATTTTCATGAAATGTAGTCGTTCGAAGTTGCATTGGCACACTGCCAAACTCTCAGTGGGAATGAAATGAACTATATGAGTTGTAGCGGTACAAGTGGTGGAACAATACTATACACCGTATACGCTTGCCTTGTAATATATAATCGAACCCTATAGAACCGAATTGAATGAGTGTAACCGTGCGCGATCGGCAGCTGGGTGAAAGCAATCCCATTATCAACCGTGCGGCAATGTGCATTGAGAGGTGCGTAATAAGCTACAATAGGAAAAAACAAAATTCGTTCAGTCGTAAGAGTGCGAGACACTGTGTGAATGTAAGAGGGTGCAGAGAAAGGATAATATTCTGTATCGCTGTTTTCACGAAAACCTTTACAATTTTTGTATCCCGTTGTATTTGTAGTTTGATAACTATTTAATGATTGAAAATTTGAGACGACGAGACACTATGTAAATGAGAGAGGGCGCAGAGGCGCAGAGAAAAGAAAATATTCTATAACTCGATGTTTTCAATGAAAGCCTTTACGGTGTATATCTCCCGTTGTGTTTATAGTTTGATCTCTATTTCTCGTTTGCAAATGAATAATTGTAAATCTAATACCACGAGACACTGTGTGAATGCCAGAGGGTGCAGACAAAGATAGGGATATTCTCGATGTTATCGCATAGTAGTAAAGAACAGTGTTACATGATTTATTAGGTTATAGGGGGTCGTTCTATGAAAAAGAAATGACAAAAACTGTGTTTGTAGTTTGAATATGGTATTCCAGACGTAATTGGAAAGTTCTAATGTGTTTGAATGGAAAACTTAGAAACATTAAAGTAAAACCACAAAAATGTAAAGTGTTTTGTCTCTCACGCTATACGTACTGCAGTAAGTCGAGTAAGTCAAGAAAATAACCAATTGAAAAATGAATGTTATAACAAAAGTTTTGTGAACAAAGAGCAAAACAAATGATACAAATTGATAAAAATCTTTTCCGGTTGCCTTTAAAGGAGGGTATCATAAAAAGAGGGTATCATGAAAAACATGAAACAAAAATACATAATGCAAAACAAAAATACAATAAGAATACAATAAGAATACAACAAATAATGGTACATTGATATGCTACAGGTGGTTCGTTTTAGAATACGAGTTGTTATCGAATAAAACAACAGAAAAAATAATATAGAGGTATGAGAATCTGATTAATATTATTATTATTATTATTATTATTGTTATTACTGTTATTAATAATAATATTAATAATAAAGAAATCATGGAACAAGAGGCTACAGGCTACAGGTGGTTTGTTATAGGGCCGCAGCGGGGCGAAGGGCACACAACACACGCTGACCTCTTGATTATACGCAACCCCCCCCCCACTCTCTCTCTCTGTATATCTCTTTCTCTCTCTCTCTCTCTCTCTCTCTCTCCCTCTCTCTCTCTTTCTCTATCGCTATCTTTCCTCTACCTTCCTTATTTTCTTCAACAATCTCTCTCTATAGCTCACGTTCGTTCTCTTTTTTGATCGGTCTTTCCCTCATCTCTAACTCTCTCTCTATCATTCTCTCTTTCTATCTCTCTTTCTCTTTCTCGTATTCTTTCTTTTTCTCTCTCGTTCTCTCTCTGCTTGTATGGTCTTTTCTCTTCATTTCTCTATCCCTTTTTCTGTCTGTCTTGCTCTCTCTCTCTTTCTCTTTCTCTCTCTTTTCTTTTTTTCTCTGTTTCTCTATATATTTCTCTATCTGGCTCTGTATATCACATCCATCGCTGTTTTATCATCTTCATCTCTATATCATTCTCTTTCAATCTGCTTTTCTTCTCCGTCTCTCTCCCTAACTCAATCTCTCCCTCTCTCCCTCTCTCTCTTCCTCTCTGTCCATCCAGCATGTCATGTCAACATTCATCTCATTTGCATATCTTATCCGCCGCCTAATAGCCAAGTCACTCTCTAATTCTATTACACTCTAATCACGATTAGAGTAGCACGGAAACACTATGAATAGCGAGAAATTGATGAGTTCCCGGTATAGTCCTCGTCATTTTAACGTCATTTCAGGTACCGTAGCCAACTCTCATTCAAGTGGGACGATTTTCTGGACCGAGACATCGATCTTGTGAACTGCAATTGGAACATTTCCTGCAGTTTGAATGACTGAAGCGTTAGTATTGGTCCAAATGATTGGGCAAATCATAACTGAGACGAGTTTCTCTGTTTCTCATCGAATAGTCACGTGTGACAGTACGTGCGTGAAATAATTTTCAAAAAATCTAGTTTTTTTATATGAAATATAGTTGCCATTTTCCCCACGAAGACAGCAGAGGGTTCGATGGATTGAGTGATGCGGGGCGAGCGATCGTTGATTTCTCGCCAGCGGTTGAGAGAGTGTGTAGATCAATCATACGCAGACTGGTTGGCACTTCGACAAACCCCGCCCCTTACAAAACCTATGGTACGGTGTCCACAACGGTTTAACATATAGTCCTCGTCATTTCAACCTCATTTCTAAGATTTGATCATGTTTTGTACCAATTGAATGAGAAACCGTTTTATTTCAGACGTGTTAAAAATGATTTGTTACAGGCTTACAAGATAAAGTCGGGCCTATCCCAACTACCCACCGTTCCATGGAAAATCAGTAACCTCCCGAGGGATAGGCATCGACTTGTATTGTGTGATAAAATATGTGATAACAATTGGTTTTTTTTTGTAAGAGTTGTAAAATTGTGGAATTCGATAAGTAGAGATATTGGTAGATTGGAAAATATTAATCAGTTTAAGACCTATCTAGACGTTATTGATGTAGCTGTTTTATTTGAGAACATTCCATATGCGCTTCAATAGATGATGCGAGAAATCAACTGTTTTTTTTAAAAAGCTCCCCTCAATCTGAAGATGAGAGAGTTATGCTCTCATCCCTTTGGGGACTCAGTTTATTCCTAACATCTTGTGAAACTTCTTGTTCTATGTTTTATATATGCAGGAATAAATAGCAATTTTATCACCCATGTTTGGTTTACAACTGAAGTACAGAGTGAGCAAACTAGAAACACAGCAGCTCAACACGACATCACTGATTTAGCCACGATTAGAGTCGATTCCATGTTGTCCCGTTGCACATTTTGTGTAAAAAAATAAATGAAGCAATACATGAATAATTAAAAGTATTGTCGAGATATAGATGGTGAACAAGACATTATTACAGTTTGAACTCAACACACACCATAATGCACAATTTTCGACAGAAAGACCACCGGATCAGGCACCGTAGCAAAGTCTGCTAAAAAGGTCAGCTCCGAGCTTAACTATCTGGACACTACCTGGCGGCGTAGCAATACCTCAAAAATCTCATGAGATACCTCATGAGCTATTCGCATGAGCTTCTCATGAGATTCTATCGATTTCTGTGCTACAACACTGAGAGTTCACGAGTAGCTTATGAGGTATCTCATGAGAAACTCATATGAACTTCTCGTGAGATTGGAGGGATTGCTACGCCGCCTGCTGAGAGCTGAACCGACCGAGATTTTGGTCACCCCGCTTTGCTTAAAGGGGGGCCGAATTGAATGTTCGAATAAAAGATCGAACGGAGACAGTTCGATATACATCCTTTACTTACTGGAATGTCCAATTCAAAGTTCTATTCTCAAATGTTGACCAATTTTTTGCTTACTTTCAGAGACGCAGAGGATGATTTGGTGTGAATGAGTATTGATTGCGCGCACTTCTCTGACTCTCGTGCCTTTTCGGCTAACGCCGTTTGCCAAATTCGGCTTTCAATGCAGCCCCCCTTTAAACACGGTAAGTTGGCAACTAAGTGGCCAAACTGTGATAATCTACAGGACAGCAGCACGAAGCAGCTTGAAGCAGAACGAGTATGTGGACCGATCCCGTGTCAATGGTCCTTTAAACTGCGATTGGTGAATGTATTGCAGTATTAAGGACTGAAGCGTTGCGACTGGACCAAATAATCGTTCTACTTTGATCAGGGTGAGCTCACCACTTTCATTACTTCGCTACGGTGCCAGTCTGCTAAGACAGTGGGCTACGCCGCCGTTTATGTACACTTCGTATACTAGAAGTCAATTGAATAGTCACGTAATGTTATCATTCTAATGAGGAATCGTTCACTCTGTCTAACCCACTGCCTGTCACTAATGAGGAAACTCACGTTTCTGAGATCTGCTGTGCTTAACATGTTTCACGTGACTGTGCAATTGACTAGCACTATATAGTCTGTTTCACGCAAAAATAGCCCTCTACAGTAAGCTTGCGAATCTTTCAAGCAAATTTTTGATAGCTTCTAGGTATTGAAAATAGTTTAAACGTTGTGATTTCGTTCTCCACATTGGTTAACACGAGCCTAGAAAACAGTGAATCTATAAGTTCGTCTGTTTATTAGATAAACAGCCTTGAATATTCGGAAGATTACTGTAGAAAGTCATCGATTGGTGAAACGGAGTATATTTAGTTTTGTAGTGACAAAGAACTTTCTCCATTGGAAATATTACCCGGATGAATACTATTATTCATCTCAAAAACGTGTTCACAAGAATCAGCCAATCGAACTGGACGGTTTTCGGTGATGTGGACTCTTTTCGATTGAATAAGTACAGTCGCCATTCCCCCCATAAAGACAGCAGAAAGTTCGATTGATTGAGCGATGCAGGGAGAGCGGTCGTTGATTATTTGCCAGCAGTTGAGAGAGTGTGTAGATCAATGACACGCAGACGTTGGCACTTCGACAAACCCCGCCCCTTACAAAACCTATGGTACGGTGTCCACAACGGTTTGACATATAGTCCTCGTCATTTCAACCTCATTTCTAAGATTTGATCTTGTTTTGTAGTTTGAACCCATGTTTGGGTTACAACAGTGGCCGTATGCACCAATATTGTTTCATGCTCCCGTGAGCGTTTTTGGCCTCCCGGGAGCGCAAACCCAACCTGTTTTGCGAACTGGCCGCTCGCCAAACCACGCCCCTTACAAAATCGATGGTACGGTGTCTACGACGGACAGAATCCTACATACAAGCATGATGTCCAAATTTCTCTGTCAAAGTTTCAACGGAAAAAATTCCAGCACACAGTTTCAACTGGTCGTGGATTTCGGCAGTTTTAAGAAAACTCGGTTGCTTTTCAAATGCAACCAAACACTCAATTATTGGACATTTTCCTGTTTTTTATGCATTTTGGTTGCATTTGGAGAGCAACCGAGTTTTCTTAAATTTGCCTGAATATTCGTCGAGAAAGGCTTTGATTGAGAAACTGATCACAAATTATTTCCAAAAAAAGTTTAACAACGAAAAAGTCAGCAGACTGTTTCTGAAAGCAACATGTTGTTTTCCATTTTTCATTGAAACAGTTCAACAATGATGTAATAATAAAATTAGTTATAAAAAATCAGCAGACTGTTTCAACTGGTGGCGGATTTTCGGCGATGTGGAATCCCTTTTTACAGTCCTGGTTGAACACAGAGATGGCAGATATCGTCAGCAACTTGTTTATGTCGAAGTTGCTCGGCCGGCCTGGAATGAAGAAATAGATAGAATGGGAGTTTACTGAGAAGCTTCTAAGAAGGGAAATGAAAAAAGAAATCTGAAGAAGGACGATTATGTGGTCAAATCCCAACGCTTTAGTCCTTCAAACTGCAATGCATTTCTCAATTGCAGTTTAAAGGACCGTTGACACGGGATCGGTCCACATAATAGTCCTGCTTTAAATATCGAGAATAAGTCTGAGAAGCCACCCATGTGGAGTCACGGATCCAGAGTTTTTTCGGGCTTCAGAGGCTTTGTGCATGATTAAAAAAAAGTCAAATAGACCGTTTCTTCCCGAACGAAGTATTTTGGTAAGCTACCTAATCAGTGTCGTACTCAAACCATCAATGAGCCCAGCACAAATTGTGCGGCAATATCCCGCAGAGCTGGGTGAATTTCTTTCCAAACCGGTTCTCCCCGAACCAAAAGCGAACCGATTTTTGAGGAACCATGCGGTTCGTTCTGAGATCAAATGGATTTTGAACCCACTTTGGTCAAACCGAACCAGTTGAAGTGTTTAAGATGAGAACCAGTCGACCACGGAACATTGGTTCGGTTTCATGTCGGTTTGAGTACGGGACTGGTTCGTTTACTGAGGAACCACGTAGCTCGGAGAAATCGGTTTCAATTTGGACCAAGAAGAGTCGGTTCGGGAAAAAAGTTGGATTCGGAATTCTGGCTCCGACCTTATGCAGTAATATCCCGCAGAGCATGGTCTATTTTATCCCGAGCCGAAATCGAACCGATTATTTACGAATTAAGACCGGAATATTTCGAACCAACTTTGGTCAAACCCCAAAGCGAGCCAATTCAGTGTGTCTTGCCCTCTCCCTCTGTGTTTGTAGTTTGATCCCCACACTGTTCGGTCAAATGTGAATTATGGCATCCGAGATCAAACAACAACTGGAATCTAGTCATTCCTAATGATAGAATTGCCAACTGAGACTACCGAAGCGTACGAATAAAACTTCTAATGCATGATTTTCATGGAAAATTTTTTTCCGAAGCCAGTTATAGTCGTCGCCAACGGAAAGGCGGATGGGTACTGTATATCTCATTTTCCGCTGTGTAAGGGCACATGTCGTCGATCCTAAAGCTCGCTACAGCGCAGTGGTTAGCCGCCCTATTACAAATCTTTTGCTCGCAGGTTCGGTTCCGGAAAGGGACAGAAGTTTATACATTTGGCACCCACTATATCGCTCACTTGCACAACCTCTTACAAAAGTTTATTCAGTTTGCAATACTACAACTTGATGGGATCAAAAAAATTATTTCCTATCTGCTTAAGTGAGTTTACTGTTAGTCAATAATTGCACAGTCACGTGAAGCCATGTAAAACACGACAGAACTCAGAAACGTGCAATGACAAATGCACAGTGATTCATCAGAACGCTAAATTCACGTGACTATTCAATTTATTCAAGGGTTGTACTCGATGGGGAGGTTCTTTCTGCGGACCATTCCGTCTCCCTGGAACCTTTCTCTGCGGAACTGCTTGGCAGCTCCATCGGGGGTGTTGGTCCACTCGATGGTGATACGGTCGTTGTTGGTGTCCTCTTGTCCGTAGGCAAAGGCTCAGTAGTGTAAGGCCAATATAATTCTAGTATAAGGCGAAAACTATATTCCGCAGTCTCCGACCTGTTTTTGCTCAGGTTTTCACGTGGTCTGCCCCCCCCCCCTCATACATCACTCACCTCCAGGTCCCCAGCACACCGTCCTTCCGGTACAATCCGGCTTTTCGTTGAAACAGGCACACCAGCCGGTCGATGTGAAAATTTTAGCCGATCGGAAATTACTCGGAAAACACGGTATCGGATGACTATTGTTGGCGCCGTTCCAACTGAACGACTCAAAGTGACCGGAAAACCCTGAAAAACTTCCGGCGTGACGGAAAGGTTTACGAAATTCGATTTTTCGTTCGATTGTGGAGATCCAACAACAAGCTACAAGCCCGCCCAGATGAATCAAAGATTTGTCGGATTTTTTAGTTATAGATTTCAAGTCTCATGATCAACATCGAGCCACCATATTTATTGAGAATTCGGTATGAATAAATTGAGAAAATTCAGAGGTGAAAAATCCGTGTGTAAATTGAAAGTGACTTTAAGTACCTTTTTCTGTGTACAGTTGAACAGCCATGTCCGTTTTACAAGTATACTTGAAGGAGCAAAATTTGTCCAAGTTCTCTTCATTTACAAGATCATTACATAGGGGTCGGTACTCTTGTACGTAGTTCCGTTGTAAGTATGGCAGTTTGGTCCTGAAAAAGGCACGAAGTATCACTAATTCTCATTGATACTTTGGCAGCGCGCCAACGAAATTTTCAATGTTTTTCAGCATTTTAAAGTTTTTCAGAAGTCATACATTTTTCTGAGTGAACGTGAAAACTGTTCAGTGAATGAAACACAATTCAGCAAACTTCTGTGTTCTATGGAACTTATTCCGATCTCTAATTATGAATCATGAAGACTATCAGTAAGTGTTTTTGTCCTGCTTTCATTTTCTCAGAGAAGTTCAACTGATGATGACCCAACCCTCTGAGACAACCCAAAAATCGTCTTGAATCAGGGTTTTTGAGTACAGTTTTCACTGTCCACATTTATATAACTCTAGTGGCACACTTCGCACGATTACAATATACAAAATATAGTTATATGAATGTGCTCAGTAAAAAATGTACTCAAAAATCTTTTTTTTCTTAAATCATCATCATAAATAAAAATCATAAATTTTTGAGTACATCTTTTACTGAGCACATTCATATAACTATAACATCCACAACGTCCTAGTGACACAATATATTTTGTTCAAATAAATAACCTAAAATATACAAACTGTTCGAAAGTCAATGCAATACTCACGCTACTCGTACAGTCTCATCGTGATCTATCGTGAGGTCTCCGATAATTCTCGACGCTGGTTATTCCAGTTGAATATTCAGCAAGATGTCCTTCGAACAGATTCCATTTGTAGATCAAAAACTCAAAAAAAAGTCAATACTCACGTCACTCGCATAGTCTCATCATGGTCAATAGTCAGATCTCCAAAAATTTTCGACGCTGGTCCGCACTCCAAATAAGGCGCATCTTCTTGGAAATCTTGCGAGGAAAAGGCACAGGTCCCACCGAAAGGGCCCAGAGAACTTGTGATTTCCAGCTGATTCATGGTTATTCTATGACATGATAACGTCATCAGTAGTGACGTCATCCCAAGAAGCAACGTCAAAAAGTGCATCCTAGTAATTCCTTGAATGAAAATTGAATACATTTTACATCCAAATAAATGTGTACATGAAATTAGCTAAGGACATCACATCACATAAGTGGACACTGTTTTTAACTATTCAGAGATCGAAATACAATACGATAAATATTGCGACGAAAAGCATGATTAGCCACGTCAAGAAGTGCATCCTAATCACTGAGCTACTCCTAAAATGGAAAACTTGGCTGAATCAATTTTACGAAAGAACTGGTACATAGATCAAGTTAGGGACTTCACATTGTTGTTCAACTACCGCACTGTTCATATACTGTAAATTAACTTTATAGATCAAACTACGATAGAGCGTTGTGTTACAAGATTCTATTGTGACGTGAAAGGAATCACTAGAAGATGTATGTAGAATGTATAACCTATGAGGCTACCGTTTTTTCGAAGCAGGGGTATATTCTCGTTTCATGTTTGTACTTTATCCTTTCGTTTCTCAGTTGAGATTCGTAAATAGGTGAGTTTCTTGAGATCAAACTACAATGAAGATTTTATCACTTCTACAAAAAGAATTGAGATAACATGGTCGCAGACAAACAAAGATCGGAAAAGTATGCCGCGTAACTTGTTTAGAATGGAATAACTTGATTGCAGATCGTGTACAATGTCTCTTGATGCTCTTATATGAAAAACCATTTTCAATAATATTTACACCATCTGTTGTGAAATATGCACCTAATCCTGGTTGTTGAACACTGGTACTTGACTTAGCGGGGTTTCGCAAAAGTACTGCCGTAGGGTGAATTCTATATCTAACCGTTTTTCGGTAACTCCTTTTCAGGTTACCTGTTGGTTATCTAAACTGAAAAACCGGTTGCACTTCAATCTAACGCATATTTTTTTAAAATTTCGACCAAATGCCTCGCGATTAAACTAAAAACACTACGGGATAGAGCAACGAAAACGTATAGGATTGTTTTGGAAAGAGCGAATCCTATAGGCGCGCTGAAGTTATCCTTTTTTCAAGTTCACTACAATGGGCATATTTTTGAAGTTAATGGATACAATCTCAAACATTTTTTTTCGAAATCGCACTGCTTAATTGAATGGTGTTTTTAGTTTCTGTCACACACGCCATACCACAATTGTTCTCTAATTTCGTCCTCTAGAATGCAGACGTTTTCTGTGATTTTCGAGGTTTGACGTTCAACGTACACATTTTTTACTTCCGCACATCAATGAACACGCGATTTGCATTTGGAACGAATTGTAAAGTTTTCGATTGTTGGCGTGTACAGTGCGAACTTTTAAAGGAGACCCCAGAGCAACTTCAATAAGGGGTGTAATATTATGAAAAGTTTGCATCTGGCATTACTTTTTCAAAACAAGACCTTGTTAAGGTATTATTGGGGATTCGGGTTCTAAAATATATGCCTCTCCCCTCATATTAGAGTCAGACATGCAGAGTGTGCTTTTCTATAAGACAGGACGAGCCGAAACAGTAAATGTCACCCAGTTTTATATTATTGTGTATTACCACAGATATCAATTCGATCAAATCGTTTGGGTGCGAGACTGGTAATGTACCGTCTGATTTCCGCTAAACGACGTATATGTGATTCACTCTTTCCAGGGAAGCCCTATACGATGCGTTTCCCTATTTCGCTGTGTTTGTAGTTTGCTCCCGTCCTTTACTGATTGAATGTTCTCAGTTATGGATCGTCTCTTGAATTCAAGTTATAACTTGGACACTCGCTACACAAAGTGAAATTCTTTCCGGAAATGAGGCGGCACTTCAAATGTTTTTTTTTTCGTGCCGACCTGCTCTTTTACATCCAAATTGTCATGGAATGCTACAACACACACGGCACGTGTGGCTAAGTATAGTTTGTTCCACCCACTTATAACCCTCTACAGTAATCTTCTCAAACTTCCAGGTCAAAGTTCAGTATGATGAAGTTTTTGGATTCTGTTCAAATTTCGATAGTGTAATTTTCACGTTTACTACTACAAACTCTGGAAGTTTGATACCAAAATAATGAAGTGTTCATAATAAAAAAGCTTCTTGAAAATTCGACGGATTACTGTAGAAGGACATCGACTAGTGGAAACAGAGTATATGTTTTACCTCATGTTCTCCTAACCACATCTTAGTTCCGAAGATACAGAGAAAGTAGAGAACTCGAATTGTTTCTGGAAACCAAAAATTGTTTCTGGAAATGTTTCTATTCCAACCAAAATGTACAGAAACATGTAACCGCCACCAAATGAAACAGTCGGCTGACTTTGTTTTGTGATGTTTGTTTTTTCGTGCCAACCTGCGATTTTACATCTATATTTCCATGGAAGCAGTTGGCAAACGGCTGTCAGGCCGAAAAAGCCACGCAAGAAAGGTGGACGAATAAGAGATCAAACTACAACACAGCTAGTGAGGCTGACATGCACAGTTTTAGCCGGCTCCCCTGATAATGTCGTTACGTTAAAGGAGACCGGAACACAACTTGAGCAGAGGTTTTGTTTCGGGCTGCTTTTAACTGTATTGTGATCAGAGAACACAAATAACTCGTATATTAGTTTGATCCGTCCACGTGACATTCACATGACAATGCCGAGGGACACGCAACGCGTCCAATCAGAAGTAGGATACAGCAGCTTTCCGAGAAACCATGTTGCTCTCCGGTCTCCTTTAGTTATACAAAAGTAGGAGAGTTCAGGATTGCTTCTTTCAATGACAAGTCAATTTGGTGTATGCTGCTCTTCTGCTGTGTTTGTAGTTTGATTCCTCTGAATGTGGTCCGATTTTGTCAAAAATGGCGTGTATTAAAGATGGCCTGACAGGAACCATCCATCTATAACTACAAGCGCGT
The DNA here is from genome assembly GCA_964036275.1 of Litoditis marina. Taxonomy (NCBI): domain Eukaryota; kingdom Metazoa; phylum Nematoda; class Chromadorea; order Rhabditida; family Rhabditidae; genus Litoditis; species Litoditis marina. The sequence continues at coordinate 34,325,087 of OZ038434.1, read as the reverse complement.
AAAAGGGATACCATTATTTCCATCTATTTTTTCCTTCTTTCATCCAACAATTGGAGTGCCACATTTCAAAATGTGGAAAGTCACATGTTGAATAAATCTATTCTATTCTATTCTAACCAGATGTCGTTCCTTGCGCTCCATGGTTAGTTCATTCGCTCCAACGCGAATACGCCCCAAAAAACAAAATCTTCCAATCTCCGCTAATGAATTGTGATTAAATGATGGACACAATATAAATCAAATAATTTCCATAGCAAATGTTCATTGGAGCGATAGAATTAGCCGTGGAGCGCAACGCACGAGATGCGGTTCGTGTCAGACCACCTTTAAGATCAAACTACAACGAATATTTATGTTTTCTGCAACCTGCCATTTTACATCCATATTTTCATGAGAAAAGAGGCAGTTGGCAAACGGCTGTCCGGCCGAAAAAAGCCACGCCAAAGAGGTGGACAGAAAAAGTGTTACACACCCAATGGCATGTTAAGATTATGAAAAAGGGTGGTTATGAGGTCGCTGTCTTCGAAGGAAGCCAATACAGTGGGAGTTGTCTGGACAGGAGAAGTGTTTCACTAGCAGTGGCATGTAATAGTTATGCTTCTTCGAACTCATCCCTCCATCTTTGTTTTGGTTGCCCCGGGGGTTGAATCAACATATTGTATAGTTGTCGCCCTCACATTTGAAGCAGGTTCCGACTGACCGTAGTCTCTGTATGAGAAAAGTCTCGGCACAGTGAAAGTTATGAACTCTTGTAACAGCATCGGTCTCAAAAGTATCGTCTATTTCACGCCACAACAGCCCTCTACAGTAAGATCGTAAATCTTTTAGGTGAGTTCTCCAAACCTTGTCAGTGTGGGAAATACTTCAAACTTCGTGATTCCGTTTTTCACAATCGTTACTATTAGCAAACAGAGCAAACAATGAATGTGAGAGTCAGATTGTAGATGAATGCCCTTGAATACTCGAACAATTACTGTAGAAAAATATTGATTGATGAAACGGAACCTTCTTCACCTCTCATACTGAAGGTAGTTTCACATGATTCTCGTACGCGCCTCAGAGATTTCGCTATAAATGGATGAAGAATACTATTCAGGATTTCTCGAGAAAAAGCCAATTATATATTTTTTATATGGACAAGTCTATTTTATTGGTTCATTCCGTGTTCCCTCTATCTTCTCCAGGCAGTTTCTTTTTCGGCTCTCTCGAAAATGCCATGCGAGCCTCTTTTTACACTTCATGCCAGGTGGCATCACGCAATCCATCTTCACAGGGCAGAACAACAACGAAAAAAGAGAGCAGGTCAGAAAGCTCAGAAAAAGTAAGGTTTCGGGAAAATTCATTTTACCTTCACATTTGACAAACTTGAACCTATTCACCAGGCCAGAACAACAACGAAAAAAGAGAGATGGTCAGAAATTAGTGTATTTTTTGTTATTCTCGGAAACCCATAGAAATTTTCTTCGGAAGCGAAAAGCCAGGCTTAAAGAATACATGCTAGCTGTGTTTGTAGTTTAATCCGCTGCGTTTTCGCAAATTACAATTGCCTGTCCTGTCCGTAGAGGGAGGAGATAGAAATGGGTACTTGGGTACTGTACTAGTGAAGATTACATAAACATTTCAAAAAATCGTTTTTTGTTCAATTTTCCTGAACTTCAACTGGGACAACAAGCGTTGACAACTTTGTTTTGCAGCAGATTTGCGAATGAACAACAGAACCGCAAAATTCGCTAGAAACTTTTGAATTTCTTCCAGCTCAACGAGCCTACACGACCAACCCTATCCGGCAATTTTTAGGATTTTAATAACAAGTTCACACTAATTCGCCGAAATCGCCTAGCTTTGAACGTTCTTATCAATCCAAAACAGTTGTAGTTGACATCATTCCTATTGAAACTTCTACAGTACACATTCGAACTTTGACCTTTGCGATGACTTTTTCGAAGGCAAACGTCAACTTTCTCTAGTACATTTTCGAACTCTCGCAAATAGGAAATTATGATCCGATGAAAAAACTCTAACCTTTTGATAACATTCAGGTAATTGAAACCGTCTAAAAGTTGTACAATCAATCGAATCATACTGTAGGAGTCTCAGTCGGATTGAAAACGGCTATATACTGTATCTATTTCCCCCTAGTAGAAATACAAGCAGAGCCCCACCGTTTTATTAGTCGCAGCCCGCTGATTTGTGGCTAAACTCACGTAACACGTGTTTGTTTTAGAGATTTTCGTCAAACCATTGGCGCAACCTCATTACAACCCATCTTTTTGTTCGTAGGCAAACGTTTAGTATTGATAAGCTTCACGTAGGAAATTTTTTGGAATTTTTCTGCAAATACAATCTTCACTTTCGATTTCCCCCCAAACGACAGCAAAGGTATCAAAGAAGCACGATTATGTGGTCCAATCGCAACGCCTCAGTCCTTTAAACCGCAATACATTTTTCAATTGCAGTTTAAAGGACCGTTGACACGGGATTGATCCACACAATCGTCCTTCTTTAATCGAGCACAGCTCAGATGAATAATCAATTGCACATTTGCTGTCTGTGGTCTACCTCCAAACTCTCTCGCTTTTGTAGTCCGCTCATTGCAGAAGTATTGACTCTTTTTGTTTTTGAATGAGCCGTAAAGTTGCTTTACTCTCCATCAGGCACATGCAACCCTTTGAAATACAATCAAGTTTGGCAACGAAACATTAGCTATGACAAAAGAAAAGCGTTTTCAAAACTTTTTGAATTCGTTAACCTGTCCGAACTATAATGCTCAACGCTTGATTCCCAAATTTCCAGTGCCATAAGCCAGTTATCTTTCATTTCGATTAAAAATTCTCGACTTTCCTTTTTCTCATTCTCTTGACCTCAAATCAACCACAGCACCTCCGCGAAAAAAAAAATTTATTCCATTCTTCAAAACTTTTCAAAATCAAAAAGTGACAACGAGTTGTTCTTTGCACATAGTATAAACATGATGACTATACACACATATCTTACACTAGGCTACACTAAACGAACTTTATTAGGGGAAGATGGGGGAGAAATAGGGCCGTTTCGGGCCCGTTAGGCTGGTCCAGCTTAAGCCTTCTTCTCCAGCTCAATCAGGTGCTTGACTCCGTCGTACATCTGCTTGACGGCCTCGAACTCGGTCAGACCAAGACGAGCCTTGTTGGAGATGTCGTAGACACCGCCCTCGGAGTCAGAGTGCTCGCCGTGGATACCACGGATCTAAAAATATTATATTTTATTAAATAAATACATTTTAGAGAACAGAATGAAAAGAGATGAAAAGTGCAAAGATAGATACTGGTTCGTCAGGTACGAGAAAACATCTTTAGTAAACAATGCTGCATTTGCTCGAGAGCTCACACAGCCCTTCCGCTTACATTACTTCACGTGATACTTTAGAAAGTTAGGTTTTGAAGAATATCTAGAAAATCAATATTTACGTTCTCCAAACTACTAACTACAATCTGACCTGGAGCTTGAGTCCATCGCAGATGGTCTTGAAGTCGGGCTTGGCAGAGATCTTGGGCAGACGGATGTGCACGGAGGCACGCACGGTGGTTCCTGCAAGGGAGAGGGTTAGAGAGAGAGAGAGAGAGAGAGAGAGAGAGAGAGAGAGAGAGAAATATAGTTCTTAGACAGAGAGAGAGAGAAAAAGGGAGAGAGAGAGAGAAGAGAGATTGGGCATATCATAGAGACGCAGACTGTCTGTGCGCTCATGGACCTCCTTGCTCTCTAGCTATTGTAGTTTTCTGATCGCAGAAAATGAACGAAAGTGTCGCTGAATTGGACAGTTTTCGTAGAGTAGAGAGAGAGGGAGAGAGAGTGAGAGAATCAGAGAAGCAGACACACGAACCGAGGTTGGAGGGACAGAATGTGAGCCATCCGAGACGGTCGTCGCGGCTGAAGGGAACCTCCTTCTCGATGGTCTTGACTCCCTTGATCAGACGCTCAAGAACCTGAAAAAACCGATATTTATTAATAATCTTACAAAATCGATATCAAATAATGAAATTTCATAACAGCTTAAAACCCTCTTACTTTATGAAAGTTCGCTGTCTACCATCTCACACCTACAATACCTCTAATCAGAAAAGTGTAACACATCCAAAACACATTACTCCTACCGTAACCAAGCTACAGTAAACTACCGTACCTGTCCAACATTTCCACCGTTCTGCATGGAGATGATTCTGAGATGGTCCTCCTCGTTGGCCCACACCAGGAAGGTCTTGTTCTTGTTGTGGAAGATTCCACGGCCCTTGGGCCAGTAACGGCAAGCGTTGGCGGCCTGCAGGAATCTGGAAAAATGACGAATAATACACATTTTGAGATCAATTATGGGCGTCTAAATACCATCCTTCTTATACAAATTGGTTAATTTTCGCCGGCAAATAGTGCAAATCGAGCCCTATGTTATAGTCAGCTTACCGCCACCTTGCGGGCTACACCAATCCACTGTACCAGCCAGATGACTAAAGATGACCATTACATTATACCACAAAAACATCAAAATTATTGCCTAGTTACTACGTTCCAAGGTCCCCTCACAAAACCCGGTTTAGCGACCGCAAACAATCAAAACAATCGCGGCGCGCGATCCCCATTATTACTGTAATTATTTCGACAGCCCCGGCGGCCCCGTTTTTAACTGTCATTGAACTGTGAGCTCAATTCGTGCGCATGTAAATGATGCAGTAGAGACCAAGGTCGCGCCTCGCGGTACATAATCGCTAATCGCGTGTTCCGATTTGAATTCAAAAAGGGCGCCAACTAATCAACTACGCCCCATTGTTTCGAAATCGCAGCACAAAGAGCAATTAGTCATGCATAAGGCGGCTATCTACTTTAGAAAAGGAGTAACCAGCTAAACTTCCGAAAACTTACTGAAACTTCACTAAAAAAGTATCGCGCAACTCTCAAAAATTCTAAATGTTTTGAAAATCTACCCTCCACTCAGAGGTTTCGAACCAGCGCCAGCCGCCCCACTATCCACTCTACCGACCTGTCTCCCTCCTTGAACAAGAAGTGGTCAGCGATGAGCTGATCCTGGACTTCCTTGGTCATGCCGTCAAGGGGGTGGTAGTTTCCAGCCAGTTCAGCGTCGGTGATTCCGTCAAACACCTTCTTGACCTACAAAAGTAAAAAAGTTAGTATAATATACAGCCTTTTTTGACATAAAGACTCTAGAAATGCATGATGAATTTAAATAATTTTATCAGTTTAACATAATTTTGAAACACGTCGAGAAAATGTTAATTCTATATCGAACCAGGTTCCGGTAACCATTTTCAATTTAAGTAACCGGTTGGTAACCTAAAATAGACAAAAACCCGGTTACCTTGCCCTCCATGTCGAGGTAGTTGGCCTCGGTCAAGCAGGGGTTGAAGGGGTATCCGGCCAGAGAACGTCCGCAACTGTAAACACAGAAGTAAGTCAGAGACACCGTATCCGCACAATAAGGTTCAAAAATATATTACCGTCAAAATAATTGAATCCTGTAACAAATCTCTATTCCATTTTTACACCAACTCGTTGATAACAGGTTGTGAAAACGTAGCTACGAATCACCTAACCAATCGAGTCGTTTCGCGTTATTGTGGGTGAAAAACTGGTGAATTCTATATCTAACCGGGTTTTTAGGTAACCTAACCCTTTCTTGGTAACCTATTTTTCAGGTTACCTCAGTAGGTAACCGGATGGTAATCTAAAATGAGAATCCGGTTACCTGTTTTTCTAACGCAAAATGTGGTTTTTACCGTTAGTTTGGACGGTAACCGGATTATAATTGAAGGTTACTTACAGGTTACCTACCAAGGTAACCTACCAAGGTAACCTGAAAAAAGGTTACCAAAAAAGGGTTAGGTTACCTAAAAACCCGGTTAGTTGTAGAATTGGCCTTAAAAACTTACCGAATACGAGTGGAGTTGATGAATTTTCCTTCGGGGTCCAGGTCGACCAGGGCGGCGGTCTTTCCCTCTCCGAGGTCGGTGGCCGGCTGCTTGGCCGATGGGGCGAATCCGTTGTGGTAGTCCTCAAAATTGTAGGTTCTAGTAACATTGTAGTTTGTACTAGAAACTGAAGTTGGTAGTCGAATTGTAGTTTGGACCAATTATTGTAGCTTGAATAAGCTATTAACTATCTCAAGCAGTTAATCCGTTGTGGTAGTCCTGAGAATTTTAGTTTGAACTCAAAACTGTAGTTTGTACTTTCCATGTATCTCTAGCATTTACATATTCCCACTCTTCTTACTACACTCTTACTAGTCCACCTAACTAACACCAAACATACTGAAACATGAAATTAGTGTTATATTTGCTATACAACGTAGTAGTTCTCATGAGTCATAAAATTCCCCCAGTTAATCTGATTTCAGACGGAATTTCGGAATGTAAACAATTATATCTATAGCACGATCTATCGTGCCGGCAAATGACTCATTTGGCGTGACTATGAATAGAAAAATCTAAACTATTCAAGGACAGAAATGGTTCAGCCATTTCTAAACAATAAACAACTAATGTTACACGCTTTCACGTAAATCGTGGAAAAAAACTTTCCCAGTTTTAACACTCCTTTCAATCCCCAAACTCTATCTGATTCGGCCGTCTAAAACAGTTGCTAGATACCCCTAGAGATCACATTATCGGAGATCCAGACACGTGATCACGTGAAGAACACATGTCTGAACCACGTGAACTACACGTGTCTGTACCACGTGAAGCACATGTTTCTTTCACGTGAAGTGCACTTGTAAATACCTGGATGAGGGGGTCGAAGAGGGGCTTGAACAGGGTGTAGGCCTCGGCATCGGGAGCGTAGACTCCGACACCAGAATCCAGGTTGGCGACTCCTGAAACAATATCGAGTTTATGCAAGAAAACATCGATTTTATAAACTTTTTTTCTGCTCAACTTTGTTGATTCTGAAACATTCAAGTTTTTACAGTTCCCGGAACGAAACTATATTGAAAATATAAAATTATCAGAATATAGAGAGAAAAGTTCCATTAGTTTGTTTAACTTTTGCAATCTCCCACAGCTAAAACGATCCAATTGTATGTTTTCCTAGTTGAAGATCTCAAAAAAGCGTGACACAACGTTCCTCCAACTATGCTGTTAGAAGCAGCTAGTTTACTAGTCATAATGTCATGAACCAAAACTTCTAGAGAAATCTAGAAAATCTAGCGCAAATCTAGTTCCAACCCCTATAACATCCCATTGGGCGCCAACCCCTCATTCAAAATGTACGTAGACGTCAGCTTTTGCAGAAGAAAAAACTACTCTTGACACGAATACGATGTCAATATAAGGCAGTGCGCCTCCCACTGAGAACACATTTCCGATGCATTAGGAAGCTGAGGGAAAAAACGCGCAATCAACCAATTTAGCTCGACTTATGCAGGAAGAGCGTCAGATTTATCATGTAAGACATGTTACAACATGTTGCTTAAGTTGTATCCAAAACTTGAAACTACGCTTTCAATGGTTTATAAACTTTAGGATTGGCACACGTTCACGTGACTACAACCATAACAAAACTAATATATCAAACTTAAATTGCAATCTTTAGTCCATGTCACTCTATTTCGCCAACCCCATGAATACGGCGCAAATTGCTGTCCGGGCCCGTTTTAGAGACGCGTCATATGTCCGACCAAAAAATAATAGCCTTCAAAAGAAATCGAACCCAATTATTACCACCAATTTTGTGCTGCAAACTCTAGAGCGAAGATCATAGATCACGGAATAATTCGAAATTTTGAAATGTTGAAATTTAAGATCATTTCCACCATGTTTTACATGCTAACAAGTATCTATAACCAAAATACATCATATACTTTAACGTAAAATTCATTTTTATCCTACTTATTCCACGAATAAGATACATAATGTACCTAGAAAGTTAGTATCTTAATAATTTATAAGAAAGTTACTTTCAGTTTTTCCCAGAAAATCCTCCCAATCTATCTGTCAACACGATAAGATGGTGCGAGAATCGGCTCATCATAAGGAGATAACATTTAATGCGCAATCAGCAAAGTGGTTAGAGCTAAATATGGTCATTTTCTGAGAGAAATACCAGATTAACCGTCTTTCTAAGAATAATGTTATGGGAAAGTTTCGAAATTTCCGGTTTTTGACAATTTCACCCGAAGCACCACTGGTCAACTTTTTCTCCTCACCAAAACCACTGAAATACGTCCAAAGAGTCCCATTTAGACCAAATTATCCGCTGTTTGGTGCTTAGTTAGTTGGATAACTTCCACTAGGGTGGCTCCTGTAGCTTGAGGTTACTGTACCTACTGCAGAAGATGTCAAAGTAATTCTATGATGTTAAAGAAAACGTACCAAATTGGATGACATTAGGGAGGCCAAGAGGGTGGCTCCTGTAGCCAAAGGTTACTATAGCTGCTGTAGATCGAGCTGTAGATCAATACTACTGTAGCTCAAGGATTAGGATACTGTAAATTGTTCAACAAAAACGTACCAGACTGGATGACATCCAAAAGAGTGGCTCCGAGCTTGGTCTTCTTGTCCTTGAGCTGGTCGACGACCTCCTTGGTCAGGTACTTCTTGAGAAGGGAGTGGCAATCGCCAGCTGCCTGTAAACGATGGGTATTGATTGATTGGATGGATGAGAGAGATAGAAGCAGAGGGAGAAAGAGAGAGAGAACAAGAGAAGAGACAGAGATAGAGAGAGAGACAGAGAAAGAGAATAAAGACAGAGAGAGAGAAGAAGCAAGAAGAGAGAAAGAAGAGAGAGAAAAAAAAGTTAGAGAGAAATCCCTCTCTTAAAAGTTTCTAAAGATCAATTCTCTATACTACTAGTTGCCTACTTTTTTTCTCCTAACTACGTATTAATGATAAGAGACTGTCATTAAAAGATAATTGAGACAGGTTGCTGGCAAAATGCACGTTTCCTGCTGATAACGACCAAAAATGCACGTTTTGCACTGATATTGCCACGCGTCAGTTTTTTTGAGGTCGACCAGATCAACAAATCAAATACCGCGCGCGGGATCAAATCAAGTATCGAAACCTCTCTAAGTATACCGAAATATTCGTAGATCAGGAAATCGAACAAAAAACTCTTCACAAAGTTTCGATCTTTTAGAAGTTGTCTACTTAGTAGCAAAGTGTTTCTCAGATCACAAAAACCGAACCTATCGCGAACAAACCGTTTCGATTTTCTGACCTTGGGAGTATGCAAGTTTTCAACACTAACCCAGCCGTTTTGGAACATTCAAAATTGACCTTCAGTCTCCTAAAATAAAACGAGTTACTTGCAACTCCAGTTCCAGTATCTATCCCTAGAGATGTGTTGTTGGTCTTACAAACAAAATTGGCATCGATCCCCAGTTTTTAGGCGCACCAGCCCGGCTAAATGGGTTACTAAAAAAAGAAGAGCATCTTACATCTACGACGGTTGAGAGTCTATCTACACAAAATGTAGTTGTTTTCTCTCTATAAAGTGTTTGTGTAACCCCAAGGTAAGTTATAGTCAAAAAGAAACAACTTTGAATTAGCCAACTCAAAACTCCATGATCTTGTTTCTAAACAGCCTACTTTCTCCAGATTGATGGAGAGAAAGAAAAAAAATTTCGACTTTTTAGACAAACTGTAATGTTAAAAAAAGCGCTTTGAAATCGATTCGCTGAAAAGTTTGTGTGTTTGCGTACCCCGAAGTAAGTTACAGTCCTACTGCAAATGCAAACCATTCGCTACGTGCCGCGGCTAAAAAATAGAGAAGAGTACCTCCCGCGTGAGGTTTACACAGAGATTTTTCGCGCAACGGCAAACGAAGAAAAACCAAAAAGTATCGAATTCCGCCGAGTCAAGTGCCCTTGAAATGTGAGAACAGCTGCGGAGCAAAAACTTTGCTCTCGCAAAACTTGCAGGTTGCGGATCGCGTTTCACGTGAAATCACGTGAAGCAGTACAAGTAAAGCGTAGCTACCAGCTTATAAAACCAGGCATTGCTTAACTTTTATACCCATATCAGGATGTTGACGAAATATTGTACTGAAAGGGATGTATAAAAGGTAATTATTTCTATGTGAATAACTAAATTTCAGATGTCCATAAAAAAAACCAACACCTAACCGTTGCTAAGCAAATTCTCTCTCACTGAATACATAATGTATTCTTCTATAGAAGGAGTTAAACATCAAGTACTACGTAACTAGGTATTATCTAAATATTTAAGAGACTGAAAGTTTTAACGCAAGAACAAATCTGGTGCTAAAAATAGGCCGAACGCCGAAAGACGACCCACTTTCGATCGTTCTCTGAGCTCAAGACAATCAAATGCGTCAGTCAGTCAAACATCAACAAAAATCGCTGTGTCAACTAGCTATCGGAACATTTCAAAGTCATTACTTTTACGAAAATGCTGCAAAAGTTGTAAAGTTAATCTTTACATTCACTCACATTTGGAAGTTGTGGTTTTCATTTACTATTATGCTAACGGCTACGAAAATGTAGAGATGTAAAAGTAGAAGTCTTTCAATTTTCAATCAAACTTGATTGTTCAGTTGTTTGAGTGTCAAGCTACTATGAACTGAAAGCTAACCTGAAAAGTTAAAGTTCAACATAACATAAAGTTCTTCATGGAACCTTTCATGCAAAAATTTCGAGCTGCAAACTACTGCTAGTGTCAAATTTCCCGGAAACAGCGCCGCGATACGGCTCAGATTACGTGCATTTTATTAGGAAGTATGAATTATTCAGAAATATTGATTGACTAGAGAGCGCCGAGAGCAGAAAAAGGCTGTGATTCAGCACGTAGGAACTGTTATTGATTGATGACGCCCGGCGCCCGCAAAAGAGCCGCAATGATGCAATTTTGTTAGTGTCAACAAGACAAATTAGTAAACAAACTAGTAAACAAGTGCGGGCTTATAGTTCAAGACTTAATTAGCTGAAAGCTTTGTCTTTGAGGTCTTGAGGAGAAGATAGATGAATGGTGGAAAGAGAAAGGACTAGAACAGATTCCACAGAGAGAGGTAGAGAGAGAGAGAGAGAGAGAGAAACTCAGAAAATCAAAGACCCCCTATGTGTCTACCTGAAGCTTGAATATCTTTGGCTCACCTGTCACCTCGCCTCTGAATACAGAGGTTCAGAGGTAGCGAGAGGTACAAAGGGGTAAAGAGAGAGAGCTAGAGAGAGAGCCAGAATCAGAGAGGCAGAGTGCATACCCGGAGCTTGGCGTAGCCCTTCTTGATCTGCTTGATAACTAGCTTCAAAGAGAGCTAGAGAGATTCAGAAAAGACAGACAGGTAGAGGGAGGTACACAGAGAAAGCTAGAGATGGAGAGGGCTAGAGAGGTAGAGAGAGAGCCAGAATCAGAGAAACAAAGTTTACCTGGAGCTTGGCGTAACCCTCCTCGATCTGCTTGATAACTTCTGGAGCGACGGACATTCTGCGCAACGTGCTGCTGACACAATGCAGTTCGGTGGGCGAATATTTTAAGCGAAGCATAGGCCACGCCCACTTTGGGAGAGAGTGTGGGGGAAGGAGAGGGCAGAGACGACGGGGGCGGACGAGAGAGTACCGGGAAGGGCGGAGTGCGGCAGACACTGGAAATGGTAGATGGTTTGGAGGCAAAAAAAAGTAGGGGGGAGAGAGAGGGAGAGAGAGAGAGCAAGAGAGAGAGAGAGAGAGAGAAGAGAGAGAGAGAGAAGAGAGAGAGAGAGAGAGAGAGAGAGAGATAGAGGAAAAGGAAAAAGAGAATGAGAGGGATGAGAAAAGACAACGAAACACCGAAAAACGTGAAAAAGCAATAGAAAGAGAGAGAAAATAAAACAATCTGTAAGACAACGCATTGTATTGACTTGTTTCAATAATAGTTGAAAACCTAAAAATCATATGTAACCATTTTTGATTTATAAAACAACCTACTATGTTGCAACAAACTTTAGAAAGTAACCACATTTTGCTTCTTTGGTGTCTAGGGACAACTAGGTTTGTACTTTGCATTGTAGTTTGCTCGCGACAGTCTAAGACTGCAAATGTCTGGCCCTCTAGAAGCAAACACACTTGTAGAGTATAAGCCATTTACTTTAGGTAAAAAAGTGTCTCTTTTTCATTTTTCCTAGTCCCATACAGTGAGAAGTAGGAACCTTTTTGAGCTTCAGGTTATTTTGAGACCACACCTTTTATACAGTTCTCTATCCTGCGAAACTATTCTCTGTGCTGTGGTTTGGTTGAAAATATAGTACATTCCTTTATTGAACGTGAGTTGAACAATCTTCACGTTTTTCCTGACTCACTCGGTGTATTGTATAGTTCCGGTCATTCCTACTGAGACTTGGCAGTAAGCCAATCAATATTTCAGGCTGTTTTTCACCACTTTAGAGTTTTTTAAAAAACTTCAAATCTTTGTTAGCCGTTTTTCAGTTTCATACGAACAAATAAACAAAAAAAGTTTTCCAGAATACTCATTTTGTCTCTTAGATAAAGTCGTCCGAAAATCTTGGCCCGATGCCAACGGGTCTCAGTGGGAATGAAACGAACTATATATAATAACCCTATGCAGTTTAATCTGGTCAATTTTCAGTTAAATTTCGTACACTATGGCGTGTGTGGAGTTCAAACTACAACTTGTCATTCCTTGTATAGTTCGTTTCACCAGTCGATGACTTTCTACAGTAATCTTTCGAAAATTCAAACGCATTTATCTAGTTAACAAACAAAATTTAAGATTTACTGTTTTGTATGCTTGTAGTACCCAAAGTGGAGAAACGAAATCACAAAGTTCAAACTATGTACAACACCTACAGAAATGATAAAATCACTTAAAAGTTTTATAATCTTTCTGTAGAGGGCTATTGTTTCGTGAAACAGACTATATGCCCTATATTAGCATACTGTAGGTCTCCACGCAGACGCGGCACATAGTGCACTTCATTCCTTCTGAACACTCCTGGTGTAGACATTCGATCTTTTCAAAGAATCTTATTCAAACTTGAGAGTTGTTGTTGGAAATACTATAGTCTACGGGGCAACCAGAATAAGTCATTCAAAGTTGAAAGTCATTAAAGTGATAGTCATTTGAAAGTAAAAGTTATTAAGTACAGAAACAGTTGATCAGAAAGTTCCTGACCGAAAATGAATTAATAACTTTTACTTTCAAATGACTTTCACTTTAATGACTTTCAATTTTGAATGACTTTTTCCTGGTATCAGTTCACGGGAGTGGAGGGACTGATATACTGTAGTCCATTGCACAGTCACGTGAAACATGTTATACACAGTAGAACTCAGAAACGTGCAATGACAAAGTGCACGATTCCTGCTAACTTTACGTGACTAATCAATACACTTCTGTATAGTTTTGTAATCTTACTGTAGGAGTCTCCGTAGGAATGAAAACGACTATACCTACGCGTGGAACACCCTATATTTGTCATTGAACGCTGTTTTTGCGCGAAAACAGTTTGCGACCAATCAATCAAACGTCCTTCATATTTCATTTGAGATTAGTGTTCTTTGACATTGAACTCTTAGACTTTCTAAGAGGTCTTTAAAGGTCTAATTCGATCTTCTTTGAGGGTCAAATTCGACTTAAACTTGTTTCTTCGACATTGGACTGTTAGACTTACGTAGAGTTCTTTAAAGGTTAATTCGACTCAGACCCAGATTCAGGTTGCGAGACTTTTGTGTACTTTTGTAAGACTCTTGGTTGCTTTTCACCAAACAACCAATACTTTTTTACACATCCCAGTTGCTTTCATAAGTTGTTTAGTCCTATAGAAGGATTGTGGTTGCATTTGGGTTTGCAATGCAGTTCGGTTGAATTTAGAGAGCAACCAAGAATGAGTTACTTTTTGGTTGCATGCAACCCGGTTCAAATGTGTAAGTGGCCGAAGTTCGAGCAATGGTTACATATAGTGGGTGCCAAATTTATAAATTATCTGTCTCTTGCCGGAACCGAACCTGCGAGCAAAAGTTTCGTAGCAGGGCGCTAACCACTGCGCTATTAGAGCACATGACTGGCAAGCTTTGGAATCGAAGACATGTGTGCGTACACAGCGGAAAGTGAGATATACAGTACTCTCTCGCCTTTCCATTGGCGAAGACTATATTGGGGTTATAGAGACCGAATCACCGTTGTAGTTTGATTGTTGATGATTCATGAAAGACCGAGAAATGACTGGATCAAAGTACGAACGCAGGGACATAGGCCTGGAGTACGTATATGCTAGAAGATCCCGGCACCTTCATCCCATTCTGCGTCTCCTCAAACATGCGCTATTTCTCTGCCCTTACATTCCGCCCGGATGTGAGAGACAAGAAAAATAGTGAGGCAAAGCGAGAGACGCAGGATGGGATGAAGGTGCCGGGATCTTTTAACATACGTACTCTTATGGCAGCGCGAACCTTCTACGAGTTTCGGTCTTCTTAATACTGTTAGTCAATTGCATAGTCACGTGAAACTTGTTGAACACAGCACAACTCAGAAACGTGCAATGACAAAGTGCACGATACCTGATTGGAATGCTAACTTTACGTGATTATTCAATTCTCCAATCGAACCGGGCCAGTAGTAAATTTCATGACAGATTCTGCCCGAATCGGAGAGATTTTAGTATTAGAGAAAACCGCGTTTGATTTTTTTGGCTCGGTTTTATTGGACCCCAACACTCATTTTTAGGCAATTCTAGAACTTCAGAACGCTTTATGGCTGAGTTTACATGAATCGTCAGTTTTCTACTTTCTAGCCCATAAGTTTCAGTTAAAGAAGGACGATTATGTGGTCCAATCGCAACGGTTCAGTCCTTTAAACTGCAACACATTTTTCAATTGCAGTTTAAAGGACCGTTGACACGGGATTGGTCCACATAATCGTCCTTCTTTAATGAGGAAATATACTTCATCAAAAAGTAAAGAAACATATTTTTTTAGTTTTCCGACAACGAAAAAAAAGATGTAGGCCGATGGGATCAAAATTAAAGACAGATGCTGGGTGATTACGAGCAATTGTTATGGCAAACATCTTGAAACTGAATATCAACTGATTCAATGTGTATTGGCTTGTATGTCTCATTGAAGAATAAGAAAAAGTTTTTTTTCTCTCTCTTCCTATTCCCCTCTCTCTTTCTTCTCTCTCTATCTCTCTATCTCTCTTTCTCAGCCTGTCTTTCTTCCTCTCTCTCTCTCTTTCTGTTTTTCCAGACTTTCTCTCCTTTTCTATCCTCTCTTCCTCAATCTGTTTCCACCTCTGTTTCTATCTCTCTCTCTTCCCTACCCTCTCTCCCTCTTCCTCCCCCATCTCTCTCTCTCTCAAAACTCTCGCTATCTCTCTTCCCTTTTCTTCCTTTCTATCTCCCTTTCTTTTCCCCTTTCTCTCCCCCCCCCCTCACTCTCTCTCTCTCTCTCTCTCTCTCTCTCTCTCTCTCTCTCTCTTTCTCTCTGTTTTCTTTCCAGAACTTCTCTCTCTTTTTCTACCTCTGACGAACGCGCAAAGATCCCGCTAGGTATCGATGGCTCTATTACACACTTTCCGTCGAGAATGTAAGAAAACGGGGGTTGTTGGTAAGCAAATTGGACAAATAAACGAGATGAAAGTTCAAATATTATCAAACTACAATAATTAGAGAAGGTTTCCCCTTGTTAAGATAACTGGACTGTGAGAAATCAACTTCACTTTTAGATTAGTTTTAAAGCAATGAGAGGGGGAGGGGGGGGGGGGAGCAAATTGGACGAATTCAATGAGATCAAAGTACAAATCAGATATCAAACTACAATGCTATAGTCGTTATCTTCCTTACGTGAAGTGTTTAGGGTTGTTGGTGAGCAAATTGGACAGATAAACGAGATCACATTATTAATGAGATTAAACTACAACTTTGGAGACATATAGTCGTTATCACTCTTACGTGGCGTGACTTTCTGAGTAGTTTGGTAGAGTGAGAAACGGAGGTTGTTGAAAAGCAAATTGGACAGATAAACGTGATCAAAGTACACACTACAATCATATATTTATAATTAATGTGCTCAGTAAATGGTAAAATCGAAATAAATTTCGACCCAGATTCAAGACAATTTTGAGTGCAAGACTATGTTGGTAAGCGAAGAAGATCAAAATACAATCTTTTCATCAAACTACAACAAGTCTTTTTACCTAGTATAGTCTTTTACATTCCTACTGAGACCCCTACAGTGGAATTTTGAAACTTCTAAGTCGTCTCTCTCACGTAAGTTGTAATCGTAAAGGTACAGGATTTTTGTACCCCTGTCTCGTCCTCAGGTACAATGAATGTACGAGAGGATTTTCGATAAATCAGGTTTTCAGCCTCACAACAGCTTCCGGAAACCTTGGAAGGTTACTGTACGGGTCTCAGTAGGAATGGTGTGAACTATAAAGATGATTGGACTGTGAATTAGCAACTTCACTTTTGGAGTAGTTTTAATGCATTGAGAAGGGAAAAAAGGGGGGGGGGGGGTGTTGAGAAGCAAGTTGGACAGATATTACATGAGATCGAACTGCAGATCATTCACATTCATGAAGTGCATAATATCATTCCGATAGGTAAAGTGGTTTTTACCTACATAATGAAATAAAAGACAACATTTTTATTCTAGAACAATATAGGAAAAACTACTTCTATAAATATTGGAAAAGCAAAGGTAACAAAGATTCCCAATTTTTACGAATTGATGGGACATAATCGTTGGAATTCCATAACCTACACCGTATGTTAATTCCTATTGATTCTTACTAATTGAATCTCTCGTACCCATTTATTTCATTGTTCATACAGAAACGGAAGGATTACGATTATAAGAATAAAAGTACGATTTTTAATTAAATCATGTGATTCAGGGTTTAGAAAAAAGTTTTCAGTTGCGAGCCAATACGTTGTAGGCTCCTCTGTTCCTCTGTGTTTGTAGTTTGATCCCGTCGATTTTCAAAAAATATATGTGCATCGCGTTCAAACTACAACTCAGCTATGATAATGCGGTATATCGACGCAACTTATGTCTATGTGAATTTGGAATTTCGCTAGAATATCCCTGAATTTTCACCCCAACCTGCGTATCCTCAAACACACAATATTTCTCTGCCCTTACATAGCCCGCCCGGTTAGATGTCACGCGAAATAGTGAGGCAAGGCGAGAGGCGCAGAATGGGATGAGAGTGCCGGGATGTTCTAGCATACGTACTGTGGAATAGTCAAAAAAATATTTCACGAAAACGAAAAAGTGCTATAGTTCGTTTTTCGAGTTTGGGTTCACAGTTAACTCAGTTCATAGGGTTGCCGTGAGAGATTACTTGTTTTGTAACTCAACCTAATTATAAATTCTCACGTGAGTAGTTTCCACAACTCCCACTCTTTTGACGCCTACACATATTCACACGAACACACACAGCACTTACATCTACAAAATGGAAATAAAACTGAATTATACTTGAAGCAAGTAGATGAATAGCGTGAAACGCGGGATAGACATCGATAACTATGCAATTTATCTGAGTACGTATGCTAGAAGATCCCGGCATCTACATCCCATCCTGCGTCTCCTCAAATACACACTATTTCTCTGCTGTTACATCCCGCCGTGATGTAAGAGACGAGAAATAGTGAGGCAGTGCGAGAGACGCAGGATGGGATGAAGGGGGCGGGATCTTCTAGCATACGTACTCCGTTTAGCGTTTGAATTTTGATGTGTACCACGTGTTGCCCTAGAAAACCTTGTAGTTTGATCGATCCCGACACATCGAAGATGAATCTACGAACACCACGCAATTGGAAAACATGTAGAAAAAAGTATGTGTTTGCTGTAGAAAGAGCCAACTTTTTAACCCGTTGCTTTTCGGCTGAAATTCGTGGATTCCTACGTGTTTCGAGATCAAACTACAACAGTATTTGGTCACGTTCTATATATTGTGTTGTGTACGTGTAGACTATGAGGATGGTGAGTGGGTGACGATTAAGCTTAAACCCATTGAGCGGATGTCTATTATTGAAAACTGAATGTGTTTTCTCTTTTCTAACGTTCACAAATATAGTTTCTTCTTATAAACTACTTATTGTAACAATTTGAACTTTCTGTTGTTGTTTGATCTTGAGTTATGGGTTGTAGCTTAATGTCTTTGAGCTTAATCGTCACCCACTCGGATGGTTGCATTTTCCACAGTTCACGTCACTTTGAGTCAACAAAGTATTGCGAAACGTTCTAGCGCAGACACTTTTTCTCTAAGCCGAATTAGTGATTTGCATTTGCATGCGGTCGAACGTTTTTCACGGAAAAAAGTTTTGGTGGTTCGAACTGGACTGGTCTTTATAGAGTTCAGTGAATGATAATGGGTAGTCCGATTGGAAAATTACGGCAAAATTGCAGAGAGGTCAAACTACAAACACAGCATATTTTACTGTTACCGTACATGTGAGAATTCTCCCGCTAAGTTTGTAGTTTGATTTCGCTGTTGTTCAGTCATTGTCAAGCACACTTCGCTGATTTATGCGCTCAGATATTGTCACTCAATGAAGTTTTCAATGTCCAGAGCATAACTACATATGGATGTATAATGGAACGTATACACGGCAGAGACTGTGAATCGCAGAAATGTTGAGCGATCAAACGATAAACATAGCAGAAGTTACTTACTAAAGTTACTTTGACTGTTTTAGGATTTGATAGAGTGTCGGGGATTTGATCATATTAAAGTTTCTGAGTTGTAGTTGATCTGGATACACAGTAAAAACTGCAAATATTGTAGTCATGATACGTGTTACTGAGACAACAGAACACTCAGACTTAAATGAGTATATGTTAGAATATAATAGAAAAAATTCATATAACCAGTTAAAGATGAGTTTGTCAAGTACTCCAATTACGGCACTAATCAACGAAAAATTACAAAAAAAATGATTTGATACAATACAGAGGTTGTGTTTCAACAGTGGTAGAGCAGGTATTTATAGTTTGAACTAGGAGCGAAGACTAAAATGTTCTCCAGACGCCATTTCCTATCACTATGACAACAGAATTAATAAAGAGCGGCGAATATTACAATTATTTAAAACTATCGTTTTGTTATATTTAGTCACACTTCTATTCACTTAGTTTACTGTTCACTCTAATTCGAAAGTTGTTTAAAGATTTCAATTGATATTATGTTGTTTATAATTGTAAAATGATCATGTGATTTTTTTCCAGGATTCTATTGAGAACGATTCGCGTATTCAGGATTTGAAAAAAAGAAAAAGTGAAAATAAGGTTTATTTTTGAAGAAAAACGCCAAATGGGTATAAAATCAATGAAATTCTCGTAATTCTCCACTTTTTCTTCAATGTCCATATCCATTCTTGACTGCGGCAGCTCCTCTGCTGGCTTTTTCGAGGAAAATCTCAGAATGACTTTTCTTGGCGAAGTTCTTCCCGGAATGGGCAAATCCGGCAGAGTTGTAGACTTTTCCGGAACCGGAATGGGCGGAACCGGCCTGCAAAATGGATAAATGGTACGAGGAGCAGGTAGCGGTACCAGTTATTGAATTCAACAGCTGTGAGTATGTGCTAAGTGAGAGAAAATTGTATCGTGTTTTGAGTTTGTGGAAGCAAAACCATCAAGTTCCAAGATAACGTGAATACGCTGAATATGTTTAACAGAAAGATCTTGAATAATGACTGATAACGAATATAATGATGACTGTGTCAAAGTAAAAACCAACCTTTTCTAAGTGAAAACCATATACCTTATCATATTTTGCGTAAGCGTCTCCCATTTTCTTGGAATTAGAGTTGTAACCCTTTTTGTATCCATTTCCACTGGCGTCAGCCGAATATTTTTAGTTTGAGTCGAAGTGATCGTAACCTGAAAGTTGGTTTATTTGAAAACTTACTAATAAGAATTAAAATGTTGAGAAGGGTGTTTTGGTATGGAGAAATTTCTAGTTTAAAACGCACTATGTGTTAAGAGGGTATGCTGAAGCTAAATCTATGAAAATATCAATCAATTTATACATTTTGTGAATCAATCAGATTTTACTGGTCGTTAATTGGTCATTAGTTAAAATTGTCATTTCAAGCCAGGTCTCTACAGGTACATATACTTGAATCAAAAATTAAAAAGCTCAGTACGTCTGAGCCTACCGTTTGATCTGTAGTATCCCTTGGAGTAGGTTCCGGCGGGACCAGAACCAGATGTCATGTAGGAGTACTTCGTGAAGCCTTCCGCATCTGAACAATTCAATCAATGCATCTAATTTATGAGAAAAATCAACACACTGAGGAAAGAAAAACACATTTTACCAAAAAACAGGTAGCTGCAGTCTAATTAACGAGAATGTGAGCAAATACCATACGACTTAAGGCAGGAATGGAAAAGCATGTAAGAAGTGAAAAAGTAGGTTATTGCAAAACTGAAAAATGTTGTTGTTGACGTACTCACCCCCAGCCTTTCTTTCTCCTCTATTGTGGTGAGCCTGACCCTCTCCCTTGGCACCTCCCTGGTTATACATGGAATTCACACTAGAATAACCGTTCTCGCCTAAACAACAGAATGAGTAATTATATAAATGTGGAATTAGCTTATTTCACAGCATAGCCCGTACGGGGTTTGTTTTAATTCGGATTCGCTTTGTTTGTGGGGTATTCCGTGGTTTTTCAATCGGAATTCGTAAATAATGGCGTGTTTGGTGTATTCGAATTGAACTACGACGATGAATTGGGTACTTAAAATCACAAGTCAAGTGTTGTGAAATAGTGTGAAGATTCTGGAGACGTAGGAAGTGACCTGAACGTCAAAAACAAATTGAAAAGCACCATCATGGAACTTGACTAATCGTGATCTACCCCTACCGTATGCCTTTCCGTAATATCCCTGATTTTCCTGATGCTTTCCGTAGTTTGATCCCTCGTAGCCTGTTTGATACCCACCATCCAAGGCACCGAATCCACCCTGTTTCGAATTCTGAAAACAAATATATCTCATATGTCCTCTAATAAATGATCTGAAAACTTATCTGCTCTTTATAATGTACATTTTCAGTAATCTCCACACGTAAACTGTTGCATAAAGCGAATGCCACAGTGAAGAATTGAACTGGTTCTCAAAAACGTCGTACTTGCGGCATAAGCACCACACCAAATACCATTCTGCTTTTGCCTTTACGTCACAAACGGTGGTACTTCGCAGATAAAAGGAGACTAGGTGATTAGTACTTCGAGCTGAGAAAAACTCACATATTCATTGTAGTTTTCGTTAGATCCCCCATAATAGGGAAGATGGAAGAAGGCAGACGTGAGAGACACCAGAGAAGAAAGGAAGAGGAATGAAGTCATTACTGAAATGGTTGAGGCATCTCACCGCATCCCTTTAATCGTAGAACAAACACAAATGTGTTATAGTTTGTTTCACTCACCTATAGCACTCCACCGTAATACGCTCCAACTTTAAGGTCAAAGTTTGATATGTTGGCGTTTTCGTAGTTTCTTTAAATTTCAATAATGGTCTCTTCACCCTTAGTGGTACAAACTCTAGAAGTTTGAAACCAAATTTTTGTATAATTCATGAGAAAAGGCCTCTCGAAGATTTGGAGGATTACTGTAGAAGGACATTGATCGGTGAAACAGAGTATAGCTCCGTTATAATTTTCCATGTCAGTGTTGACGATACACAACTTTGCGCGGGCGGAAAATGAAACAGTAGTAAGATGAGAATAGTAAACATCTTGAAGATGAGAAAAACTAAGTTTCTGCTAGTTTTTCAGTGTTCAGTGGGCTCATTTCTCTCTATAGTCGTCGCCAACGGGAAGGCGGGAGGGTACTGTATATCTCACTTTCCTCTGTGTACGCACGTACGTCTTTGATTCCGAAGCTTGCTGGTTAGTTTATTAACAGACTGTAATTTAATGTGACTCATGTACATTCATTGATGTAACTGCCCAACTTTTAGAATAGTTTCCTATGCTTTTTTTTATGCTCCCTAGGTTCATGTTTATCCGCCACCACTCTCTTATTCTTTTTTTGATTGCCTTCTCTATATGAACGAATGAATTATTATCATTAAAGTTCTCTAATAGCGCAGTGGTTGTCGCGCCCTGCTAAAAATCTTTTGCTCGCAGGTTCGATTCCGGCGAGAGATAAAAAGTTGTAATATTGGCACACACTATAAATACAGATATCACAATGTTGGGTTTCTTATTTGAACCGAAACACGAGGTTTGATAGATGTTTCAATCAGTGGCGACGTTTCGGCGGATTGTACAATTCGCCGAGGATTATCGAAAGCGGAAAAAGGAAAATACAGTTCGTACATAGCGTGAAAACCTAATTTTTCGTGAAAGCAGATAGTGTATTCGAGATTGTGAACTATGGATGTTGTGGTATTATTACGTTTGAACTTGTGTTAGATACGTCAATGATCGACGTGCTCGAATGTATACTGTAAGTGTCTAGATATGAATGAGATATGTTATGTGTTCTATTTCCCATCTCTGCATCTTTTATACCAAACCATCGTACTTTGGTTGGCCGCTCAACAATCGTAATAGCTTGGTAGAAAGAAGCTGCGCATTCAACATGACATACTTTTCTGTGAATAGAGAGTATAAAAGTGTCGAAACGAGACTGCTGAGTAATATTTGCATTAAAATGGTACCAACGGTGACTCAGGATGGAAAGTGTAAAAACACCGATTTTTCTTCTCGTTAGGCTTAGTTCATAACTTATTGTTCAAATCGATGATGTTTTTCACATATTTGCACCTTTTTACAGTATGGTAATGAAACGCTCAGGGGCCGTATTTATAAACATTCTCCGTCACCTTCAGCCTGCGTCTCCTCAAAACACGCTGCTCGGAATTCCCACCGTGGTACGACATGTAGGGGTGCCAAATCTATAAATGTTTGTATCCCTGCGCAATCTACTAGCAAGAGTTCTGTAGCAGGACGCTAATCTATACGTTAGGGGAATACCTAATCGACAAGCTCCGGACCCGAAGATATGTGCACGTACACAGCACAAATCAAGATATACAGTCGCCTCCTGCCTTTCCGTTGGGGACGGCTATAGTGTGAGTCGCAGGATGGAAAGAGACTCCAAGATGTTCCAACATACGTACTGCTATCCTAGTCTTAATTGGGGTAGTTGAAGTCCGGCTCAGAAAGCCGAGTGATCGACAGGTTGTGTGCGTGCTACCACTCAAAACACCATGGTTCGATCCCACTCGGCGCGGTATCTTCGTTGCGGACCGCATGAGCTGGTAAAGCTCACCCATGCCCAGTTTCTCTCTGAGGACCTCCCTCTCTACGGATACCACAATGTGATCATTGTATTGGTTGTAGTTGTTTGAATAAGGTGGCACACGGCTGAAATAGTTTGCGTAAAATATGACTATTAGAACGCGACTACGATCTAAATTGAGTAGCAACCCCATGTTGGAGTGTTTGGTGTACAATTTTTCAACAAAGACCGTATAAGACAGAGAGAAGCAGGATAAGCGGGTGCTGGTCACTCGCCAGAAGATGAGAGAGAGAGGTGTGTCGATCAAGGATACGCAGACGCGTCTGCTCGTCTCTCGTGAAAAAATATATTCTCCCCAAGCTGACCGCACGCTGACCGCTTATTCAACTTGAGGTTCAGAGAACACACACACACATCAGATTCTGGTATGTTTCGAGTACTTCCAGGAGATCGCAACGTTTCATGGAATAACACAGCCAACAAAATTATAGGAAATTTTATTTCATCTCAATATCCGTGTTTTTCGTGAACTGCGGCAGCTCCTCTGCTGGCCTTTTCGAGCAAATCGTCAGAATGACTTTTCTTGGCGAAATCCTCCCCGGAATGGGCAAATCCGGCAGAGTTATAGCCTTTTCCGGAACCGAAATGGGCGGAAGCCAACTGAAAAGTCGATAATGTAGCCAGTCCTGTAGTAACATAGTTTCGGGAAGTTTTTTTTTCATATGATTTTACAGACGTTTGAAGCGAGAAACTTTTTTTAGAACCACATCTTTTCGCGTTCTACGCTACATAATTCGATGTTCATTACACTGATGGTCACGTCACGTGAAATATGCTAAACACAGCAGAACTCAAGAACATGCAATGACAAAATGCACGATTCCTCATCAGAATGCTTAGGGTTGTTAATCGAGTTGAAAATTTCGAGTTTTTCGAGTTTTCAAAAATTCGAGTTTTTCGAGTTTCGAGTTTTTCGAGTTTTCGAAAATTCGAGTTTTTCGAGTTTCGAGTTTTTCGAGTTTCCGATATTTCGAGTTTTTCGAGTTTCGAGTTTTTCGAGTTAGGAAATTTTCGAGTTTTTCGAGTTTTCGAAATTTCGAGTTTTTCGAGTTTCGAGTTTTTCGAGTTCTGAAATTTTCGAGTTTTTCGAGTTTCGAGTTGAACTCGAAACTCGAAATTTCGAGTTTATTTCGAGTTTTTCGAGTTCAAGTTTATTTTTTAACAACCCTAGAATGCTAACTTCACGTGAATATTCAATTTACTTCTAGTATACTGAATACGAGAACTAGATCAGGGGCTGATGGACCAATACGAATGTTGAATGTTTCAACATTCACATACAAACACAGCCAGGTAAAACAAAATGGGTTCAGACCACCTTCGGAAAGAGCGAACCTTATACTAACGAGTATAGTACTATACCTTGTCATATTTTCCGTAAGCGTCTCCCATTTTCTTGGAATCAGAGTTGTAACCCTTTTTGTATCCATTTCCACTGCCGTCAGCGGAGTATTTCGAGTTCGAGTCCGAGTGGTCGTAGCCTGAAAATTGTCAAAACAATTATTAATTTATTGATTATCACGTATAGAATAGAATAGATTTATTCGTGATTTAACACGTGACTTCCACATAGTATGTGGCACTCCAAATGAGTAAATGGAGAGGAAAAGTGAAAAGAAAAAGGGTGTGGTTACCCTGTTACGCGCACATAATATTACATGCAATTTAACAGTGCTGGACGGAGATTGAACCAAATAGTTTGTGGGACAATAGTTATCTTGAAATAGACGTTGTAATGAAGATATGTTTTGTGAACCACGTAAACCGTGAAAAATAGGTTAACTTTTGTCAACGTGGGACGGGAGATACAGGACTGGTGATAAGCCTGTAAGTCAATCTAGCTTTGACTATAGGAAGTTTGAGACAACTTTGTAATAAGAATGTGACTTATATTTTACGGTAATGTTGTTTCTTAACTCACCGTTTGCTCCGTAGTAGCCCTTGGAGTAGGTTCCGGCGGGACCAGAACCAGATGTCATGTAGGAATACTTCTTGAAGCCCTCAGCATCTAAAACAAAATTATGAGATGGTATTACTTTCTGAGATAACACATTACACATTGGCGAATGTTTTCAGCTGGTTTCACGTGAGGTCACTATTCACGTTTCTACTGCAAGTGAATGTTTCCTCACCCTCCGCCTTTCTTTCTCCTGCATTGTGGTGAGCCTGACCCTCTCCCTTTGCACCTGCCTGGTTATACATGGAATTCACACCAGAATGACCGAGGTCGTCTGAAAAATTCAAAGAAAATTAATAATAGTTCGAAAAAGTATGCGACATGAAAGTATGAAGTATGAAAAAGTATGACCAGAATAGCCATTATCGCCTGAAATGAAACAACATTTATTATTACCCTATCTCTCTGTGTATGTAGTTTGATCTAGTTGCTTTTTTGTCAATAACTACTACAAAAACAACTCAGATATTGTTATTCCCTATAAAATACTGCATGTAACTTCATTACTATAATGAAACTCAAAGAAGAACTGTGATCTACCCCTACCGTATCCCTTTCCGTAATATCCCTGATTTCCCTGATCATGTCCGTAGTTTGATCCCTCGTAGCCTCTGTGATACCCACCATCCAAGGCCCCGAATGCACCCTGTTTCGAATTCTGGAAAACGACAAATTGTCACAGATATATTAGTTTTTGCCTTTTTTTCGCGTTTCAACGAACTATCACTCTTTCCCAACATTAATGACAGAACCTATCATAACGTTCGTCATTTCTATGACAAACAACTCAAAATAAAACCTAGTCCCAGACAAAAGCGTCACACCAATTACAGTTGAAAACTACATTATAGCTGCGAGTTATAAGAAACTCACATGGTTGTTGTAACTGTCGTGAGATCCCCCATAATAGGGAAGATGGAAGAAGGCAGAAGTCAGAGACACCAGAGAAGAGAAAATGACGAATGATGACATAATCTGGAAATTTTTTCTCAGTTTTTGACTCATATTCCGATTTTGTATCCTTTGCCCTTTTGCACTCAAACTGTGCCAAATAATGTTCAAAACAGCAACCGTGTTTACCAGAAAAATGAGTATTCAAAGATGTACTGCAAATAGTCAAGAACGTATGGCTGGAACTAAATATACTCGTAGTGGAACGGTATACTGTAGGTGTCTACGTATGAATGAATAGAACTATATTCAAGGTCCGAACACAAATAAATGTTATGTGTTCTATTTCCCATCTCTGTGTCTTTTATACCAAACCATCGTACTTTGGTTGTCCGCCTAACAATCGTAATAGCTCGATAGAAAGAAGCTGCGCATTCAACATGACATACTTTTCTGTGATCAGGGAGTATAAAAGACTTAGAGAATCGGAAAGTGTACAAACATTTCTTGACTTGCCACTTTTTGGACTTGTCTACAGGATTTCATTTCAAAAATCTCAATTTGTATTCCCGAATCTTGGTTCTTCCTAAATGTAGAATAAACAATCAAATTAGTTGAGAATGACGTCCTCATTCTTTTGTAGAATAATTCATCTTTTCTACGCAGGAATGAACGAGATGGGCGCGTTTTACATATGTGTGGATGGTTTAGAAGAATAAACTCTATAGGAAACTTTTACGAAATTGAGTATTTCGTATGTTTGAATCCCGGTGCAAGATTCAGCCATTCCAGAACAACAATATAAAGTCGATTTCATTGTTTACTAGAACTCATTTCACCGCAAATAAAACAATGTCGACTCAGCATTTTTAGATCATGGTTTCATTGCTCATCCTCGCTTCTCTGGTGTCTCTGACTTCAGCTTTTTTCCATCTTCCCTATTATGGGGGATCCAACGACAACTACAATGAATATGTGAGTTTTTTTTAAGCTCGAAGTACTAATCACCTAGTCTCGTTTTATCTGCGAAATACCACCGTTTGTGACGTAAAGGCAAAAGCAGAATGGTATTTGGTGTGGTGCTTGTGCCGCAAGTATGACGTTTTTGAGAACCAGTTCAATTCTTCACTGTGGCAGTCGCTCTATGCAACAATTTACGTGTGGAGATTACTGAAAATGTACATTATGAAGAGCAATAAGTTTTTAGATCATTTATTAGAGGACATATGAGATATATTTGTTTTCAGAATTCGAAACAAGGTGGATTCGGTGCTATGGATGGTGGGTATCAGGGAGGCTACGAGGGATCAAACTACGGAAAGAATCAGGGAAATCAGGGATATTACGGAAAGGGATACGGTAGGGGGTAGATCAAAATATGTTTCCCCGTTCCGTTATGGTGCGGGATGTTACTTCAGATCCCATCCTGCGTCTCCAGTCTCTTCACACTCTACCACAGAGCTTGATTATAGTTCGTTTCACCAATCGATGACTTTCTACAGTAATCTTTCGAAAATTCAAACGCATTTATATAATCAACGAACAGAATTCAAGATTCACTGTTTTGTCTGCTTGTAGTACCCAAAGTGGAAAACGAAATCACAAAGTTTAAACTATGTACAACAACTACAAGATATGATAAATTCACTTGTAAGTTTTATTATCTTACTGTAGAGGGCTATTGTTTCGTGAAACAGACTATATCTAGCTGTCAGAGCAGTAAAACATCGTATTCTTGACGAAACGCTGGTCGACTATTCCTCAATGGGACATTTCTACACACCGAAGTTGATCTCACTAAAAAGAAGCGGATTATTATTCTGACGTGTTCAGTATTCAGATTTTGTCTATTGTTGTGGAATATTATGATGTGTTGGACATTTCAGGCGACAATGGCTATTCTGATGTGAATTCCATGTATAACCAGGGAGGTGCCAAGGGAGAGGGTCAGGCTCAACACAATGGAGGAGAAAGAAAGGCTGGGGGTGAGGAAACATTCACTTGCAGTAGAAACGTGAACAGTGAACTCACGTAAAACCAGCTGAAAACATTCGCCAATGTGTAATGTGTTATCTTAGAGAGGAATATCATCTCCTAATTTTGTTTTAGATGCTGAGGGCTTCAAGAAGTATTCCTACATGACTTCTGGTTCTGGTCCCGCCGGAACCTACTCCAAGGGCTACTACGGATCGAACGGTAGGCTGAGCAACATTGCTTCGTGGAATAGGGGTCACAGTTATTCGTTCTGCGATCAAATTGTAAGAAAAACTCTCAATAGTTCTCTCGCTCAGAAAACAACTTCAATTAACTAACTAGTTTTCAGGCTACGACCACTCGGACTCGAACTCGAAATATTCCGCTGACGCCAGTGGAAATGGATACAAAAAAGGTTACAACTCTGATTCAAAGAAAATGGGAGACGCCTATGGAAAATATGACAAGGTATGTCAATATATGTAATATGTTATAAGATCACTCTATAGCAAACAATTGTTCAAACATCCTACAGTCGTATTGGTACACTAACGTCATTCAACAAATATGAATAGCTGATTGGTGATTGTGCAGCGTAGAACGCGAGAAGATGTGGTCTTTCTCTCTCATCTTTATTCATCTTCGGACTTTTTTCTATGACAAGGTGCTCACTATACTTATTGTTATTATTGTTATTGAAGGTATTTCTGTATGAGGCATATCCATAGTTGTGCTGTAGTTTGCACTCAAGATACGCCAGCTCATGAAATCCGACTGAAAATAACAGGACCAAACTATAGTTCAGGTCTCAGACAATTCCCAGCCAATTGGTCAGCCACTTTTGTAGCGGCCTCGACGAGAAAGTGCACAGGTCGAAGAGACGCAGATGTCTGCGGCCTCATTGACCTGCACACTCTCTCGCTTTTGTAGCTGGCCAATCGCAGAAAATTGGCGCCAATCGTTCTGAGGTCATTCCTATCGAGACTTGGCAGCGTGCCAATGAATATTCCAGGCTAATTTAAACTACTTTAAATTTCTGTCAGCGGTTGTTCAATTTATTAGGAAAGCGTAAATATAAAATGTCTTCAGAATACGTCTTCTCTAGGAAATGTCATCCGAAAATCTTGGCACGATGCCAGTGGGTCTCAGTGGGAATGAAACAAACTATAACTACACAGTGGGATAGGACTACATGCACCGTTTTGGCTTGACTTGGTGATAACGATTCAATTATCGAATTTCCAGTCGGCTTCCGCCCATTCCGGTTCCGGCAAAGCCTACAATTCTGCCGGATTTGCCCATTCCGGGAAGAATTTCGCCAAGAAAAGTCATTCTGACGATTTCCTCGAAAAGGCCAGCAGAGGAGCTGCCGCAGTCAAGAATGGACATGGACATTGAAAACAACAAAAAAAAATTCCCGGAATCGTTCTGTATGTTTTCTTACAGAATAAAAACGTTTTCATTTTTGTAGCGTTTTCGGGAGTTTAGTGATTCGATTATTCACTCTAGCCATCTTCTCTTTGAAATAAAGCATTATTCACATTTCTTGAATTCATCTTTCTTAAAGGGGGACAGAAAGGAAAGTTCATATGGAAGAGCTTATCAAGAAAAACCGATAAGTACAACTTTTAATTCGAACTAACGAACCTAATTTGCATACGGTTGACAGGTGTTTGCCTATTTTGGCGCGCGCAACGGTACATTTAGGTACCCCGGGGTACCTAAACTAGCTTTCTTTTCTGCCCCCTTTAAAGAATGACGATTATGTGCTCCAATCTCGGCGCGTCAGTCCTTTAAACCGCAATATATTTTTCAATTGCAGTTTAAAGGACTGACGCGCCGAGATTGGAGCACATAATCGTCCTACTTTAAAGATTGCTCTGTTCTGATGTGTTTGTAGAGTTTAATTCCGCTGAGTTTCAATCGTGATTCGAAAACTCTCTGTGTACACAGGTATAACTACAACCCGAAAATAGACTGGTTCAACCCGGCTTTCTATTCCGAATTATGTTATAAGCATAGAAAGAAACAACCAGAAACTCTGAAGCCTGAACGCTAGTAGATACGCGAGGAAAAAACCCAATATTGATATCAACTAGGGAATCTACTAGCGTTTTGGGTTACGGTAGCTGGAGTATTGAGGCGGGCAACGGTTTTTCTCAACTTTTCATATTGAACATTAGAAACTTAATAAATTAAGTTTTTATCAAAAATAAAGTAGTTAAACTAAATACTTTTGTAATAGTTTATCATTCATTGCCCAGTGGCAGAAATGTCGTTGAGTAAGCAACACAATTTGTTGCTTTGTCCTTTCTGGAATACAGCTGCCTTATAAACGCCAGAGTGTCGTATCTAGTACAGGTTACGCAAATGCCGCAAGCGTGGGAATATACCATATAGCCGCGTGAATACCGTAGGACCTTGGAAAACTACTAGATTATTTTTCAGAGCTAGCGTATCTACTAGCGTTCAGGCTTCAGAGTATAGAATATTATAAACACTTTATTATCAATTTCCTATATTTTTTCCACCAATATACTTTGATCAAATCACGATTTTTGTTCAACTGTACAAAACAAAACAACGGGAATGGGAGAAAAATAAAACATCAACTGATTCTGAACCAAGTGTTCATATTTGAAAACAGACTCTAAATATTCGTGCATGCTAAGCCAATAGCAGAAAAAGTAAAACGGATAGATAAAAATAACACAAATCACTTTCTCGAAAAAACCATCTCTGAAAAACCATCCAAGAGTTCAAATTCCAATAACCCGCACACCTTACTCAATGAGACTACACATCATTATAAAACAACAGTATTGTCACCCGTGAGATATTCACAATACATTATACGTAACACAGGAAACAGCTCAAAATTGACTCAAAACTGGGTCGCAACCAGTCAAAGAAAGAGTAGAGATGATCATGGATAGAGAGAGAGAGAGAGAGAGAGAGAGAGAGAGAGAGAGAGAGAGAGAGAGAGAGAAAGAGAGAGAGAGAGGAGGAGGGAGAGAGAGGAGGGAGAGATAGCTAAAAAGAAATAGAGAAAGAGAAGAAGAACGAGAAAAAAAAGAGAGAGAGAGAGATTCTATCCTCTCCCAAGTTTCATCGGAGGGAGGTCATCTTCTGTCAACAGCAGCTTCGGCTTTCTGGGACGACCACGTTTGCTGGTTTTTGCCGCCGCCTCAGAAACTGCTAGCACTGGTTCTGGCTCTGAAACAATGATAATGATATTGATAATATACTTATTTCTGTTATATGTTGTATTATCTTCATTTGCAATCAACCTTGTACTTCGTGAAGGCATGAGAGAGTAGGTGCTCGTTAAGAGAGAGAGAGAGAGGGGGGGGAGAAAGAGAGAGAGAGAGTAAGTGCTCGTTAAAAGAGACTTTTTCTTTTCACTGGCTGGTTGGATGTCGCTCTGCTCAGTGATACTAATACAATATTCATTTGTTTATATGAAAAAACAACTAAAAACAAAACTTGAATAAAACCAACCATGTTCGTCATAGATGACAAATTCCTCCTCTTGAGCAGGTTCCTCTGTCTGAACGGCGGACCTTCGCTTCCGCGGTCTGGTCAGATTCCGCAAAAAGTCCTCACTTCCCTGGAACCATACGTGAAAAAGATTCACATCAGGTCGAAAAATGTGAGCATGAGCATTTCCAAAAAGTAAGCTTTTGTCATTGAAAAACACGACGTTTTTTGAAGTTTCACCGAGAATCTGTAACATTACCCCAAAAAGTGAGCATGCCCCGGTCAAAATCGGGCAAAAGTGAGCATCAGTCAACATCAAAACAAAAGGGTATTTTACGTATGCCTGGAACGGATTCCCGTTTGATGAGAATGACAAAAACCTACTTTACATCGAACATATCATATAGGTTCATACGTTTTGCAGTCAATTTTTACCGCAGCTGCTCCACTATACAAAACATGGTTATTGATTGCGTTGCCTGCGTTGCCGACACAATGTCTCTAGAAACTCCTTGCGAACTGAATTTAACGTATGTTTTCATGTTTTCACTGATGGGAAACTTACCGGGTACATTTTCAGTGCTAGCGACGGCGGTTTGTATTGGCCCTCTACTGGCTTTTCAAGGCACTTTCAAGAAGAAAAACCATAATTGCTGATGAAAATAAAAAAAAGTTTTTTATATTCAGTTACAGCACGCTCACCTTATTCGGCCCTTATGGAAAAGTTTTTTAACGTATGTTTTCATGTTTTCACTGATGGGAAACTTACCGGGTACATTTTCAGTGCTAGCGACGGCGGTTTGTATTGGCCCTCCTCATTAATATGGTCCTCCGTCCACGGACGATTGGCCATCATGCACACGTGCTGAACACAAACCAATAGGACATATAATGTTTTTATAATGTCACATTTTTGTGCAGAATGAGTTTTCCGCTCCATACAATTCAGCAGTTTCCAACCAAGAAAACTTTTGAAGTTTCGACTGGTTCTGGCAAGTGAACAAAAGTGAACAGAACTTTCGAAAACTATACACCTTGTCTGGCCAGAACAATTGCACGACACGAACTTTGCTACAAAAATTACCACTTGGAGACTTCAAATGGTCAACTATGTTCAACGTAGCTCAGTTTGAAATAAAGTACATTTTGAAGAACAATCAAAGTTGGATTTTGAGTCATAGGTGTGGTAACGTTGTTGTGCACAGAGATTCTCCGAAAATCAGGTGATTCAGCTGAGAGAAAAACTGGAAAATGGTAGAAATAGAGTTAAAGTTGCAGTTATCGGGCCAATTTTCACTAGTCTTGAAATTCAGGTTTTTCAAATTCAAGGATTTCATGAAAAACGGGTGATAAAGGTCGGCAACCAACAATATCACCTCGCGTATGTATTTGAGAATTTGAGTACCTTCAAAGCCCCGATATCCGCGTGAGCCTTCTTGTCGATGACAATCACCGTGGCCGCCGGGATTCCCTGCAGCGCCGGCCTAAAACAGGGAGTATCAACGAAATCATTTCAGACCCTAATGTTGAAGAGCGCAGAGGAGAATTTGTGAAATATATAAAGGATTCCTTCTACTAAAATACAATCACTTTCTTGTCGGCTTTGCTAAATTACTACTACAGATTGTTAGCGAGAAAACCTTGTGTAAATAGAGAATGAGCGTGACGTCGGGACCTACATATCACAATAGCCTGATAGATTAGCCGCGGTGACAATAAACAAGTTATTAGGCGTGAAGTCAATACAATTTCGCGATAACGGGACCTCCATATCATCAGAACCTGATAGATCTGCCCCCCCACCTGACATTGTCCAGATCGTCCATCTGCTTCATGTGAACTGCCTTCTCCTCCTCGATTCGCTGGCGTTCTATCAACCACGCGTCCTTGTACCTGGAATGAAAAAGTTGTCACATCAAAAACGGCAAATTTTCCCGACCTTGAAGAAGGACAATTATGTGGTAATGTGGTCCAATTGCAACGCTTCCGTCCTTTAAACTTCAATACATTTTTCAATTGCAGTTCAAACCAAAGTTGACACGAGATTCGTCCACATAATCGCCCTTCTTTAGCGAAAAAGGAGACCGCTTTGTGAATTTTTTCTAGCACCAAGCCGGCTCCTTTCGGTTATGGTCACAAATGAATGTTCACGAGTAGTATTCTGCCCCCCCCCACCTTGCTTGATTGATTGATTAATTTACATGCAAGCATGTGGTACAAAAGAATAGAAGTAAGAAGAAGTTACCAGCATGTCACTCAAATAAAAATGCAACAAGTTTACTGCAGTATGGTTTTGGGAACGCAAAAAGACGAAATTCGGGTGCATACCTTTTCCGTGTTTCTTCCGGAACTTCTTCATCCCAGATCGTCTTCGCCTTCGCAGAAAACTCGTGCACTCTGAAAACGGATGGAATTCATTTAAAACAAGAATTATATCTCCTCAAAGGTGAATCGTCAAACAGTTTGAGAAGCTATCGAGCCTAAATCACCAACACACTTAACCCGTATTACCGGTGATATTCCCCTTCTTAGGTGACGGTGACATAAAACCAGGCCTGTACCTAACAGAGGTCAAAGGACAAAGATCAAAAATAAGAACAACCACATCTCAAAATGACACCCACTTGTAGGTGAACTTGGAGCGAAGCCATTCCTTGTTGTCCGAAATCCAGCTGGCGAACGGGGATCTGATCGGACGTGGTCTGAATGAAGGGGAATTAAATATTAATAAAATAAATATTATTTATCATTCATCTATCTACACTCAAAAAATCTGAAAGAAATTGGTCAATTCAACATCCGGATTTTTTTATAATGAAACCAACTTTCGGACGGTAACCCATTTCAGGCTACTTGGGTGGATAACAGGATAACCGATTTATAACTTAAAATGAAAACCGGTTAGCCCTCACTTCAACGCGAAGGTTGGTTCCTTAAATCAGTTTTGACGGAAATCGAGCCTGCCTATGTAACCTAACCAGAGATGTTACCAAAAAATCGGTCTGATGAATAATTAGGCAAATAACATCAACTTACTTCGGGACAGACGTGAGATGTTCCCTTTTCCAGGCCTTCTGATTAGCCAAATACACACTATCGATCCTGAATGTGAACCAGTAGGTCAAAAGGTTTCCTTTTTCCAAAGCAGGTCTGTAGTCTGTACGGTGTATCCCGTTGTGTTTGTAGTTTGATTCCTTTGTTTTTAGGTGCGAATAAAAAGTGATTGCTACCGTCTAAGAACTGGCCAATTCTACAACTAACCGGGTTTTCAGGTAACCCAACCTTTTTTTGGTAACCTTTTTTTCAGGTTACCTTAGTAGGTAACCTGAAAGTAACCTAAAACTAGAATCCGGTTACCGGTAAAACTAACGGTAAAAACCACATTTTGCGTTAGAAAAACAGGTGACCGGTTTTTCATTTTAGGTTACCATCCGGTTACCTACTGAGGTAACCTGAAAAATAGGTTACCAAAAAAGAGTTAGGTTACCTGAAAATCCGGTTACATATAGAATTCACCCTAAGAACTCAACTGTCAATAAACAAATTTTGAACAAAAGTAACCAGACAGCTGGTGACTGGTCCATTTTCCCAAACTGTTCGAAAACTCTTCGAAATAGCTTGAAACATCCATCTAGACTTCTTGCTGGTCTTTTTTTGCCCCAAATATTAACTAGTAAGTGGATCGACGTCCCATTCGAACAACTCAAAACGTATTAACTTTGAGTACACGTTAAAGTTAACATACCTTTATTTTTATACTGTAAAAACGTAAACTCACTCCCTGACACATTCCTTACACGAGACGCACACGTATTCATTGGTTCCGCGATCGATTTCCATGAAACGATGGGTAACCAAAAGACCATCAGACGAAATATCCCACCAAATGAACTGATCCGGACGCTGGAAACAAACTCTAGTAAGGTTTTCCGGAAAAAAAACCAACAAAGAACGGCCGTTCTGCTACTTTCAAGATAGAGACATTATGCCGTTTTCGAAGGCTTTTTTTACATAGTTCCAAAAATACGTTGTTACATTGTTTACTATTATTATTATTATTATCATAAGCACTTGCAATACCTTACACAGCCCCGCTCCGCAAACGCCCTTTGGAAGTCGACTCCAAGTGAGAATTGGCTTCGGCTCAAAAAACTCCTCCTTAGGTGGTCTAAAAACAACTACTCATAACAAATAAAGTGAATAATTGGCACCAAAACATCCGAAATTCAGCCTATTCAACTGACTAACTCTAAACAGCTCGTTTATTCTGATCCTGAACGCTTGAACCCTTAACTCGACTAGTTAGTCGAGTTTGTCCCTGCATAGAGCATGAGTACGTACTGCAAATTCTTGTAGCTGCTGACTATGCATTATTTATATATTCAACGCATACATAGAGGGAGGTATACACTATTCAATAAATGTCGTATTAGTAAAAATAACTCACTTCATCTGAGCTTCTTCCACTAGTTTATCGAGAGACATTTCCTTCTCGGCAGCGTCAGGCGAGGTACTTGGCTGGGCTGCAATACAAACAATTGTTGAGAAATAAGCAAAAAACCACTTTTGGAAGGGCAAAGTGCAAAATTACGACCAAAAACTAATCTGCGCAGCGGTTCGCGTTGCGCGCGATACGTTGCTCACTTCTCTTTTCAGACAATTGCTAGCCACACATCGTAGCGGCCTCAAGGGGATTGTGTAGGTCAGGGACGCAGACTGTCTGCAGCCTCATTGACCGCCATGCTCTCTCGCTGTTGAAACTGGCCAATCGCTTTTCGTTTCAGGAGCGATCTAGAGTGAACTTTGGAAGAGTACAAATGTGAGATTCGCAAATTGGTCGAACTTGTGAACAGAGATTAACCAAAATTTACAAGTTTGGTAGAAAAGAACCAAAAAAACTTACCATGAATACCAAGCTCGTCAATTCGCTCGCGCAGAAACTTCACCACTTCTGCGTCTGAAATTGGCCATAATTTTCCAATACCAGATAAAATTATCGAATTCGAACTCTCAAACTTGGCAAGCTAGCCGAATCATAAATCATCAGTTCCCAAAAAACTGATACTGCTTGCACCGCATCCAATAGGCCCGAAAAGAATCACCAGGAACAACATTTTTTCTATATAAATTTGCAGTCGTGCACTGCTGTAAAATCGCCCCTTCGCCAAAATTATGGAAGGTTCATAAACCCGGCGGGAAATTGTCTAGTATAGCTCTTATCTATCTACCTGGTAGGGGAATCTCGCCGAATCTCAATTTCGTCACTTTTAGCCCATTGATATCTACGAAAGAGACGAAGGAAGAACGCAGAAAGTGGCTGCAGCAGATCGAGTTTTTCACTGAAAACAGACCTTTCAAAACAAATGAGTAAAACGTTAAACGCCACCGACTTACTTGACCAAAACAGTCAAATTTTCAAATGTTGTAGTTTTTCTAGAAACTGCAACGGAAGTTTGAAACTCATTTATTATAATAACAGAAATAGCAATACTATCCTAATCCTACTATAATACAACAGTTTATTATATACTATTTTTATAATACAGTAATGTGATATGTAAACCTACATCTGCTTTTGATGTCGAGCCTGAGGTAGTCCTCCACACCACTGTCTCCCATGGAAAGCGCAGTTAGCCAAGGGACACTGAAAATACATCTAGTTATTATTAATATTATACAGTTATACTGTGAATAAAAATGACCGAATAGTCAAAACAATTCGAAAAACGACCTCTTTTTCTACAAAAAAACCAGGTTTTTGGCACATTTTCCAACTGAAAACTAGGAAATTTTGAGGTAGCTCAATCGGAAAACGCATTCCTTTTTGTAAATTAGTAATTGGAAAACTAAAAACTGCAACTCACACATTCTTCTCTGAGATGATACTCTGCCAGTGATTGGTGTACTTGTGACAATAGACACAGCGCATCGAGGCACATCGGCGCATCTGAAAAGAGCACAGTTTTAGGTCGGGTGAATTCTATATTTGAACGGGATTTTTGGTAACCTAACCGGTTTTTGGTAACCTTTTTCAGGTGACCTCCGTAGGTAACCGGTCGGTAACCAAAAATGAGAAAGCGGTTAACTGTTTTCCAATACAAAATGTGATTCTTACCATTAGTTGGTACGGTAACCGGATTTTAGTGATAGGTTACCTATCGGTTACCTGTGAGGTAACCTGAAAAAAGGGTTACCAAAAAACTCGGTCACATATACAATTGACCGTAATTTCCTGATGTGGAGTGATGCCGAAAACACTCATAATCATCTAGTAAAACTCTCTGAATATCCATGAAAATATTTAACACAAACCACCGTCAAAATTGAAAAAATTTATGAATACAACATTTTATATTTGTGTCATATTGTCAAGATTTGTTAAAATAACACTGATATTCATATTCAAGTGGAATTGTCAGCAAAGCCGGAAAACAGAGAAACGGTAAGCTTTTCGTCAAAATCGGAAGGCTTAGTCTACTTTTGATGCCAAATCATTGGTTTTCACGAATCTAGAATGGAAAAAAAAGGTTATTTTGTCTAGAACAGTCCCATTTTACTGGAGTTCGCATATAATACAGGAAAAAACTACAATTAAAGCTGACCGCCACGTCATCAGTGAGTCTGATTCCTTGCTTATCCCATTCCACCATCAATTTCCAATGTTGCACGGCGACCGGGTCTGAAACTTCAATCGATATAGGTTTATAATAATAATGAATAACAAAAATAGTAATAATGGAGTGGTTTATTGGTTCATTCAATTCCACTTTCACTATCGACAAAATGTTGCACGGCGACCGGGTCTGAACAGAAATGGAGGTAATTACAATAAATTCGCAACCTTATTTGCCAAACACATTGAAAAGATGGGCTCATTTCGGTGAAACTAAGCTATAGTTTGTTCCACCCACTTATAACCCTCTACAGTAATCTGCTAACACTTCCAGGTCAAAGTTTGGTATATGAGCGTATTCAGAATTCCTCAAAATGTTCATAGTGTCTTCTGCATGTTTACTACTACGAACTCTGAAAATTTGAAACTCAAGTAATGACTTTTCTATTAGAAAACACCCCCTTGAATATTTGACAGATTACTGTAGAAGATTGGTGAAACAGGATGCTGTCATTTTTCCCATCTCCCAGGCTCATCACTCTGCGGGATAACAGTACATTGATGATGTGCGGTGTCGAAATGTACAATCAAACCGCAACCACCAACACTATACAAAACCAACCAAACCGGAATAAAGCCAACCAAACCCCAAATAAAACCAACCAAAAC
Organism: Litoditis marina; assembly: GCA_964036275.1. NCBI lineage: Eukaryota > Metazoa > Nematoda > Chromadorea > Rhabditida > Rhabditidae > Litoditis > Litoditis marina. The sequence goes on along the minus strand of OZ038434.1, from coordinate 34,286,247 downwards.
TGAAATAAAGCCAACCAAACCCTAAACAAAACCAACCGAAATCTATAAAAAAAACCAACCAAAAAGGAGGGACTCTCTCCCTAGAAGCGGGTGTAGGTGGTCCTTACAGACGAAGGCCTTCGCGGGACATCGCAAATAGAACTGCTCCATCTTATCCGCACACTCCTCCTTCTCCATGCACAACTCGCGGAACCACCTGGAAAGTTCATCAATTTGAACAGTTTCAACCTTACATTTTAAACATACTCCAGTGAGGTCTGACTGAGCGACGAAAAGTTGTCCGTTTTCATGTATAAGTGAAAATTCTGAATTTTTCATCAAAAGTAGACCGATTTTGATCCTTTCGACTAAAAAGTAGTCCGTTTTTTTTTTTGAAGTTTTCTGACTATTCGGACAACCTTGCTGGTGTATGATTTAAAAAAAATGTAATAGTACGGAACGAAACTACAGTCTGTAACAATGTGGGATGTAACTGTGTTCCATCAATACCCATGAAAATAATGTAAAACAGTGAGACCGAACTTTTTCAAGGCAAAATGTCAAATTTGAGAATTAGTACAGCGCAACGTAACACATCGAAAACTTCGTCAACGTGCTAACTCAACTCGGAAACGAAATCATTACCCAGCAAAAAATGATGAATACAGTATCAGTATCCCCTTCCCATGAGAGTATCAAATACATTCCTACACCTCCTTATATCATTTCTTATTTTGAATATACAGCTTAGCTAACTAAACATAATTGTAAATTTAAATACTACTTATATTTAACTCATTATATTTCAATTTATCATAACTTTTCCTTACTTTTTTTAATTATCTCACCTCATTCTGAGATTGGTCTCAATAGGGACCGATACAGTATCCCTTCGGTTGACCAGCCTCTCGCAATACAGACACAGACGCATGACAGGCATCGCGTTCGAAGCTGACTTCGAGCAGCCGGGGAAACTTTGACCCAGAATCTGGAATTACAATAAAATAGTTGACCCAACACCCAATATCCAGAGATATTGAGAAAAACCCCAATACCCAATATCCACCCATACCCAATATCCAATAAAATACAATAAAACACCCAATATCCAGAGATATTGAGAAAAAAAGTGTTTTCTACAATATCAAGTAAATTTTCTCATTCTGGAGAAAACATAGTTTCAGGCTCTAGATCAGGACGATTATGTGGACCAATCCCGACGCATCGGTCCTTTAAACTACAATTGAGAAATGTATTGCAGTTTAAAGGACTGAAGCGTTGGGATTGGACCACATAATCGTGCTTGTTCAAATGGTAGAAGGGGGTCCATTTTCGGGTGAAATAGTCACATCCTACTGGTGTGTGGATGTGGACTCACTCTAGCTGCTTACAGCGAGTGACCAAAGACCAAATCGGTGTAGTTTGATGTCGACGCAGAGCACAATTTACGAATTTGGCCAATTCTACAACTAACCGGGTACGGGTTTTTAGGTAACCTAACCCTTTTTCGGTAACCTTTTTTTCAGGTTACCTTAGTAGGTAACCTGGAAGTAACCTAAAACTAAAATCCGGTTACCGTTCAAACTAACGGTAAAAACCACATTTTGCGTTAGAAAAACAGGTGTTTTTCATTTTAGGTTACCAACCGGTTACCTACTGAGGTGACCTGAAAAAGAGGTTACCAAAAAAGGGTTAGGTTACCTAAAAAACCCGTAGATATAGAATTCACCTATGAACTTCGACCGAAAGTAACGGGATCCAACTAAAAACACAGCAAATAGTAAATTAGCTCACCTCGCCGGTTTGCGATACATTTCCCTCATTCTTTTCCTTCCTCAAGCGTGGGAAACTGCCTACTTTGCTATCTCTCTGCAATAAAACTCAATCAGTTCAGAACGAAACATCTGTCCGAAAACCGCAACTTTGCCGAGAATGTCGGACAGACTAACAGAACAGAAATCTGATTCTTGACAAATCGTCCATAAATAATAGTTAAAACTATCAAAGAAACGTAACTTTGCCAAAATTTCCACAAAATACTGAAAATCATACAACTATGATTGGTAATGGTAAATGGTGAAGTGTGAAGACATCTATAGACTTCAAACGTAGGACGACTTTGTTGGATCGTTCATTGATTTACCCAATTTTCTTCAAAATCGGGATTTTAATCTACCCGAAGTTCAATATTTGTCGAACTTCACCGTTGAAAACCTCAGTTTTCGACCAGTTTACAATTTAGTAATCCAGATGAAACTCCTGATTTTCACCGAAATTTTGTTCACAACAAAGTCGCATGGTGTTTAGACTTACCGTATTTGACGTATCCTCTTCGTGATCGGAGATTGAGTCCAGATCATGTTCATTGAACTGAGGACTGAAAAAGTCAGATATAGTCTGTTTCACCAATCGATATCCTTCTACAGTAATCCGTCACATATTTAGAAGGCTTTTTCTAATGAATAAATATTTATTTTGGTTTCAAACTTTCAGAGTTTGTAGTAGCATAGATAGAAGACACAATAGCAAAAATTGAAGTCATTCCAAAAACATCAAACTACGAAACGTTGATCTTGAAGTTCGCGAAGATTACTGTAGAGGGTTATAAGTGCGTGGAACAGACTATTCAAGACCAGTAAGAGTAAAGTTGTCCGAATAGGGAATAGTCGGAAAAATTCGAAAAATAGACTACTTTTTTTGCTGAAAACGGTAGAATTTCCCTTGGTGCGAAATAATCAATTTTCACGCGTTTGAAGCTAAAAACGGACTACTTTTTGTCGCTTAGTCGGACCTCTCTGGTGTTTGGTCAGATGTGAGTAATGAAAAACTAAAATACATGAAAACCGAGCTACAAACACCTTTTGTTTAGATAAAGGTAACAATGCTCTTGCATGCTTAGAAAATCAGGAAAAGAGCTCTTTTCTCGGGGACAATGTTTTTTTATAACAGTGACACAAATGAATAAATGTGCAGTGAAGTGAAGGCAATGTCATTTCTACTCATTCTTCGTCAGAAGATGGTCAGTAAGTATTCTTGCCTTGTTTTCGTAGTTCTCAGGAGGGTACACCGCCATAGCCTCTCTAGAGGGGGGGGGGGTCGCAATTGCAAACTAATGTTTAGAAAAGTAGGGGTCACGAGTTGAAGCAAATTTCATTCAAAACTAGTAAAAATTAAACCAATAATCAATGAATATCGCAGTTTTGAACTATTTTGGAGGGGTCGCGACTTAGCTTCCAAGAAAAATAAGAGATGCTTGGCGGTGTACGGCACCCAACCCTCTGAGAGCAACACGAAAAGACGAAAATCGTCTTGAACCAGGGTCGGAACTATTTGGAGTGGCACTTTTTACTGAGCACATAATGTCCTAATTCTAATACAAATTATACTCTTTCACATTCGTAAAGCTGGGTGAAAACGAACTATTACTTTAAATCGAATAACAAAAACGAAGCTTGAGAACTAACCTTGAACTTTGATGGTCACGATCGTTCGAATTGGAAACAAGAAGCTGTAGAGACTGTTCAATCTGTAAACATTGAGATTCTGCTTAGTTGTAAGGGTGAAACCAGAACGAGAATAAGAGAGTAGAGAGAAGAGAGAGAGGAAGAGAGAGAGAGAGAGAGAGAGAGAGAGAGAGAGAGAGAGAGAGAGAGAGACAGGGAAAGAGGGAGAGAGAGAGCGCGCGCGGGAAGAGAGAGGTAGAGGGAGATATTGGAGAGAGAGAAAAGAAGAGAAGAGAGAGAGAACCACAAAGAAAAAGAGAGAAACCAACCGTGAGGGGTTCCTGAGGTTCTTCTCCGTCATTGAAAGAAGTCAAGTCAGGTGGCGTTGTATCCCAAGTCCCTCCATAGTCATCCAACTCGAGTTGAACCTAAATAACATTATTTGAAACTAATACAAACAATCTGATGAAATCGAAAGAAACAATATATACTTAATACATAACAATACATACTCTGTTACCAGACTTATGAATGATGTACTTCACCCAAACCAACCTAAGAAAAGCATATGATACCAGCAAAACTGTTACACCGTGCCACTTTCAGTTGTATTTCTCTAAGTGATACCCTTTCAGAAAAAGTAAATAAACAAAGTAACGAAGAAATTAACAAGTTTGGTTTCGGACGAACCTTTGAGAGCCTAGCGAGCCTATTCACAATTAAATCAATATGGGATCAAACTGACCTCTTTCTTTATCAAAACTGAAGCTGTGGGAGCCGAAACTGAATCTTCTGACGACATATTTTATATCCGATAGTCGAGAAATAAGTTGTAAAAGAGATGGCAAAACTCCAAATAATTAATTTAAAGGACTGAGTTACGGTCAACGTCAAAAGGAATTTTGAAGTCAGTGTATTTCCAAATGAGTGCGACCGTAATTGGTCACATTTTGTGTCAATAATTTCCGCTGTGTAAAACTTATTTTTCGGTTTTTGACTTTGTTTTTGGGTTATTTTCTTCCAAAACACGTAGCATTTTATAGGGAATGGAAGAGCATTCAAAATTGGATGCACAAGGGCGACCAGAGGAGGAGCAAGAAGAGGAATTCATTGTGTTGCCCGATCGAGATCACACCAACGATAATGAGGTTGAGGTAAATTTTATGAATTCTTAGTTTTACTGGATTTTGGTAACTCTTTACTAGGATAACTGATTAGGTAAGTCGTTTGTACTCTAAAATCAAAAAGGTCACCTGTTTATCTATCGTAACACTTGGTGTTTACGGTTAGTTTGCGGGTTACTTTTCGGTTGCCAGTTAAATAAAAAGTTCGCTAAAACAACTCTAACCGAAGACGACTCTCGCTTTTTAACTGGTTATTTTTTAGTCTACCTAGTACCTAGATGACTTGTGAAATGTTTGCAATTTATGCAGGATTAACAAGATGGTTCACAAAGTTAAATTAGATCCAGGCTACGCAGTAAACATATTTAGTGAACGCAACCAGATTACAATGGTTAAGATGGCTAAACATAGTTTAGAATACAATACAATACAATAATTCTTCACGGAATCAGAACCACTACAATAACAACATAGTTACAAAAGTTCGGAAACATAATTGATAAATGTTTTCATTTGTCAGTCTGCCAACTGCACCAACATTGCTCTTCCGATTCACGAGGGACAAGCCAGTGGTTCCACGCCGCCAAAGTCCTTGAAGGATGTGCCACTGCCAGCGAGGAAATCGGTTAGTCATATACTATATTTCACCAACATGTATCCGCCTACAGTAACCATTTCAACTTTTACTTCTGCCAATGAACGATTCATTTTACTGAAGCTCTGATCTGATGAGTTTGCAGTAACATACGAAATCCGGATGTTTACAAAAGTTTTACTTCCCAAAAAAACTATAAAGATTAATCATACACCAGTAAAGTTGTCCGGATAGTCAGAAAAATTCGAAAAACGGACTACTTTTTTGGCGAAAAGAAGACAATGAGTCTACTTTTGATGAAAAATCATAAATTTTCACGGTGTTAACATCTGAAAACGGACTACTTTTTGTCGCTCAGTCAGACCTTACTGAAACATGAGATTAATTCACTGTTCACCAAGGTCGACAAGTATCAATTATGTGATATCCGAGATACATAAACAGACTGGAGTCAGCTGTATAGGGATCGCTCTTCCCAACATAGTCTTCTACGTGTACATCCCTATCTCGCGGTGGTTGTAGTTCGATCTAGTAACTTTTCGCTTGAATTCAAACAATTATGAACGAGATCAAACTACAACGAACAACTGGTCGGTGGTCACTAACAAGAAACTTTGGTTAATGCCTGCTCTTTTCCAGACTCCTCATTTCCACGCATGCTTCTACTGTGACAAGAGCAATAAGCTGCCGGACTATGTCTATCTTCCCATGAAAGACGATTTGAGACGGAGGTACGATTTTCATACAAATTCAACACATACAACAGTTCAACAGTGTGAATACCTCTTTGAACAGTTTTGCCGTTCTTTAGAACAGAATTAGAACATTTCGAGCAAAAATGCTCACTTCATTGTTGATTTCAGACGAATCGTTACTCACTCCCCATTCAAAAAGTTTTTGCAATGTGAATTCCTGTTAGGATAACGCTGGTTGTTTAGTACGTTTTTGATTCAGATTTCAGAATTCAGATGTTGATTATTCATATTTCACCTAATTCTTGTTTTTTTCAGTTGCTTTGAGCAGCTAGCAGCGGGAAATTGGAAAGTTGCCCAGCGACTAGAAGTTGGTTTTTTCTGCGAAATAATATCGATTATTTTACCAATAATATCGATGAAAATGTGTTCAACAAACATGTGTTCTTTTCTGTACAATTGTTTTCTGGGTGGTAAACATAAAAAGTTTTATCTCAGCCTTCAACGTTCGATTTATGTACGATTTTGATTTTCAGGACCAATATCAGAAGTTTCCGAAACAAGACACGATCTGCCTGTCGCATTCTATAAACGGCTCTACCGTTTGGTTAGCGGGTCAGTTTTTTAAACATATTTACAAGCACACTATTAAGTTTCTGAATGGTCTCTATCTCAAATGAACTCTCCACGTCGTCGGAATTCATAATGGAAGATGGAACATAATGAACAAAACGATAAATAACACTTAAAGGGGGGGGGGCTGCAATGAATGTTCAAATAAAAGATCGAACTGAGACAGTTCGATATATGTTCTTTTCTTACTGAAAATCAGTTCGATATATGTTCTTTTCTTACGAAAATTTCAAAGTTCTGTTTTCCAAATTTCACAAACTTCTGCTTACTGTCAGGGACGCAGAGAATGATTTGGAGCGAATGAATATTGATTGCGCGCACTTCTCTCGCGCCTTTTCGGCTAACGTCGTAAGCCAAACTCGGCATTCAATGCAGCCCCCTTTAAGACTATCCAAAATTTCCAATTCAAACTTGATCAGTAGTGTCTGAAATGTGCTTTCGGCGACTATGTTCTTCTGCCTTATCATCTTTCAATTGTACACCGATCACCGAATATGAGGAATATACGGTTTATTGCCAACTGTAGTTTGAACCCGTTGCTCTGTCAAAACGAAAGACGGACCACTTTTTCACACAAAAACAACGAGAGAAAAACTGCCTACTTTTGATGCACACTTATTTTCACGGGTTTTAATATAAACAAAGTAATATTTTTCTGGGATGTTCATTTTCCAGATGCTAAGGTGGTGGACATCTGGCAGCAACGACTGGAGGAAGACGCCGCCGGAGTCATGATGTCATACGAATACGCCAACAAGACATATGTATGTTTATTATATTTATTAAACTATTATCGAGACAAAAATACATGTATGTGTAATCTATGTTTATTACATATTTAACTATAAATAAGATACAACTACAACAAGACGTAAGTAGGTTTATAATATTAATAATCATTTCATAATCAGCGTATACAACTGAGATAGGACTACTCCCTGGGAAAAAATTGTGTAAAATGTATAAAAAATGTTCGAAATCCGGAAACGCTAAGTTTTTAACAAGGTTTAAGGTTGTTACGTGATTTTTCGGAGCTGCCTAGTGATTTCAATTAGTGTACTCCTTGGTATTGTTCATTTATGGTAATCTTTGTGTTTGTTTAGAACTACAAATCGGTCAGTCTCCGTCGATGTTTCTATTGTCGCAAGTCCAGCTACCATGCCGTCAATGTTCCCAACTCTGCCTGTGCCAGAGATCAGTAAGTTATTGTTTTTGTTTTAATTTTTTAATGCGTTTGTTCTAGCGACGAATAAGATGTGACTGTTTTCCACGAAAAAAGAGACCGTTTCTCGATTTCGAGAGGTGACTACGTGCATACACCAGCAAGGTTGTCCGAATAGTCAGAAAACTCAAAAAAAAACAGACTATTTTTCAGGCGAAAAGATGAAAATCGGTCTACTTTTTACAAAAACTCCTAAATTTTCATGTGTTTACATCTGAAAACGGATTATTTTTTGTCGCTTAGTCGAACCTTACTAGTGTATGACTACGTGACATTTATACAGCGGTACTTGTCCGAAAACATTCAATTTTCGTTAGTATCGGGGAAATTAGCAGATTTTCGATAGAAGATTATGATGTTTCACGAATTCTGATGAGAAAATGGTTTGTTTTTCGAAGGATAGTCGCACCTTACTGGTGTGTGTTGACATTTGTAGATTTACCTTCGGAAATAAGCACTCGCGAACATACGTGTGACCATAATGTCAACATTCGAGTACAACCAATTCATGTCTTCAGCAATGTCTCACATTCGACTGTTCAGAAATCGCTGGTTCCGCGCACTCTCCTTAGGTAATCACGACGTGGAGTCTATTTTGCGGTCGGAGAGCATTGGATACGGTAAGTCGCAGTTTGTTGATGTAATGCAATTACTCTGTGCAATATGACTGTTCCTCGATTGAAATTAATGAGAGGTGTTGTGTTTATAGGAAGAGAGAAAAAGGGACCTCCATATTTGTGATGTTGATTACTCATTTCAACCAATTAACTGAGTTAGTAGGACATCGAGATAAGTTGAATGTTTCAGGCACGATGCGTATCTGTTCGTCTCACTTTCTTCGTTCCGCTTTTCGTCCGTCGAGACTACAGAGAGGAAGCACTGTTCTGTTGAGGCTACGCAGTGGTGAACTACCTGTTGGAAGTGGGTTTGAATCAGAATATTGATTAAATTGTGTGAGTCAAAGTATAGAAAAGGTAATTAAACAGCGAAAGAACCCAATAAATATCATACAAAAAGCAAAGGCGTGAAAGCTAGTGAAAGGTTCAAAAGGAAAGAACTGTTCTGTTGAGGTTGCGCGGTGGCGAGCCACCCATTGGAAAGGGGGTTGGCATACTTGTATTCTGATGATAACATGGAAAGCCCTATACGATTGAAAAACAAGGTTTTCCTCAAAAAGTCTTCTAGTGGGAGAGAAAGTCAGTTTTTAGGTTAGTGTTTCGATTGCAAACTCCATAATTAGGCTTCGCGCTTTTCCTGGTGTATGAAGTTTATCATAATTTATACTCTTTCAGCGATTTTTCTCCCAAAAAGGTTTTTCGAGAAATCGGTTCACAAAATATGGAAATTTGAAACAGCGTGACTCAAAAATTGGGGTCTTGACCAAATACACCGATTTGTCTATTGTAAAAAAAATCGGGTCTCATGGAGAGAGGGCCGCTCAAAAAAGTCAGCTGTGGCCGTATCCACCAATAATTTTTCCCTCTCCCGGGAGCGTTTTTAGCTCCCGGGAGCCAAAATTTCAACCAAATTTGCTCTCCCGGGAGCCTAAAAACGCTCCCGGGAGAGAAAAAATTATTGGTGGATACGGCCACTGGTGTATGTTTCAGACCACGAAATCAACGAGAAGCTTCTCGAGTCGTTATCGATTATCAAACAGAAGAACGGGTATCTCTTTCACGAACATCAGGAGGTCGACGACTCTACGCAGGATGAGTACGTTCATTTTACAATGAAATCAAGTTATGGCCAATTCACTCGAGAACCGGCTCCGTCCCGAACCGAACCGTTCAGAACCGAACCGATGGCTCAGTACCGACTTCTCGAACCGCCCAGCTCTCCAGTGAACGGTTCGAATTGAATCGCCAACCAAAATACCCTGACTGAACCAGAACATAGCCATTCGCAGCTCTAGTCTGCAGTTATAGGAAGTCAGCGAATCTTCGTTGTAGGCTTATCTCCTCACATTTCATAGTTTACAAGTTTTGATGAAAAAGCAACGGGCTACAAACACAGCGGTTTTCTGCTGTGTTTGTAGTTTGATCAACGTATTCGAACGTATGTTGGCTATAGGTTCAGTTCTTCGATAATCGATATAGAAGAGTTAAAGAAGGACGATTATGTGGTCCAATCCCAACGCTTCAATCCCTTAAACTGCAATACATTTTTCAATTGCAGTTTAAAGGACCGTTGACACGGGATTGGTCCACATAATCGTCCTGCTAAGCGGAATATTTTTTCCATATATTTTCATTTTTCAGGGCCGATGATGATTTCGTGCCGTATCCGGTGGAGATTTCCACGTGGCCAGATATCTTCCGGGTGAGTTCACGTTATAGCAAAGTTGTCCTATTAGACAGAAAAACGGGGTCCCTTCTCATCGTTATCAGGGAAACTTCTGATTGATTAAAGAAGGACGATTATGTGCTCCAATCACAACGCTCCAGTCCTTTAAACTGTACTACCTTTTTTCAGTTGCAGTTTGAAGGACCGTTGACACGAGATTGGTCCACATAATCGTCCTGCTTTAACAAAGGGGCTTCTTTTTCACTAATCAGAAACATTCGCCGTTTCATTGTTGCAACATTATAAATTTTGATCAAACCAATTGGCTGGTATGGAACGAACCCACAGGTTTGGGAAGAATCGATTCGGAAACGGTCAGTGCGTGAGGAAATTTGAAAAAAAAAACTTATTTTCGTAGATTAGTCACGCCTTACGAACGTGGGTCTATTTCAGCGTTACGACTACTACCTGGACATTCCGTACAAACCAACCGGACCAGCCGCAATTGAAAACGTACCAGCCGGAGTGAGCCAACCGGACCAATCGAACCAACCGAACCAGCCGGTTCACCGGTTTGGGGGACGGACCCACGCCAAGATGTCCTGTATCGCGTGCAAGGCTACCGCCGATGAGTCAGTTCTGCCACATGTATTTATGTGCATAGTTGTGAGAATTTTTTGGGATTCTTTGGATTACAAATAACATACTTTTAAGGAGCCCGTGATTCCATTCAAGTATGTAAACGTTTTTTGATTTATCGTGAAAGACACTTTCTTCTAGTTCTCCTGACATGAAAAAGGAATATTTTCTCACCATTTTTTAGGTTACACGACGCCTTCATCTACAACACGAAGAGGTTCAAGAAGGAGGTTCCTGATTCGGTGAAAAAGTGAGTATAAACCATGCGTGCTTCGAACGAATGACGTTATTGCTCAACTTCAACACTTTTTTTGTTAAACTATGAATGGTTGTAAAAGCGTACAAATGGTGCAATTGTTTATATATATTTATTTGCTGCCAGTGCGGCTATATTGATTAGCAGTAACTGCGTTGCTAGCAAATGGCTGGTAATGACTAACAGTGAAATCGTGAAATGTTGGTTTACTTTTTGTATTTTCTCGAATAAAGTTTTTAGGAAGGGCTCGCGGTCTCCGTTCACCATCTGGATGTCGGAAAATAAAGAATGGCTGAGAACGCAGTTCACCTACAAGTGAGTTGAGTTTTCTCATTAAATAAACACATTTATGTGGACCAATCCCACCGCTTCGGTCCTTTAAACTGCGATAAATTTTTCAATTTCAGTTTAAAAGCCCGATGCGTCAGGATTGGTCCACATAATCGTTCTACTTTAGGTATCACTCACAGAAGTGTCGTTCTGTAGATTGCAGATGTGTTTATAGAGTGTTTGGCCGCATTCATACTTTTTACGTCGGCGTTTAACGCCGGCGTTATTAGTGAAGAAAACCTACGTATTGATTGGCGCCGGCGTTAACGCCAATAAAATCAATGCGCATGTTTTCTTCACATTAACGCCGACGTAAAAAGTATGAAAGCGGCCTTTGACGGTGTTCATTTGAATATCAACCGTGCTTTGGTAAACGTAGTTGTATAGACGGAAAAACGCGATAAATGGTGCACATTGCCTCGTCCCGCTGTATTTGTAGTTTGATCCCGTGGATTTTGGGTCGAGATTCGGGAACAATGGTGTGCAATGAGATCAAACTACAACAAAGTGCTGGTTATCTATACATTAGGGTTGTTAAAAAATAAACTCGAACTCGAAAAACTCGAAATAAACTCGAAATTTCGAGTTTCGAGTTCAACTCGAAACTCGAAAAACTCGAAAATTTCAGAACTCGAAAAACTCGAAACTCGAAAAACTCGAAATTTCGAAAACTCGAAAAACTCGAAACTCGAAAAACTCGAATTTTCTGAAACTCGAAAAACTCGAAACTCGAAAAACTCGAAAATTTCAGAACTCGAAAAACTCGAAACTCGAAAAACTCGAAATTTCGAAAACTCGAAAAACTCGAAACTCGAAAAACTCGAATTTTCTGAAACTCGAAAAACTCGAAACTCGAAAAACTCGAATTTTCGGAAACTCGAAAAACTCGAAACTCGAAAAACTCGAATTTTTTGAGATTTAAACTCGAAAAACTCGAAATTTTCAACAAAAAAACTCGAAAAACTCGAAATTTCGAGTTCTGAGTTCAACTCGAAACTCGAAAAACTCGAAAATTTCAGAACTCGAAAAACTCGAAACTCGAAAAACTCGAAATTTCGAAAACTCGAAAAACTCGAAACTCGAAAAACTCGAATTTTCTGAAACTCGAAAAACTCGAAACTCGAAAAACTCGAATTTTCGAAAACTCGAAAAACTCGAAACTCGAAAAACTCGAATTTTTGAAAACTCGAAAAACTCGAAACTCGAAAAACTCGAAATTTTCAACTCGATTAACAACCCTACTATACATACACCAGTAAAGTTGTCCGAATAGTCAGAAAGATTCAAAAAACGGACTACTTTTTAGCCGAAAAGACGACAATCGGTCTACTTTTGATGAATAAGTCTGAATTTTCACGTGTTTACATCCGAAAACAGCCTACTTTTCGTCGCTCAGTCAGACCTTACTGGCCTTTGTACTTATAGTTGTTGTTTGTTTATGTTTACTTGTTGTTTTTTGCAGATGCAGCGTTCATGAGTTCTCGTCGAAGGCGCGTTGTGTTGTAGTTTGAGTTTTTTGGTCGAAACTCGTAAACAAAGTTGTGTATCGGGATCAAACTACAAAAAATTAGTTCTTATAGGTGTTGTTGTTTGTCTATGTGTACTTGTTTGTTGCAGAGTTCACGAGTTCTCTTCCAAGGCGCGTTGTGTGTGGAACGAGTTGCCTGAACCGGAACGGCAGTTGTACTTTGATCGGGCGGACGCCCAGCGAATGAGCCAGGAGGCGGAAAGAGCAGCCGACATGGCGGAAATAGAGAAGATAGCCGAACTTAGGTGGGCGGAGCTTAGTTTGCTGGAGTTTTATGGAAAAGAGCGAGAACTTGGCTTCGTTTAGGGAAGTTTTATGGTCGAAGAAAAGGTGAAAGCGAAGTAGGTTGATAAAACTACAATTTTGATATGGTTGTCAAGGGACGTTCCATGGTAGAGCTAGAGCAGAAAAGAGCATGTGGGCATATTTTAATTAAAAATTTATATTATTATTATTATTGCATTTTCCGATTCAGACCAGCGCATCACGGAATGGAGCCGGCCTGGATCTGCGTCAAAGAAGACATGCTGCACACGAATCCTGACAAACTGAAGGTAGAATTTTTTTTAACAGGGTATTATTGAGGGGGTCAAGGGGGGTTAGTCATTTTGGACGGGATAATCCCATACACCAGTAAAGTTGTCGGAATAGTCAGAAAATTTGAAAAACGGACTACTTTTTCGCCGAAAATAAGAAAATCGGTCTACTTTTAATGGAAAAATCATGAATCTTCACGTGTTCACATCTGAAACGGACTACTTTTTGTCGCTTAGTTGGACCTTACTGGTGTTTGACTATAGCGATTCAACGTAAAGGCTTTTCTTTCTGCATAAAGTCGAAACTTCTATCCATTTCTGTACAAAATGGTAAACTTATATTTCTTCGGGCCTCACGTGTATTTTCACGGTTTCCAGCACGTGTGTCTGTTGTGGAATCGCCCGTTTACCCTGGATCATTTCAATGAAGACGGACTTTACGTGCCACCTCTGCTACCATTTCTGAGATATGGGGTTAGTTCCAATAATCTAACTATTTCAGCCGGGTGTTATTTTAATTTAACTAACAACTAAGACAATGATCACTGATGATGTCGTAGAGGGGTGGGGTCCGTAGACGAGAAACCAGGCTTGGGGGATTATTGGCTCATGCGATCCGCCATGAAGTTACCGCGCCGAGTAAGATCGAACCTCTATCGAGTGCCACCTCTGCTACCATTTTTGAGATATGGGGTTAGTTTGAGAACAGTTTATAGGGAGGGACCAATTTGTCGTTGTAGTTTGATCTAGTTACACGCCATAATTCTCAAACCTGATGCAAAGTACATTTTGTACAAATACAAACAGGTTACAATACGCCGTATAGGATTGCGTTGGAAAGAGCCTTCCTTCCTATTTGTTAGTGTGTAACCTGTCTTCAACAGATTAATAAGAGTAAATTAGAACGCAGTTCATGTAGTGGAACATTTTAGATGAATACTTTACGTGTCGCCATCTCCGAATTTGAGAAATTTTTGTGCGGGGTTTTACGGAGACGCTGTATGTGTCAGTTCTACTATTTTGGTAGTTTGATCAAGTTGATTTGGTCGTATTCTGAAAATAAAGTGTTATAGACTGATCAAACTACAAGTTAGATGTGAAATGTGATAATTTTCCAGGGTGTGAGCGGAGAGGAGGTGGAGAAATTTCTGGGAACCGGAAAAGCTCGCAAGTCAACAAAGCCGAAGCTGGTGAGTTGAGAGTAGTTCTCATGAGTAGAAACCGAAAAGAAATATAGGGGAAATATAATATAACGAAATATATATTTTAGGGTTTATCTAACCTTTTTCAAGGGTTTCGAAATGCCCTTAAAGAGTTTCAATTGTAATTTCCTAGTTCAAAGTTAGTTCAACTATCTAACGCTAACAGTTTGAATGTAGAGTTTCTTATTTATGATTATGAAGAGAACTGAAAATGAGAAAAAGAGAGGAAAACTAATCTTTTAGACCCGGAAACGCAGAGCGCCCACGACGCGGTCCACTCCGAATCTCGTGATGCATATGCCGCAGGTACCACGGCGACAGGTTGGTTAGACGACATTGACAGTTGTTGCCATACCCCAGTAATGTTGTCCGAATAGTCAGAAAAAACTGAAAAACGGACTACTTTTTCGCCGAAAAGAAGACAATCGGTCTACTTTTGATGAAAAATCATAAATGATCACTTGTTTACGTACGAACACGAATCAATTTGTGTCGCTTAGTCAGACCTTACTGGTGTTTGGTTGTTGCTGTTTATTGTATTGTATATAGTTGTGTGTTTGTAGAGGTGTTGGTAAGTTTTTGTTGTCGAGTGTGTGTTAGAGCGGTCGATAATAACTAGAAACATTTCGATGATAACAGTTTCCAGGCTTCACAGAATATCTCCGAATATATATGTTTTCAGTGGTACTAAACCTTTTCTACTCTACGTTAATGTATTTATCAAGTGACTTAGAGTAGGACGATTATGTGGTCCAATCCCAACTCTTCAGACCTTTAAACTGCAATACATTTTTCAATCGCAGTTTAAAGGACCGATGCGCCGGGATTGGAGCACATGATCGTCCTGCTTTAATCAGTTTTTTTTTCAGCCGATATCCATAATGAAGCCAATCACTACCATTCCCATCAACCCATATAACTACAATCCCAGTCCTAAAATGGTGAGTCCTCCTGTTTTATAACCGCACAACTTGATTTTCGAACCCGCGATAACAGAATTCACAGACAGCTGTTGTGACCACGAAAAAGCGATGTTCAACTCCGTTTCCAATTTTGCCGTTGAAACTATGATTATCGATCGAGCTTCTAAGTTTTGGTCAATGATTATTTTCTACAAATTCATATTTACCTTCTCCATAGTTTTTCTAGTTGCCTAAAACGATTTCTAGATTCCGTACCACCCGTTTGTATGTAACCGTGCGGGATAATCTTCAGTTTGGTATTTGCATGTTTTTAAGTTTTCACATTGTAATCATGACACTCTATTTCAGAGGGCCGGTCGTGCGGGCGTAGTCAGCGGAGTTCGTGGTCGTCGCTACTTTGACTATGATCCGGGAGAGAAGGTAGGAAATTCGTTGAAAATATAACGAATTTCTTAGATAATTCGTGAAGATTAAACAGCAAACTGATGAACATTATAGTTTTGAATGGGTGGCGACGTAAAAAAGGGGACTGTGCCTCGATATTCCAGGTGCTATAAAAGAACCTCGGCGGTGTATGGGTGAATTCTATATCTAACCGGGTTTTTAGGTAACCTAACCCTTTTTTGGTAACCTATTTTTCAGGTTACCACAGTAGGTAACCGGTTGGTAACCTAAAATAAAAACCGGTTACCTGTTTTTCTAACGCAAAATGTGGTTTTTACCGTTAGTTTGAACGGTAACCGGATTTTAGTTTCAGGTTACTTTCAGGTTACCTACTAAGACCAAGGTAACCTGAAAAATAGGTTACCAAAAAAGGGTTAGGTTACCTGAAAACCCGGTTAGTTGTAGAATTGGCCCGGTGTATGTTGTAGTGTGATTCCTTAATGCTCCTCCCCTTAAATATTGTAGTTTTGACAATGATCCTGGAGAGAAGGTGGGTGAACAGAATAGTTCAGGGGGAATGTGTAGTTTGATTCCCGCGTGGTAGTTTACCCCCCTCCCCCCTAAATCTAGTAGTTTCGACAGAAAATGTGGGGGATTGCATAAAATGCTGACATGATAC
Organism: Litoditis marina; assembly: GCA_964036275.1. Lineage (NCBI taxonomy): Eukaryota > Metazoa > Nematoda > Chromadorea > Rhabditida > Rhabditidae > Litoditis > Litoditis marina. The sequence continues at coordinate 34,269,799 of OZ038434.1, read as the reverse complement.
ACTGATGTGACACTGCATGTGCCACGACTCATTTTGCAGCAAAAACTGGTGCTATTAAAAATTCACCCGAGTTTAGGGAGAATCGAACGTTCTTGGTCTGGATGTTATTGACCAGAACCCTAGACAAACTCAATGACGACATTCTTGGATGGTTTAGTGAATTCACCAGTTTTCCATTCAAAAATCGGTCCTCTAAACTACCGATTGCAACAGTACTTGCAACTCGCCTCAACAAGTATAAGCGTGCCTCGTACCCGACCGATCTTGTAGTTTGCTTACACTGAAAAATACCCGAGTTATGATCAATTTTTGTGAGCATACACCACCAAGGCCTCTTATGAGATGGGGGGGGGGGGGTTGCGAACTAATTTTATTGAAAAGTTGAAAAGTAGGGGTCGCGTGTTGAAAACCGGCTAATTTCACACAGAACTAGTGAAAATAAAGCCAAAAATTGATAAAAATGTTTTGGACTACTTTGGAGGGGTCGCGACTTGAAAAAGAAGGGGTAGCACGAGATTTCAGAGAAAATGAGAAGCCCTTGGCGGTGTATGTTTGTGAAGTTACCTAACTCTAAAACGACGTGATTTCAGGCTGCTGCCAAGGCTGAGGACAAGAAGATAATCAAGGCGGAGGCAGTGCCCTCTCAGAAGGTTGTTATGGTTTTTCAACAGTAGGGATGTACAATTTCAGAAGTCAGAAATCAGAAAAGTCTGCTGATGCTCTTATGTCCATGGCCAATTCTATATCCCGGTTTTCTGGTTACCTAACCGGTTTTCAGATTGGGGAGTAACAAGAAACTAAAACGTGTCAGTTTACCAACCGGTTACCTACTCATGTAACCGGTGAATTCTATATCTAACCGGGTTTTTAGGTAGCCTAACCCTTTTTTGGTAACCTATTTTTCAGGTTACCTCGGTAGGTAACCGGTAAGTAACCTAAAATGAAAACCGGTTACCTGTTTTTCTAATGCAAAATGTGGTTTTTACCGTTAGTTTGAACGGTAACCGGATTTAGGTTTCGGGTTACTTCCAGGTTACCTACCTAGGTTAGCTGAAAACCCGGTTAGTTGTAGAATTGGCCCATGTAACCCGAAACAGTTACCGAAACCCCTGTTAGATTGTATTGACTTATTCATGTATTCCAGGAAGTTTCCGAATCAATCCAGGATCTCGGTCATGATTACCTGGAGACGGCCACGGAGTTTGACGTGAGTTTGATCATTTACTGATAACGAGTGGATGACGGTTAAGCTTAAAGGAGGACGATTATGTGGACCAATCCCGTGACATCGGTCCTTTAAACTGCAATTGAAAAATATATTGCGGTTTAAAGGACTGAAGCGTTGCGATTGGACCACATAATCGTCCTTCTTTAAACACATTGAGCGGATGTCTCTTATTGAAAACTGTATGAGTTGTTTCTCTCCAAACTTTCACAAAGATAGTTTTTTCTTATAAACTACCCATTGTGACACTTTGAACCTTCTGTGGATGTTTAAACTCGAGTATTAGGTTGTAGCTTAATGTCTTTGAGCTTAATCGTCACCCACTCGTTTAACTACTTAGCGTTAAGGTCCATTACCGTAAAAGGGTAGGTAGTTAACGTTGCACTCGAGAGTGTAGAACTGAACCAATAAGCTGGAACATTATAAAAAGTCCTGTTATAGTTCTGTTCTAGAACAGAAATATAATGCTATATTTACTTTTTCAATGGGTCCCTATACCAGGTCTTATATGACGTCATTTACGTGAGAAACGTGTGGGTTTTTTTTTCAGGATGATGATGACATCATAGCTGTTTATGACGAATTCCTGTACAGTACACCACACTATGATATTGTAATAATAATATTAAATTCTAATAATCTATAATGTTATTATTACTTATACACGTGGTTTCCAGAATGATCATGGCGTTACACCTAATAATGATGACGTTATATTATTGTAATAATAATATGAATTCTAATAATAATATTGTTATTTATACACGTGGTTATTGCAGGATGATGATGACATTATACCTAATAATGATGACGTTATATTATTGTAATAATAATATGAATGCTAATAATAATATTGTTATTTATACACGTGACTTTCAGGATGATGATGACATCATAGCCGATTCGTCCCCCCTGGGTGCACCGGGGACCTCTTCTTCCTTCAAGGCGACCACGACCAGTTTTGCGGAAATCGCCCGCCAGTTTCTGTCCAGCGCACGACCTATGACCTACACAGGAAATAAACAGGTCAGACAATGTAACTATTCGAGTTTTGCTTGCCTTCATAGTTGACCTTTGAACTACACCGCCAGGTCGGGCTGGGTTGGTTGGTTGTTTTCTAAGAACAACATGTGTCCCTGTCTAGCTCTCGACCTTTGACCCACACCGGCGAGAGGCAGGTCAGGCTGTGTTCTAATTGCGTTTAGGTTGTCTTTATACTCCCAGGTTTTAGGTAACCGGACTTTTTTGGTAACCGCTTTCCAAGTTCTCTGAGTTAGGTAACCGGAAAGTAACCTGGAACTATAATTCCAATCAAGTTTTGGGTTTCATGGAAATATGACCGGTCTTTTTTTAGATTACCTTCCGGTTGCCTACCGAAAGGGCTACTGGTTACGAAAAACAGGTTAAATATAGAATTCACCTCTTTAGTTTTAGGGTGCACTAGTGACTCGTCGCCTGCGACCACGTCGTCTGATCCGACCATCTGGCGAGATCATCGAGGGACTCATGGAGGTCACACAGGTCAGTTCCGTTTCACGTTTTCACGTAGGTAATAAGAGGTCAAGTTGTTAGTTCTTCAACATTCTCACGTAGAAAATGTTACATAGTCTGTTTTCTTTCACGTGAGTAGGAAGCTGAATACATCGTTTATAGTTGGTTTATAATCTACAAAAAAAACTGATTCGACCCTCCGGGGAGATAGTCAGGGGACTCATGGAGGTTACACAGGTCAGTTCTGTACGCAAGTACAGTATGTACGTGAGTACACTACTTTCTGTCTCTCTCTCTCTCTCTCTCTCTCTCTCTCTCTCTCAATCTCTATAGTGTCTTGACTCATGATACATTCCGCGACAAGGAATGTTATGAGAACTCAACCACGCACAGAACGGACGTCACAGGATCAAGTATAAAAGAAGAAGATAAGAAGAATCGAGGCCAGACAGAACTCTCTTCAATGTGATTATTTTCTTGTAATAAATCATGCTCACACTTGCCTACTGTACTGGTAGCACGAGTGATTAGCATGAATTTGCTAACTTTCCCCGACCTATTCACCTATTCCTATTCCCTGCTTCTGACTATTCAATTGGATTTCGACAACGGTGAGTTTTTGTGTTTCTGTAGATCGGACTATTTTGCTGTGAAAGTATGTCTTTCCCTGTTGTGGTTTGCCCTCTATTTGTCTCTGATTTGTGCGGTTGGATTTGTCCCGCTTGAGATTGCGGCAGTTTTATTCCTGTTTAGGATGTCCTTTTTATTGTTCAAATGTCTGTGCATACAGTGTTGTTATAAGCATTCAGTTTGCCCGAGTCCAGTTGTATTATCCAGAAGTCAGTTCGTTTTTTCATAGATATCATATATTTCCTGTCTGGTCAGCCCATCTGGAATATTTCATTCCTCCCGTCAAAACAAAATCCATTTTCAATACCAGTTTGTTAGTAACTGTCTTTCATTTGAATGTTTTATTCCTCCTGTTCAAACAACATCCATTTTCTCTTAAATGTGTTAAATTCTAAAATCAACTACTCATGTAAGCAGTATTATTTTCTTATCACATGTTCTTATTCAAATATATATTAACCAGAATGTGCAAATCACATTAGAAAAGTCAAATGTGAACGCACCAGCTTCACATTTTCAATGTTGGTAAATGTTTGACGTGGCACATATATTTTATGAGAAGATTTTCTTCTCCACAATAAAACATTTCTCTACCCAGTTCATTTTTACAGGAATAGAAAAGTTTTTAGTTTGTATGGCAGCACCTGTTGTTCTTTAATGTTCGTCATATGTTTTATTTGAAGGTTCTCTTCCTCACAATAGCAACTCAGTATTGGTTAGCTATTTACTTTGCATTTCGATGAAATCCATATGCTGGAAACAGCTAGCATTTTCTCATCCTCCAAATATTCTCAAACATTAAAACGCTATAAAATATTGCGTTTCAGCTCAAAAATTATAACTGTCAGTAAAAAAAGAAATTTTAAACCTACATGTTACGACCAGAGACGGTCTTGCGGTGAAGGTGGGAGAAGTACGCAAGTACAGTATGTACGTGAGTACACTACTTTCTGTCTCTCTCTCTCTCTCTCTCTCTCTCTCTCTCTCTCAATCTCTATAGTGTCTTGACTCATGATACATTCCGCGACAAGGAATGTTATGAGAACTCAACCACGCACAGAACGGACGTCACAGGATCAAGTATAAAAGAAGAAGATAAGAAGAATCGAGGCCAGACAGAACTCTCTTCAATGTGATTATTTTCTTGTAATAAATCATGCTCACACTTGCCTACTGTACTAGTAGTGCGTAAGCACAGTAAAGGTCCATCACAGCGAAAGCACAAATAAAGTATCCTAATTATTCAGTTTTCCTCTTTCACATAAGTTTCACATACTTTTCATCATTCCATTAAGAAATCAATGTTATCTCATCTCTTGCCATTGAATGATTTTTATGCTTACAGAGGATCCGCATAAAAGGGGGCTCCGCCCAGAGACGGGGAGAGGGGGACGCATGTCCATCGACACGACTAGGATTTCTATTTTATGATTCAATACTTTGATTTACATTCTAATGAACATATTCTCTCCCACTTCCTACTTGTTAATTATTCGGGTTGGGGACCTCACACTTCCCCTCCCGCACTGTTCCAAGTCACGTTTTCACGTGGTTACGGGTAGAGATACATATCTGCTGGTAAATGGTAACGAGCGAGTTATCGAATTTGAAAACGTTCAACATTTTCGGGATATGTAGAGAAGAGTCTGAAATCCGATTTGTTTCTCATCAAGTTTAAAGAAGGACCAATCGCGTGTCATCGGTCCTTTAAACTACAATGAACGATGTATTGCAGTTTAAAGGACTGAAGCGTTGGCATTGGACCACATAATCGTCCTTCTTTAAACTTGACGGATCATTGACCGCCTACTGCAGGTTACCCCAGCGGCGCCCATCAGGAAGTTTGGCCTGATGGACCTGCCCTCGCCCGTCCCCTACACCCAGCCTATACCAACCAGCCTCGACGAGATATTTGCCTCCGAATCTATGGGTTACGATCGAAAGGTGAATAACTCCCAACGGCCAGTAAGGTCTGACTGGGCGACAAAAAGTAGTCCGTTTTAGATGTGAACACGTGAAAAATTAAGATTTTTCCACCAGAAGTAGGCCGATTTTCTTCTTATCGGTGACGGTGAAAAAGTAGTCCGTTTTTCGATTTTTTCTAACTATTCGGACAACTCTACTGGTGTATGATAATTCCTCAAATTGTTAAATTACTTCAAATGGTTGAGAAATGGTGTTTGTCGACTGCCCTAGAGATATGTAGCTTTGCATACTATTTCGTAGCCTTGGAGTTTCAATAGAGTGTTTCAAAGTTTCAATAGAGGTTACTAGTAACCGGTTAGAGAAAGAATTCACCAATAGCGTTGATTTATTCCAGAGCCCTTCTCTCACCACAGCTGGTATCATCCGGGGTACAGGCAGATGTGTCACTTTGAAGGAACAGGTAATATTTTGTGTTTAATTTTAACAAATTAAGAAGAAGAAACTGGGCATAAATGGGTTAATTATTTGATATAATTAAATTTACTACTCAAGAGCTGAAGTGAAGTGAAAGTCTGGATATTTGCTACAGAAAAAAGAACATTTTCTGCCGAATTGATTTTTTTTTTTCGATAAAAAGTGATGAAGTTGGATATAACCTATAATCATATCGAAATGCGGAATATTTTTAAAGAACAATCACATTTTGATGGTATGTGTACGGTCTACAGTTGTTGTTAGTTTGTGTTGTCAATAATGTTTATTTCTATCATAGCTTCGTTAAACCCACGTCCAAAACATACAAAAATTAGACAAAAATATGAACAAAGACAATAAATAAAACAAAAGTGTAAACAAAGACAATGAATAATGTTTATTTGCAGCCGCTGATGATGGCTCCGTTCACGCCACGTCCAAAGGGCCGTTCACGAGTTTACTTTGATCGAGCAGGGGAGCCCGAGCCGGAATATATCAACAAGGTTGGTTATGCACTTTGAAAAAGGACGATTATGTGGTCCAATGACAACGCTCCAGTCCTTTAAACTGCAATACATTTTTCAATTGCAGTTTAAAGGACCGTGGACACGGGATTGGTCCACATAATCGTCCTACTTTAAGCAGTGATCAAATATTCGTTGTAGTTTGATTTCGATACGTTTAATTGTTCACGAATTTCGACCAAAAACCCTAATTTGTACAAAACGGAGCTCGTCCAAGTTTTGAGTCGCTCTACGGAAACCAATCAATGATGTAAGTACGCTCAGTTGTAGTTGTGTCTTAAACCCCGTTGAGTTTCGGGCGTATAGGGGGTTTTATATTTCATATTTGCTTATTCACGTCGCTTCGTTACGAGGCGGTGTTCATCATACATGTCACAGATCTTCGTAGCAGCAGTTTCTTGTAAGGTCTTGGTCCCTTTCCTTCATAGAAGACTTCATGGTGGACTATCGAATGCTCTGTTGGCATTGATCCAGTGACATACACAACCAATATGAGTTGTAGTTTGAACGGACTGCAACGGGAACAAACTACAAACTTTGGGGGAAAGAGCAATATACACCGTGTACTCTTGCTTTGAAAGAGCCAATCCTTTCCTATTATTCGAGATTGGATAACTCAAATCTAATTTGAATCTAATTTGAATGAATTGGTGCTATATTCAATTTATACAAAAATATTTGTTGTCATGAAGAAAATACATGGTATTAGGAATTTATGTGAAATTCCGAAGGGAAAGAACAGAAATTATGATCAAGTGAATTTAGGTTTACGACTTTCGCTGTGCTGCTACACAGGCTTTCGCACGCGCCCAACGGCAATGTGAAACGACTCTAATGCCCCCGAAAAGGGAGGAAAATGAAGTTGCGACGGTGCGTTGATTTTATTTTAGTTTTAGTGATTCTTAATTGAGACTCTTGGCAGTTTGCCAAAATACTTGAAAATTCAAGTTTTTTTTGCTCGCTCTCGCGCTGTAACCATAGGTAAAATACCCTGTCAAAATGGCGCTGACCCACGCTCATTTTTGGCATCTTTCTGGAACATACACTCATTAGTAGAAGTCAAAAGTGCTAGAAACGCAATAAACCAGGCAAACGATCACTTTTGCAGGGTATCATAACCCCTTTTAGGATTACACAGATCATTTTTGTTGACTTGACATTACACTATTTTACCTATGGCTGTAACAAGGGTGAAAACCGCCGGCTTACAAAATTGTGTTGATCACTCGGGGCCTCCATGTTATATGTCATTTTAGTGTGTATATATCCAAGTTACCGTATTATTGTGAAATGTTGATGTTTACATGTGGAGTTGTCGTAAGTTTCTTTGAAACCGTTATATTACATCTGCGTATCTTCGATCTTCACACTCTCTCAACCGCTGGCAAATAATCAACGTCCGCTCGGCCCGCATCGCTCAATCAATCGAGCCCGTTCCTGTTTTTTTTTCTTCAGAAAATGGCGAATATACACTTGGGTTGTTATAAGGAGTCACCACAAAATCTTAATGTAGTGTTTGTTTACAACATGTAGTGTTTTCGAAAGAAAAGTTGTCCTTCTCTCAAAAACGCCGTGCGAAATGTTTCCGTCTACCTGCACGATAGAAACAGAATTTCATATACTAATTTAAATTTTTCAGTTTCCTGTAAACGATGACGATGACATTATGCGTGATGAGCATGATGATCCAACAACCAGCTCCGCTCCACCCGTTATCGATTGATATAGATTTTTCATTTTATTTTCCGTCGATTTTTTTTTGTTTCCCACATTCCAGAAAGATATCATAGTTCTATTTCTATAAGTGACATATATTTTCGATCTTTTCATCAGAAACTGGTATTTTCGTGACCTCTTTTCATCAACTTAGTGATTTCATGAAATATTTTTGGAACATGTACAAATTTACTTTTTCCGGGAACTTGGTTTCCATCATTGTTTGTAGTGAAAATAGTTTAGATGAAATTTTACAGAAAAATAGATCAAATTTATACGATTGTTTTTCCTTCTACTCGATCAAGTCTTTTATTGATTTTCTAGTCCTTTTTAAAAAGAAATAGATGTTTTTCAGACACTTTAGTGGAAATTTAGTGATACATTGATTTTGTTGGGGCGTTCATACTTCTAGTTAAACTTTTTCTAAAAACTTGTCTTGATGGTATTTCAGATACAGCTAGCTGACATCAAAATTTCATTTATGCAAATATGTAGTTAAAAAAAAGTATGAATGCAGCCTAAAAAATCAAAAAATGTCATTGTGAGGTTGAGGTATTTGTGATAATAACCCAGCGTTCTTTGTAAATCGTTTGCCATTTCTTTCCAAAATGAAGATTTTGTTTTCATATTTTTCTATAAAATGATATCAATATTTCAACTATTTAACGCGGCATAAAACATTTAAACTATAAAACCTCGTTGTGTTTTTAGTTTGATCCCGTTGCTTTTCGGTTGAAACACGTTATCGAGATCAAACTACAACAAAGATTTTTCGATTTCATATAACTATGGAAAATGGACAGTGACTTTGGATTGAAGATAGATCGACTATTGAACAATGATATAAAACTAACTCAAGTATAATCAATAAATGAGCTTATTTATGTTTGAAAGACTCCAAAAACAATTTGTTTATAAAAGTTTATACTCCTCAAATAAACATCTGCACAAATAAATATACCAGGACGAAGAGAAAACAAAACAACACAGAGAAATGAAGAAACAACAACAAAAGATTAATCAATATCAGGTTGTTGCCCAGAGTTAGCGAAAACATCATTAGATCTTCTATAAAAATGAGCAGTGGCGATTAAACATTTAAAAAAAGCACGAAAATCAAATTTTCAGAGAAAAACTAAAATGGTTGAAAATGAGACAGTACAATGGTCAAAAACGAACTGTCAGTTGGATTACTATAACCTGTGTCTCGAAACTTAAAAAATCAATGTTTACATTATATCAAAATACTTTTATAAGTTGCTTATTACAACATTAATATGTACAAAACTACTAAAAACCGGTCAGATGATACCCTAAACAATTTCAAAACGTATATTTGTATTTGGAGAAAATGACTTGAATACAGGGGAATGTAAGGAAAGTGTTGTGCCCAGCAACGCAACGAAAATACATTTGTAATTAATACTTATTCAATATCGATTAGGATGCTTATAAAACATGCTGTCCAAGTTCAAACATCTAAATACTGTGTGGAAGGCCTCTTAGGCAATAGGGAAAGGTGATCAAACTACAATTTATGGTGCTAATCGATAGACTACAAATCCCTCTAGCGACTGTTTTGACCGAATCCTTTCAAATCAGCAAATACCCGAAATGTGATCGGTCAGGACACCGGTTACTCCGAGAAATGGAGGGAAACTATGAAGATCCCTGAAATTGAGAAATAATGACTTTTGACTTTTTTCAATCAAGAAATTCGAGTTGGCATACTTTGATGATATACGCTACTCTGAACATGTTGTAATCTTCATAGCGCTCGATTTCAATGGTAAGCCAAAAATTCTGATGTGTATCCCGATGGCGGTACACAAAGCTTTACGTGAAAAAACTAATCAATACTCATGTTTTGAATTATATTCATGAAAAACGATTTGAAACTAGTCACTCACATTAGTCAGTTTGTTGACGTGCGTGGCGGAATGATGTTGCAGCAGCTCAGATGAGGTGAAACCAGCGTCGCAAACCTGAAAACAATATTCATGAGTTCAAAGTAACCATGCTTTCCTAGTTTTTCTCGCATTGGAAAACGGAAGCAAAATCGATTGCGTGAAGACAGAGCATTCAACTTTTTATAATCATCGATAGATTCCATAAAGGTGGCGTGGAAACAGTGAAGAAGAGACGCACTTTCCATATAACTTTTTATTCTTTTTATGTACACTATATTGCAATCTACAATTAGTGGCGCACAGTAGAAGGTTATAGATGGGGTATAAGATCGATAATGACTATACCTGACAGACGTGCGTGCGGCTGGACACATGACCGAACCAGTGCTGCTGTAGCGAGGCGGCGTCTGTGAACACCTAGAAAACAAGTTTTACGAAAAGTTTATTTATTTCCCTTTCCATGTGATAAATTTATATAAAATATGTAAAGTAATCGAGAAAAGATATCTTCAATCAACCAATTTTGTAAGAACAAGTTCACGCGATGAAATTACTTACTGATGATCATTTAGGTAGAGGTAGAGTGGAGATCAGATAGAAATGAATCTAAACATGAATAATGAAAACTTGACGAACCTCTGCACATATGGAACAGGGAAGTCTGAGGGGTTCTTCAGAAGGAGTCCGACTCTCAACACTCGAAGCGGTACGCGGCGCGTCCAACCTATAGTACAACACATTCAAAACATGGTGACGAGATTTTGAATTGAGAAAAGTGGATATCGAATTCGCCACAAACATACACCACTAAGGTTTGAATATCTCACAGTTTCGTAACCAGTTTACAAGCGAAATCAGTCCGTTTTTCGAACTTCCGACTCTTTGCCCAATTTTACTGAGGTATATGTATCTCACACACTTTTCGCACAAAACCGTATACTTAGTCCACGCTTTACGCATAACTTACGCAACGCTTTACGCAACTTGAAATAAAACAATGAAAAAAAAGCTAATTTCAAACTCACATGACGGGGCTGTGACAAGTGCTGCTGTCGCTGGCGTCAGAGGCAGGCGACGCACGTTGGTCGCCGTCCTCGACGCCTGCGCCCCCGCCCACCACCGTCAGGGACGCAGAGGAGACGTTGTCGTCCTCACGCACTTCTGCAAACATCAAGTTTCGAATCACCTCAACATAAATGTTGAATTTCTCAAAGCAAGAATTACTACAATGAAATCAAGTACTTTGCAATCCTACCGACTCCTTCGGAGTGGTGAACAACAAAAGTAACGGGGTAGTAACGGACTACAAAAGTAACGGACTACAAAAGTAACGGAGTTTTACAAAAGTAACGGAGTTTTACAAAAAACGTTTTTTTTAATCATTTTAGTAACCTAGGCGTTGATAGCGTGTAAACGCGTTAATATAAACATTTCGATGTGAATGTGTTTAGAAACGTTTTCTACACTCTTGGTCGTACTTCAGCCAGCTAACTTTGAAAAAGTTTCTTAGATACTCCGTTACTTTTGTAAAACTCCGTTACTTTTGTACTCCGTTACTACCCCGTTACTTTTGTTGTTGGCCCTTCGGAGTGAATAATGAATTCAGTCCGTTTCAATCGTATATTTCAGTGAATTTTTAAAGTGAATTTCCATATGAAGTTCTAATCATTCCAATTTTTTGTTAATTAGACGTCACGCGAATGGCGAATAGGAATAATATTGCAGAGTGAGTGAATCACGTACTTACTGTTAGAAGATTCAATAGTATTATAGTGTACTGTAATACTATTATAGTGTACTGTAATACGAACTAACCAGCCGTGTCCACCTTATAATGAGCCGTGATATGGGTGCGCAGACAGTTCTTGTTCGGATACACTTTGCCGCAGAACTTTTTCGGACACTTGAAGAAGGTGCCGTCGCGTATGGTCAGGTGGTCAGTGTACAGGTGCACCTAAATGTTTCAGTTTAGAACATTCTACAACAAAGTGAACTTAAAGAAGGACGACTATGTGGTCCAATACTAACGCTTCAGTCCTTTAAACTGCAATACATTTTTCAGTTACAGTTTAAAGGACCGTTGACACGGGATTAGTCCACATAATCGTCCTTCTTTAAAATTCGATTTCAAATGTTGTAACAAGTGGGCCTGAAATTAAAGTTTAGAAAATACTGTAATATGTAACGACGGTTTTGCTTGGTAACAACATAAAAGCGCTCATCACAATGAAACAAATGACAGCTGAAAGATACCACATCTGTCGAGCGGTGAATATAATTTTTATTCAATTTTGCTAAATAATAAGCGATAGGGGTTGCAAAAACACTCGAAGATGGTCTAGCAGGAACTTAATCACCCGGTCCTCATCAAAATAAGTGACAAACACTACTAAAGTTCTTTGTTGAAGGGGGACAGAAAGGAAAGTTAATATGAAATAGCTTATCAAGAGAAACCGATAAGTATAACTTTTAATTCAAACTAACGAACCTAATTTGCATACGGTTGACACGTGTTTGCCTGTTTTGGCGCGCGCAACGTTATATTTAGGTACCCCGGGGTACCTAAACTAGCTTTCTTTTCTGCCCCCCTTTAAGGCATTTTTTCTACATTGAGATGAACAACAAACCTGCAGATCTAGCGGACTGTCGTAGTTGACTTCACAAAAGGAGCAACGCGTTCCGGGGGGAATGGCGGGCGCGGCATGCCCGTTTGTGGCCAGAATACGCATCACCGGAGAGGTACACATGGTACGGTCCTGCAAAAACCGACGATTTAGGTTTGAATGAAAACAATTTCAGAGACTATGGAACTAACGATATCATGAAACCATGGTATGCGTGCGGAAGAAGAAACCTATTTTGCGCAAAAGTATAAAATTAAAAATATCACATGAAAAAATTTACAAAAGTAAGGTGGTAAGTGGAGGGGGGGGGGGGGGTGAAACTACAACAATCCCCAGAACAGTTGAGTGAGCGATGATTCAGCTGAAACACTTCGAGCTTATGTCTCGTATAAAAAACTGTATGAGTAATTTTCTTTCAAATTTGACCAATCATATTTCATCCATACATAGCATCTATCGTGAAGTTATGAACTTTTAGTTGAAGTCATTACTTGAGTAATAGATCGTAGCTCAACGTGTTTTAGCTGAATCGTCGCCCACTCAACAGTTCGTACCTCCATGTCGTCGTGTTTCAGCTCGGCTACCACTTCGTGGACGGCTCGAAACTGACCAGACTCGCCGCGATTCGCGCCAACGCCGTTGGTCGGCTGAAATAGATCAATAATACGATTTATAAGATCAGAATAGATCAATAGATCAATAATTAGATCAGGATATATAACAGATCAATACTTAGATCAAGTGAGATCAAAATCAAAGGATAAAGATCGAGTGGGCTGGTAAAGTGTGACTGTTCGACAAAAAGGGGCTTGTTTTCAGATTGAAACGCATGAATATTAAATAATTTGCACTAAAAATTGACACCTTTCTCGTTTTTTCAATTTATTCCGACTATTCGGACCACCTTACTGGGGTGTGGCTGAAATAGATCAATAATACAATCGAAATTTCGTAGAAAGCCGGAATTCGCCAAAGCATATTGATCGAGAGCCCAGGCTAAACATGAACCGCAGTTGTGTTACACTTTAAACCATACCCAAGTTATATTTCGTTAACTAGCCAATATGGACACTCGAATATGGACACAAATGATACCAATTTCAGGTCTCCGGTCGTCAAAATGACACTGTCGAGGGCAAACATTATTCAAATTGGGTAGTGTGTTTAGAACCTACCAAATCGGTCGACTTTGGCCGAACTTTGAAAGCGGATTTCAAATTTTATATTTTCAAATTTTATATTTATCTCCTCATCAACACGGTTTCAGAAAAGGCAAATCTGTGGAAACACAGATGCTAGAATGTGTTAATGAATGGACCCTTTCTTTAGATAAGAAAGAATCTGTGGATGTAGTATATTTCGATTTCTCGAAAGCGTTCGACCGAGTTTCACACAGACTGTTGCTGAATAAACTTGAAAAACTTGGATTCCATTATACTATTGTATCATGGATTAAAGAATATCTGAGGAAACGCACGTTTGCCGTGAGAGTTAATTCGAGTTTTTCTAGTTCACGTGAAATCACTAGTGGAGTTCCACAAGGTAGTGCTCTCTCCCCGATTCTTTTCAACATATTTACGTTTGAACTACCTAGTATTCTGACTAAATCTCCAGTTATACGCTGTAAAGTTTTTGCTGATGATACAAAAGTTTTCAAATCTTTCAGTAATGGCGAAAGTAATGAGGAGTTGCAGAAATGCCTAGATAGGATGTATAAATGGTCTGTAGATTGGGGTCTTCCACTATCAGTAGAAAAAACAAGTGTCCTGCATTTAGGCACCAAAAACCCGCGTCAAACCTACGAAATGAACGGAATAAATCTCAGAAAAGTAGATCAAAATGTTCGAGATCTCGGGTTTTTGTTAAATCGAAACCTTTCATTCAAAGATCATGTGAAATATATCATCAAGTCCGCAAAGCATCGAACATACAATCTTTTCAAAGTTTTGAAAACTCGAAATAGTAATGTTTGGCTAAAAGCGTATAAAACTTATGTCCGACCAATGGTTGAATTCGGTACTACTGTGTTTAACTCAGATAGTGGGTTTGTTAAGAAACTTGAATCAGTTCAAAACGACTTCACTAGAAAGTTGTTTTTCCGTCTGGGTGGCTATACGTATTGTAAAATCCCAAGTTCTGCATTTAGAAACAGGAAACTAAACTTGGTCACTTTAGAATCTAGAAGAAATACTACAGACCTCATTATGATTCATAAAATCATAACTAGTCAGTGTGGATTGAGTGCATCAGACTTCTTTACGTTCAAACCTTCACGTACTAGAGGTTCTAGAGCGAAATTCAGTTTCCCAACTCCAAAAACCAGCCAACGTGCGAAGTTTTTCACAGTACGGGCTGGATCCAAGTACTTGAAATTGAGCAAGAAATCCAAAATACCGATGTCATTATCTGCCGCAAAAAAGCACTTTAAGTGAATGCATTTGAATAAGACTTCTACTGTGTTTTTTGTTAATCCTGTGAGATTGGCCCAAATTGTTCCCTGTGTGATTTGTTTTATCCGTATTGTCATACTGTTTACTTTCATTTACTGTGATGACCGAATGATGTTTGATTTCTGACACTTTTTTCCGCTTTTGAGTGTTTGTATCCTACTGTCATTTTTGGTTTCTCCTCTTGTATATCACATGCTTGCATGTAAATAAATCAATCAATCAATCAATCAATCAAATGAGAATTAGAAGATTTTTATTAGTTTTTGAAGTTGGGGTCAGGGGTGACCGCTAAGTTAACCGGCATTGCAGCCGGTACGACCCCTCCCCTCTAAAACATATAAATTTGCCGAAAATGTGTGAAAATTGGACAAAAATCCACCGAAAAGGGCAAACATCGTCTCGATTTCAACTCTTCGTGGAACCTTTACGACCCCCCTCCCTCAGAAAAGTTGCCCGGGGTGCAACCTGTGGTCACCTCTGGTTGGGTGCAAGACCTACCAAATCGCTCGACTTCGGTGGAACCCAGACATTGGCCGAAATCAGTTTGCTGCCGTTGGCGATGCCAATTGCGGGCGACAGCGAATTCAACTCGGGTCGAAACAGAGAATCAGATCTGAAGGATGAAGAATTATCAATCAAAATTGACCAGAAAGTATAAATTAACATAAGAAAAGTTGCTTTGCTTTCATTTAGTTAACTGTATATTATAACATGTTTTTGATGATTCACTAACTCAAACTCTAGAATGTCAATAACTTCTACATACTGTTTTTCTAATAAAAGAATACAAAACAAACACCTGTTTCTCACGTGAAACCTATTCAAGTTCCACTCAATCCTCTTTTCAACTGCGTCTTGGTTTGTACACACAGGTCACATGTTAGGGTGAATAGGAAAGGGGACGAGGGTGAAAGGGGACGAGGGGGGGGGGGGGGGGACGGGGGTGAAAGGGGACGGGGGTATGGCAAAGGGGACGAGGGCTGAGGTAAAGGGGACGAGGGGTGGATTGATAATTAGAGAGAAATCTAGTCAAATTTAGTTTCCGATTACTCCATAATACTGTCCTTGTTCTGTATTTATATTATTGATTCATCTTTCTTTTTTTTTTTTTTTTTTTTTTTTGAACAAACACGCTTTATTCAAGGGTTGTACTCGATGGGGAGGTTCTTTCTGCGGACCATTCCGTCCCCCTGGAACTGCTTGGCAGCTCCATCGGGGGTGTTGGTCCACTCGATGGTGATACGGTCGTTGTTGGTGTCCTCCTGTCCGTAGGCGAAGGCGTCGCAAGACACAGCCATGAGGATGGCCTCCTTGGGGTCGAGAACTCCGCTTCCGGGGTCAACACCAAGACGCTTCATGTTGGTCGTCTTGATGGCCCATCCGATACGGTGACCAGAAGAGTTGGTGATCTTGATGTGGTAGGTGTGCTTTTCATCGTAGGGGGCATTGAAGACGATCTTCGTGCCAGGCTGGGTGTTGATGTCTCCGGGAGGTACAGATGCCATTGCTGCTGCGATGTGATTTCTTTCTATTGCCCTTTCTACGATACCTAAGAGTGTTTTCTTGCCTCATCCCTCGTCCCCTTTGCCTCAGCCCTCGTCCCCTTTGCCATACCCCCCGTCCCCTTTCACCCTCGTCCCCCCCTCGTCCCCTTTCACCCTCGTCCCCTTTCCTATTGGCCACATGTTAGAGCTCAAAAAACATATTTTCCCAAACATTTCTAATACAATATCAGTACGGTAAACGTTCGCCCTCTTCTCCAGTAAACTGAACAGCCATAAAACGATCTACCGTTGCAAAATCGTAAACTTTCAGCAACTCTACTGGTACTACCCCCCCTGAGTTGAAGACAACCGAAACACATAACAAGAAGGTCAAGAAGCAACCAACCTTTTCCGTGCAGCCGCCGACTCTGCCGTCGACGCGGCACTTCCGCATCGCGAACGAAACGGGGACGAGTTCTCGGAATAGGAACGGACCCCGTTGGAGGGAGAGTCGAGCACCTGAACGGGACCTCCATTTTAAAAGATACCCTATACCATACAAGTAAAACTTAAACGCCAACTCAATTGAGAAGTATTAAATTACCCCAAGTTGCAGCATCATGTCAATTCAGGTATAATACAAATTTTCATCCCAGTTTAGAAACCGGACTTGGTATATATATATAATAGTTTATCATACACAATTGATGCATTCACTAGAAATGTTAACAAGTTAAATGGGAAATACAATACATACCGCTCGGTTAGCGGCAATAGCGGGTACAGGGCTGGGTGCCAGCTGCTCGCGACACTCCAGATTACTGACAGACGTCACAACTGCTGCGGGTGGCGCCACCTGGGCACGTTGGTTTTCGGCACGAATCGCCTCCACAATGGCTGGAACGAGAAACTGGTTATTGATGAGAAAATAACTTATTTTCATACCGTCCGAAATTCGACGTGTGAGCTGAGAAATAGAAGGATAAGAATAATTTCTCCTCTTCCCCTTACAACCAAGAATGGGGGCGGGGGCACTAAAGTTATTCTCCCATATCTATATCACACCTTGGAGGGGGGGGGGGGGTCAAACTCCACTCACCCATGAGAATGGTCCTGACATCCCCTTTTCTATCACGATGTGGTGATTACCCTACATGTTATCCCCCCGGAATAACTACCTGAGAGAGGGTTGCGGTGACACTGAAATGTCCCTGATCTTCAATCAATAATCGATATTCCCATATACCAGTAAGGTCTGACTTAGCGACGAAAATTACTCCGTTTTCAAATGTAAACAAGTGAAAACTAAGGATTTTTCATCGAAAGTAGACCGATTTTCATCTTTTCGGCTGAAAAGTAGTTCGTTTTTCAAATTTTTCTGACTATTCGGACAACCTTGCTGGTGTATGGATATATTCCACCCACCCAATAAACTACTTCTGGCCTTCTCGCAGTCGGTGGTGTCCACCTCGTTCAGACAGGCCCCATTGTCCCTTTTCGTGATGAGGGAGAGCGAGTCCTCGGGCAGTCGTTTCAATGTCTCCAACTTCATCACATGCGTCTTCGACCTGCAAAACATATTGTCTCTCGCCGGAACCGAACCTGCCAGCAAAAGTTTTGTAGCAGTGCGCCAACCACTGCGCTATCAGAGCAGATAACCAGCAAACTTCGGAATCGAAGACATGTGTGCAAAATTGAGATATACAGTATCCTCCGGTCTTTCCGTTGGCGACGACCATATATATTCCAATCATTAAAAAGAACGGTAACCGTTTAAATTCGAGTTTTCCATAGTTGAGAGAGTTCAAATCGACCAGAAAACTTCCTGAGCTACTTCCCAATCGATTTTCATCTACTCCAATAGTAAAAAATGATAAACATGTAGTAATACGTAATATTACGTAAAGAATAAGCAATAAGCATATAACGTGAGTAGCGTACCTAAGATGTTTGGCCAGAATTCCGTGTTTCCGGAAGCCAATGTTGCAATCGGAACACATGAACGAGCGGGGATTGGAGGCGACCGGAGTGGCGCCGCCGCCCAACACCGATTGGGTGGACGCGTACGGGTCCACATTGGCCGTCACACTGTCGTCGATTTGAACCTGCAACAAATCGATAAAATCAATCAATATCAACCGAAATAGACTATGTAAGATCGAAAGGAGGATAAACAATTCTGACATTAAGCAAAAATTGTCTAAGAATGATTCGAATCTGAAAAAAAAACCCATATAAATACTCGAAATGTTGGGTGAAACGAGAAATTCTTGGTTTTAAAATATAGAATACTGTATCACGTACGTGACTTCCGTGCGACGATTCCACGTGTTTTGCCAGAAGCGCCTTCGTTCGCAGGGGAATTCGACATTCGGGGCACTGAAAATATAAAAAAATCAAAGAAAAACTTTACCTGACCATTTTGAGCAGGCAGTAAACGCGTAGAGACATAGATTCAGATCTCCTATGTAGATTCTAGATTTGGAACAACATCAGAATAGTGACTAGAAGAGAGGCTAGGTGACTTTTGAAATATTTTACTCGAAACAACTCAGTGAACATAGAAAAACCTTATAGTGGTTGCCAAATTTATATACTTCTGTCTCTCACCGGAATCGAACCTGCGAGCAAGAGTTTCGTGCAGGCCGCTAAGCGCTGCGCTATTATAGTGCATAGCGGGCATGCTTTGCAATCGAAGACATGTGTGCGTACACAGCGGAAAGTGTGATATACAGTATCCTACAGCCTTTCCGTTGGCGACGACTACATCAAGCTCACCTGAAACATTCTGTTCTTCGACTGCTGCTTCTCGAGGTTGTGCGTGTGCTGGTGTAACGTCAGTTCCGAGGCTTTTCGAAATGTTCGATCGCACTGCTCACACTTGAGAGATTCCTAAAAATCGAAATATAGAGAATAGGCACCAACACAGGATCTGAAAAAAAAAGTATCAGCTCTCCAATAACATATCGTATAATTTTTGTTTTGTTGAATTGTAACAACAGCTGAAATGAAGTCAAACAAATTTACCCAATTCTCTTCGAAATTGTCGCACTATTTCAAGCCTTGAACTTTTCCTATACAGAAAATCAGTAAAAAAAACAAATGTTTCCGATATTAGCCAAAAGTAGTCCATTATCCGTTTTCTGACTAAAGTATCATGAAATGTTACTTTTGACGTGATACCAGCTCACCTCTCTGGGCATGAACGAGTAGATCATGGCTCCCGGCTGTGTCTGTATCTTCGGGGGTAGAGGGGGGACCGAGGCGGCGGTATAGGCTAGTGGCGCCGAGGTAGCCACGGCGGATGGGGCCGCCGTACTAACGAACAGCATTTGAGAGATGAACGGGACTGAAAGGATCAAAGAATGAGTGACAACTATCCGGTTTCGAAACTTTCTAGAATCGTTCTTACTCAGAAATGAAAAAAATTGTAGCTCAAAGTGACCAGAATATAAACAAGTTTTCTTCGATTTTCCACTTCTGTTGAGCGTGAAATGATTACAAAGTGTTTTTCCTCTAACTCACCAGTCTCGACAAACTTCGTCTCCTCTTTCGGGGGACTGGGCAGGGCGGAGGGCGGCGCGGAGCTGCACTGCCGCGGCGTCACCGTGTCCGGCCAATATCGATTGATTTCCTCGTCGAAGAGAACCCAGCGAGACGGAGGCGTGTGCGCGGAACGCTCCCACAGAATGTTCTCTGGAAAACGAAACGGTTTGAAAACATTACTTCGCACTTTTGCTCTATGTTTCAATGTTTCTTCTTGTGTTTTATCGACATGTTATCTTGTGTAATGCACATTCGCGCATGTAAATGAATTAATCAATAAAATATACGACTTGTAGACGGCTTATACCGTAATATTGTCTACTTGTTAGGGAAAACTGTTGAAAAACAGAAAATCTGCTAGTTGTAGAAGGTTCACACCACAGTATGATGTCTACTTTCGTCCAGTCTTTTCTTTTTCTTCTCAAACCTTTTTCTTTTCAAAAGTTTGTAGGTCAAAACGGAGAAGCTTTTCGAACGAAAAACACCAATTTACAATCTACAAACGAACCTTGACCGAACTTCTTGAAGGGATAATCCTCCATTTCGTCCATCATATTCATGTGATCGTCTTCCTCGTCAGAACTGCTGCAAAAAGAGAAACGTTAACAACTCATTTTTAGCATTTTTTTAAAGATTTTTCCACCAGTCTTCCTATGAAACTGAACAGTTTTGATCAGCTGTCAGCAAACGAGTAATCAACAAGACAATTCGCCGTCAAAACATGACCTGGAACCTTAGAAATGCATTTAATACATATGTCCATGTTACGTAACATACGTAACACCAAGATACTAACGTGAAACACGTGACACCTCTAATATATCTGTCCCTACTCTGCTCATTCCGAGACACCAACATATTCATGAAAAACACGTGACACGTGAACCGTCTAATCTCTCTTGACCTACCAGAATCAATCTATTCACTTGAAAACACACGTGAAACCTCCTCTCATGTCTCAGAACACCTACCAGGATTGTCCATCGTCCATGCCGTTTCGTTCCTCAGACTCGTCCATTCTCTCGTCGTCTGGCGTCGCGATCTCTAGTCGATCCTCTCCGTCACTGTCGTCGCCACCTGAACGGAAGTGGATAAAAATCAATAATAGATCAGCTCATAAAAATTAATGAGCTAGGAACCCAATACATAATACTGTACGCACTCCAGCTTGAACTTTGCTTAAAAGGGGTTTAGCTGTGTAGGATTGATTGGGCGAGTTTCTGCTTGAGTTTGAGCAAGAATCGAGTACCTAGTTTTGGCTTAATAGCGTAGAGTTTGAGACTTTCACGATTCCGAATCGTACCCTGTTGCACTTTCCGGCGATGAGTCTTCGAGCTGAGATGCTTTGTCAGGTTTCCCTTCGTTTTGAACGAGAAGTTGCACTGCCGACACTTGAACGGCCGCACATCCGTATGAGATCTGAAAATCGACCAAGTTGGGTACTTGCATACAAACTGGAAATTTTATACGCAAACACCAGTAAGGTCTGACTAAGCGACCGAAGCTAGTCCGTTTTCAGATGTGAACACGTGAGAATTTATGATTTTTCCATCAGAAGTAGACCGATTTTCTTAGTTCCGGCGTGAAAGTAGTCCGTTCTAGGATTGTTAATCGAGTTCAAAATTTTGATTTTCGAGTTTTCGCATTCAAAATTTCGAATTTTCGAGTTGTCGAGTTTGGGAAAATTTCGAGTTTTCGAGTTTTCGAGTTTTGAGAAATTTCGAGTTTTCGAGTTCGACTCACGAAAATTTTCGAGTTTTTTCGAGTCGAGTCGACTTTCGAGTTTAACAACCCTAGTCCGTTCCACGAACTTTTCTGACTATTGGGACAACTTTACTGGTGTATGTTTATACGAAACTTCAACGATTAGCATTTCATTGCGCCGAACAATCTACAGTTTCCTACTTTTTCGCACCCACATCGGAAAAACACTAGTTGCTCGTTACCATAATAAATCCCACGTTTCACGAGTAACCAGAAGGTATTTAATCAGCAGTGTTGAAAAACATTACGATTTGAAGATTAATCGGATACTCACTTGATGTGTTTCTTGAGCATGCTGGGCTTCTTGCACCGGATGCCGCATCGATCGCAGACGTAACGCCCCCGGCCGCGTCCGCGCACGTAGACGTAGACCTGTAGTTGTTGTTGAGTATGAAACTGGAAGGAAAGAGAGGGGATGCTGTATTCAGGTGGAACAGCAAACACGCAATACATGTTTTTCTTCCGTTATACGACTTATCAATCGAATATTCAAGTGTCCTATATATCCTACACTCATACACCAGCAAGGTTGTCCGAATAGTCAGAAAAATTCGGAAAACGGACTACTTTTCGGCTAAAAAGATGAAAATCGGTCTACCTTTAATGGAAAATCCTTAATTTTCACGTGTTTACATCTGCAAACGGATTACTTTTTTTCGCTCAGTCAGACCTTACTGGTGCATGCCTATACTACCTTGTGATAGAATAGAATATATCTATTCACAAAAATGAGGCTACACCTATTGCACGTTGAACTTGCACTAACTATCATTGAAACTGAAAACTGAACAGTTTCCAGTACATAATACCAAAAATCAATCTCCACCAACCTCATCGGTCCGGTGTCCCCCTATAACAGGGTCGACCTTCTTGCTACCAGCGGTGGCCGGACGCGGGGGGCTCGCCGAGAACTCAAAGGCGTCCTCGCCTGAGGGCACACTGGTCGCCGGTCTGAAATGAATTAACGAACTATGTATAATAATAAAAATAATATAATAATAATAACAAGTTCTACAATACTTAAGTATTGTGTAAGATTGAAGTATAACTGTGGAATTTAGAAGCCTCTGTGAGTTAATTTGTGATCAAGAAGATTACTCTGAGCACCATTGGTCTGAAAAAACCAATTTTTCAAAACATGACCAATGCTTTCACATCTAAAGTACAATTGAAATAACCAAATAGCACAACTGAACCGAACCAGGGGTGACAACAGGTTGGACGCCGTGCAATATTTTTAGGGGGGGGGGGGTCGTAAATGCCCCGCAGGGGCAGAAAAAGTGCAAAATACGGCGAATTTTTGTAATTTTCGATGAATTTTCACGAAATTTGGCAACATAAAACATGTTTTTCGGCGAATTTCTATTTGCTAGAGGGGGGAGGTCGTACTGACCATTGAGTCGGGAAACTTTGTGGTCACCGATGAACCGAACCGAACTCACTCTTTCTTCTCTATGTCTCGAAAGCTCTGTGACGAAGTGGGTCGCTCGGCGTCGAACTCTGATCTAGCACTCCTCTCAATCTCGTCGCATTTTATCTGAAAAGGGAGATATATAAAAATACCAGTAAAGTCCAACTAAGCCACAAAAAGTAGTCCGTTTTTAGATGTGAACACATGAAAATTTATGATTTTTCCATCAAAAGTAGACCGATTTTCTTCTTTTCGGCGAAAAAGTGGTCCGTTTTTGGAAGTTTTTTGACTATTCGGACAACTTTACTGGTGTATGGATATATATTCACGATTCCCGTTTAATAGGCGTGCTTTTTCGCAAAATTCGAGAGTACATCCTCTCCACAATTTCGCTCTCTCAAAACTTAGCAAAGTCACATGTTCAATCGCCAACAAATTCACCCATCTACTCTTTTTTCGGAGTCGCGACAGCGACATGAACCAAAAAATGATAACTGTAAACTAGGTAGGCACAAGGGAAAACTCATTCAAACTCATTACTGGAAAACTCATTGAGAATTGAAACTCATCAACTTATTTTTAGTCAGGAATTCCGAAAAGCCAAAAAATTTGAAAGTTGATTTTTGCTTTTCTCTACGTTCATGTACTTAATGAGATTTATTTTTGAATGAGATATACTTTAATGAGTTTTATTTCTGAATGAGTTTTTGCTGGTTGCCACTAGGTACACAGCTAAAGTTCTCCCACAAAACGTAACCAACCTCGAACTTTTGCGCTAGCGTCGGAGCGTTTTTCGAGTCCATAGTCTGATCTTCCTCCATCTTTATTGGCGTAGCATCAACCTCAGCCAGCTGGCGTAGACGCAACTGAACAATTCACGTTCACCAGCCACCCGAGTGAAAATTGTGAGAATGACAGAATTTTCACCGATTTCCATGTACAATCAGAGATTTAACGATTCTTAGAGAGAATCCAACTTCCTTCCAAGTTCCATGTTGCTAGTGCCTTTTATGCTCAAAATGATCACGAAACTGCCAAAACAAATGACATAATTCAGAAAGTTTAACTGGCATTTTGAGAACGTTCGGATGGGAATGAACTCAATCAAAAGAGCTTCAGAATACAAAACAAAGAGTAGCTATGCATGAAAGGTCCTTAGAACTATTAAAATCTGACCTTCTGACTGATTTCCCAGAACGAAGAATGTGTCATCTTGTAGTTGCCCATCTCTCGATTCGCTACCGTATACTTCCAAAACGGATGAACACCTGAATGTAGAAAAATAGGCTGTCAACAGTTACCAAACGCAAATCACATCTCTGTACAGAGACTCAAACTTACACCTTTATGGGTGTTTTTAGTTGAATCCCAATCAACCGAAAATCATACTGTGAACTGTAACTTGAGGTTTCGCTAGTAGTTCAGTAGTTTTGCTACGCTTAGGCATATATCAATCCTCCATCGTCAACAACAAAAACAACATAGAAATAAGACATTATTAAAATAGAAAAAAGTTACCTGTCCGTGACTTTGGCGAACACATTCCCATGAACAACAGATTCAGCTTTGAGTCGGCCTCGTTCACAGAAACCTGTAAATAGTAAATCTTATTATGCTTCTGACAAAAGTCTGACAAATTACGTGGTTTTTACGTGGTGAAAACAGAGACAAATTACGTGGTTTTTACGTGGTGAAAACAGAGACAAATTACGTGGTTTTTACGTGGTGAAAACAGTTTTTACGTGGTGAAAACTGTCCGCCTACTGTTCAACTATAGGCAGTACCTGATACCTATTAACACGTACATAAACCGGTAATCTGACTTTCGAATGCGCAAAAACGTGAGATCAAAACCGTGCAACGTGAAAACACGTGGAACCCGAGTTGAGAAAGAAGAGAAAAACGTGAAAAAACCATACCTGATGCCGTGATACAAGTGAATACCGTATCTGATGCCAGTTGCTGTACATACCCCAGAGTCCCTGACTGAGGAGACAGAGAGAGAGAGAGAGAGAGAGAGAGAGAGAGAGAGAGAGAGAGAGAGAGAGAGAGAGAGAGAGAGAGAGAGAGAGAGAGAGAGCGCAAAAGGGAGAGAGAGAGAGAGAACGAAAATACCGTACCTGATGCCAGTTGCTGTACATGCTGAGGTTCCCCTGGTTCCCCTTCTGTTCCACGAACATCGGCTGTGCTCGATGCATGCAGACAAACGTCTCGCTGGTGATGTTGCGGCCGCGGTTACGCGCACTGAAATCACGTTTTTAGTATTTATTTATTTTATTCATTCTACACAAAATGTGCAACGGGACCAATTGGAAAAGAGAGATCGATCGATGACTATAGAAAAAGAAGAAAAGGCTCAAGGCTCCAACGCTGTGGTAGGATGCATTCAGTGGACGAGACTGAGGGCGGGACTGAGCGGAGGAGTTGCGGACTTGGTGCGGAGGTACCCCTGGTAGCAAGATGGCTGCTACCAGCTACACCCAGAAGAAATCTTCTCAGTTTTGGACCGGAAAATTGTCATAATTTTCCGAGTTTGACGGATGAAGAACGGTAAACAACATTACTGGAGTATGTTTGGTAGATAACCAACTATACCAGCGTGGTCCAGTCGGCGATCTTGCTTCCTCCCGACAGAACAATCAACAAATAACAAAACAACTGACTTTCTTTTTGATCTTTGAATGTAGATCAATAAATAAATCAATAACCAACTTTCTCAGCGTGTCCGGGTTGGCCATCTTGCTGCCCTCCGACAGAACCAGAGTGTACGGTCGATCCAGACTGCCAGTCAGTACGAGGTCCTTCATCGAGAACGGGTTGTGTACCTGCGAATGATACTTGAATCACAATCAACCATATACCAAGTTGTCCGAATAGTCAGAAAAATTCGAAAAACGGACTACTTTTCTGATGAAAACGGTAGAATTTCTCTGATTTTGGTGCGAAATCATCAATTTTCACGTGTTTGAAGCTAAAAACGGACTACTTTTTGTCGCTCAGTCGGACCTTACTGGTGTTTGCAATCAACACAATCAAACTCCATGTTTTTGTGACATTTGATAACTGGAATGTTCTGGAAAGGCGTCGAAACTCATTTTACCACATTCTTTCCATCGACACTCAATTGAAAAGGCCTCTTCACAGATGATAAAGAAATTTTCTCCAAGTACTTCACAGGAAAACATCGGTCATAATCTACCGTTCAAGCAGTAATATCGGCTAAACTGTAAGTATACCGAATTATTATTATTATTATTAAAAGTATACCAACCTCCTCCTCGCCCGACTCTCGTTTCGGTTCGGCCTTGATCGATGCGGGTGGCAGGAAGGACGCGGTGGTGCCAGCCGAATTCACCGCCACAGAAACTGGGGTCGGCTGCGGTACAATGACAGCGGGTTGGGGAGCTGCGGCTCGCGAGACAACCTGCAACAGATTGGAACTATCTGTACGCACATAAAATCAAAGAATACAACACAATCTATTTCCGGAATAACTTGGTGTTGTGTGAAGGTTTTCTTGGCGCCAAGAGGACGCTGAGCGGGATTGAGAGTCATGTTGTCGAAATTATCAAATTTTCCGTTCTTCTTCCATGTCTCCGAGTTAAGGACATTGCTCCGATATCCCTTTTGTTTTCGTCTCGATCTTTGTCTTTCACGTATTCGTCATCAGATTTTGTTATGAACCACTTGCTGTTTTTTGAAATCCGAAACAAATGTTTCATCAACCCTACCTGCGTGAAAGCAGTTGGATGTGCTGCTCCAAACGAGGGTGTCAATTGGGTCTGCGGTGCTGGTGGCGCCGTAATCAGCGGCTGCTGGTTCTGCTGGGACTGTGTCGGCGGCAGGGAAGTAGTCGATGGGACAGCAAATGCGGAATGCGCAACTACCGGAAAAGTCGCTACAGTGGCTCTGAAATGAATAAAAGATGATAAAGTTGAAAAACGCTGTTTTTATATCACGCGGCTAAGGGAGGTGTCAAAGACACATATGTGAATCATGCATATCGACTGAGCCTTCAATCTCAGACACCGCACTTCATCGATAATCACGGTTTGAACGGTCGCAACCTAACACGTGAGTCACGTAAAACGTTGCGAAACATGAGCGACATTTCCATAGCAAAACGTGATATTAGATGTTACTAGCATTTCACTATAACTCTCTAACTGACCGTCGTGGCAGTGCGGGTGGCACGTGGAAAGCATGTTCCCCGTGATCCTTGGCGGCCTTCGTCTCACCAACCACAATGATCTCTCCAGAATCCTAAAACCACAATAAATCAATCAAATCCATTCGTTACAACTTTCATAATTGCCAAGCCAAGCTTAAAAGTCAGTACAACCGATAAGATTCTGATTAAAAAACTATGAAAAACTTCGCATAAACACAAACTGCCAAAGTGTAGCAAATACTTTACGAAATCCTGATAAAACCTCCAAAAGTCTACCTTTCGCGCCAACTTGGCCATATTGGCCTCCTGTTCGGCGGCGACGGCGGCCAGTAGCCGGCGCTTCAGCGGATGCCGCGCGCTGTTGTCGGAAATGTCGGCGGGAGGGGCGGAAAAGGCGGACGATGAAGAGGCCTGAGCCACGTCCATTCGCGCCGCCTGAAAAGGTGAATATTAAGTTTCGTTTAAAGAAGGACGATTATGTGCTCCAATCGCAACGCTTCAGTCCTTTAAACTGCAATACATTTTTCTATTGCAGATTAAAGGACCGTTGACACGGGATTGGTCCACATAATCGTCCTTCTTTAAGAATATTAAGTTTAGTTTATTGAGTTTGGTTTACTAAGTTTAGTTGTTGAATAGTAAGTTAAGGAAGCGAAGCTACGTCTATTCGTGCAGCCTTAACATGAGGAATATGAGATTTGTATAAATAGTTGTTATCAAAGGCTACGTTCATACTTTGCAGTTGAAGCGTGAAAAAAGTATGAACGCATTAAAAGCGTAAATTTCCAACTTATACTTCCAAAAATAGCTCATCTTTGTCAATTCGAGACAGTTCTGTGAATGTGACCCGATTTGCGTGTTTAGGTATTTTAAAGGGAAAATGGCTCTATTTAGAGCATTTGAACAGACTGTGATTCATCTTTGAACAAAAGTCCGACACAGAGGTGTTTTGTTTACTCAGCAAATTCTAGCGACCAGACTGTCAAAAACGGTGGCACGGTTGTACAATTAAATGATGCGAGTACTTGTACTTTAACGAACTATTATTAAACGATTAAAACTAGTTACAGTTCTACTTTAAACCTTAATTTGAGAAAAAACTTTATAAACCAACCTTCTCTCCTTCCAGCCGCTTGCTACACCTCAGCTCGTGAACTTGAAGTCCGGCTTCGTTCGGGAACCTGAAATTATTACAAAATGAATTTAGTTTGTTTTTGTGATATGATCTAAAATATATTATATTATTATATAATATTAGAAAATCAGAAAGTTATGACATCTGACACGACAAAAAATATGCACCTTTTTGTATTGAATTGATATAGAACATACAAAAACAGAAACACTATAACGACCGTCTTCACACGTGTGCTGTCGAGATACGGAAAAAACTGGGAAGATTTCTAACCAGATAAACGGGTTGTAAAAACAAAAGTAGCAGTGCGAATCGTTTGAGACCATCTCGCCTATCTTTTGACCCTCTAAATTTACCCAAATGAGACAACCATTAAAAACCATCTTATAAGTCTGGTGATAATCTGAATCGCCTGTGAAACTATGGGGTTCACTGTTTTCAAATTCCACAGCGTTTGTAATTTGATCCCGTCATATTTCGGGCGAAATGCGGATCAAACTACAAATCGGATATTTTCACTCTCTATATTATAAAACTCACGCGACATGACAGTATGTACATATAGGTGTCACGTGTGGCTGTTGTGTCAGGGGTTGTTGTCTAATGACCGGCTGGCCAGAGGTCAGACTACCGCCGAAGGCGCGCACTCCCTGAAAAATCAATAGATCATAAAATATAATTATGTTAAAAACACAATCCAATTTTTTTTTGAACTGTGACAACAGGATCCTGACCTTACTAATCACACCTCACTGCAGTATGGCGAGACAGCTATAGTTCGTTTCACCAATCGATGACTTTCTACAGTAATCTGTCGAATATTCATGGGCATTTATCTAGCCAACAAACATAATTTCAGATTTACTGTTTTCTATGCTTGTAGTAACTAATGTGGAAAACAAAATCGCGAAGTTTAAGCTATTTACAATACCTACAGGATATTGAAAATTCACTTAAAAGTTTAATAATCTCACTGTAGAGGGCTATTGTTGCGTGAAACAGACTATATCAGTATGGAAATTACTTGCCAAATACAAAATGATATCACTGTTAAAAAAGGATGATTATGTGGTCCAATCGCAACGCTTCAGTGCTTTAAACTGCAATACATTTTTCAATTGCAGTTTAAAGGACCGTTGACACAGGATTGATCCACATAATCGTCCTTCTTTAAGACTCGGAGAACTCAAATTTACAAGTTACAATAGCTTAATCAATGAAACTCACGTTGATGGGTTCGTAGAGGGATTGCGTTTTCTGCAGCATTCGTCCATCTCTCAAGCCGGGGGAGGTACGCGTCGAACCTGGAAAAACAACAAAGTAATATGTTTGTTCCTCTTTACATACTAGTAAACAAACGAGAAAACAAACTTTCTTGCTGATTTCATCGAACAAGGAAAAACCAATTACATTTCTACAGCAATCCTAAGTTCCTTGCATCTTTTTAGCCCGATTAGTGACAATCATCAGAGATTGCTCCCCAATTGGTTTTGCATGCTACCGTGTCTGCTTATAACCACCCACTCAGTTGCAAGTTCCTTGGAATTGCAAAAATATATTGTCAACACAGATTTTGCACACAAACACTGCAACATTTTCTGTTATTCAGACGAAAAATAGTATTTTGAGTGGTTCCGCGAAATGTGCTTTAGACGACCAAAAGCTTTATGCCAAAAGTTACCTAATAATTGATGAAATATACTTAGAGTATAGTTTAATGTATTTAAATAACTCACTACTATTACTGTCCTGCTCAATGAAAGACTGATGTCCTACTAGTTTGAGGCCATCAAAAACTTTATTTCAACTTTTCGGTTTGATGAGAATGTATAAACTAAACTTACAGTAAACTAGTTGAATAACTCACTACTAAACTACTACTACTGCCCTGCCCGATCGCAATGTTCCATATTGATCGACTCACTCTATATTTACCTCTTCTTACATATATAGTATAATAATTATAACTAATACAAAGTAGAACTCACTACTATTACTGTCCTGCTCAATGGAAGACTGCTGTCCCACTTGACGATGGTACGGACGCCGCTTCAGAAGTGGCTGAAGTATCTGAGACGTGCTCATAAACGAGTCAGAAGGAGGCATGCAACAGAGATAGACACAATACATGGGCACGACACGACTATTCATCCTAGATTCAATCAATAACCATTATTTGCATGGTAAAACTCAATTCTGACTTCAAATTTAGGAATCAAGAAATCGAAGAGTTAGGAATCAGAGTAAACCTTTTAACACTTCTACAATTCGTCGTCTACGATTTATTTAGACACCAATTACAGTCTTCACTGCAAGAGAACACCACAACAGTCAATAGTGAATGAAAAACAAATGAAGTGCATGTATATATATATTGCTAGTCAGCTTTTTCACGTGAAAAATGGTTTACGTGACTATGTTATTCCCTTCTAGTATAGTAATTACCTCCTGCGGCTGAACAATCTGCTCGTTTTCGCTGATAATCCGCGTGATGCGGTCATGCACCTCCTTCGGGTTGAGATTGTTCCGCGAGGGCGCCGCGGCGGTCGGCATCATGCCGCGGTCGTGCGCGGCCGCATGCGGTACTGCTGCGGCCTGTTGCGGCTGAACGGAAAGATCATAGACTCTTTTTGCTGCATCGTTGGACACATTGTCGGCTTTCAGAACTTGGACTTAGAGAGAAGAAGAAGAATTCGATTCGTAGACGAAGAAGAGGGGTGAAACTCGTGAAACTTCATAATTTCATAGTCAAATTCCCATGGTTTGGCATAAAATCTTCTCCTTTTCAGACTGTGAATACTGTTTGAATAACTGTACTGACGTATGACTAGAATACCATACATTGAAACTTGTTCATACCTGTTCCTCTCTTCTTGAGATCCCAATTGAGTTCGGCTGTTGTTGCTGATTATGATGGTGTTGCAGGGCGTTCATCAGGCGTTCCTGCGCATTCAGCTGCGACTCGACGCTACCGGTAGCCGACGCTGAAACGAACTTTGTAAATGACATCACAGGCATCTCGGTTTGTTTTGTTTTCTCTTGCTGTTGTTGTTTTTTGCGATGTTGCTGTTGTCTTTTGCGGTATCATCCATTTTTATATGGAACAACGTTTATATTAATGACTTCATACCTAGACAATAACTACCCACACTGCTTTCGACACTTACAAAAATCACGTAACAGAATGAAAACCACTGAAAACTACGCCATGTAAACCCGTGAAACCCTGTACAACATCACGCTTTTAGCGAGAAGCGGTTGCCATCTGGTATCGTTGGAAACGCAACTATCTAAGTAAGCTTTGCACTCTTTCCTTGCACACCTATGACTTCTACTGCATAGCCGACCAATTGTGTGCCTTTTCTTCAACTAACGGTCTATTTTCGTCCAGATCAGAAATCATTGCTCTGCAACGCTAATCGCCACGCGTCACCCGTTGTAAATAACAATTTCACCTTATCTCTCGAAAATGCGACAGCTGGGCGTCTGAACAAGATAAAACGCAAAATACACGAGTGCGCTCTATCACAAACAAACTGGGTCCGAAATTCGTCGGTAGTTTACGAACTGAACTTTTCCTCCTTGAGCGCTGTCACTAAATTTGGTAGATACCCGTGAAAAATATGTACAAAACCGAAGCTAAAAAGCTGATAAATGAACACTTGCTTTCCTTTATACTAAAAAATTACTTACTATTACGAAATTTTAATCCTTTAGTTAGATTCTAGTGAAGTTTTCCCCAATGACCACCACCCCCTCCCTCGCTTTTCTCGCTGAAAAATTGGTAGGCGCTGTCAATAGGACGTCTCTCGTAATTGCCAACCGCATATAGCATTCGGCATCAAACAAGGGGAGGGAGACCAAAGAACGCACACCGCCAGCAGTACTTTTTCCCCGAAAACGGCATCATAAGGGAAAGTGGCAAACATACATACATAATGCACATTAGTCAGGACAAAAAACTCAAAAACAGTGAGGCTTTGAACTCTTATCACACAAACACGAAATAAACCGAAAACTACCACATTTTTGCAAGGAAACTAACTCAAACTGCTGAATAGGTCAATTTAAAACCGATTGAAAGTCATATGCAATAACGAATGAAAATGAACGTGTTGGGACATATTCCCCACTCTTCTCCTATTCAATTCGGTTGTTGTTCACCATCTCAAAATGGTTGATAAATACCGACCTTGTGCCTGCTGTGACGGTTGAAATGCGCTGTGTCATTCACAAAAGTAACCGAGACCTCGGCTACTTTCTAGTTGATTTTGACGTCGGTTACCTTTGCGGTTCACCAGGAAACTCCCATAAAGTAACCGGGAAGTAACCGACGACCGATCAGGGTTACTTCTCTGGTTCACCATGGAATACCCACCTTGTGCCTGCTGCGGCGGTTGGAATGCACTGTGCTGTTGGGACATCTGAAGCGGGGTGGGCGCCGCACTCGGCTGCGATTGGGCCTGCTGGTGTTGTTGCTGCTGGTGCTGCTGAAATTTCAATCTGTTTACTTTTTTCACTTATTGGGTACTGGTAAATTATGGTATTCCCTTAGTGTAGCGATCAAACTACAACGTCTTATAATTTCTCTAGTACCTGTAGATGTTGCAGTCACGGTTCAGTCTAAATTCTGGTTTAATAACTCATTGTAGAGATCAAACTACAATTTTTGACGCCCGTTTTACAATCTCTCTGGTACCTGTAGCTGTTGCAGCAAGCTCTGTTGTTGTTGCTGCTGCTGCAGAAGTTGCTGGTAGTAGAAGGCCATCGCGGGATTCAGAAGAGCGTTGCCGCCAGCCGCCGCACTCTGCTGAAATTTGTATAATTTGCTTTTTCAAGTTTACCTACATGTGTTGTATAAAGATGTTAAAACAAGATTGATTCTTTTATCTATTTCGAACTGTCGCACCCATACTTTTCCAGATTTCTCGAAGTAAAGTGAAAAATTGAATATGTGAATTGTATTGCTTTTGTGTAACAAGCGTTTTTATTAAAATAAGTCTCCATACAAACTATATATCCATTTCTCACTTGAAAATACCATATTTACATACTTTTACCACTTTCCCCCATCACGAACCTGCATCTGCGGCATCAGCTGCGACAGTGCCAGCTGGGTCTGCAGTTGCTGGAGTAGCATGCTGGCCTGCTGCTGCTGCGGGGTGACCGCGGCCTGGCCGAGCGGCGAGGCGGCGGCGCCCAGCGGCTGCGACGCCGACGACAGCGCCATAGAGTTGGCGGCCGACGCCGGAGACAGACTCGAACCTCCTGCAACGAATCGATATCTAATCTCATCCAAATAAATTCGAACATTCAAATAAATTTTTCACCGAACTCGGTGGAAACTGACCATTTAAACGGTGAAATAAAAGTTTTTTGCCTATATCTTCTCACTCTCAATCAGACGTGAAACTGTATCAAAACATTAAGGTTCAAAGTTTACAAAACCATAAAATATTTCTAACCTCCGAGCAGCGCAGTAGCCAGCAGCTGGTTGATGATACTCGACGGCGCTGAACTGACCGCAGCTTGCTGTTGTTGGAGCAGCAACGCCTCCTGAAACATAGGAACAGTAAGACAATGTCATGGTCAAAGATAGATCAAAATCTACAGTATGTATCCTAAACTCTTGAAATCCGAAAACACGTTCATAGTAAGATAAGGTCATAGTCATTGTCAGAGATAGGTCAAAATCTACACCATAAAAACTTGTTTTTCTGTGTAAGATCTGCGAACATCATCGAGCTGCGAGCAACAGAGACGTTGGTCCGTTACTCAGTGCCGTGATCCGCATTGATGCACCCACATGTCATTAACTTTGTAACCGCTAAAGAACTTATCATACATCTTTTGTACAGGAAGTAGTTTCCCCAAATCGATAAACTGGTTTCTACCTAGTTCCTACATCTACATCATCGCAAAATTGAGCAAAAATGTCGCTCCTACCCCCTAGCACCCGGAACACTTCCTGTTCATCTGTTGGGCACCTGATTTCAAATTTAATCCCTCTCTTAGCCTACTTCAAATTCCATGCTATTTTGGGCCAGAACTAAAACTCCCCCAAGTTGTCCCGTCATATGCATACGTCACATGCGCCAACAGCCGCCCAGCTCACAAACATGTTTACGAGGTAGCAAATGCTCCAGAGGCAGGTTCCTTCCTGATTTTCGGTGATTAGAGATGAATGACCAAACTACAAGAATCGGAACGATGCTTAGATTTGGAAATAACAACTTTCTCAACTGTTTGAACACGCGCAGAGATCGATTTGTAAAAACCATGCATTTACTCAATTCGAACTGGCTGTTTTGAGATCAAATTCGGGATGTCAACTTTTCGCCATTATAGATTACAAAAAATTCAGAAATCAATGCATTTCCCTGGATCTCACAAATCCTCAAATCTCGAGACTGTTGTCGCATGTTATGAAGCAAAAAATTAATCCCCAAAGACTTTTCGATGACAAATCAGTCAGGCGATTCCCTATCTTTTCCAGGCACCCAATGATTCATTACGGTCACAATAACAGGATGATACCAAGAAAGCGACACATGTATGAATACAATCAATTTAGCTAAATCACCGCCTTTCACATGATTATTATTCAAAACTTGTTGTGTTTAGCAATGTTGTCCTCCCACGAGTGATGCGTTCACACGAATATTGATTTTTTTTTGCGTTGACTTAGGTTGGAACTGGAGCCCAATCCTTTAATGTAAGCTTTCATGCTACTTTGTTCCCCGAAAAGCGCCAAATCACCATGACCGCTTAGAGTTCCGAGAACGGGGAAGGGGGCGTGGCCTTGGCAATCATGACAAATGGCGCACGTGGACCGCACATGGTGAAAAGTCCAGAGCTGGCACGTAGCCAACACATAAACTATCCAGCGCATCAATTCGCGTCGATTACTAATCAAAACGGCGACACACATTATACATGACGAGGGTACTTGAAATAATATGGGAAACAACCCTAAAAGTTCCCTGTTCTCCTGAATTCACGCATGTTTCAATAAACTATGGAGAATGATGAAAAGCGTAACAGTATTAATATTTCTCTCAGAATGCCACTTTTCGCAAAGTGAACACACCGTTGATAAACACTATTAACTAGACAATAATGTAGGAGCGTTCGTAGTCAACCATCCTCTGAACAAGTGCCCGTTCGACTAATTTGAACCCTTTTGCGCACATTCCAGAGAACAGTGCATCATTCCTGTGTACGCGCACTCTTCTCCCATCTTCTTCAACAACTTCATTGTCACCACTGTTCACTGTCAAAATGATTCGATGTTACAGCGACTGGCCGCAACAACCGCTCTCGTCGTTCCGAACAACACGTCCGCAGTAGCAGCAGTCATCCCGTGACAGAGAGACCGGGAAATCAAACGTTTCTTTTGATGGCTGTCTCTCTCGGCCCGGCGCACCAGAATGCATCATCCATCAATCGTTCCCAGAAAAATGAATGCACAACGGAAGAGATGGCGCAATTACAGCCAGGATTATAACCACACTCGGGCAACGGATTATAAACACACTCGGGTAACTCGGTTAAGTTAATAGGCAAGGTTCAGGAACAGAGCTTGTTTTTTGGTGAACTTTGGGTGATGTAGATGTGAAACCATATTCAAAGGTTTTTCATATATGGTAGAACAGTGTGTGATCAGAACTTCGCAGCAGTAGGACGAGTTCACCATTTAGTCACTTTATGAAACCACATGCCTTCATGGAAAACATGAAAATTATGGACTTTCCAACATGGTAACGACACAAATCAATGTTCATGTTTTTCAAAGAGGTCACAGGACATCCTTTCGTAACTGAGTGTCTGCACTAAGTCTGACGCCGCCACGAGATTACGGAAATTACGCACTTTTTCCTCAATTATCGGCGCTTGCTTAAAATTATAAACTGCAGCTTTCGCAATCAAGTGACTGAAGATCGTTCGCTAGACAACATCGAGATCAATTTTCTTGTTCCACTTGCAATTTCAATTATCCAATTACCGACCACAACTAACACCCGGCTATTTCCTACATCAGAAACGATAGCTAATGTAGTGGTTGTGAGTGAGAATCGGAAAAGTTATCAAAACAATTTCAACCCTATCCAGCAGCAGGCCAGCAAGTCAA
Source organism: Litoditis marina (assembly GCA_964036275.1). Lineage (NCBI taxonomy): Eukaryota > Metazoa > Nematoda > Chromadorea > Rhabditida > Rhabditidae > Litoditis > Litoditis marina. Next base: position 34,233,187 of record OZ038434.1, on the reverse strand, counting down.
AATGACCATTTTGGAACGGACCACGAGGAGTTATTTCCGATATTGGGACCACGTTGGTCTATGACCACAACCCCCTTTCTGCCCTGAGCTGCGCCCAATCGAAAGCAGGTTATGCATTAGTTACTTGGTGACAAACATAACAGCCATTGGAAAACACGAAAACAGAACCAAACATCTCTATTTAGTATCATTTTGTAACCCCTTATAACTGTTGTTATAAGAATTATCCTTGAACGGCGACGGTTAGAGACTGCAAAAGCCTGTCTTTACAGATTCCCAACCATAAAAACAAGTACATGTGTACCATATGACACTAGCGCTGTATTATTATCAGGTCAAGACACAAGCACTCTATCCTGATGATGAATGTAAACATGTTGTGACCAGTTATGTTGTCAAGCGCTACTCCCAATCGATAACTGTGCCATTGCACTGAGTTTTGATCTCTTCCCTCAACATCTCGTTTCACAGCCGCCCGTCATTGCTTTTTCATGCTCCCGGGGCACCCAGCTGTCTGGACCCTCTCGCACTCTGACGCTCTATCACTCCTTCTAGTTCATCCATCCTATCAAGTGATGTGGTTTTCCTGCCCCCCCCCCCCTCTCGTCTCGCTGTTATCTTCCTGTCCAACCCATACTCTACATCTCTGACACGTTCTAGTCACAATTTCGCTATCATACACCAGTAAAATTGGCTGAATAGCCACACAGATCGAAAAAAAACTACGTGTTGATCAATATCCGTCAAAATAGCTTATTGATTGCTCATGAAAAATCAATAGGCTGTACATGTTTCAATGAAAAAACTCCTTTTCATAGAGTACTTCGTCACCCAATTGGCTCTAGCGTACACCGCCAAGGCCTCTCATGAAGGGGGGAGTCGCGAACAAATTCTTGTGAAAAGTAGGGGTCGCGAACTGTCAACTAACGACAAAATGAGCTATAATCGTACGGAAATTAGTTGAATATCGCCGGTTTGGGGGTCGCGACACGAGAAAACACGGAGGGGTCGCGAGAATTTTGAAGGATTAAGAGGTCCTTGGCGATGTATGGGCTCTAGGCTCCCTACCCCAGTCTGCCACCCTCTCTAATTCCACCCTCTCCCCGAGCAGTCCGCCTTGAGCCATAAAATATGCCCGAGGCTCAAAAACCACGCGTATCCCGTATCATCTCGAGCTATCCTTTCGCTAAGTGAATGTTAGCAGATGAACGAACCGAAAATCAATAGTCGTATGGGCTAGTGGGTGTGGGATTCACACGAGATTACTCAGACAAACAAATAGAAAAAATACACGTAGAAAACGTGTATTTTTGTAATGTAACGTGTGTAATGTAAACGTGATTTGTGAGAGATTGTTTTCAATAAACTAAGGAAGCAATAAGCAAACCGAAACTAACAAAAGAAGTTATATTAAGCAAACTCTTCGTCATAATCGGGGTACGAAATAAGTTCTCAGGAAATATTTCCGCCGTTCACTTATCTAATACCGCTAAGTATGAATTATCAAACAATGCCGTTCCACAACAACTTTATTAATCCGGCGAAAACGCGTCACGAACTTCCGCGTTTTGCCTACGCTTATAATGCCATGATGTGAGGCAAGATCTACGGCGCGTATTTCCGCAGATAAAAATATGTTTTTTTTTCGAGCTAACCGAAGGAAAAATAATCGAGAAAAAGCGAAGAGTTATTTTAAGTAACGCGAACCAACTTTTGGAACTATGAAAAGTCAACAACGTCGTAGACATACCCGAGTAAATTTGTCCGAATAGCCAGAAAGAATCGGTAAAATAACTAATTTTACGCCGAGAACAAGAAGATCAAAATACTAACTACTTTTTGTCGAATATTCGGACATTACTGGAGTATGACTAATCGATACTCCACAAGATCATAAGTCAAATCAAACTGACCAGTATCTGTGGATTCGAGGCGTATCCAGCTAGCGCGGCCAGTTGTTGCTGCTGGGCGCTCTGCTGAGGTGGTGGGGGCGGTGGCATTCCGCTGCCGGTGCCGCCGCCGCTTCCGCCGGACAAAAATGCCATCCAAGTAGAGAGAGGGTCGGTAGGAGGCTGGCTAGAAAAGCCGCCCTAAGACTATGGTACGCACCTGGAATACAAGGGATAAAATAGGGAACGAGAAAAGTGAATTAAAATGTGGATAAAATGAAGGAACATGATTGAGAGGTATGTAAACAAGATGTGGGAAAATCGAATAGGTGAGCCAATTAAGATATAGTATCTTGAATAAATACACCAAGATTAACTAGAAAGATAGGATGTCTTTGTGATGGGATTGGTCTGAGCAAATTGAAAGTCCTTAGAAGAGTTGCAAAACAAACAACCTATAATATTTGATAAGTGTGTGATTAGTTAGATATCAGTGTCACAAAAATATTGTAGGGATAAACTCGATGGTCTCCATACAAAAAAGCAGCGAAATGCTTTCGTCACAACTTTACACATCCGGAAACAATTGCAATACTCTCTCTAAAGCCTTTACTAATGTCAAGTCATTCCCCTCGTGTATAGTTAGTGAAGACAATCATTAGTTACGCTACAGAATTATGCACAAAATAAAACACTAAACCCAGAGAAAATTAGCAGATAATTGGCAGAGTCTCGCTATTGTTATTGAAGAAAAAAAAGATTACCATTACAGATAACATTAATGTAGCAACTCTCAGAAGACTGACATTTTATGTAACAGATTAAATGGAAATTGCACACATTTGAGAGAGTAACATTAGCAATAGTAGCCTAACAGTTCAAACCTGATGAACAAATGCAAAAATTGAAGATTATATCAAGAAACTTCATACAATGAAGATATTAGTTGTGATATAAAATAAAGTTTCTAAAAATGAGCAATTTGCGATACTAGGCATTTAATTCAAACAGGGTTTTCATTTTAACGGCGTAAAACCAGTGTTCGCTTTCTGTCACGTGTGCATTTGTTTGTTAATTATAATGGAGCGCGCTTTCTCAAAGAATGTGAAATTCTCACAATAAATTAATTTCTTTCATTCCGATTCACATAGTAGATTAACTAAGCTCATTAAGCACACAATATTCGTACAAAGTCAAACAACAAGTTCTATGAAATTAGTTAGAACTCTGAATCTTCAAGCTTTTAGCATTTTGAATATATTTGTTTACCTCAAATATCATATAGAGAGCATAAAAACGTGTTCAGAAACTGGTTTTGTGAATATGTATGCTAGTGTGATCCAATATTAGCATTTTGAGCTATTGACTTATAAATTTCTATCGAACCCGAAAAGTGAAGACATGCTGCTCGAGTCATATACGCGCGACACAGTGGATTAGGAAACTCATCCCTCATTTCACATCCTCCTAAAAATCAATAAGTATTCTGAATTAATTTCCGTGACGACTAAGCTGCGATCAGCTTGAAAATCCCCGACAAGATGTAGATACCGTATCCGAGAACCGAATATAGTCATGCATTACGTCTTCGAGAAAAAAATTTTAGTCGAAAGTTAGAAAACCGTGAAACTTCTTGTAACTCTTATATGATTTGTTGAACTGATTGCTAAGGGTACTTTCTTAAATATCTGCAAAGAACAGTAAGACGGAAACTCTTAGCAATTGCCGCGAGAGCATGCCAATACCACTTTCTAAACGCATGTCCTCAACGTCTAAAGACTAAATTGACCTTATTTGGGGCTTCCTAATCCACTGTCTAACTGCAAATATCAATCTATATGACCCTAATCCCTTTTTAAAGCGATGTAGATGTTACCCTTCAAATGTGGCACGTGTGTGAGAGCACTAGTACCTTGAAAACGGTCATTTCTTTCGAGATAACAAACAACTGGGGCTGGTTTTTTACCAGAACACTTCTGCTTGAAGCTGTCACGAAAAACAATTAGCCAACTTCTTTCTGACAACCGATAACCAGATTTATCCCGTTGATTAGTTATTCTGAGAAAACCGCGTTTTTCCCATCTTTTTCGCAATTCTCGTCCCACTCTTTTAAAAAGCACTTGAACAACGTCAATTTCCGTGCGGATAGCGCCCGAGAGAAAGATAAGCGCCCGCTGTCTGCGTCTCTCCACTCTCGCCGCCCCGTTTCCATGAAAAACCACAGGCAATCACGACCGAACCAAAGGCGCCACAGCTCAATTATTCTGCTCCGCTGGGTTCATATGAGCTTTTCCGCCAATCACTTAGTTAGATGGGCGATTTTTGATCTCGTTTCAGAATGCTTCTAACCGTACACAGATCTTTCTTGCCGGTAACCAACCATAACCTGTCCATTTCCCATACAGTAACCGAGGTTATCTGCAAAACCCCTTGAACTTCTCCCTCATCAACCAGAGGTCAAAAATCAGAGCGCGGCTGCGGCGGCAAAGACAATTAGTGAGGCGGCGGGGGGGGATGCAGGTTCATCCCGCTGTTATCGAAGAAGTTGGCCAGGTGCCAGCAATCAATATTGATAGGCGCGACGTCGCGTCGCGGCTGCGCGACCAATGACGCGACGAACTGAGAGAAGAAGAAGATACAGTACTCGTATCAGGGGCGTAACTGATAAACAAGCGAATAATGAGAGACGCTGGCGCACAATTTAAATTAGGACCCAATTCAATAAACATCACCAAATAATAAACAGGTAACGGAAACTAGTTGTTCAGAAGACCTTTATAAAACATGCACGAGCGAAATAAACAGATAGAGAGAAAAAAAGGAGATAGAGAGAAAAAAAAGGAGAGAGAGAGAGAAAGAGAGAGAGAGAGAGAGAGAGAGAGATAGGAGACATTGGAACTATGTAGATGTGGGAAGCGGGGGAGTCAGGAAATTGAAAGTGAGAAGTGGCAGTAAACAAGTTGATTTTCGTGCGAAATTTCAAATCAACTCGTGAAAACATAGAAAAACATCGTCATTTCCTCGAGAATAGGATACAATTTAAATAAAGTTTTAACCGACCTTAGGTATACTGAACTTTTTGCCAGACAATTTACCAGTTGGTTAGGTATCACGTTTTCACGTTCGTGAAAACATCACGTTTTTACGTGAAAAACGTGTAAACATTTGAATGTGTTGTGGTGATCGGGAAGTGAAGCGCAAACTAAGTTGAACGCGACACGCCATTAATGACCTCGAAAAGTGTACTCCACTGAAAATAGACTGAGATTAGACAATATCACGTCTATAGGTATCGCTCTTCGCAAGGCAGGTCTATAGTCGTCGCTCAAAGAAAGGCGGGGGTATACTGTATATCTCACTTTGTGCTGTGTAAGAACACATATATACGATTTGTCAACAGCATTGGAATAGACCCAGTCGGTATAGTGGTTAGCGTCCGGGCCTCCTAAACTTTTGGGCTCGGTTCGAGTCTCACAGGAGGCGGATGTTTTATACATTTGGCACTCACTATATACGGTGTATGTCGCCCTAACCCGCTGTGTTTGTAGTTTGGTCACGTTGTTTTCGGTTGAAACTCGTACACACTGAGATCAAAGTACACTTGATATTTGTTCATTTACTACACATGTAGTACGGAGCGGGGGCGCCGTATATGATACATTACTGAACATGTTTAGTTTATATTAGAAACATTGCAGTTGCAGTATTGAAATGCAGGCGCGATGAGACACGAATGTGCAAAGATTGAATGAAATTGAACATGCAAAATAATCAATAACGGCGATTCAATTGAAAGCGAACATGAATAAGAAACTCATTTCGAAGACCACTTTCCGTTTTCAATTCAACACGACTTCATAGTTACCGTATACCTGATTATAAATGTACGGAAATGGCATTTTCTCGAATCTCTAATGGTAAGAAATACTGCAATTCCGTGCAGTACTAATTTGACTTTTTCAAATACGTAACAAGATTTAACGAGTTCAAGATCAAGAGTTCAAGTTATATGCAGAATCGAGCTTGAGAATGCACTAAATAAGTGACTACAAACTACATTACAATTAAAAAACTTTCGGGTCTTCTTCAACTAAACAAAAGAAAAAGAAGAGGGGAATCGTTTAAGAACGATTTTACGTCAGTGGTCAGTCTCTAACAAGGTCACACCTAAACTAAACGACCTTCCCTCCCGATCTGGCCAAATCCCGCCAAACCCTTCGAACCCGTCTCCCATTTTAAATAGCACATTTTCTGCGCGTATAGTTTCTGCAGAACATAGTGTAACATTTCTATCTAGTTTATCAGCGTGATGTTTAAAAATGATATTAATACAACACATATCACCATTAACATCGTTCTAAGCTAGTTGGAAAAAAAATATTCTTCACGTGCGCCTACGTGTTTTTCAGGTTTCCTAACTTGCAAAGTCATACTGATGTAATAAAGTATGCAATCAAAGTACACCAGTACAAATCATGTGACATATTTTGATTAATATCTACTTTATATGGGAGGCGACAATCTATTATGGCAACAAAAACGGAATACGTGGGAATTGGTTGATAGCCAGAATACGACACACACATAGTCAGTAAACATGACACGCCAACCTCTGCCACACACATTCAAAGAGAGAGTAGAGAGAGAGGGGGGGGGGGAGAGAGGGAGAGAGAGAAAGAGAGAGAGGGGGGGGGGGGGTGAGAAAGAGAAAGATAGAGAGAGACAGAGATAGAGAGGGAGAGAGAGAGAGAGAAGAACAGAGATGATGTTAACACACCAAAACTGCACATGACGAAGAAAAAAAGAAACCGAGACGTTGAACACAACAACAAGTTGAATTGCAATACAATTCAACGTTTTGTAAATTTGAAGCTGTTTTCTGACAATATTTCCAAGAACAGATTCTTTTATTATAAAACCTACACATCGTACACGGAATTTGTACTACCAACGCATAATTAGATCGATGGGAACTAGAGAGAGCCAGTGGGAAAGAGAGCGCGCCTGAGAACACTGGGCTGGGAACATACAACTCAACGAAACGAGTTGTACTGCTAGTGGAATGCTTAGTCACGTGAAAACGTGTAATCTTATAGCGCACTTTGCTAACGTTTTTTCACGTTTAGGTCAGGTTTAGCAAAAGTGTTATTTTGCTCCTTATGCGAACTAGTTACAAATACAATCAACAACATTTACCATTCTAACTTCTAGTGAAAGTACGATACCAACCGCAGGAAAACTCGTTTTCTCCCAGAAAACATAGGGAATGACCATAGCTGGGTTGTAGTTTGATGGGCATACAGAGCACAGTATCGACTTACGATCGTAACTGAGCGGGATCAAACTACAAACAGAGCATGAGAGAGAGAGAGAGATAGAGAGAGGGAGAGAGAGAGAGAGAGAGAGAAAGATAGAGAGAAAGATAGAGATATACGCCACTTTTATTATTTATTCATTTACTTTATTCTCGACTGAGATGAAAAGGACGACATGAAATAGAGCGGGGAAATACACAGTAGTCTGAAGCAACAATGACACGGGCGCGAGAGAAAGAGAGAGGGCGAGAGAGGCAGAGAAGGAAAGATATTCACACAGCAAGCGGCAGTAAAACAAGTCTGTGTGTAGCGGGCGGAGAGACAGAGACCCAGACGCAGACAGCCGGCGAGAGAGGGTGGGAGCGCGCGGAGACGCAGAGGTGATAGCGAAGTGAGAGACGCGATCCGCCGCGGAGAGGCCAGGGAAGCTAGCAGAGGCGAGAGAGCGGAGGGCGCAGACAGCGCGGTCAGAGTCAGAGAAGCGAGCGTCGGGCCCGACAGAGACGCAGGCGCAGCGGCTGTACTCTGCTGCGCTGCCGCTTATTGATTATGACGTCATCGGTGAGGAGCTAGCTCGAGAGGGGGGAGAAGGAGAGAAAGAGAGGAAACCGCCACCCACAACTCATGAGAATTAGAGAGGAATAATCAATTCGGGATTTTGGCTGCATTAGAGAAGCAAACGGGCGACTAGACCCCATACTTACACATTTTCCGATCTTTCGATCGAGTAACCAAAGAGTAAAGATTACCAAGCAGTTCATTAGAAATACGTAGGTGAAACTGGCTTGGAAATGTTCAAAGAAGGGCTAATAGGTGGACCAATCGCAATGCACCGTCCTTTAAAAAGGGCGCGAAACACATTGAAAAGCGAAGGACTGACGATTTCATTGCAGCGAAATCGGACCATGTAACAGTGCTTCTTCAAGAAAATTGTTTTAAAATTTCAGACGCGGCCTTAGGGTATAGGAGTTGTTGAAAAGAATCACATTCCACTTTATTGGGTTGCGCAACTTTTTTTCGTTTTTTTTTCAGAACAGTTCAAACTACATGCTCAATAGCAATCAATCGCTGTTATCAGTTTAGCACGTGAAAACCCTGATAGAATTCAAATTTGTCTGACACTATGAATAATTTGTCGTCTAACGCCGTTGTTTACTGTATTATAATCCTTAAAATCACTAAAAACATTATGAAATATATAGGTAGAGGTTCTGCATGAAACTCTGAAGTTAAAGAAGGACGATTATGTGGACCAATCCCGTTACATCGGTCCTTTAAACTGCAATTGAAAAATATATTGCGGTTTAAAGGACTGAAGCGTTGCGATTGGACCACATAATCGTCCTTCTTTAAAAACCGAGTTGTTCACCAAGGTTCGCCTCACCAAACTGGTCACTAGTTGATATAAAGTTGTGAAATCGAAGATTGGTGCACAAATGTGCACCAAGTTGTCGGTAAACTGTCTGAACCTTGATTAAAAACTTGGGTTTTCGGCGAATCTTGGTAAACAACTCGGTTTTTAACTTCAGAGAAGAGTGTTGATAAGCGTCTCACATCACTTTACTCATACCATACCGATATGACGCTTATTATATTAACTTATATCATGGAAACGTACTACGTACACAATGTTTCTTATACACACAGTATGCTATTGCAAAGTTCACGAAGTACTCACTATAGAAAACTAGAAATAGAAAAAGAGTTTTTCAAATTCATCGACAAGTTATTCTGATAGTATAGATAAGATAAGGCATCACGGGATTTCTGCTGGTAAAATGAAAGAAAGTCTGCCATCGACTAATGAATGAATCCCTTGCAATGAGGGGATTAAGAGAGAGCTCGGAAATACTCAGAAACTCACATTCTCATTGACTCCACTCATGGGCCTGAAAGGGAATAATCACGTGATTACCCACGTGAAACGTGAATGCTATATGTAACCGGGTTTTTTTGGTAACCTAACCGGTTTTTTGGTAACCTTTCTTCCGGTCACTTCGATAGGTAACCGGTCGGTAACCGAAAATGAAAAACCGGTTACCTGTTTTTCCAACGCAAAATGTGGTTTTTACCGTTAGTTTGTACGGTAACCGGATTTTAGTTTTGGGTTACCTACCGGTTACTTGTGAGGTAACCTGAAAAAAGGGTTACCAAAAACCGGTTAGGTTACCTAAAAACCCGGTTAGTTCTAGAATTGGCCCAGGTGAAACGTGAAGGAAAGTGACAAACATATACGTCACTACCACATGTTCTAACGTTCTGGAGTTTAATCATTTTACTGCAGTGAATTCGGGATCTCTCAAAGAAGCAGAAAACATCTTCCCTTCAGATAAATTTTGCGCACAGCACAATATCAATGAACCAGAAAATCAGTACGCATACGCATCTTTTAAACTGTAATGATATGCAAAATTCGTTTTAAAAGCCGAAAAAGTGATACTAAAGGGGTCGATTTCGATAATGGGAACAGCGCGGAATAGGGGGTGACGACGAAGAAAGAGCATTACAGTGGGAGAGGGTGGTCCCAGAGCGAGAGAGCACGCAAAGCGAGGAGAGACAGAGATGCTAAGCAGGGCGAGAGCACGCAAAGTGGGGAGGGCACAGAGATGCTAAGCAAGGCAGAGAGCACGACGCAGGGGATCTGACGTGCGACGAAAGAGCACGCTCATCGAGGAGAGGCTGAACATTGGCGAGAGAGTGTGGAGAAAGCGGAGGTGTAGAGAAGATGGAAGAGGCGAGAGAGCACGCTGATTGGAGAGAGTCAGAGCGTGTAGAAGAGAGTATGTACTGAGGGAGGGGTGAGGAGAGCTAGACACGACTAAAGAGTATGTCTACGGTGGAAACGCAGAGCACTGTGAGAGAGCGTGCAAATAGATGAGTACACGAGGGGAGCTAGAGACAACTAGAGAGCACGCTGTGGCGGAGAGTCGGCACGTCGACGAGACAGTGTGCAGTTGGAGGAGGGTGTGAGGGAAGCTAGAGTGAACTAGAGAGCACGCGGTGACGGAGAGTCGGCACGTCGACGAGACAGTGTGTAGTTGGAGGAGAGTGCGAGGGGAGCTGAGTGAAACGGCGACTAGGAATCGGGGATGGGAGAGGCCGATCGCGTCTCTCTTCGACAGGACAGAGGCAGGTGAGAGAGTGTGGCAGAAGAGGAGACGCAGAGTGGGACTAATGATTGTGCTTCGGTGCGCGAACAGTGGTATCGGGGGTGCAGACACATTTATCCCCCGACGGGGTGCTACCGGATCGTGGGACTGGAAGACCATGTCATTCTGGTGTGTATTAACTTTATTATAGTTAACCTCTTTTTGCTTATTTGTTGCGGACATAGTACCGTTCCTCTGATAGGAGAGGGAGTTACCAAATCATTGTGGTAGTTTGGTTTCGGAGAATTGTGCTGATGTTTCAAGTTTTGTGCTGCTGTTTCAAGACTACCGCTCAGACTACCGCTTAACTCCTCACACACGTGATATTTTGTATTTCTCTGTAAAGTTTGCAGTTAATAACTTGCAATTGTGCAAAATGTGTGACGACTATTGCCAGTCCTGCAATATTTATTACCCCTGAAAAAACGTCGTGAGAACAATTGTACTAGTTGTACGGGAGTGCAAAGATCAAGTGTTTCATATGCCTGCAGTAGTTTTTACTCTGTTAGAGCAGTAGGTTCTTCAAATCAAATCAAATATTTATTACACAGTGTGTAATAACGGAACGAAAGTTTGAAACGCGAAAGGTTGCCAAAAAAGAGAATGGTGAAAAGAACATAGGTGAAAAAAGATGTAATAATATTGTATACATTCTATACTAAAACGACTGTTCTGACAAATGCTCTGACTTAACTACCGTATCAATACCACAACCGCTGGGCTGTATTTCGAGACAGCATATATTTGTTGATTAAAAAAGGGATGTCTTCACTGGGAATGATTAAAATAACACTACCTTCCCCTAACTTTCTTAGTGCTGATATATGTTTGTAGTTACTACCACCGCCTAAGTTTCTCAGAGTTGACAGATATTTGTAGTTACTACCACCACCTAAGTTTCTCAGAGTTGATATATATTTGTAGTTACTACCACCACCTAGGTTTCTCAGAGTTGATATATATTTGTAGTTACTACCACCACCTAAGTTTCTCAGAGTTGATATATATTTATAGTTTCTACCTCCACCTAAGTTTATCAGAGCCAATATATATTCGTGGTTACTACCTCCTCCTAACTTCCCTCAGACCTGATATATAATTTTAGTCTTTACTTTTCCCAGCGGATTGGTGGATAATATCATACTCCTAGTAATACTAACAATAAATTAAAGTCAATGTTCGTTCGTTCTCGGGAATGATTATAAAAAAGTTCCTATTTATAACTCCGAGCGATGAATCTATTCACACTGCTGTGTTTACATAGCGATGTGAACTAAAATTTCATCGAATACCTTTCATACCACAACTTCTGATGTGGAACTCAATCCCAGCACCTTACTTTCAAATTTGGGAAATGCGACCCAATACAAGTTTCTCTCCAAACTGTCTGGTCAAGAAATTCAGGCATAGTCGTCGCCAACGGAAAGGCGGGATGGTACTGTATATTTCACTTTCCGCTGTGTGGCACACATGTCTTCGATTCCAAAGCTCTTCCGTTATGTGCTCTGAAAGCGCAGTGGTTCGTCCCCTGCTACGAAACTTCAGCTTGTAGGTTCGACTCGGGTGAGAGACAGAAGTTTATAAATTTGGCACTAACTAAATTGGGTTCGCTTGTTCCAACATAAAAGCCCATGCTGTGATTGTTGCCCCATCCCGCTGTGTTTGTAGTTTGATGCCGGTGGGTTCGGTTGAACTTCGTAGAATAACGCGAGTTTAGAGATCAAACTACAACGAGGATGGTCACTTCAACCAAAAATACGGATTTTTCACAACCCTGCTTGAGTTCGTACTCTTCATTGAAGCCGATCTTTGGACCAGAACGTGCCGTTGCAAATATAATGAGTGTGAAACATTCACATGACATTAATTTTAATTGAGTTCATTACTACGATTCAGCCGTTCTCATAATTGATTGAAATAATGAGGGCAGCAATTGGATAATCATGAATGCACTTTTTCTGAGTTCAGAGAAGTGAAATAGCCAGAAAACTTGGCGACAAATCTTATAGGAGCGAATGAAAGTACACATTTCCTCAAAATTCATCATATTTTCTCACTATTCAATCATTTAAAGTTCATCTTTTACTGATCACTTTTCATAACAATTAAACCCAAAAGTTTCCTTGACAAAAATATATAAACAATGAAAAATGTGATATTTTCGTTTTATGTGAACTAAATTAGTTGACGAAACGAAAAAGACAAAAGTTACGTTTCAAGTAAGACAAGTCTTGGCGCGAGATTGCCGAATCGGGACCAAAAACCGTAAAAAGTGGAAGTACGATTCGTCCACATGTACATTATTTGATTATCGTTTACTGCAAAAAAATAAAATCACCAAATCTTTATAAATCATAAATCACTAATATTAACTGAAGTTCGATAGCTACAAGTGACGAGCGAAATCTTCGTACTTTACTAAAACAAAAATAACACCAAATCTATAAATGTCAACTGAGGTCGACCTTACTTAGTTTCATTCGAGTTTCAGTTCGAAAAGCTTCTCATCTAGCCAAACATTTTCGCATTTCAGTTTGTAATTGGTATACGAAACAAATTCTTCTAAATAAAATCTTTATCAATCTCAAATATTAGTTGGGTTCGATAGCACCAACGAGCGAAAACTTTGTACGTTGCCAAACAAAAAATACGGAACCACGACAACGAACATAACAACAAAATAAAACAAAACATAACATAAATCTTTATCAATCACAAATATCAATTGAGGTCAACTTTGTAGACATCCAGAAATTGGTCACCTGGGTTAATATCGGGAACGCTAAGAACACGCAACTGTACACGTTTCACTCGCTGGAAGCCCTGGAATGATGAAAGTTTGTTTGTCAACAATGTTTGTTTATTGTTGGTTCAAATTTGTTTTCCACAATATTACGGGGAGTAGAGCGATATGTAAGAATTTTCTCAACTACTAAATGTTTAAAGTTTACAATAACAAATTAACGTACGTCCGTTGCATTACACCAATGAAACATCAGCAGATATGGCTCCAAGTCACCAAATTCGCGTTGCTCGCCAACAATTCGGAATTTGAACCGCATATTCTCAACCAATTCCGCCAAAAGGTCGTCCGTGTCAACTGAAATACAGTGAGGGGAGTGAAAATTCTGTAGTTTGTATTTTAATCTCGATTCAGGGAAAATGGTACAATTGCCCCCCCCCCCCTCACCTTAAGTCCCCCCCCGTAGTACTATCACCCCCCTCCCAATACGATTTCCTATAGAGAGGGGGGTGATTGTAAATGGGGGGTAATTGTACAATGTCGACGTTTAACAATCACCCCCCACAATACAAAATGGGGGGTAATAGTACAACCCCGGACCTGTTTAACAATCGCCCCCCCCCCCCCCCCCCCCCTCAATCCAAACCTGCAGTAAAGAAGGACGTTGTACAATCACCCCCCCCTAGGGGTGGGGGGCGATTGTACTACGGGTCGGATTCCAACCTATTTCGGCTCAAGGGGGGGGGGGGGACGATTGTACAATAAACCCTCGATTCACACCAACATTCACGAATTCAACTGAAAGTTTGGAAATGTTACACCATTGAGTTTAAGTAGTTCATATTCTCAACAACTTTCGACAAAAGGTCGTCCGTGTCAACTGAAATACAGTGATGCAACAATATATGTAGTTTGGTACATTTTGGTACAGTTTGGTACAGTTTGCTACATATGTAGTTTGGTACACAGTTTGGTACAACATACATTGTATGGGTTTGCTCCGGTGATTTATAGTGTTTTCAACCCTCAAAGCACATAGTTCATAGACCAAACTACGATCTCCGATTGGTTTTACGAAGATACTCACAGTGTTTAAAGTCCTCCTCCCACAACTGTACGGTGACCTTCTGCTTTTCGGGGTCAAATGGTAGTTTGGTACAGTTGAAGCGGCCCTCAACCGTGATTTTTATCGAACTAACAGTAGCCACTAGGGCGAGACAGAACAGAGCACGGGTAAACATTCGGATGATCTGGAATTGGAAAACGATATATAGTTGTCGCCAACGCAAAGGCAGGAGGGTACTGTAGATCTCGATTTCCGCTGTGCACAGACACATGCCCTTGAGTAGCGGTTCAGTAGGTAGTTAATTCCTGTGCTCTGGGTATTAACCAAGTTTCGCGTTAGCTGAAAGGATGCCAGGTTTTCACTTGAGGTGACAAACGGTTACCTACTCTAGAAACCTTGAAAGTTCGCCAAAAAACGGTTAGGTTACCAAAAAGATGTCAGATGAGCAATAGGTTTATGCTGAAACATCCCGCACCTCTATCTCATCCTGCGTTTCTCGATTTCTACACTTTTGCGCGATACTCATCCTGAGTATAGGTCAGTTGAACAAAACTGACCTAGCACAAAACCAAACTGCGCAAAAATATTGAACAACGCCAAATCGCGCATCTACGCGCGAAATTTAAATATTAATATAACACGCGGAAAGGTACTACCGCAACTTCCTGAAACAACACGTCCGCAGTTGACCGCCCTGTGAATCGGAGAAGAGAAATAGCGTATGTTGAGTGAGACGCAGGTTTGGATAGAGAGGCCGGGCTGTTCATGAAAACGACCCACGATGTGAGACAAAAAGAGAGAAACCAACCAGTTTCGACCGATGCACCGCAAACAACTGAAAATCAGCAGCCAAACATTACACGTCACTTACACGTGTCTGAGAACAGATAGTACACTCTTACGTGATACGTCTGATTTCCACGTGTCGAAGATTGCAAAAACTGAAAGTACTGTGATAGTTCTATCGTACCACCTACCGCCGTAGATTGCGCAATTCGAGTACAAGAACTGAAAGTACTGCTATAGTACTACTTCTTTGCACCGGGAACAATTTACTGGAGACTTAGAATGTTTAATGTTAGAATGTTAGTTCTCAGTAGAGAAGATGAACTTCAGTTAACTATTGTACTAAACCTTTGAGAGAAGTTTTAGTTTCACTTAGATTCTGGGACCATTGAGACAATGAGAATAGTCAATAGGAACTTGAAAGATGAAGAGCCCATGATCGTACAACTACATTAATCTTAAGTTTTAGCTGTATTACACAACTCTATTACTTTAATTTTACATGTATTACACTATTAATTCAGTTCTATTACTTAACTTTTACTATTACTCACTCTCTAGTCACTTAACTTTCAGCCGTATTACAAAACAAACACCAAAATCAAAACCAGCAACAACAACAAAACATTCACAACAGGTTTATTTATACAACACAACCTTGCATGTTGATTATTTATTTACAATGAGGTTGATACATATCTTTACTGTTATACGATCATTGCCTCTCAACAGATGATGTGTAGAGATGTATCGTGCCTGAAACCCAAAAATAATCATGAAATTTAGAAAAATCCCCCCGTCTACCTAAGTTCAGTATTGCTGAGATATTCTGCGTACATGTAGAGAACGAACATGGTTACTATTATGTCTAGAACTTCGAGCCAAACTGTAGAAACCTATCACAGCATATAACTTTGACTTATACCGGGAAAAAAACTATAGGAGTTCGTATATAGAAGGAAACAACTATACCCCACCTCTTGACTTATTTCAATAAAAACGGCTGCACATAGGAAATAAAAGGACTATCCCCACCTCCTGCCCTAGAACTTTGTGAGTTGCGTGACGTTGGTGAGGCCACCCATCGTGCTCCAGTTACTTTGGCAGGCATTTATGGTGTCCATGTCATCAGCCGGTCGAATTGAAAGGTCACCGGTCTTGGGCTGGTCCGTTTTCGGACTCGGTTCACTCGGGGGCTGAGCCGGGACAGTTTTCGGGTTTTCGGTGTCCCCACTTTTTGGCTGAATAGTCAAATTAACTGTTCATTCCATTTCCATCAGGAGAACCACATTCAAAACCTAGGCAGTTTGGCATCGAAATCCATTTCGGAAGAATTCAATTTTTCTGATGTTTGAAGTTGGCGATTGAGATGCAAAAACTGTGGAACGAATTGACAAAAAGATGAGCAACGTACACCCGAAAATCGTTTTTGAGCATTCGAAAACATTACTGTCAACCTCACACTACTGTATGTTTCTAACAAAACTCCACTAACTAATAGTTAACATACAGGACCCCGCCCCTTACAAAATCGACGGTGTCCACAACGGTTTGACAAAACCTATAGCCTATAGCAAACAGTGTAAAGTGCACTCACTTCTTTTTCAGTCTTCTTCTTCTTGGTTTTGACTTCAGTTTTCTTCAACTTCTTGCGAAGAAGCACGAAAGCCACAATGATGAATATCACCAACAAAATAACAATCACTATCAGGACAATCATCACACCACCTGAATTTTACTAATACATTCAGCTATAACCTTAAACACAAACTATAATATACAAATAATGAGCTGAATATCAATGCCAAATTAATATAGTGACTGATTGGACTTATATATGGTGACTGATTGAACTTAATTGAACTTTTATTCAGAAAGAACGAAAAAACCAACACATACTGACTGATGTTTGAATTTTTCAAGAACGAAATGACACTTCTAGACTGATGTTCACCTAGCAGTTTGACCAATCCGTCATCGGAAGAGTTAAGGCTGGAGTCCTCGAGGGCGTTGGAAGATTGAGAGGTGATGACAGGAGATGAGGTTGACGGTAGAGTTGTAGTCGTGGTCGTGGTTGGGGTAGTGGTAGTGGTGGTTGTTGTTGTTGTGGTGGTGGTGGTGGTGGTGGTGGTTGTCTTGTACAAGTTGATTCCCGCCTGGATCAGTTCTTGTTTTCTCGTCTCGTTGGGAAAAAGTCTAAAGAAGAGGTACTTAAAGGAGACCGGAACACAACTTGAGCAGAGGTTCTGTTTCGGGCTGCTTTTAACCGTATTGAGATCAGAGAGCAGAAATAACTCGTATATTAGTTCGATTAGTCCACGTGACATTCACATGACAATGCCGCGCAACGCGTCCAGTTAAAAGTGGGATACAGCAGCTTTACGAGAAACCATGTTGCATTCATGTCTCCTTTGAAGTGAAAGGTATAATTCCGGAAAACATATATTTTTTTAAGAAGATAGTCCATAATGTGATGGTTCCTTCAAGAGAAACTAGCAAACGGTAGTTTTAACCAATTCATTCTGTAACAACTAGCAAAGTTATCTAGACGCAGACGAGATTCCTACAGTACCTCAGAACCGAATATTGGTTGTAGTTTGATCTTGTTACACACCAAATATCATAAACTTTGACCGAAAAGCGGGATCAAACTACAGAAACCGTACAGGCTGTCTTAGAGCATATTCTACAACATAGAAAAAACGCTGGTACTATAACATACTTCGGGTTGTTCAGTTTGTATTCCAACAACTTGGACTGGTCCATTGCAAGTTGATTGAACCAATTGACATCGCCAGGAATAGCTGAAACAAAGTTTGTTCAATCTGACAAGTCAAGGTTTGAAAAGAAATAACTCAAGTTTATAATGAACATATGTCTCTAACTTTAACCCAATTCCAAAAGATATTTTTTAATTCCAATTCATCTCACATAAGTTTTCCCGTTAAATGTCGAAAATTAATTTATCAACTAATGCGCTCCGCGAAAACATATAGTTGAAACCATTTGAAACCACAGTACATATTGATCTTTTCCAATAACTGTTTCCTGATGTGAAATCTCTGTCGGAAACATTTTGGTACACTTATGTTGCAATAAGGTAACAGAATCATTTGTCAGAACCGTAGACTTTTCCGATAACATTAAAGTACAGGGGGTGCCAAACGTATGAATGTTTGTCTCTCGCCGGAATTTAACCTGCGAGCAAAAGCGAGGCGCTAACCAGTACGCTACTAGAGTATATTACCGACAAGCTTTGGAATCGAAGGCATGTGTGTGTACACAGCGGACATTGAGATATACAGTACCCATCAGCCTTTCCGTTGGCGACGACTATTTTCCTCCTGTAGGAGTCTCAGTAGGACTGAAAAAGACTATAAAAAGAACTGACCTTGATGATTAGATGCGAACACCGACATCGTGAAACAATGCGCCGACCATATTCTGTCCTCCTGTTTTCTGAAAATTGATCGATCAGCAAAGAATAAAAATAGCATTTATTGTACTTAAAGGAGACCGGAACTCAACTTGAGCAGAGGTTTTGTTTCGGGCTGCTTTCAACTGTATTAAGATCAGAGAGCACAAATAACTCGTATATTTGTTTGATCAGTCCACGTCACGTTCACATGACAATGCCGCGCGACACGCAACGCGTCCAATTAAAAGTTTATAATTTAATTTAGAAACCCTCATGAGAAGTTCATATGATTTTTTGAACATTTCACCTGCAAGGTTTGATGTTTGTAGAAAAGTCAACAATACAATCTCATGCGTACTTGATGTTATTTTGTTCATGAGGTAAGCTCAAGGGATTTCATGTGGGTTAATGGGTGAATTCCTTCCCGAACCGACTCTTCCCGAACCAAAACCGAAATTCTTTCCAAACGAGTTGGTTCGTTCTAGAACCGAACCAAACTTAGGCCAAAAAAGTTGGAACCGAACTAATTCATGTAACTAATGCTGAAATCGGTCGGTTCGGTTCGGTTTCATGTCGGTTTGAGTACGCAAACGGTTCGGTTCCTCACCAAACCAACTGGTTCGGGAAGGGAAGAATCGGTTCGGTTTGGTTCGGGAAGAATCGGTTCGGAAAGAAATTTGCCGGGTTAATGACGCGCCAGGTGCGGTATAGTGCTCACATTGCCCAACTGGACTCGTTGGCAGCATGCCAAACATTTCGGAAGACTGTTATTTAGAGAAAACATATATTTCACAGAAGTTATCCTTAATATGAATTACAACTAAGGGGAAGAACCCTTCACATAAATTTCTATTGTTCTGAAGTATTTCAACATGTTTAAAAACTGCCTTGAAATTTCATTGGCAAGCTGCCCAAGTCCAGTTGGGAAATGTTCGAACTATTGCAATCCCTCACGAACCTCGCAGAATCGGGTTCGCCTTGTATTGTGTTTTCTTTATTCCACGGTGTTAAAAGTGCTTCCTGAATTATTATGAATAATATGTTTTGCTCTTATAGGCTGCAGCCCTACCGTTTTTGGAGGGGGGAGGAACTTCAATTCCTCAATAGAATTACAAATTCGGAAAATAGTAAAAGTGTTACGTTTTCTTGATTTGTAGTGTACAGAACAGAACGAATTTTTTTATTTGAAAAACTAGGATAGCTTCAAAAAGTCAAATGATTGTCTGGATGTCCTGTATTCATACTACACAATCAACGATAGCAGCGGCAAAGTACGACAGATTCCAACCACACCAACCGATTCAGGCGATTGGATGATCAGTATAGAGGGTGCCAAATGCATGAATTTCTATCTCTCGCCGGAATCGAACCTGCGAGCAAAAGTTTCGTAGCATGGCGCTAACCACTGCGCTAATGAAGCACATAACCGCCGAGCTTCGGAATCGAGCACATGTGTGCGTACACAGGAAAGTGAGTTATACAGTACCCTCCCGCCTATCGGTACCCAAAATGTGACCCTTCGAAACATTCAACTCACCAACAGGGAACCAGTTAGCGAATTACATCCGTGAGAAGGACAAACACAGATTGCTTGGGGCACCCAAAAGGAACAAGAAAAGGTGGTCTGAAGAGATACATAATGAAATTAGTAAAATGAAGCACAAAAAAAATTAGTAAAAAAATTATAAGGAACCAGGTTTTTGGGTAACCTTACCCTATTTGTTACCTCTTAATTGAACCAAAAACGATAACTGGAATATATGATATGGAGTTGCGAATTCGATTCTGAACCCCCCTTTAGTGTTCGTTCCTCAAAGAAGGGCGATTATGTGAGCCAATGCCGTGACAACGGCCCTTTGAACTCAAATTGGAAAATGTATTGCGGTTCAAAGGACTAAAGCGTTACGATTGGACCACAAATCTCCCGCTTTCATCATGGGATAGTTGAATGGGTACAGTGAGAATCTAGGGCGGGATGATGTGGATATACTCTAACATGAAACAATTGGCACCATAGACCGGTAAGGATTTTAAGAAAGTTAGTTTTACGGAGAATCGGCGTGACAGTGTGACAAATCTTACAGTATCGTTGACGTCAACTGCAACGAAGCTGATATTGAATTTGTCTGTATGACAACCATAGCTCATTTTAAAACCACACATTTTGGTGCCGACCTCCTGAAAATAAATATATACCTGAACATCATAAAACGGGATATTAAAGAAGGCCTGAAACCAACACGTATGGGTGTCAGGAACCACAAACAACACCAACAATGACGAGTGTCAGAAAGCTGGCGGCGTAAGCAATCCCTCCAATCTCATGAGAAGTTCTTATGTGTTTCTTATGAGATACCTCACGAGCTATACGTGAACTCTCAATGTTGTAGCATAGAAGCCAAAATCTCATGAGAAGCTAATGAAAAAATCTCATGGGGTTCTCATGAGATTTTTGATGGATTGCTACGCCGCCTGATGTATCCTACCTTTGGAGGGGGTCTGGCATGAGAATTTAATAAAAATGAATTTTGCACAGTTGTTTTTGTTCATTTCTTTGTTTTTACATGTAGTTTCGTACTTGTGAGTTTGTACTTTTTCATAAAATATTATATCCTCAGAGCAATGATAATGAAAACAAGTGGAAGTACTCAGAACGATTGGCGCCAATTTTCTGCAATTGGCCAGCTACAAAAACGAGAGAGCATGCGGGTCAATGACGCGCAGACAGGGTAAGATAGTCTGCGTCTCTCTGACCTGCACACTCTCTCGTTCAGCCGATAACACCTGTCTGGTGCCTGTGCCTGCCAATTTCCTGGCCAATTGGCTGGGCATTGTCGAGTAACTCGGACAACTCCTTGCTAATCAGCAAGCTACTTTTGTAGCGGTATCGACGAGAGAGTGTGCAGGTCAGACAGACGCAGACTGTCTCAGACTGTCTGCAGTCTCATTGACCAGCGTGCTCTCTTGCCTCAGACTGTCTCAGACTGTCTGCAGTCTCATTGACCAGCGTGCTCTCTTGCTTTTATAGCTTGGTAGTGGCTGATGATTGGCGCCAATGTGTCTTAGGAGTATAGTGAGTGCCAAATCTATTAACTTCTGTCTCTCGCCGGAATCGAACCTGCGAGCAAAAGATTCGTAACAGAGCGCCGCTAACCACTGCGCTATCAGAGCATTTTCTGCAATTGGCCAGCTACAAAAACGAGAGAGCATGCGGGTCAATGACGCGCAGACAGGGTAAGATAGTCTGCGTCTCTCTGACCTGCACACTCTCTCGTTCAGCCGATAACACCTGTCTGGTGCCTGTGCCTGCCAATTTCCTGGCCAATTGGCTGGGCATTGTCGAGTAACTCGGACAACTCCTTGCTAATCAGCAAGCTACTTTTGTAGCGGTATCGACGAGAGAGTGTGCAGGTCAGACAGACGCAGACTGTCTCAGACTGTCTGCAGTCTCATTGACCAGCGTGCTCTCTTGCCTCAGACTGTCTCAGACTGTCTGCAGTCTCATTGACCAGCGTGCTCTCTTGCTTTTATAGCTTGGTAGTGGCTGATGATTGGCGCCAATGTGTCTTAGGAGTATAGTGAGTGCCAAATCTATTAACTTCTGTCTCTCGCCGGAATCGAACCTGCGAGCAAAAGATTCATAACAGAGCGCCGCTAACCACTGCGCTATCAGAGCACACTACCGGTAAGCTATGAAATCGGAGACATGTGTGCGTACACAGCGGAAAGTGAGATACACAGTACTCTTCCGCCTTTCCGTTGGCGACGACTACAAAAAGTATATAATACCTTTAAAGGTAAGCTTTCCGGCTGGTTGATAATGTCTGTCTTCTGCCTCGGAGATCGGTTCCGTTTAGTGCTCATATAAGTTCCCTCAGTGACACATCGGTTAGCATCTACACCCATTGAAGAAAGTACCAGAACCAGAAGAAGGGGACCATACTGAAAAATCAATTTGGTTTGAGCAGTGAATGAAGAAATTGAGGTTATTAGAATCATTTTGCGACACAGAATTTCCGAGAGACCATTTTAATTTTCCCGATTTCTTTAATTTCCCTTCCCGGCTCTCATCTTCCTCCGTAAACAAATCTTAAAAATATTCGAGCGAAATAAATACAGCGTAAAGATGTAAGCCACGAATTACGTTTTTAGATCACTATGCGGATAGATATTTCGTTTTTCGGGATGAAAGTACAACGATGAATTGGTCACCCTGGGAGAAGAAGAAAAATTTGGTTATATACTACCAAATATGAATATAATTACTAGAAAAGTCTAGTTTTTAATAAAAATCGGTCATCAGATTCGAGCGATGTATGTTGAGTGTCTAAGAATAAGCGATAACGGAGAATACAGGAAAAATCATACAATAAAAAAGCCATTATTTAAGAACTTTCACCGAAAAAACACGAAGACCGAACTGCAAAAACAGCGGGATCGGGTAACAAAAGCCGTATAAGTTTGCTCTGAATCTGAAAAACCGTTGCAACTTAAATTACCGGACTCGCCAATTTTGCAACTTAAAATACCGGGGTCAGCCAGATGTCGCCTGTACTGTTTGAAATTCATAAGGAGATGCAGGCTAGTTCGACACCAGTAGTTAAAGTGTTAAAGAAGGACGATTATGTGGTCCAATCGCAACGCTTCAGTCCTTTAAACCGCAATATATTTTTCAATTGCAGTTTAAAGGACCGATGTAACGGGATTGGTCCACATAATCGTCCTTCTTTAAGCCTGCATAAATTCTCCGGTATTATAAGCTGCCAGCGTTTTCACAGGAGAAGAAGAACCCTATATCAACAAAACTCACAGCAAGAATAGGAGAGGTAGAGTTTAGATGAAAGTTGAGCAGTCGCATTATTTCTTGCGCAGGCGGGCAGGCATAAATGAAAAATGAGCTTCGAGGGTGTTTTTATACTCCACGTTTTTATCACGGAAAAACCCAGTTATTTTTCGTTAGAAAGAACAGTTGACAGGAAGCGCCTCCCAAGTCTCATCGTTTCCAACGCAAAACTGTCCGGAAAACTCCAGCACTTCCGGAAATTTCATGAAAAGGGCTGAGAATCAATCAGGTTTTCTTGGGTTTCTTTCTCCTGGAAATTTGACAGAATATCCAGAACGGGAAAGCTGCGTTCTCAAGACCACATCGTCAGAAGGAGTTCTTCTTTTTAATTTGTGAGGTATAATTCTTTTGAACTTTTTATATTTTCTTTTTCTATTCTGTCGTCTGGACGAAGTTAGTTTCTATTCGTGAGATATAATTCTTCTGAAACTTTCATAAAACGAAAGAAAGCCTGTCATATTTCTGAGAAGTTATCACATCGAGTCGAGGAATCGTCAAGGTCGAAGAATTCGACTAGTATAATTGGTGAAATATTGTATTTATTCATTCCCAATAAATTGTAAATTGTGTTTTTTAACCCGCAATCCTTCGGACTACATTTTTATCATAGGTTTTCAATGTTTAAGTTTTTTAACCCGCAATCCTTCGGACTACATTTTTATCATAGGTTTTCAATGTTTAACTTTGTAAGTGATCACGTTTATAAGTAGTGTTTCAATAGTATGTAGATGAGCTTCATAGTTCAATTCGTCCAACTAACATTGACAACAACATATATTCTCCAGCTAAAACTTCAGTAGAACACATAGAGATCAAATGAGCGGAGAGAGGCAAAGATCTTGCTGTGTCACGTGCAATCCACGTGAAACTGTTCTCAGAATGCATCGAGTTCTGCTAACTTCAGCCAGATTCCAGAGGTTTTTCACAAACTGCACGCACGTCACGTGTTTCTTACGTGTCACGTTCGCGCACCAGAGCTGGCTTGTGTTGGCATTGAACCGATTATCTTTTCCAACTCCAAAACCTCCTTGTTCGAAAGATTTCGACATCCATCGAGAGATTCAATCAGATTTGCGATCTGAAAGGAATGTATAGGGAAAGTCACCAACATACGAACTTTAGAGCTTAGATTTATGGATATTTCTGCTTCATATCCGATCTTGCATCTTCTTAAAGTAGGACGATTATGTGGACAAATCTCAACGCTTCGGTCCTTCAAACTACATACAATGCTTTTTTTTCAATTGCAGTTTAAAGGACCGATGCGTCGGGATTGGTGCACATAATCTCTCCCATCCCGCTAGAATACGAGTGTCGCTTTTTAAAAGTTTTATTCAAGTTTGATCACCCCTCACTGTTCTAGACTACACGAACACAATTAGTTTTCCAGGTACCAAGTTAACATAGTGTGTGACGTTGGAAAGTGTCAAATATTTATAAAGCGGTTCGAAACCCGCATACGGTAGATATTTTATCACTTAGGCACTCAACTCTTTTTTTCATGACCCGGTTGTACGAGATAGTCCATAAAAGTAAAACTCGCACGAATCACCTAAATTTTAAATGTTAAAAGAAGGTTTGCATGAACTTAAATTTCTCGAAGTTTCGAACCGAAAAATTGGCCCAACGCTCAGAGAAGGTTCTGAGTTGCGAAAAGATTTCAAGCGGTATGAATGGTACACAAGTTCATGAAGCACATTTTATATATTTTCATTACAAACATCATGAACTTCATTCCCAGTAACAACAACAACACATTCACAACAGGTTTATTTATACAACACAACCTCGCATGTTGATTATTTATTTACATTGAGGTTGATACATATATTTACTGTTATATGATCATTGCCTCTCAACAGATGACGTGTAGAGATGTATTGAACCTGAAATAAATCTATGAAATGACGAAAACACAAAAAGGAACTAAAAAAATGTTCTCTACGATGAAATTTTTCCACCATAACTTAATTTGGGTATGTCTTCGTTAACTATTTAGAAACTAGTGGTGTAGTACTAGGATTGTTGATCGAGTTGAAAGTTTCGAGTTTTCGAGTTTCGAGTTTTTCCAGTTTTAAGAAAAACCGAGTATTTCGAGTTTCGGAAATTTCGAGTTTTTCGAGTTCGAGTTTTCCAAAAAAAAAAACGAGAAAAACTCGAATTTCGAGTTTCGAGTTTGGTCACTCAGTTTCGGGATTTTATCGAGACAAAAAGATAAGAATTTTCTGAGAAATTCTGATTTTTTTTCACATGGATACGCGAGAATCGTGGAAAAGGAAGCATTTCGTGTTTGAAATTGCGAATAAAATGCTGAAAAACGCTCATTCGTCTTACATTCATGACTGGGAACGAAGCCAAACTCGAAACTCGAAGAAATTTTGAGTTATTTCGAGTTTTTTCGAAATTCGAGTTTGAAATTAACAACCCGATGTATTACTGCTAATGGAAAACTAGAAAAACTACATTCTCAACAAGAAAATTGTTCCGTTTGTTGAGATTAGGGTAGAAACTAGATACATTATAAGTTGTGTGTGAATATCTGAAACAGGGGTATAACAGTTGATATCAAGAGAAGATACCCCACTTCAGAACCTAGAACTTCATTTTTTTTTTAGTACTAACTATACTCTTTCTTACAGCCTATAACTTTGACTTAAACTGTGAAAAACTAAAAGAATTCATATATCATGTTCTCCATAGTTCTTACCTACAATTTTAATGAAAATGGCTGCACATAGGAAAAAAAGGACTATCCCTACCTCTTCACCTAGAACTTTGTGAGTTGCGTGACGTTGGTGAGGCCACCCATCGTGCTCCAATTACTCTGGCAGGCATTTATGGTGTCCATGTCATCAGCCGGTCGAATTGAAAGGTCACCGGTCTTGGGCTGGTCCGTTTTCGGACTCGGCTCACTCGAGGGCTGGGATGAGACGGTTTTCGGGTTCTCCGTGTCACCACTTTTTGGCTAAATAGTCATATTAACTGTTAATTCATGAAAAAGTGGGGGCCCAACGAATGTAAGATTTGTCTTCTGCTGTGCGCCCCTTAGACAACTACTCTCAAATGGAACAGCTACTGCTACAAAAACCGAAAAATACTAATATACTCAAGTATAACTGTTCATTACAAACATACAAAAGTCGTAAAATATTTTCTCAAACCTGTAAACTAGAATCTACAAGTCACAGCTGCGAAAGAGAGAACAACTGTTGAATAATATGACAAACGTTATAGCACCTAGAATTGAAGTAATGACAAAAAATGCCAACCATTGTGCACAAAACCAGGAACTCTATAATTGAGTACGTTGAGTTAACATCTGTGATTTGTAGATTCTAGTTTACAGGTTTGAGAAAATATTTTACGACTTTTGTATGTTTGTAATGAACAGTTATACTTGAGTATATTAGTATTTTTCGGTTTTTATAGCAGTAGCTGTTCCATTTGAGAGTAGTTGTCTAAGGGGCGCACAGCAGAAGACAAATCTTACATTCGTTGGGCCCCCACTTTTTCATGAATTTTTCTCTTTTTGTATACATGCCGTAGGTATGTGGTTTGATCTGTACGGTGCAGATAAAATTGTTTCCTTAATCAACCACTTGTCAAGTATTACCATCATTCTGAAAAAAATATGACGTCAACATTGCAGTTCTGAAAACTTAATTTATCTGCCCTTCAGAATCCCAGAATACGTCATATTTGAATGAGGTTTTATCGTGAATTGACCATTTTTAAGAAACTTCCAGCATTCGAAAACATATTTCACGTCAATTTTTTCAAAAGTTGACGTCATCTGGCCTTCTGAATTCCAGAATAAGTCATATTTAGATAAAGTTTTATCGTTAATATACCATTTTTAAGATATTTTCAGCAGTTGAAAATATATGTGACGTCAACTTTGCACTTTTCAAAAATGACGTCATCTGGTCTCCAGAATCCCAGAATACGTCACTCTTAGATTGATTTTCACCGTTAATTGACCCTTTCTAAGATATTTTCAGCATTTGAAAATATATGTGACGTCAACTTTGCACTTTTAAATAATGACGTCATCTGGTCTCCAGAATCCCAGAATACGTCACTCTTAGATTGAGTTTCACCGTTAATTGACCCTTTCTAAGATATTACCATCATTTGAAAATAAATGTGACGTCAACTTTGCACTTTTCAAAAATGACGTCATCCGAGCTCCAGAATCCTCGATGACGTCATCAGTAGAAGACTTACATCTAAATCGATGTCAGTTCATGTGGTGGTATCATACTTCAAATTTTACTTGAATTGGTTAGGACTGAGCTGAGTTATAACGCAATTTGATTTACCCCGACAGAGAGGGCGAGAGAGTGCACGAAATGAAGAGACGCAGAGACATTTTCAAAGACCTATAACTTGATGAAAAAAAATGTTTCGAAAAAAAGTTTGCGCCCCCAAGGTTTGAGTGGGATATCTATCGTGTCCCAAATTTTCAGTCAAATCAGTTCACACATAAAAATTTCCCAGGAGTGCGCACCTACACAGACACACACACACACGACGGAAGTTGGCGCTCTTGATGAAGCGAAAACGTCATAACTTTGCTCAAACTTGACCGATTTCGTTCAAATTTCGAACATAGCTTGTAAATGTGCCATAGAAAATCAGTCAATCATAAAAAGTTCTGATTTGCACAATTGGACCTTTTTGAGAGTGAACTAAAAAAATGAAAGCGCGCATTAGCCGGACCAAAGACAAATCTCGCACAGCGCTTCGCGCTGCGCGCGATTTCAATCAGGAGAGCCACATTCAAAACCTAGGTAGTTTGGCATTGGAATCGGTTTCGACAGAATTATATTTTTTCTGATGTTTGAAGTTGGCGATTGAGATGCAAAAACAGTGAAACGAATTGACGAAATAATGAAAAACGTCACCCGAAAATCGTTTTTGAGCATTCGAAAACATTACTGTCAACCTCACACCACTGTATTTTTCAAAAAAACTCCACTAACTAATAGTTAACATACAGGACCCCGCCCCATACAAAATCGACGGTGTCCACAACGGTTTGACAAAACCTATAGCCTATAGCAAACAGTGTAAAGTGCACTCACTTCTTTTTCAGTCTTCTTCTTCTTGGTTTTGACTTCAGTTTTCTTCAATTTCTTGCGTACAAGCACGAAAGCCACAATGATGAATATCACCAACGAAATAACAATCACTATCAGGACAATCATCACGCCACCTGAATTTTACTAATTCATTCAGCTATAACCTTAAAACACAAACTGTAATATACAAATAATGAGCTGAAAATCAATGCTAAATTAGTTTAGCGACTGATTGGACTTATTTGATTTTTATTTAGAAAGAACAAAAAACTATGACATACAGACTGATGTTTGCATTTTTCAAGAACGAATGAATTTTTCAAGAACGAAATGACACTTTTAGGCTGATGTTCACCTAGTATTTTGATCAATCCGTCATCGGAAGAGTTAGGGTTGGAGTCCTCGACGGCGTTGGAAGATTGAGAGGTGGTGACAGGAGCTGAGGTTGACGGTAGAGTTGTGGTCGTGGTCGTGGTTGGGGTGGTGGTTGTTGTTGTGGTGGTGGTGGTGGTGGTGGTGGTTGTGTTGTACAAGTCGATTCCCGCCCGGATCAGTTCTCTTTTTCTCGTCTCGTTGGGAAAAAGTCTAAAGAAGAGGTACTTAAAGGAGACCGGAACACAACTTGAGCAGAGGTTCGGTTTCGGGCTGCTTTTAACCGTATTGAGATCAGAGAGCAGAAATAACTCGTATATTAGTTTGATTAGTCCACGTGACATTCACATGACAATGCCGCGCAACCCGCAACGCGTTTAACCAAAAGTGGGATACAGCAGCTTTACGAGAAACCATGTTGCTTTCAGGTCTCCTTTGAAGAAAAGTGTACAGTTTCGGGAAACATTTATTTTTTTTCAAGAAGATAGTTCATAATGTGATAGTTCCTTCAAGAGAAACTAGCAAACGGTAGTTTTAACCAATTCATTCTGTAACAACTAGCAAAGTTATTTAGACGCAGACGAGATTGCTACAGTACCTCAGAACCGAATATTGGCTGTAGTTTGATCTTGTTACACACCAAATATCAAGAATTTTGATCGAAAAGCAACGGGATCAAACAAAAAAAACCGTACAGGCTTTCTTAGAGCATATTACACAACATAGAAAAAACGCTGGTATTATAACATACTTCGGGTTTTTTAGTTTGTATTCCAACAACTTGGACTGGTCCATTGCAAGTTGATTGAACCAATTGACATCGCCAGGAATAGCTGAAACAAAATTTGATAATCTGACAAGTCAAGGTTTGAAAAGGAATAACTCAAGTTTATAATGAACATATGTCTCTAACTTTAACCCGATTCCAAAAGATATTTTTTAATTCCAATTCATCTCACATAAGTTTTCCCGTTAAATGTCGAAAATTAATTCATCAACTAATGCGCTCCGCGAAAACGTATAGTTGAAACCATTTGAAACCACAGTACATATTGATCTTTTCCAATAACTGTTTCCTGATGTGAAATCTCTGTCGGAAACATTTTGGTACACTTATGTTGCAATAAGGTAACAGAATCATTTGTCAGAACCGTAGACTTTTCCGATAACATTAAAGTACAGGGGGTGCCAAACGTATAAATGTTTGTCTCTCGCCGGAATTTAACCTGCGAGCAAAAGCGAGGCGCTAACCAGTACGCTACTAGAATTTTCCTCCTGTAGGAGTCTCAGTAGAACTGAAAAAGACTATAAAAGGAACTGACCTTGATGATTAGATGCGAACACCGACATCGTGAAACAATGCGCCGACCATATTCTGTCCTCCTGTTTTCTGAAAATTGATGGGTCAACAACGAATAAAAATAGCATTTATTGTACTTAAAGGAGACCGGAACTCAACTTGAGCAGAGGTTTTGTTTCGGGCTGCTTTCAACTGTATTGAGATCAGAGAGCACAAATAACGCGTATATTAGTTTGATCAGTCCACGTCACGTTCACATGACAATGCCGCGCGACACGCAACGCGTACAATTAAAAGTTTATAATTTAATTTAGAAACCCTCATGAGAAGTTCATATGATTTTTGAACATCTCACCTGCAAGGTTGTTTGTAGAAAAGTCAACAATACAATCTCATGCGAACTTGATGATGTTTGTAGAAAAGTCAACAATACAATCTCATGCGAACTTGATGATATTTTGTTCATGAAGTAAGCTCAAGGGATTTCATGTGGGTTAATGGGTGAATTCCTTCCCGAACCGACTCTTCCCGAAGCAAAACCGAACCGATTCTTCCCGAACGAGTTGGTTCGTTCTAGGACCGAACCAAATTTAGGCCAAAAAAAGTTGGAACCGAACCAATTCATGTAATTAATGCTGAAATTGGTCGACTGCGTAACGTTAATTAGGGTTCGGTTCGGTTTCATGTCGGTGTGAGTAGGCAAACGGATCGGTTCCTCACCAAACCAACTGGTTCGGGAAGAATCGGTTCGGTTTGGTTCGGGAAGAATCGGTTCGGAAAGAAATTTGCCGGGTTAATGACGCGCCAGGTGCGGTATAGTGCTCACATTGCCCAACTGGACTCGTTGGCAGCATGCCAAACGTTTTGGAAGACTGTTATTTAGAGAAAACATATATTTACAGAAGTTATCCTTAATACGAATTACAACTAAGGGGAAGAACCCTTCACATAAATTTCTAATGTTCTGAAGTATTTCAACATGCTTAAAAACTGCCTTGAAATTTCATTGGCAAGCTGCCCAAGTCCAGTTGGGAAACGTGCGAACTATTGCAATCCCTCACGAACCTCGCAGAATCGGGTTCGCCTTGTATTGTGTTTTCTTTGTTCCACGGTGTTAAAAGTGCTTCCTGAATTATTATGAATAATATGTTTTGCTCTTATAGGCTGCAGCCCTACCGTTTTTGGAGGGGGAGGAACTTCAATTCCTCAATAGAATTACAAATTCGGAAAATAGTAAAAGTGTTAGGTTTTCTTGATTTGTAGTGTACAGAACAGAACGAATTTTTTTATTTGAAAAACTAGGATAGCTTCAAAAAGTCAAATGATTGTCTGGATGTCCTGTATTCATACTACACAATCAACGATAGCAGCGGCAAAGTACGACAGATTCCAACCACACCAACCGATTCAGGTAGTGGTTGATTGGATGATCAGTATAGAGGGTGCCAAATTCATGAATTTCTATCTCTCGCCGGAATCGAACCTGCGAGCAAAAGTTTCGTAGCATGGCGCTAACCACTGCGCTAATGAAGCACATAACCCCCGAGCTTAGGAATCGAGCACATGTGTGCGTACACAGGAAAGTGAGTTATACAGTACCCTCCCGCCTATCGGTACCCAAAATGTGACCCTTCGAAACATTCAACTCACCAACAGGGAACCAGTTAGCGAATTACATCCGTGAGAAGGACAAACACAGATTGCTTGGGGCACCCAAAAGGAACAAGAAAAGGTGGTCTGAAGAGATACATAATGAAATTAGTAAAATGAAGCACAAAAAAATTAGTAAAAAAATTATAAGGAACCAGGTTTTTGGGTAACCTTACCCTATTTGTTACCTCTTAATTGAACCAAAAACGATAACTGGAATATATGATATGGAGTTGCGAATTCGATTCTGAACCCCCCTTTAGTGTTCGTTCCTCAAAGAAGGGCGATTATGTGAGCCAATGCCGTGACAACGGCCCTTTGAACTCAAATTGGAAAATGTATTGCGGTTCAAAGGACTAAAGCGTTACGATTGGACCACAAATCTCCCGCTTTCATCATGGGATAGTTGAATGGGTACAGTGAGAATCTAGGGCGGGATGATGTGGATATACTCTAACATGAAACAATTGGCACCATAGACCGGTAAGGATTTTAAGAAAGTTAGTTTTACGGAGAATCGGCGTGACAGTGTGACAAATCTTACAGTATCGTTGACGTCAACTGCAACGAAGCTGATATTGAATTTGGCCGTATCACAACCATAGCTCATTTTAAAACCACACATTTTGGTGCCGACCTCCTGAAGATAAATATATACCTGAACATCATAAAACGGGATATTAAAGAAGGCCTGAAACCAACAGGTATGGGTGTCAGAAACGTAAGCAATCCCTCCAATCTCTTGAGAAGTTCTTATGTGTTTCTTATGAGATACCTCACGAGCTATACGTGAACTCTCAATGTTGTAGCATAGAAGCCAAAATCTCATGAGAAGCTAATGCAAAAATCTCATGGGGTTCTCATGCGATTTTTGATGGATTGCTACGCCGCCTGATGTATCCTACCTTCGGAGGGGGTCTGGCATGAGAATTTAATAAAAATCAATTTTGCACAGTTGTTTTTGTTCATTTCTTTGTTTTTACATGTAGTTTCGTACTTGTGAGTTTGTACTTTTTCATAAAATATTATATCCTCAGAGCAATGATAATGAAAACAAGTCGAAGAACGATTAGCGCCAATTTTCTGCAATTGGCCAGCTACAAAAACGAGAGCATGCAGGTCAATGACACGCAGACAGGGTAAGATATTCTGCGTCTCTCTGACCTGCACACTCTCTCGTTCAGCCGATAACACTTGCCTGGTGCCTGTGCCTGCCAATTTCCTGGCCAATTGGCTGGGCATTGTCGAGTAACTCGGACAACTGCTTGCCAATCAGCAAGCTACTTTTGTAGCGGTATCGACGAGAGAGTGTGCAGGTCAGACAGACGCAGACTGTCTCAGACTGTCTGCGGTCTCATTGACCAGCGTGCTCTCTTGCTTTTATAGCTTGCTAGTGGCTGATGATTGGCGCCAATGTGTCTGAGGAGTATAGTGAGTGCCAAATCTATTAACTTCTGTCTCTCGCCGGAATCGAACCTGCGAACAAAAGATTCGTAACAGAGCGCCGCTAACCACTGCGCTATCAGAGCACACTACCGGTAAGCTTTGAAATCGGAGACATGTGTGCGTACACAGCGGAAAGTGAGATACACAGTACCCTCCCGCCTTTCCGTTGGCGACGACTACAAAAAGTATATAATACCTTTAAAGGTAAGCTTTCCGGCTGGTTGATAATGTCTGTCTTCTGCCGCAGAGATCGGTTCCATTTAGTGCTCATATAAGTTCCCTCAGTGACACATCGGTTAGCATCTACACCCATTGAAGAAAGTACCAGAACCAGAAGAAGGGGACCATACTGAAAAATCAATTTGGTTTGAGCAGTGAATGAAGAAATTGAGGTTATTAGAATCATTTTGCGACACAGAATTTCCGAGAGACCATTTTAATTTTCCCGATTTCTTTAATTTCCCTTCCCGGCTCTCATCTTCCTCCGTAAACAAATCTTAAAAATATTCGAGCGAAATAAATACAGCGTAAAGATGTAAGCCACGAATTACGTTTTTAGATCACTATGCGGATAGATATTTCGTTTTTCGGGATGAAAGTACAACGATGAATTGGTCACCCTGGGAGAAGAAGAAAAATTTGGTTATATACTACCAAATATGAATATAATTCCTAGAAAAGTCTAGTTTTTAGTAAGAATCGGTCATCAGATTCGAGCGATGTATGTTGAGTGTCTAAGAATAAGCGATAACGGAGAATACAGGAAAAATCATACAATAAAAAAGCCATTATTTAAGAACTTTGACCGAAAAAACACGAAGACCAAACTGCAAAAACAGCATGATCGGGTAACAAAAGCCGTATAAGTTTGCTCTGAATCTGAAAAACCGTTGCAACTTAAATTACCGGACTTGCCAATTTTGCAACTTAAAATACCGGGGTCAGCCAGATGTCGCCTGTACTGTTTGAAATTCATAAGGAGATGCAGGCTAGTTCGACACCAGTAGTTAAGCTTGCATATTCTCCGGTATTATAAGCTGCCAGCGTTTTCACAAGAGAAGAAGAACCCTATATCAACAAAACTCACAGCAAGAATAGGAGAGGTAGAGTTTAGATGAAAGTTGAGCAGTCGCATTATTTCTTGCGCAGGCGGGCAGGCATGAATGAAAAATGAGCTTCGACGGCGTTTTTATACTCCACGTTTTTATCACGGAAAAACCCAGTTATTTTTCGTTAGAAAGGACAGTTGACAGGAAGCGCCTCCCAAGTCTCATCGTTTCCAACGCAAACCTGTCCGGAAAACTCCAGCACTTCCGGAAATTTCATGAAAAGGGCTGAGAATCAATCTGGTTTTCTTGGGTTTCTTTCTCCTGGAAATTTGACAGAATATCCAGAACGGGAAAGCTGCGTTCTCAAGACCACATCGTCAGAAAGAGTTCTTCTTTTTAATTTGTGAGGTATAATTCTTTTGAACTTTCTATATTTTCTTTTTCTATTCTGTCGTCTGGACGAAGTTAGTTTCTATTCGTGAGATATAATTCTTCTGAAACTTTCATAAAACGAAAGAAAGCCTGTCATATTTCGAAAAAGTTATCACATCAAGTCGAAGAATTCGACTAGTATAATTGGTGAAACATTGTATTTATTCATTCCCAATAAATTGTAAATTGTGTTTTTTAAACCCGCAATCCTTCGGAATTCATTTTTATCATGGGTTTTCAATGTTTAACTTTGTAAGTTATCACGTTTATAAGTAGTGTTTCAATAGTATGTAGATGAGCTTCATAGTTCAATTCGTCCAACTAACATTGACAACAACATATATTCTCTAGCTAAAACTTCAGTAGAACACATAGAGATCAAATGAGCGCAGAGAGGCAAAGATCTTGCTGTGTCACGTGCAATCCACGTGAAACTGTTCTCAGAATGCATCGAGTTCTGCTAACTTCAGCCAGATTCCAGAGGTTTTTCACAAACTGCACGCACGTCACGTGTTCCACACGTGTCACGTTCGCGCACCAGAGCTGGCTTGTGTTGGCATTGAACCGATTATCTTTTCCAACTCCAAAACCTCCTCGTTCGAAAGATTTCGACATCCACTGAGAGATTCAATCAGATTTGCGATCTGAAATTGTCACCAACATACGAACTTTAGAGCTTAGATTTATGGATATTTCTGCTTCGTATCCGATCTTGCATCTTCTTAAAGTAGGACGATTATGTGGACAAATCTCAACGCTTCGGTCCTTCAAACTAGAATACTTTTTTTTTCAATTGCAGTTTAAAGGACCGATGCGTCGGGATTGGTGCACATAATCTCTCCCATCCCGCTAGAATACGAGTGTCGCGAAATAGTGTGGCTAGCAAGAGACGCAGGATGAATTGAAGGTGAAATTCTAGCTTACCTACTTATAGATGGGGGGGGGGGGGGTAAAGATTATACACCCATTTTTGAAAAAAATTGTTTGTCGTGTGTGTGTTTCCACGTGTCACTTGACTCATAGTTATTATCAGTGTTTCGCATCGGAAAGACAACCGAATAGTCTGTCTCTTATCTATAGGGTGAATATAGTTTGATCGGGCAACTTTTTCAAAGTCACTGTTCAACTTTTATCTCCCCTCACTGTTTTAGACTACATGAACACAATTAGTTTCAGGTACCAAGTTAGTATAGTGGTTGACGTCGGAAAGTATCAAATTTTTTATGGCCTCAGCCCTCGTTTTTAGTGTAATTGAGTTTGATCAGTACAATGAAATCAACTTTAATAAAAGTTAAAAGTAAGGTGGATTTTCAGATTCTAGAACTTCACGAGCTTCAAAAAGTCCACGATGCAAATAGATGATCCGTTCACCCACCTGTAAAGTTAGAGCAGATTTCCGCTCCTTCTTCTCTTCATTTTTGCGTCTGATTGTGATGGAATCCTGGAAAACCAGATTGAAAATGTACTTCTTTTTCAGCTTTCATAGTTCAAAAGCTATTGTGGTTGCTTTTCAGGTAGCGAAAAACATGTGTGAAAATGAAATCTAGTCCAAGGCTCATGGTGTCCTGCCCAATTTGAAAAATGGTCAAGACATTACTATAATGTACTATATATTATTATACTACTATTATACTATTATACAGCAAAAAATACAGTACAGTATCACTGCAGAATACATTTTCGTAGTTGACTCCGCTACAACCGAAATAGAGAAGCAATGGTTATGTAATAGAATAGAAGAGAATAGATTTATGGCCAATTCTACAACTAACCGGGTTTTTAGGTAACCTAACCCTTTTTTGGTAACCTATTCTCAGGTTACTTCGGTAGGTAACCTGGAAGTAACCTGAAACTAAAATCCGGTTACCGTTCAAACTAACGATGAAAACCACATTTTTCGTTAGAAAAACAGGTAACCGATTTTTCATTTTAGGTTACTAACCGGTTACCTACTGAGGTAACCGGAAAAATAGGTTACCAAAAAAGGGTTAGGTTACCTGAAAACCCGGTTAGATATAGAATTCATCTAGATTTATTCGCTATTCAACACGTGACATTCCACATTGTTGGATGTAGCACTCCGATTGGAAAAATAAAAGAAGGAAAATTAAGATGATGAAAAGGGTATTGTTATAGTTCACACCATTCCTACTGAGACTCCTACAGTAACCTTACAAACTTTCCGAAAGCGGTTGTGAACCTGAAAATAAAGTTCATGGGAAAAGCTCTCGTATATTTACTCTACCTGAGAACGAGAAGGAGGTACTAAAATCCTGAACTTTTCCGATCAAAAGTAAGTGAGCAAAACGGCTTGGAATTTTCCAAATCCTACTGTAGGAGTCTCAGTAGGAATGGAAAAGACTATACCCTGTTACTGTCTTTTGAACTGTAGCAGTCACAAACTGACCTCTTCTAGTTCATATAGACGTGCTTTTATTTTGTTACGGTGTTTTTTGACAGCCTGCCGTCCTCTTTCCCTCCTCTGTTCTTCCGAGTCGTACTGAATGAAAAAACCTTTAATCACTTCTAAAAGTGTTCAACAAACAATAGGACTGAGTACGTATGCTAGAAGATCCTGGCCCCTTCATCCTATCCTGCGTCTCTCGCTCATTATTTCTCGTCTCTTACAGCCCAACGGGATGAAGAGCAGAGAAATAGCGTATGTTTGAGGATACGCAGAATGGGATGAAGGTGCCGGGATCTTCTAGCATACGTACTCCGTTGTAATTTGAGTTACAAAACACAGCCACAGGGGGATAGTCGGATCGTTTTTACAAAAACGTTGCTCAGCTAACTAGATGATCCCATGTTGTGAATCGTTAAACCGTAAGCTGAAGATTACATTTTTCTGTTACTCTCCAATAATGTCGGCAGCTTTACTGATACAACTTTAGTTTCTCATTTTTTTTTTATCTAAATAGAGAGTTAATAACAGTGGTTTTCATATTTTATCCTGAAAACTGTTATGTTTCATGAATTTCAATCAACGGTTACGGGAAAATACGAAAACCAGTGTCAACAATAAAATTCATGTCTCTCGCCGGAATCGAACCTGCGAGCAAAAGTTTTGTGGCAGGGCACTAACCGCTGCGCTACTAGAGCACATCAACGGAAAGCTTTGGAATCGGAGACATGTGGGCGTACACATCCGAAAGTGAGAAATACAGTACCCTCCCGCCTTTCCGTTGCCGACGACTATACCTCACTGCTGTGCGGTGATGCCTCGCCGCAACCGCCAGAAGTACATGGTTTTTGATCTTCTTCCAACTTTTGATCTACTTCCTGATCTACCATCTGATAATCAGCATCGGTGGCGTGTTCTCGGATAAGGTCTAGCATCTGCGGCCTGAAAGGTGACACTGGTATAAAGAAAAGTTGGTAATTGTCTAAGTACTATGCGTTTGCGCCAGAAAAACAATAACCGTTCGCTAGAGTGCGTATGCTAGAAGATCCTGGCACCTTCATCCCATCCTGCGTCTCCTCAAACACACGCTGTTTCTCTGCTCTTCATCCCGTTGGGATGTAAGAGACGAGAAGTAGTCAGCGATAGACGCAGGATGGGATGAAGGTGTCTGGATTTTCTAGCACACGTATTCAAATACTATTGTGTTTATTGAAACGCACCATAGTTGATCTTTCAATCTTACTACACACACAGACACACGCATGAAACAAAATAAGTCGATAACCAACACATTAACGACTAATTTTCTTACATCTCCCCATCAGGGTCATGACTGATCTGTTCTGGCGGCGTAGCGACTCCCACAAAAGTTCATGAGATCACCTCATGAGCTATTAGCACGAGCTTCGCATGAGTTTTTATTGATTGCTATGCTACAACATTGAGAGTTCACGAGTAGCTCATTAGGTATCTCAGAGAAACTCATATGAACTTCTCATGAAGTTGGACGGTTTGCTACGCCGCCGGGGGGTGGAGGTAGTAAATTCGTTAATTTGACGTGTTTGAGATCAAACTACAATGATACGTTCGCCAGTACCAATACACGTTTTTTTCGTTTTCTATTGGAATCAATAATCAGCACAATATCGATTGAATATCTCACCAACAGGACCACTGTCTGATTTGTTCAACTGCACAGATTGTGAGCTCGTCGCTGTTCGATCTGACCCTCAACAAGGTCATGTGACGGCGAAGTCGCGTTGACGTCGAACGTCTGCTCACGTCGCTGTCGTCGGAAGACATCTTTTTTCTGAATCTGCAAAATAATGTAATGTATAAGAATATAAAACAAACTGCAAAACAATGTAAAAAAATCGTCGGAGGACATTTGTTTCTTCGGTTCTGAATCTGCAAAATTATGTACTATGAGTAGGACTGGTGATAGCGTTGAAAATATAAACAAAATTAGAACAAGTTTTATGAGTTCTTAGAAAAACAAGTCATTTTGAGCTTCATTTTTGGAGTAAAAAGTGGGGGAGCCAGCGAACGTGTGGGTTGTGTTTGGTTTAACCTCCATATCCGCGAAACTAAAAGGAGACCGGAACACAACTTGACCAGAGGTTCTGTTTCGATCTGCTTTTAACTGTGTTGAGATCAGAGAGCACAAATAACTCGTATATTACTTTGATCAGTCCACGTGACATTCACATGACAATGCCGCGCGACACGCAACGTGTTCAATTAAAAGTAGGATACAGCAGCGTTACGAGAAACTCTCCGGTCTCCTTTAAGCAATACAGATTGCTTGGATACTGAAGCAGACGTATTTGAACATTGAAAAACACCGAGGTTGCACAATGATCCAATGTCATAGTTTTACAAAGAGCAGACTGCGTGACGTGAGATTAAAAAATGGATATTATCGAATATTGGCAATTCTCAAAATCTTTTGACTTGGATTCAAGAAGATTTTGCTCTTATTCGTAGAAGATTGATTATAACACAACCCTCTAAGAAGACCAACAAAAACGTCTTGATTCAAGGTCGGGACGATTCTGGCGCTTTCAATGAGCGAATATTTCAATAATATCATCTAAAAAACCACAAATTATTTGGTTTCATGTAACTATAACAACAATAGTGAATGTTGCGAATCTTTGCAAATATTCCAGAAGATTGTTGGAACCAATGAGTGAAAGAGCACACTACTATCGTTACTGCTTCCCAAAAGTATGCTTATCAATTACAGTCATCTAACTGTGTTCACTGATAGTAGTTTTTCTGACAATAGGCCTCGACCACTGACCCTAAGACATCGTAAAGGTGGTGAGGCCGAAACGATGTATTTTATTTTAAACTTAGTCATTATTAACTTCATAGATAGTTTATTACTTTTAATTCATTTAATCATTCATTTACTAACTTCATCCTAGTTAACTTGATTTCATTTAACCTACTTTTGCTTATTTAATATGATGTGATCAGTCGTAAAAATCAAAACTGATGCGTACAGTTTGCGTGCAAAATTTCACGGACGTACTTCATTCAAAGTAACCACGCGTTTTTCACAGAGTTCGTTGCACCCAACTGCAATCAAATTGGCCTCATATGTTTTTCTTCAAGAATGATAGCGAAATGCCCTGTACTAGAAAATCGTTCACAACCTCATTTTTGTGAAGTGAGGTGGTTTGTTTTTCAAGAATTCATTCAAGATTTCAAGATTCTCAAGATTCATTTAGTTCACTTCATATCATTTCGAGATGGTGTTCCTTGACTGCGCTCCAGATGGCTTTATCTCTGCATACTCGGAAAATTTCTTCGCCACGGAAATTGGGTGGCCGTACTCTATTTCTCACAGTTCGGTTGTAACTGTGAATTACCAGTTTTAGGCATGTCCGGGGTAGGCAAAGTTGAAAATCAATGACCATGACTGCGTTGTAGTTTGATCTCGCGACTGATTGGCATCGAAACACAGCAGAACTCTGAAATCACAAACTGTCATTACTAAAACTTGTTTTTTTTTTGAGAAATTGTCAAACATCATACTGATTTCTCAAGTCAACCATGCTTTGGCTGACTGGTCGGTAAGGAGATGAAGAATACCGAGCGTGACCTTTCCAGAAAACTCAGTTTCGGTAATAACCTCAAGGTCAAAAATTTTTATTCAATCACCATTCTTCTTTTAGTAACGTGATTTTCCCAATTTTCTGTCCGTAGTATTACCTGTTACCACTTCATTGAACCCAATTATTTTCCGCCTCCAAGATGGTGAATGGAACAAAAAAGATCCTCAGGTAATTCAACAGAGTTCTAGGTATAGTAGGAGTTATGAATAGAAAAGAGGAGAAATTATAACTTCTTTCAAACTCAGTGAGTTAGAAACTTCGCTCATACGTATTGTAGCATTTAAGCGAGTGTTTGGCACGTTCTTTTACTCGTGATGTTTGTGATGTCCTTTCTCTTCTTCAGATAGTTCTATTCTATAGTCGTTTTTTTTGGATTTTGCAAATAAGTCATAGACAAGTTTTACTGATTGGAGAGTTTTCAGTTGAATCCTGGAACGATCAACTGGAAAACCGCTCTGAACAGCACGTTTTCATTGTTTTGGTTTTCCTATGTGAACACCTAAAGTACGAATTCAAAACTTTTGGATCATTTTTTGACCAGTAACTGGTTCCGTAGAAGTTCAAGCACCGTAGCAATACTAGGCTAGAAGTAAATCTAATGGTCACGTGAAGTAAGAATTCTAATGAGAAATCGTGCACTCCTTCATTGTTCCTCAGTTCTGCTGTGTAACATGTTTGACGTGACTGTGCAATAGACTAACATTATAGGCAAATAAGAACCTGATCATATTTTGGTCAGGTTGAAGCTTTCACTTCAACCCAATTGGGTCGTTGGACAGTCTGCAGCACACTGTTAGGGTTCATTTGTATCACTTCAACGTTTGCCGTGCACGTGTAAATGACCACATAAAGGAGGGCAGAGTGGAAAGCTAGTTCAGGTACGAGGGGGTACCTAAAGATAAGGTTGCGCGCGCCAAAACTGATTAAAACATGTGAACCGTATGCAAATACGGTTTGTCAGTTTGAATAAAGAAAGGTATCAATCAGTTTCTCTCGAGCAGATCTTCCATATTGACTTTCCTTTCTGTCCCCTTTTAAAGGAGGACAGAATGGAAAGCTAGTTCAGGTACGAGGGGGTACCTAAACTTAACGGTGCGCGCGCCAAAACAGGCTAAAACATGTGCACCGTATGCAGATCAGAATCGTTAGTTTGGAATGAAATTCATATATTATGGTTTTTCTTTAGCAGTTCTTTCATACTAACTTTCGTTTCTGTCCTCCTTTAAAAATAACGCTATACTGTTGGTCAATTACACAGTCACGGAAACAAGTTGAACAGGAACGTGCAATGACAAAGTGCACGGTTTCTCATCCGAATGCTGACTTCACGTGACTGTCTAATTGACTTCTAGTATGCAGTTCACCTAGAATTGACAATATACTCGGTTTCATTAATTTATGTCCTTCTACCTGTAATTCTTCTAGTATTCGGGCAGCTTTTGCAAACGAATAAGTCATTATTTTCGATTCAAACTGTCAGAATTGTTGGTAGTAGAGGTGAAGAAGACATCATCGAAATTTGAAGAAAAAATGCCAAAACTGTTAATGGTTATAACAATATATGTTACTTACAAATCACGCTAATACAGGATGCTTGGATATTCTGCACGTATCCTCTCCTGAACACGCGATGTTCGATTGGATTTGGCTCACGTACGATCAATTCGTGGCGAATGGAAGAAAATTTCCCGTATTTTCTCATAATAGAACATTTGCTCCGAATATCGTGCACTTCAACACGAATCTGCTAGAAGGACCGAGTTTTTGGACGAATATCGATTTTCAAGTATATGTGTTCACGGCTTTGTACAGTGAGTATATTAATTGTACACTATTTGATAGTTTCGTTTGTACACTATTCGTCACATCATGGTTGTTCCAAAATTCACGTGAAGAAACGTGAGAGAAAACTCGGCAAGCGTCGATGCGGTTTGTAGAAATGTGATGTAAAGTGTTTGAACACCTGAACTGGAACACATGTCGCTTCTAACCCTACGAATAGAAAACTCAATGCGATTCGTCAAAAAGTGGGGGCCCAACCTCTGAAACAATGTGACTTGTATATCACCCAGAACTTCAGGAAAAACTTGTATATTTGCCAGGACTTCTGAAACGCCTTGTATAGTTACCACTCTGTCGGATTGCCTGACCTTCCAAAACAATAACGCAACAGCTTGACTTGTATTTCGTCAACATTGAGATATACAAGTTTATTTTCCCAGCAATCTAAAAGTCGCATCGTTTTAAAGACAATGAAGTGATTTGTACGAGCTACTTAAGAACGGCAGATCTTCTAAGGAGACTGCAACGAGAAGGAAAACATATTTTCCAACTAGTTCACCGTAGAACAAGACCCAGCAAAGTAATTGTATCGGCCACAGTAATCCTAATCCTTCTTTTCGAATTGCGATTGAAAAGTAGTTCCCCTTTTAATTAAAAAAAAAATTGATCCGAATGTCAGACTACATGTTCACAATGTACATTTTCAAATCGAATTGGTTACAGGTGTACCTTCCGTCGTTTTATACGTGAAAGTTATTTCTTT
This sequence comes from Litoditis marina, assembly GCA_964036275.1. Lineage (NCBI taxonomy): Eukaryota > Metazoa > Nematoda > Chromadorea > Rhabditida > Rhabditidae > Litoditis > Litoditis marina. The sequence goes on along the minus strand of OZ038434.1, from coordinate 34,190,070 downwards.
CATCAAATCTTCCAGTTTGTATGATTTGTCTTTCTACAAACACTATGTACTTGACGGTTACATGGTCAGTTTTGGCACGGAAATTTGATACATCGCCTTGCCTGGAACCCAATTAGGGTTTAGAAAGGAACTGATTGTTCACAAAAACTGTGCAAACTCAGAAATAAGTTGTTTTCTGAGATGAACACTTCTTGTGTAGTGCACGAAACCAGTGTAGTCGTCGCCAACGGAAAGGCGAGAGGATACTGTGTATCTCAGTTTCCGCTGTGTACGCAGCATGTCTCTGATTCCTAGGCGTGTCGTACACGGCTACGAATCTTTTGCTCGCAGGTTCGATTCCGATGAGGGAGAGAAATTCATGAATTTGGCACCCCTTTCGGTTTTAGTTTTATTATTCACGTTCAAAGATATTGACATGAAGTTTTTGAACTCTGCATGCTTGAAAACCCCTTAATTTCGTTGAACCAATGTTTTTATGTCAGCGTTCTCCGAGTCAATTAGTGGTAAGTTTTGCAACATTCTTTTTTGAATTTATGGTGAGTTGATCTTTCTGATAAGTGCATCATGCATCAGTCAACGCTCTAACCACTAGACCGTGAAAGTGTATAATTTGAGTAATATGCTCTTCTTGGAACTAGCTGAAGTTAAAAAAAGCGTTCCGCTATAATCTGAGCTTCACGAAATATCTAAAAAGCTCAAAAAAGTGTCTAAATGTCTTTCCATAGACCATGAAAAAACTTTCTGATTGAAAAGTTGTAATATGTGCTTAACATCAAGTAATAAAAAGAGGACATAAACATTTTCACTGTGACGCAACTTCACTCGGTTCATTTACGTCCAGATATATGCTCATTTTGTAGCCTCTAATTGTGTTTTCGTATATTATAGAAAGTTTTAAAAATGTTTTTATACTTCTATAGGCTACTTTGAGCATACCCCGTACGCAACCCCCCTATCGGTGTCATTACGTAATCCGCTTTTCTGAGAAAACGGCGCAAGATAATTACATAAAGTATGTATTTTTGATAATGGTTTTTCATTTGCCAGAAGGTGAGATTGGGAACTCATAAAGAAAAATTAGAGCGTGACGGATTCTTTAATATTTACCACTCAGAACTATACGTAACCACTAAACCGAAAAATTGTACAATCTGGAATGTAAATATAATAATCTTCTTAGAATGAAGAGCTCTTACGTGCTTCGAAGCTATTCGAGAAACTTGAATGATTACTGTGAAAGTGTTTGGCTGAATGTGATAAAAAAAATTCAAAAATCATCTTTCACTTTACCCTTGACCTTCGATTCCGAAACCTTGCCGTGATAGCAGTTTGCATTCGGTTTTCCAACATTTATGAATATGATCAAAACAAAGGTCCAAAATTCAACTTCGACTTGATCCTTGACCCTTGACTTCAGAACCTCGCGATAGTGGCAGTACATTGGGCGTTCCGACGTTTTTGAACAGGACTCGTAAAAAGGTCAAACTCTTTCAATTGACTTTCGATCTTTGATTTCAGAACCTCGCGGTGGTGGCAGTGCACTGGGTGTTCCAACGCTTTCCTATATCAACAGTCTGCCGAGCCTGTTTTGTTTATATGCCAATTGGACCTCATCTGACCATGCTCTTCTTTGTCCTTAGTTACGTCAAGATTTGGCAGCTGTATTCAGCTCTACTGATGAGCTTCAATAGATGGACTGCTATATATTATCCTCTAAAGTACACGAAGGTGAGGTATACTGTTAGTAAATTTCACAGTCACGTGAAACATGTTACACACAACATAACTTAGAAACTTTCATTACAAAGTGCAAGATTTCTCATTAGTGCTATAGGATTTGTCAAACCGTTGTGGACACCGTACTATCGATTTTGCAAGAGGCGGAGTTTGGCGAGGAGCCAGCCAGTCTGCGTATCATTGATCTACCGACTCTCTCAATCGCTGGCAAGTAATCAACTACCGCTCGCCTCGCATCGCTCAATCAATCGAACCCTCTGCTGTCTTTATGGGAAAATGGCGACTATAACATTACGTGACCACTCATTTCACGTCTAGTATATAGTCGGCGCCAAACGAATGTTGGCATATTACTGTGTACTTTTTGTGATGTGTTTGCACAATCACAGAATCCGCTCGCCATTACATAAAAACTCTGGTCAGAATCATCTAACGCGACAGATTTGGATAAAATCCTGGGTGACATCTATGGACTAGATATCGAATTTCACGTGGAACACGTTGAAGAAAGCATTATAAGATAAACTTCTCAGTTTCTTATGTTTGTTCATGGCTCTGACCTTGAAGCTCTGAAACGATGCGACTTGTAGATTGCCAGGAAAATAAACTTGTATATCCCAATGTTGACGATATACAAGTCAAGCTGTTGCGTTATTGTTTTGGAAGGATAGGAAATTCGACAAAGTGGTGAATATACAAGGCGTTTCCGAAGTCCTGGCCAATGTACGAATTTCTCCCGAATTTCTGGGTGGTATACAAGTCACATTGTTTCAGAGAGTTTGGAAAGTACGATTATCAAAAAACATTGGTCAGGGCGGTTCGAAGTAAACAAAATACAATTTTTTCAAATAACCAGCAGTAGAAAACAGCTTCGAAATTATTCAGATGTGGAACTCCTACTTGCATCTGGCGTGGTTAATACTGTTCTCGGTAACTCTGGCCAGTACTTGGTTTGTTCTCCCAGCACAGAGTTATTATCGAGGTATTGGGGATTCGGAACTCGGAGCTGGATTGGACTACACAAAACCGTTTTCTGAGGTTTGTCTTTTTGAAGTGTAGGTCAAGTCTTAATATAGTCTTTTTCATTCCTACTGAGACTCCTACAGTAGGATTTCAAAACTTCGAAGACGTTTTTCTCACTTACGTTTGATTGGAACGGTTGAGCATTTTCGTACCTCGTTCTCCTTCCCAGGTAGAGTAAAATACACGAGAGGATTTTTCACAAACTAAGTTTTCAATCTCAGAACAGCCTTCGGAATGTTTGTAAGGTTACTGTAGGAGTCTCAGTAGGAATGGTGTGAATTAAAACCATGAACAACCTCTGCGTGTCCTAACTTTTGCTGTGTACAGTACTGAGTCGTTCAATGGGTATGGAGGGGGGGGGGAGATCAAACATACTAGTTGCCAGAATAGGATATGCAAAACGCTCTTTACCTTGAATCTCACTGTGTACCACGATACACCAGAGGACTGATAACACGTTCCTCCACCAAACTACAACTCAAACTAGCTCAAACTACAAAATTTCAGTTGAGACCAAGCGCCTCTACCATCTACGCTTCCACGATAACCATGGTTCTTGGCACGATTTTCATTTCGAATTCCATTTTTCGTAGTATAGTCGCCATTTTTCCCATAAAGACAGCATAGGGCTCGATTGATCGAGCGATGCGGGGCGAGCGGTCGTTGATTACTTGCCAGCAAATGAGAGAGTGTATAGATCAATGATACACAGACTGGCTGGCCCCTCGCCAAACCCCACCCCTTACAAATCGATGGTGCGGTGTCCACAACTGTTTGACAAAGCCTATAAACAAGTGATAGTTGTAGTTTGATAACACACACAGTTATTCACAACTCTCTCCACAGAACCAACGAGTTTAACCAAAAACACAGCTGATTTTGCTTACATATTTCGTATAGGCTTGTGTGGCAATTATACTCATTTCAGTTGAGACTGAGCGCCTCTACTATCTACGCTTCCACCATAACATGTTTCTTCGGTGTGTTTTTCATTTCGAGTTCCATATTTCGACTGAGAACTCATGCAACTGCCTCGTCGGTACTCGAGAGACCGCTATTGATTATTGGTGTTCTCAACTTTCTGTTTCACTGCGTACAGGCATTTCTTCAGGTATTTTCATTGTCATTCATATAGTCGCCATCATTCTCACTAAGACTCCTACAGTATCATGTAGCATTTCCCAATGACTGTTTCCTGATGCAAACTGAAGTTTGTTGAAAATGAGTTCGCACAATTTTAGTTATATGTAATCATAATTGAATGCTGAATTTGCTAATCTCTCCAATAACATTAACGTTGTTGAAACGGACTCAAAGTTCCGTAATCTTACTGTAGGAGTCTCAGTAGGAATGAAAGAGACTATACTCAGACTATTTCAGTATGAACACGAAAAACTGGGAGTATACCGACTCAGATCTCGGGGTTATTGTACAATTGTCCCCCCCCCCCCCCCCCCTTGAGCCGAAATAGGTTGGAATCCGACCCGTAGTACAATCACCCCCCACCCCCATAGGGGGGTGATTGTACAACGTCCTTCTTTACTGCAGGTTTAGATTGAGTGGGGGGCGATTGTTAAACAGGTCCGGGGTTGTACTATTACCCCCATTTTGTATTGTGGGGGGTGAGGTGAGGGGCAATTGTACAATTTTCCCCAGATCTCAACCTCCCGTTACTTCTCTGCTCTCACTTCGCGAGGTAGATGTTTCGCTAAACAGTGCACAGAACAAAATGAGACTAAGAACCCGGAACATTCAAGAATACCTATTGAAATTTGAGTCTTTGCTCAGAAGAACGGTTTTTTCCACTCATCAGTTCAAACAAGGACGATTATGTGGTCCAAGCCCAATGCTTCAGTTCTTCAAACTGCAATACATATTTCTGTTGTAGTTTGAAGGATCGTTGACACGGGATTGGTCCACATATTCGTCACACTTCAATAATTTTGCATTTAGTTCATCTACCACGCTACCGCCAACAGCAGTACAACTACAATCAACTACTACGTCTTGGGGGTACTTGTCCGCTACAATTGCTTCCTTGTTGATACCGTATCCCTCAGCTCGCCCTGGATATTGATTTTTACAAGTAGATCAATTAGGCGAAAAATCTTTCATACGTTCACTAAACGCTCACAGCAAATAGCATGGACTGCACCGCATACATGAAAGTTCATATTTATAGTTCCTTTCCGTTTGTTATGAGTTCATTACCTTACCAAAAAGTTCCGGTCATTCTCACTGAGACTTGGCAGCGTGCCAATGAATTTTTCAGACTAACTTCTGATGATTAGTCAAGTTTGAGCTGGCTATTGCACTCAGTCCTCTACTCCCATCTCTCAATTGAATTGTTTTAGAGCAAAGTTCAGTTAGAGTCTTTTGTATTTTTGTCCAATGTTAGTTTATTGCTGTTGAAAACACTGCCAGCTGCAACGGTTAAAATGCCGTAGAACATTCACAACTTTGTTTCATTTCAATGTTTCATTTCGTACTCTGTCAAATCTTCTGTTGTATTTCACTGTATCGAATCACTTTGTTTTCGTAGTTTGTAGTTTGTTGTTATCAAATCGAAAAAGCCAATGCAGACAATTTTTATTCTCTACCTTTTGACAACTGTTCACACGGCGTTTTCAACCATAGCTTTATAAAATAAGGAACTCACGTTCTCGATTTTAGACGCTCCGCAAATGATTCGCGTGAAAATAAGCGCAATACGCAGCCAAATAGTACCGTGACCGTGCCAAATTGCAGTGGGATACAGTGTCCCGCCACGAAAACCTTGTGGACGGAGCGCGATACAAGTTTAATCGCAGAAATTACTGTAGGCGAGAACGCCGTGTTCACGTGAAGAGGACCTAATTGTACGTCCCGCACTTCTGACGGCGTCGCAAACCATCCAACCTCATGACAAACTCATATGAGTATCACATAAAAAACTCATAAACACCTCATGAGCTTCTCGTGATCTTCCCTAGTTGAAGCATAGTAATCGATTAAATTCCATGAGAAGTTCGTGAGATATTGCTCATGACGTATCTCATGAGACTTTGGAGGGATTGCTAACGCGCCTGGCATCCCTTTTTTACTGAACGACTCGAAGTTCGCTTCAATACAGTTCGATCCTAAAGCAACCATATGAAACTGTTTAATTATTGATAAAGATTATGTATAGTTCGTAACACCCATCGATAGTAGTCAGCCATGCTGGCCGAGCGCACCCTATTACTCAGAACGATTGGCGCCAATTTTCGTCGATTGGCCAGCTACAAAAGTGAGAGAGTGTGCAGGTCAATGAGGCCGCAGACATATGGGTCTCTCTGACCTGCACACTCTCTCGCTCAGCCAATAAAAAAGTGGCTGGCCAATTGGCTGGGAATTGTCTGAGGCATTGCAGTCGATTGATCTGGCAGCTTGCCAGTCTTTTCATTGCAAATAAAAATTCGAAAACTAGTTATTTTAGGATTTTTGCAACTTTTTTGTTTTCAAAAGATTGCCACATGATCGGGGAGTAATTTAAATAACTTTTTGTGCGATAAAATGAACATTGAAAAACAGCCAGAAAAGATGGTTGGATATAACTATTCTTAGTTTGGGCCACCATGTTCAGATGGCCGACTGCTTGTGGGCGCCGCACCAGCCATCACAGTTCAGTTCAATACCCAGCTGGTGCACAATTTTGATTAGTCTGATCGCTGTTGGAAACTTTCCAACTCAATTGACTCCGCCCACTAAAATCTACTGTAACTGGCTGCTATCGATGGTTGAAACGAACTATAATGTATTTTCATGATATAAAGCTTTCCAATTATTGATAAAAGATATGTGTTGTATTTTCATGGGAGTAAACTTCAAAAATATGATGATTGCAAAGTTTTTGTCTTCGAGCTAGAGCGACCCATGATAAACGGTGTCAACACAGAAAGATAAATCATACTCTGTCGAAGACGTTATAGTGTTTCGACAGTTCCCGTCTTTCCGTGACACTTTTTTGTTCGAAGCCGGGTGCTTTTCAGAAAAAAAAAGGTTTTTTCCTAAATAGTCTGCTTGCTCACTTGGCTGTAACAAGGAGGGAGCGTACCAGAAGAAAGGGATCTAACATGGTGAGCATGATGAAATTTAGCGTGAAACCTTGATTGCTACCTTTCTATAGTCTTATTTGGAGTGATGTCAAGAACATTGTCGCCAATTTTCTGTGATCTGCCGGCTACAGAACCGATAAAGCATGGAGGTCAAGATACTGTAGACAGGCAATGGGCTCGGAAAGATCTGAGGATATGAGAATTATAAATTGTCTTCTCAGGGTAGATCACAGTTTTCAATCAATTTCCTGCCGTCTTTCAGCGTTCTTGCATATTCCGGGAAATCCCGTCATGGCTGTAACACTCAAGACAGATGATTGTTATTCCTGGGCGGGTCAAGCACGGATTTAGGGATTAATTATACTAGTGGTATAGTCTGTTTCACGAAACAATAGCTCTCTACAGTAAGATAATAAAACTTTTATCAGAATTTATCATACCTTGTAAGTGTTGTACATAGTTTAAACTGTGTGATTTAGTTTTCCACTTTGGGTACTACAAACATACAAAACAGTGAATCTTGAATTCTGTTTGTTGATCAGATAAATGCGTTTGAACTTTTGAAAGATACTGTAGAAAGTCATCGATTGGTGAAACGAACTATATAGGGTATCTATCACCACGACTGCGTTGTAGTTTGATCTCTATACACGATACAGTTTACGAACTTAACTGGATCAAACCACAAATACAGCTAGGTTTGTGTGTGACGATAGCTCAATTGTAATTTGGTCTCAAACTCTCAATGCACGGCATAAGTTTAGGATTCTAATGAAATATGACAGGGGGCCTGGATCTCTAATTGTCCAATTGTCCAATTGTCCAACTTCAATTGTCCAATTGTCCATCTCAAATGTCCATTTGTCCAATTGTCTATTTTCAATTGTCCAATTGTCTAATTGTCTGTTTTCAAATGTCCATTTGTCCGATTCTGAATTGTTTTTTTTTAAATTTTTCTTTCTTTTTACTTTCTAATTTCTCAATGTTTCTTTCTCCTCACACCCGGGGGTCATTTCACGCGTCAAAATGTAAAATTTGACGGATTAGGATGAAACTTGCACAACTGGGGTAATCGACCACGAAGATCACGAATACGCGAATTAAAATTTGTTCAACGCGCGCAAAACGTGCACGCGACGCAACAAAAATGTCAACATTAGAGTTTGGGAATGAAACTTTGGGAACAGGGGTAGTTGATGACGCTGATTTCGAATATCGACATTATGTTAAAGGTTGAAGGTGGTGGGAGGCAAAAGTTTCATGGTGAGCAAAACGAGAATTTTCGAACCAAACTTGCAGGGCTAGGGTAGTCGATCATGGACATAACGAATATCGATACGGGGTTGAAGGTGGTGGGGGGGGGGGCTAAAGTATAAATGTTCCAAACTTATTCGTATTGGGTCAAACTTTCAGAGAAGGGTTAGTAGACGATAGGGATGTTGAATATCGACATAACATTGAAGTCCAATACAATACAAATATTTTTTTCATAATTTCAAGTTATTACTGCTTTTGACGCCACCGTTTCCACCCGTCAACCTTAACGTTATGTCGATATATAGAATCCCTACCGTCTACTACGCCTTCTCTGTAAGTTTGACCCAATACAAATAGATTTGGAACATTTATACTTTAGCCCCCACCACCTTTAACCTCGTATCGATACTCGTTATGTCCATGATCGACTACCCTAGCCCTGCAAGTTTGGTTCGAAAATGCTCGTTTTGCTCACCATGATACTTTTGCCTCCCACCACCTTTAACCTTTAACATAATGTCGATTTTCGAAATCAGCGTCATCAACTACCCCTGTTCCCAAAGTTTCATTCCCAAACTCTAATGTTGACATTTTTGTCGCGTCGCGTGCACGTTTTGCGCGCGTTGAACAAATTTTAATTCGCGTATTCGTGATCTTCGTGGTCGATTACCCCAGTTGTGCAAGTTTCATCCTAATCCGTCAAATTTTACATTTTAACGCGTAAAATGACCCCCGGGTGTGAGGAGAAAGAAAAATTGAGAAATTAGGAAGTGAAAAAAAAATTCAAAAAAATTTCATAATTGGACAAATGGACAATTGAAAACAGACAATTAGACAATTGGACAATTGAAAATAGACAATTGGACGAATGGACATTTGAGATGGACAATTGGACAATTGAAGTTGGACAATTGGACAATTGGACAATTAGAGATCCAGGCCCAGGATCAAACTACCAACATGGCGCGATGCGCAAATAAATACCGTAACGGCTTGCTTTGAGAAGGAACGACACTTCATTAGTGATTTAGGCTATAAACACAGTTGAGTTGTAGTTTCACCACCGTACCCATCGGAAATCTTAAATTGCACTAAAAGATGTTGAATCAAGCTACAAACACAGCAGCACATAACAACAAGTACAGCCTCAGCCGCGCTTTCTTAGCTACCCCTATAATTGGAATAGTCACCACGTGAAACATCATTGTAGATCATAAGTTTTAAAAATTCACGTTTTTGCATTCAGAATGGTTGTTCGCTTATCTCTTCAGTGAACTATGTGACAAAATATAGTTCGTTCCACCCACTTATAACCCTCTACAGTAATCTGCTCAAACTTCCAGGTCAACGTTTGGTATATTGACTTTTTCGTATTTTCTGCGAATTTCGGTAGTGTATTTTGCACGTTAACTCCTACAAACTCTGAAAACTTGAAACAAAAATAATGAATTCTTCATTAGAAAAAGCCTCTTAAATTTTGAACAGATTACTGTAGAAGGACATCGATTGGTGAAACAGAGTATACAACACTTGGTATTCATGGAAACATTCGTTGATTCTGTCTTGACTTGCAACAAGGAATTGGCGGCGACTAAACTACAAAGCAAACTACAGGGAAGCCAGAGTTGGCGCGAAACTTTCTATATAAGCCAACGCACGCGCGTGTCTGTTATGTAATTTTTTGGTCATATATGCTGTTTTGGCCAGTTCTAGTGGGTGAACTGGTTATAAAAACTATCAAATATACTCTGTCGTTCTCGAAGTATGTACTAACTTTTCTATAATAACACTGTTTATTACCCATTTTCTCCCTGTCTATTTTTTTTATCTCCCTCTCTCTCTTCCTCTCTCATTCTTTCTTTCTTCTCTCTCAACTCTTCTTTCCTAACTGTGATCACCTCTTTTTCTGTTCACCTTAAACATATATGTGATCGTCTAGTAATCGTCTGAAATGACTTGATTAGAAAAAAAGTGACCTTCGACTCAGCAAAGTGTAGGTATGAGCAGTTTGCCTGTTCTAAATAGGTAATGAGTGAGTCAACTTCAATTTTTCATCACAGTTTCTCCACTTTTTATTCTTTTTTTCAACGAAATCTCGCTCCGATGCTAGTTTTCGTTGGACGCGGGCGGTCCGCGTCACGGCTCACTCCACGACCCGACCCCCATTTGATTTTTGGCGGCATTTCTAGCATTATAATTATTGCGCTAATATAATCTAGACATTCATTATTTGATTTCTTTTGTATCTTATATCAGTTGCGAAACTTTTTCATCACTTAAATTTGTCGATTAACAATGTTTTTACCTGCATTCATTCGTTTAAAACTACTTCCAATGTCGTTGTTAACTATTTATGACCTATTGAACCAATTTAATTTTACTGTTGTAACGGTCGATTAATAGTTAAGTAATGTAAAACCTTATGTCTTCTAGTTCGGGACGAAAACATATCTTGTCCCTAACAAAAACCTTTTTTTGGCTCGTTTCTTTCGCGAAAGAAACGGATCGGTTGTTCGTGACTCAAACCCAAACCGTGAAATTGAGCGAACGTAACTAGTATTTTCAGTTGGTTACTATCGATTGATATTCTTGTTCTTCGTTGAAAAACTGATAAAAATCTATCCAAAATTGTTAATGTATCAATTAGGTATAAGTTATCACATCAGGTGTAATGAGTTGTTCAACGAAGTTCCTTATTAATCATGGAATCTGGCCCATTTTACTTTTCTGTGAAAACGATTCACCCACCCAAATGCGCTTCAGTTTCTGCATTGATCGATTTACTAACCCGACAGGGCTCTTTCGGGGTTAAAACGGGCCGCACACGTGTTTTCTTGCCTGTTGACGAAAGTATTATGAAAGTTAGGGTAGTTGATACCAAAAATTCACCGAATTATGTAAAGAGTTATGGTTCATTTCCTATATCCGTTATTCGTGATAATTACTTCGTTTTGGCCCTTTTTCGTATCTTTCTTTCTGAACTTTTTGTATTTTGCAAACTTCCTCAATAATTTTATTTCTCAGACCCGACTATCGAAGCGAATAATTCCTATATTTATTGTATGGTACAGTAGTCTGATTCGATTGAATAATGGGGGACGAACTAGTATTACCACCTCTCATACCCGTGGACGACTACAACCCAATTGAGGTAAGAATTTTATCGGCTCCATTTTCAAAAGTTCATTAGTTTCGAAGTTTGTAGCTTGTATTGTAATGAGTTGGACAGCGCACTGCGAACATGTTCTGAACTGTTTTCATTAGGATTATTTGGTTGGAAATTAGGCAGTTTTGTATCTTGGTGGCAAGGGTTTATGGAAGTATTGGTATTGGTAGGCGCATAATTTTGGTATCGAACTTTTTTGATATTTTCTTGAAGAAAGGTAGTGTTATTTATTCATATAATCGAATCTTACTGTTGTGTGACGTTTTTATGTATTGTGTGGTATTGGTGGATTGGTGCAGCAACAATACAGTTTTAGTAAAGTTGTTGAAAATGTCGTAAAAGTTATAAAAACAGACTCATATTTCTCAAAAAAGTTAAAATCATCAGGGCCTTTCTTGTGTGACGAGTGACGTATCCCGTGTATTGTGTAGTAGTGGTGCAGCAACAATCCAATTCTAATGCGCCCAGTTGTGAATAATTTATGGTTCCAAATTAGGGTCTACTTTCCACTACTGTCCGGTCCAGACCAATCTGATAACACTATCATAACGAACAAAAACTTCTTGTCCTTTCAGTAGATAATGCCATAATGAACATTCAAAAGTTGACTTTAGTTGTACTTTGTATATGTTGCTTGTAGTTTGGTTTTTCCCATTTTGGTTGAAGCGAAAAGGTTTATATAATTTTATGGGTTGGAAAGTAACCAGTTCTTTTGGTCAACTTATCTCAAATTTTTCAATTGAACTTAGGAATTGTGTAAAAAGAGCCAGTTGAAAAGTTTTTGTTCCAGTTTTGTGCTTATCCTTAACCCACAAACAGTGAACTCTTTTTAATTAAAAGTCAATCGAAGTACGTAGTTGAAACACGACCAAGTATCCATGGCATTCATTTTCGTTTGCATTGAAGATGAGCTGGAAACAAGGCGCAAACGGGGGAAGATACTAGGTCGAAAACATACACCAGTAAGGTCTGACTAAGTGACAAAAAGTAAGCCGTTTTCAGATGTGAACACGTGAAAATGTAGAAATTTTCATCAAAGGTAGACCGATTTCCATCTTTTCGGCTAAAAAGTAGTCCGTTTTTCGAATTTTTCTGACTATTCGGACAACCTTGCTGGTGTATGGTCGAAAATCGAATGATATTTGGGCAATCGAGTGGAAAGTCTCGATGAAATGAACGAAAGTTGGTAACTTAACATGAAAAATAGGGTAATCTGATAAGTGTTTTTGGTTTTTATAGCCTTTCTTACCCCTTCCTACTGTGCACATTTTTTTTGGAGAAATAGGCCTAATAACTGCTTTTGGTGCCAAGTTCGAAAGATGAATCGTTTTTTGAGGTAACACTTTGTTGATTGCGGTGGTTATTATCTCTAGTGTTTAGTTGCACCAATGAGCAGAGCAGTGCTTTGCGTAGCTCTAATCTCTCTGGGGAGGCGCGCGGGGGCATTTTCGGGAGAGAGGAGAGAGGCAGCAACTTTTTGTGATCACTGGCGCCAAACTCCAGCGAAATTCGATATTTTGTTCAAAAAGGTCCGATTTTGTGATGACATATACCGAAGTTTTGTTAGAAAATGAAAATGAGCCAGTTTTTTGATTTTCTAGTCACAAAATTCAACGAATAAGCGGTTATCTAAGCTAATTTTCTGTTTTTATGCCAATCATGAAAGTTTACGTTTTTTCCAATCGAAAATGGACTAGTCTCATAATTATAGTTGGATTTTACTGAGCGGTGTGTTTTTTTCGTGAACACTGGCGCACTGCCCTGCAATGAGCGGCGACCTTTTGTTTGAATAGGAGGGCTCGCCGCTGCGCACCGATTTTAGATACAGGCGACTGTCCCAAATGGTCGGGGTTAAAGGTCATTTGGGCGATTTGGGGTCATTGGGGAGTTTGCATTATTTGCGTTTTTGTTTCTAGTTGTAATTTCAAAGACTTGGATCACTCACTCAACTCAGTGAGGCTCGTGCAATGGTGATGGCGGTTTTTACTATTTGGTAAATGGTAAATAGACAAATTTCGTTTATGAGTTGATTTACGATGAATTATTACGCGTTAATCGTAAAAAAAAGTGTCTTTGTGAAGTTCAGCTCGACCACACCGGTGGGAAGTTAGGCAGTTGGGCTTTTAATTAGTTGTCAGCCATGCTGGTCTTTTGATTGAGAATTGGCCCACTGACAGCCGGCTGAAAGTTCGAAGGCAATTATTGAACGCCGGAAGCGCGTACAATGAACAATCGCCTTCGATATGAATGGGTAGTTAGATGGGTGGATTCACAAGTGTGGGGCTTGTTACTTGTTTTGGGATCATACTACAATGATCTTGGCAGAATAGTAGGGAAAATTTGAAAAATGGACTAATTTCCGATAATTTCGCGAAAAATTGTCAATGTGTGTGTTTGAGATATAGAACCAGAAGTTGACTTTTGAGTCATGATGACGAGTTTGCAAGAATGCAAGCAAAGTCCTATTTTTCGACCTGATCTTGACTCATCTGTAGTTAATTCGCTGATTTCCCCATAAATATATCCAATAATCGTAAATTCCGCCTACAACCTGCAAACGGTCTACCATCAACTATGGGCGTGGTAAACTGGTCTCGCGTGGACCGCACAAAAGGAAAGCACTCATTTGGCCAGACATTTACGACTGTTACATTCGGAAAAAATGGCCCGCTGCGCGGTTAATTTCGTGGAATGTGGTGAGAAACGAATGTTCATGGTCGCTGGGCGGAAGTGAATTGATATGATTGTAGTTTGTAGTCTGGGAGGGGGTAACTTTGTGCATATACTTAGTCGAATGTGGATTGTGGAAAGTAGAGTAGCCTCTCGTTGTCACTGTGGTACTTGGTTTTTATACTTTAATGTGAGCATTTGAGTTGACGTGAACAAAAACAGGCGAATTTCCATTCCATATAACATTTATGATTTATATCTTTTTGAGAGTTACCTACGTTATGGGTTAACGATTTCAATACGGGACTGAGAGGGTCGTGAGGTTATCATAATTTGCATCTGCGAAGGCCGATTGTCCTATGCCTTATTGTTGTTCTCTCTTTCATCTGATTCGGACACGTGCCAACCAAAGGTTGTGCGGCGGGGAGAGATTGTCTTGTAAGTCTTGTTCCGCGCATCAGATATATGTCATCGAGTGACAGGGAGAGGGGGGGGGGTTACATTATTGGAATTGGTAGTTTAGGACTTGTTTGCAAACACCAGTAAGGTCCGACTAAGTGACAAAAAGTAGTCCGTTCTCCGATGTAAACACGTGAAAATTTATGATTTTTCGTCAAAAGTAGACCGATTTTCTTCTTTTCGGCGAAAAAGTAGTCCGTTTTTCGAATTTTTCTGACTATTCGGACAACTTTACTGGTGTATGCTTGTTTGTAGGGAGAAATATAGGAATGTCGGTGGATAAAGAGTATAGAAACTTGGAGGGGAGGAGAGAGAATCTAGGAAATTTGGATTTCACGGCTAAATACTTGGTTGTAGTTTGTAGTATGGAAAGTAGGAGAAGTTATGTATGTACCTCTACACATATGTTTAAGACTGCTTTGTAGTCGGTTATTACGACGGCAGTTGGTAGTGGAAGATGGTGTAAGACGTTAGGAATGTCGTGTTTTTCGCGTGAAAAAGTTTGCATTGTCTTGTTTCGCGCATATGTGTCATTGCCATTAAGCGACACGGGAGACATTAGGAAAAATATGGGGCTGAAGAAAGATATGTTTTTGTCATAAATCGAACGATTTGAGTGTATTTTCAAATTTCAAAATTGCAGTAGTTCTGAAGGGTTTCGCGAGGGGTTAAGTGAGGTTGTTTTGGAAGATTTCTGTTCATGTACAGTTGACTGAAATCTCTCTCCTGAATTGCATGGTTGAGAAAGTAGTTTACTTGCGTGAAAATGTTGCATATGATCATTAAGTTATAAAACAATTGATTTTATTTCTCTCTATCTAGTCGATCATGCTTATTGATATTGATGAAAGCCGGATGTGAAATGTATTTGCTAATGTGATAAGTGCGATGATAATGTCGGGACGATGAACAATTGTCTGGCTAGTTTATAACCCGAAAGATGGGTAGAGGGAGGCTAACTTGATATAAATAAGAAAATAGTCCGGATCAAGATTAAAGTTAGATTAGTTACTATAATTACTTGCAAAACAAGCTCGGCTTTTTCTCACTCATTGCTACTTTTAGACAAGTAGGTTCGATGTTCGAATGAGGTATTAACTTTCTTCCATCGCAACCTACTAACAGTTTACACTACGCCTAATGAAAAGAAAGTTTATTGTTTTTATATAAAATGTATTTCATTTCCATTTTCAGTCGAAGTTGGCCGTCTCGGTGCAATGGCTCATCATGCGCGTCTTCGGTCGATATGAGGATATACCGGATCGGCTGAAAAACGGGGTGGCCCGGGATGAACATGTAAGTTTTATTAAATATTAAACTATACTTATATACTAAAAAGCTATTTTTTATCAAAATGGGACGAATTCTGTAATTTACATAGTAAATTGCCAAAAGCCAAGCCCATGTTTTATCCTGATCGGCTGTAAAACGGGATGGCGAGGGATGAAAATGTGGGTTGTATTAAGTGTTAAACTTATTAAAGCTTATATTTATATTATATTTTGAATAATAACTGGTTGTTAGTCTAATACTACAGTTTTTTTTGCCCAAATCTTCGGACCAAAAACAGGGGGGTTTTTCTCAAAACGCTGAGCATTTAGGGTATGTTCGTAAAGTTTCATCTTGGCCGGCTGAAAAACGGACTAGCTAGGGATGAGCATGTGGTAGTTCTTTCTTCCTAAATTCTGTTTGTTTTTGTACACAGTACTTTCACTCTGTCAAGACCTCTCATATGACAGAGGGTTCTCACCAATTTTTGTGAAAAGTTGGGGTGCGAGCTACTTCACCCTTCAAAATCGTCAGTAAACGAACAATAATTGCAAACATACAACAGCAAGGTTGTCCGGATAGTCAGAAAATTTCGAAAAGCCGTCTACTTTCCAGCCGAAAAGATGAAAATCGGTCTACTTTTTTGGAAAAATCCCAAATTTTCACGTGTTTATATCGAAAAACGAATTACTTTTTGTCGCTCAGTCAGACCTTACTGGTGTATGATTGCAAGTTGCGTTTTCCGCGTGGTTTTTAAAGATGGTCTGACAGGAACCAAATCTCGTGCCGTGCGCTCCACGGTTAATATCGTCGCTACAATGCAAATACGCTACAAAAACTAATTTATCGATATTTTGTGGATCATTCAGTCACAATTCATCAGCGGGGATTCGAAAATTTGGTTTTTGGGGCGCATTCCCGTTGAAGCGATTGAATTATCCGTGTAGCGCGACGCACTAAATTTGGTTCCTGTCAGACCATCTTTAAACGCTTGTTTTTGTTTGTGTCCATTCGGGATTGGCAATGTGATTGGAGATTGGAAGCAGTCGTTTTCACGTTAGAACGTCTTTTTATTCACCAGAAATATGTTACTCTATCCACAATTCATACGTGGGGCGACTTTGTTGTCAGCAGAGATTTTTTGGAAATAAGGTGTTTGATCTGGGTGAAGACACTACAGAACTAGATGTTCACCAGTAAATGTGTGACTTGTGACATTTCTGGGACTGGATCAGTTCAAACTCTTGATTTTGAAGAAAAACGGGTGATTCGACTTTCAATCCAACAAAGTCACCTTAAGTTTGCCACAATTGTATATGTTATCATAGGTTCTTCCACATATTTTTTATATTTCATATTTCCGTTTTGCAGGGCAACGTGAGCATGGATGCTTCTGTGATTGCGGCGATGACGAACGGCTCACTGTACAGTCAGGCGGCGGCCAAGATATTCAAGGAACCGCATCTGGTTACGGTATGTTCTTGTTTTTGCTGTGCGTTCTCTCAAAGCAGGACAATTATGTGGACCAATCCCGTCTCAACTGTCCTTTAAACTGCAATTGATAAATGTATGGCAGTTCAATGGACTGACGCGTTGGGATTAGACCACACTATCGTCCTTCTTTAAAGCAGAACGATTATGTGGACCGATCCCGTGTCAACGGTCCTTTAAACTGCAATTGAAAAATGTATGGCAGTTCCAAGGACTGACGCGTTGGGATTAGACCACAATATTGTCCTTTTTTGAGTTTTAGCCTACGGTTAGGGAAAATATAGGTGATCTAACTCTACCCGGGGGTCATGAAACTAGCAACCCCTACATCACATCTAGGTTCAAAAACGTAGGTATTGAGGCGCCGTCAAGTTATTCAAGGAACCACATCTAGTTTAGTTGTGGTAGGTTTTTTTACATCCCACGTACTAAATACTACATTTTACCTATGGTGTTACATCCGGTTACGTCAGGATCACTTGTGAGTGCAAGAGCTGACTACCAAAGATCCCGGGACATACTTTGAAATTAGGACCACCACATACTCAGTTATATATCCGAGAAGCTTACTCATTTTACGAAATTTCTGGCAAAAATCTTGATGTTTGATGGTTTCAACTGTCGAACGGGTTACTTTTTTTCACAAATTAGTCACAGCAGAAATGAGAGAAGTGCGCGTGCCAGAAATGAACTTTGATAGCGAATTCTCTGTTTTGTTGCGAATCGGATACGAGTGACGTGTGTGTTTTCTCAATTCTCTGTCACTTTTGATTACTGCTGACGTTTTTGTGTTCTTTCACGGAATACCATTCCTTCAACGACTGGGTTTCGTAATTGAACGCGACAAGCAGGGCGCGCGTCTGGATATCAGCTTATTATCCCTAAGGGGAAGGGGATATTGAATATTGTGTGCGGGGGGGGGGGGGGTGAAAGTATAATGTGTGAATCTCTGAATACTCAGCTGAGTTGGAAACAGTGAGTGATGCGTGTAGTAATCATCTCATTGGTGTTTGGGCGCCTAGATAGCAGCTTCATAACTTCACTGAACACTGAACGGTCAATATTGTTTTGAAATGTCACGAATTCTAATGAGAAAAAGTTTCGTTCAGAGAATAGTCACACTTTATGTTACTGGTGGTGTATGGGGCTTTTGTAATAAAATGTAATAATAATAATAGTACAAATAATACTAATTATATAATAATTTTGTTTGTTTCCAGCAGTCGCACGCCAGCGTGCTAGCCGCCCTGACCGACTATGGCATCGATGTGTTGCAGCGACCAGAGGAGGGCGGGGAAAAAGTAACCGAGGAAGAGTTGTCGTCGCCGGACAACTTTATGCCGGTACGTTTTGTTCACAATTCGGTGAATTTATGTCAATTTAGTAAAAAATTATTGGCAAACGGATCACTTCTTCGATAATCATGGGAAAATTAGCCATTTTTTGATACTGGAAAAAGTGACCGAGGAGGAGTTGTCGTTGAACTTCGACGGACAACTTAATGCTTGTACGTTTTGTGCTTAATTTGGTAAAATTATCAGAAAATAAGCCACCTTTTGTGTCAAATTCGGGAGGGGGGGGGATGGAAGTTCACGTATTCAAATCCAAAACAAGTTGAAAGGCGGGGGATTTTCCTCACAATTCGTCTATTTCGGATGAAAAGTAATAAAATATTCACTTAGTTCATCAAAACACTCTGTAAAATAATCTATTTCAGCTCGCTCACCTGGCCATGATCGATGGCCTTATGATGGCTCATCTGAGGAATGTGGTCAGTGTGGAGAGGGTCGTAGACGCTGTCAGGTTGGTATACATTTCCTATACTGGGATGGACCAAATATTCGTTGTAGTTTGATCTCACCGTTATTTTGGTAACCAAATCCTGTTAGTAGTTTGACCGCGAACCATGCCGTTATTCACGATTTTTGACCGAAAAAGAAGGAATCAAACTACAAATACAGTGGAATCAAACGACATACACGATACACCGTATAGGATTGCTTGGGAAACGCGTTTCGATTGAAGAACGTATAGCCTTTTGGACAACAGTTCGGTTTCTTTTAAAGAAGTGTTTTTGTCATGATTCGCTAAAAACAAGTGTTATTTTAGTTCTATTTGATAAATAAATTTATTAATAAAAGATACATGAATAAAGTTATTTCCAGCCGGCACACCTCCGTGGAAGATCGGGAGCGGCCGATGGACCCAGTGGATGCCCTTCTATTCTGGATCAACAAGATCTGTCTTCTGGTTAGGGACGAGGTCGAGAGGGCGCAGATTCAGCTGAAATGTTGGTTTTTGTTGTTGTTGTTGTTGTTGTTTGTTTGTTTATTTATTCCCCAAAACAATCATAGTAGTTTTCGAATGACTTGGCAGAACTTTTCGAAAAGATACGAAATGTTGATCAATCTTCAAAACTGTTACTAAAACGGTGCGGAATATCGATATTTTTCGTCGTTATTTTGTTTTCCTATCCCCCGAGCCATTGTTTTTGTAGCCGATTTGAAGCCGCAAGTTCACATAGTCTGAAACATGAAAAAGAGTTCAATACTTCGAGTCTGAAGGTTCACATCTGGTCGAACAATGTGAGCATGAGCATCCTCCGATAGTAAGCATATGTCATTGAAAAACACGAGAATTTTGTTAATTTCGCCGAGAATCTGTAACATTACCCCAAAGTGTGAGCATGCCCCGGTCAAAACCGGGCAAAAGTGACCATCAGTCAACATCAAAATGAGGGGGTATTTTACGCATGATCAACACTATCCCACCCAGTTGTTTGATGTTCCGGTAACTTGGTGGTATTCCAGGCACGGACGCGGATGGTGGTACCATCCCCGAGATGGAGGACCTGTACGATGAGTTGAGCGACGGACAATGTCTATGCACGGTGGTGGCCTTCTATCGACAACACGAGATGAATATACAGGGTTGGTTTGGTGTTATTTAGAGTCATTTAGTGTTGGTTTGGGGTTTGGTGGAGAGGTAGTGGTTGGGAGGTTGGGACTGTATACCAATCTCAATATTCTGAACAACTGGTCAATATGACATTTGAGGTATAGTCTGTTTCACGGAACAATAGCCCTCTACAGTAAGATTGTAAATCTTTCGAGTAAATGTTTCATATTTTGTAGGTATTATGAATAGTTTAAACTTTGTGATTTCGTTTTCCACACTATTTACTACAAGCATAAAAAACCGTGAATCTAAAAGTCTGTTTGTTGATTGGATAAATGCGTTTGAATTTTTGAAAGATTACTGTAGAAAGTCATCGATTGGTGAAACAAACTATATACAATCGAAAACGGGTGCTTCTCAGCTCCGTGAACAAAATTCGTACATTTTTGTATTTTTGAACTCGTCCGAAGTTGGAATGTACAAGTGCATGCATCAAATCGTGACCCTGTTAGCTGAGATCCTGCGGACGGTTAGCCTCATGTTTTCACTGATTTTGATTCCATTTCAGACATTTTCTTCAATTTTGGCCGTGACTTCACCAACCCTGAGTGCCAGTACAACATCACGCTGTTGAGGTACGTTTTGTTTTTATACATTTATTTTCCACTAAAAACTACCTCCCTCTTAGAAGAAGGACGATTATGTGGTCTAATCCCAACGCTTCAGTCCTTTAAACTGCAATACATGTTTCAAATGCAGTTTAAAGGACCGTCGACAAGGGATTGGTCCACATTACCGTCCTGCTTTAAGTAGCCTACTGTTTGAGCATTGAGCCCCATCAATTTTAGTTGAATAGAGGTTACTATAAATACCTTTTTTTATAAAATCGTTTTGGTAGTGTTAGATAATATAATATCGTTCAATATAATAATACACTTATTAATAATAATATTTTTTTCCAGGGAATTCTGTCACAATGCCCTTCCGCGCAATCCGTTTCACTTTGAAGTGGAAGATCTGGTCTATCTCCACGATTGTATGCAGATGAATGTCAATGTGTTTCTGGCCGAATTGTTTGATCTGTTCGAACCGGAGCCGATAGGTTTGTTTATTATCTATTTGTTCGCTTTTTTCTTTATCAGTAAATCACATGAAATTGAGAAGTTAGTTTGTAATATTCAAAAATCGCTTAGTTGCATTTGCTCCAATTTTTTGTTAATAGTAGTGAAAATCGGAAGACGGAAAAGTGACGGATTGAATAGACGCATGAGTTGTCCGACGTTCGAGTAGGCGGGGACCCGGGAACCCAAAAAAGGTACAAATAATCAGGCTCCTCCTACTCGCTAACATGGGTACATTAGGGAAAGTGACAAGTTTCAGGTTTTACGTGTATTAACCAATAGCGGATTACTTTTCTGTAGAACAGTCCTTTATTGCTGATATGAGATTAAATAGCAACTACATTATTCTATTGCGCTTTCAGTGCGCGCAACGGTTCAGTCCTTCAAACTGCAATACCTTTTTCAATTGCAGTTTAAAGGACCGTTGACACGAAATGGGTCCACGTAATCGTCCTACTTTAAGTCCAGCGTTTGGATTATTCTGTTGGGTAGCCCATGTTTCATGGATTGAAATGTAGCAATACGAAAAGTGACGGATTGAATAGCAAGTACATTATTTGTTGTATTTCCAGTGCCCCTCCAACCCGAGATCCCCCAGTCGCCCCGTCGATTTGTGCCCATCCAGGCCGTTCCCATTCCAGCCCTACGAGCCGCCAATCAGGCTGCCAGAAGCCCACATCCACCCAGGTACGGTATATTTCAGATAGTTTTATATATTGGTTATTATATTATTATATGGGCTACATACGTAAGTTGTTCATACTGCTAGCATTTCGACCTCCAGCCGTCAAAAGCCATCATTCACCTAGATGCGAAGTGGAAAGTATAGGGAGAGACGAAACTGTCGTTGTAGTTACCCATAATTCACGAATTCCGGTTTTTGACCGAAAAACGACTGGGATCGAACTACAAACACAGCGGGATGCCGCAACATCAAACGTATAGGTTTTTTTGGAAAGCAGCGAACTTTATAACTGCGTTTTAGACTTAGAGTAAGAAATTGTTGGGTAAATCATGTGTAGTTAAAATAAAGTATTAGAAAGCGAATTTAATAGTAGTAAGTAGAACATATAAAGTCAGAATATAATAAAATGTTGTTTCTCCTACAGAGTTCGGCACCCGTTCCACAATGTGCAGGTCTCGCAGAGTCCCGGAAGGAGCATGAGCGTAATGAGTCAGGACAGTCTGTTCAGCAACAGGTTTGTTATGTTACTTATTTCTGGTTCGAAATTCGTGATTTGGACTTTGCTAGGAAAATTTAACAGTGCAGTTTCGAACGATGTCATATCAGTTGCTGGTGGTCTTGCTTGGGCAAACGTTGAGAAATATCCAAAAAAAAACCTCTTTGCTGCTCAACCTGGAATTTGTTGACGATTGGTTCCCTTTTTGAAGGGAATATACGGTTGGGTGAGGGGAGTAACTTTTGTTTGTTTCTATTCCAGGACGAACGTTTCACAACGAACTCCGGAGCAGCAGTGGGGCGGAAACGTGACCAACTTTGGACAACTCAATCAGGTACAGTTACCACATACATACACCAGCAAGGTTGTCTGATTAGTCAGACAAATTCGAAAAACGGACTACTTTTCAGCCGAAAACATGAAAATCGGTCTACCTTTGATGAAAAATTGTAAATTTTCACGTGTTCACATTTGAAAACGGCTTACTTTTTGTCGCTCAGTCAGACCTTACTGGTGCATGACCACATATACGTGTCATCTAAGTTTGTCACCCATATATAATATTTAGCCACTGACAAACCGCGTGTGATCAGCTATGTGCATTCGGTCTAATTTGTAATGCCGTAACTTCAGAATGTGGTCTTTGAAGTTGGTTCAAATTCAAATAGTTTACCCAGCTATTTGAGCTTACAAAATACAAAATAGTAACACTTCCAATTGCAGGCCGACTCGGGCTCCAGCGGCAACGTGTCTCAGATGAGTGGTCACTACACGAGGAGCGACTCTCTCCCGGCAGCCTCGGTCAGACTTCAATTGGAGGAGAAGAGGAGGGAACATGAACGGAGAAAACAGATGCAGAGGTTGGCCATGTTTTAGTATCCATACTTACCCCCAAATAGTCGGAAATATGCAGAGAACGGGCTCCTTTCTAGCCTAAATCGGCAACAAATGATACAAAAACGCGTAGGTCGACGTTTTTTAAGCGAAAAACAGTATTTTTTCTTCATTTTTGTATATTAGTGTCAAAAATAAATTACAAATGCTACCTTTTTTCAGCACTGTAAATGAATCAGAGCGACTTGAGAAGGGAAAGGCGGCCTTTTTTGCTGTGATGAACCAGGCCAGACAGGTGAGAATGGAGAACATTCTTGAGCGAAAATCTGAAAATTTTCAAATCTTGCCGAAAATTCAGGAAAGCACTTCTATTTTGCCAAAACCATGGGAATTTCACTATTTTTGATGCGAAGTCATGGATTTTCACGCATTTGAATCTAAAAACAGTTTCTTTTCTGTAGAGTAGTCATGTCTTACGTGTAGGTGAGAGGGATATATGTAGAGAACGTACCAGACACTTTCGTCGTCTTTTATGTATCAATATATTGTTAACTAATTAAATCCCATAAACTTTATATTCTATAAATTTCACATTCTGTTGTAATATATTCTGTTATAAACCTCTCCCTTCCAGGCTCCCCCTCCCCCGGTCTCGGACTCTCCCAACTCTAAGCTCATCGAGCTGATGAACCAAAAGTTGGAGAGTCTCGAGTCAAAGTTCGCCGAGTTGCGAGGAGAACCCCAACCGCCACATCACCAGTTTGGCATGGGAGGACGGGCGCTCAGTCAGCCGAGCGTGTATCAGATTGGTTGGTTTTACAAATTTTCATCATAATTGGTTGGTTTAACAAGTTTTACAATCGTAGTTGGTTGGTTTTACAAGTTTTCATCATATTTGGTCACTTTGACACTTTGTTAAACTTGGTTCGCGGGGCAGAGTGAGCTTTAGCATCATCAGTTCATACCCTAAATGCCTCAGAGTTGTGACTTTTTCAAACAGGGGGGTTTCGCCCTCCCCCTCAGCCATTATAAGGGGGTTTTGCCATTAATTTAGAAAATCGCTAAATCAGACAATTTTTGAGGAGGGGGGGGGTTTGCCCAAATCTTCGGACCAAAAACGGGGGGGGGGGGGTTCTCAAAACGCTGAGCATTTAGGGTATGCATCAGTTTGGCATGGGCGGTCGGGCGCTCAGTCAACCGAGCGTGTATCAGATTGGTTGGCTTTTCTAATTGTAACCACGAGTGGTAGATTGCACCATATTTGGTTGATTTATTCGTTTTTCATCAAAGAGTCGTGATTTCATAATTTTCCATGACAACAGACCATTTTTTTTTGATTTTGACGAAAAATATTTTGACGTTCATGGAATTTTCTGGCTATTCGGTCAATCTTATTTGCAGATTTGCCTTCCGGACCAGCATCAGCCAGGCCAGAATACGGAACCCTACCCCATGGAATGTCACAGGTTGGTTGGTTGACTGTAGATTAAACTCAGTTGTTTGTTTTGGTCGTTTGTGCTGCAGCATGTGTTATGAAGTGCATTTTTGTATAGCAAGTAATAAGTTTCCAAATGAATGCGAATTGAATTATTTATTTTTTCAGCTGGGAGGGCGCATGAAATATGCATTTCGTGCATTCACTCACCCCTTTCAGAATGATATGTGATATTCCGAATGCCAAGCAATAGATAATTTTTTTCCAGGCCGGATATTCTCAACAACAACAACAACAGCCGTACGACTTCTATGGACAACAACAGGGACAAAGCCACTACGCCCAGCCTCAGATTCCGGTTGGTTTTTTGTGACATTACACCAATTCAGGGGGGGATCACAAAGTTTCTCGAGATCTGAAACCTCTCTGAAATGTAAAGTAATGGAATCTATCGAAAAATACGCATTATTTTGGCAAGTTTTTGGAAAAAATCTACTACACAAGTTTGATGGTGTTTCCCGAGTTCACGGGGCCAGTATGATCTAGAAATGGAATCTACCGAAAAACGCGCATAGTGTTGCCGAATTCGGGGAACATCTTTCGAAAAATGCAGAAATCAGCCTGGTTTCGAATACTTTTTATACCTTTGAAACTCTAAATATGACGTTTGTTGACATTTCGCAAGATTGTTTTTTAGAAAATCCGAGTTTCGTGTTTTCGAGTTAACAAAGTTTAGTACATTCTCCGTTACAGATGCGATCCAGTCTGAGCAACGGAATGATCAACTATCTGCCCGGTCAAGTGCCCCCGCAATACGATTATCAGCAGCAAATGGCACAACAGCAAGGTGGGGCAAGTTGGGATTTCATTGAATTTGGTTTTCATTTTTGCTGTGTGTAAGTTTAAACGTGAACTAATAACGTTAAATTTGAACGTATTTTGCAAGTTTTCAAATTGAAAGATTAAGAAAGACTTGAAAATGTGAGTTGTGAGCAATGCCTAGGATTCAGAATTTTACTCCGAACGTAACTATGACTTATTTTTCAGGTCAAATGAGGGGAGCGCCGCCGCCGAGTTACGGTTCACCGGCACAATTGGACGGTTATTCTGGATACGGTCAACAGCCGCAACCAGGCATGGTACAATACCCCCAACAACAGCAGCAGGGATTCTCATTGGTTCGTTTTCGATTGTGATATAACATTTCGAGAGGAAATTTGGAAATTACAAAACTGCTGAATTTTCGTGAAAGAAACCATTTTTACGATGTGCTCATGAAAGAAACCATTTTTTACGATGTGCTCGTGAAAGAAACCATTTTTTACGATGTGCTCGTGAAAGAAACCATTTTTTTCACGATAGCAATCTTTATGAACGTTTCACATGGAACTTGGCAGATGATTTGTGAGAACGGTTGGACGAAAAAGAAAACTTGGGATTCAGCTGCTGCTCGATCGATATTTATGCTTTGCACAGTCTTGGAATTCGGATCGCTAGCGAAGCTGAATGGTTCGAAATATCAAATATGTGATAATATCGTATGAGTTGTAGTTTGATATGCAAACAGCAGTTTTCAAATTTGCGCATCTGAATGTTATTCTGGGTTAAAGTTCAAACTACAAACTACATCTCTGATTCGTTTTTCTTCTTAACTTCACGTCACATGCTTTTCTTCTTTGTCAGATGCACCAGTCTGCACACGCTGCCAACGGCTTCCCAATGCACCCGCAGCAGCAGCAGCAAATGCAGCAGCCACTGGGGAATATGGCATATGGACAGGTGAGATCAAAGAACAAAGATCATATCGTATATAGCTAGCTTTTGCGGGATGGTTTCGGGGAAAAACATGTTGATTGTGGATAATTTCACTGCCCATAAATTGAGGTGCACGCCGAACGATCGCTGTTATCCTTGCTCACGTTTTCGAGCTGCGATCTCTCCAAAAATGTGATTTTCACGCAATGCTATTCCGGTTTTTAATTCACAAGTTTATATAAGAAACAATGGCGATGTATGATGCATCTAGTTGTACTTTATTTCCGTTTTCTGCTTGCAGCCAGCCGCCTACGCACCACCACCGCAAATGGGCGGCGACCTGCCGCCGTACAATACGAGTCCGCAGCCGCAAGCGTATCATTCGCAGTCTGGCGCGATGCCAATTCAGACCGCTCCGGGAGGCGGAGCCTATTCGTACGCCGGAACGCCGGAAAACCGGCCGCCCAACGGATTTGACGCCCCCGCGTCTGGTGGTGGCACGTTCCGCCTGCACAATAGTGATGTGAGTGGTGTTTGGTGTTTTTCTTCCACTAAAAAACGTGTTATGGCTGAATGGATATTGGGTTAAACTTACTAAAGTTATCTCATTCCACTAAATTGATGATTTTATTACTATTAAAAAGAAAGTTTAACTATACAGAAAGTAACGGTTCGAGAATGTGCTGTTGCTTGTTAGATTGGATTTCGGGCAATTGTAATTCTGTGCTTCAAGTCCAAACTACAACACTATCACTCAGTTTTGGTCATTCTCTATACTTTTCATTTTTCAGGCCTCCTCTAGTCGTCTGGACCCTCCACTCGAGTTGAACCGGAATCTGACCAACTGGGGAATGACCTATAAAGCGGTTCGTGTTGACGTACTTTTGTGCAAACTGCAAAACCTGGTTTGAAAACATACAATATTATTCTAGAGATAGGGTCACAATGTAATAGTAGCTTTTCATTCATCAGTGAGATTTGGGTGAAATCGGGATGGTTGTTCATTGTAGTGGCAACGGTTCTCGACTTGCTCAAAGGTTGCCAAAAAGCTTCAGAGAGACACATTTTACAATGCTTTTGTAGCTTACATGGAGCTAGAGCCTAGAGCTAAACTGAAAAGATGGTCAGAAGTGATGTTTAGGCAGTAAAGTTAACCAACTAGGATAGTTTAGAATGGCGAATTTGAATAAACGCGTGAATCAATGAACGAATGAACCATCCAACGAATTCGCCCAACGCTCACGGAATGCTTGAATGTTGGTTTTCTTGTTCCCACCCTCGCGGATGTGCATTTTTACGAGGCAGCCGGCGCGTCATAACCGTAAATTTCTAATTTGAGCGCGGCTGGACAACGTGTATGGCTCGTAATTGATGTTAGAGAAAGAAGGGTAGGGACTGGGAGTTTTGGAATAATTCAAAATGATTGATCAAAAATAAGCGTTCATAAAACCGGCATACAGCCGCAAGGTTGTCCGGATAGGCAGAAAAGTTCGAAAAGCCGTCTACTTTCCAGCCGAAAAGATGAAAATCGGTCTACTTTTTTTGGAAAAATCCTAAATTTTCACGTGTCTATATCGAAAAACGGATTACTTTTTGTCGCTCAGTCAGACCTTACTGGTGTATGAAAACCGGTTACCTCAATTTTGGAAAAATCTAGTTTTGGCAAGGAAAACTTCACATTTGATACCCTTCCCACAGTTTAGTTCAAAGGTTTGTTATTGGAGTTGTCGCGATGGCATAGAACGGACTCGAATACAACTTTTTATTATTAAGAAAACATCTTTATCTATGCACATTCAGTACTATTTATGTACTTTATAACTTTATTGTGCATGTTCGCAGGGTGCCGAGCGTCCACGACCCCGTCGCACGTGGGAAAACCAGACCTTCATCAAACACGAAATGGATCTAGTGAACCACCCGGATCTGGTCCCAGTGGTACCCGATAGCAGTGTAAGTTGAGCGATATTAATTGAATAGAGTACACGATCAGGAATTGGCGAACCCATATGTAACCGGGTAGTTTTTGGGTGACCTCGGTTTCCGGTTAGATGGGCGGTTAACCGGGAAGTCGTCTGAAACCAAAGTTTGGTTCAATTTTCATCAAATGCGTTAATTAGGAAGTGTGTAGTTATTTTTTCTACTAGATTTCTTTTGAATGTTCAGTTCAATAAATATTCTATTGTCATTTTCCAGGAGCTGCCAGCCCAAGCGCAGCGTCGTTCTCCGGTCCCCTCGTCTGTTGGCACCCTGCCAAGAAAGTCGCGAGACGGATCGGTTGGGCCGGAGGCCGCCGAGAAACAACAGGGTTCGTTTGTTTGTTTTGTGTTTCTTCTCAGTCGATCGATATTGGGGTATTAGGATGGCCGATCTACTCGAAAATAAGCAAAAAGTCGGGAGATGGATAAGTTGGACCGGAAGCGACTGAGAAACAGCAGGGTTTTCACTGATATACCAGCTTGGCTAAATCACCTGAAAAGGTTGTCTAACGGTCTCATTTTTGCCAAAATCGAGAAAACTGAGCTTTTTTGATGCAACACTATGATGATTCACGTATTTGAAAAGATAAACTGGTTCCTTTTAACTTGTAACCATCACGGGAGCGGCCACTAGTCGCAGTTATTCACCATTCTAGCCTGTTATTGATTATATTGATTCATCATTATCGATTATTTTCCCATTTAGTAACCGACCCGGGACCAGCGACAAGTCACAGCTCACCCCCGCGAGATCCCGAGTCGACCAACGGACATGGGCAGAATGGAACCGACACACCCACTACTGCTAGGTGGGTGGTCTTTTTACTTAACTTACTTTTACAAGTTAGCTGAGCTTTCTTTTCAACTAATTATAATTTGGTCTTTAGTCAAAACTGTATTTGCGACAATACTGCTGGGTTGGTTAGAATAGAATAGATTTATTCGTGATTCAGTTTGGCAGTGGTTATCGTTGTCAACCACTGCCCAACTTACCTTGACCAATTAGAATTTGGTTCTTGGTCGAAACAGTTAACGTCGGACGGCTAGATATAGTTTGAATTTGAAGTTCGGATTCTGAACGCGGTCAATTGGACCAATACGCGGTTTTTTTCCCGCCCAATTCACCTGATTTCGCAGTTTGGTCTCATGACCTGATTGTCGACGATTTTTAGTTGGGTTTCGACATCACGTTTTATAATACTTTATAAAACTCTGAATATATTAATGTAACACTAATGCTTATTAATATGTATCACAGTTACAGGTCGACCGCTCCGGTGCAGGGTCCCGCGTTCGTGGTCACCGACGATCAGGCGGCGGAGGACTTTGACAAGATTGTCAGTTTTTTGGATTTTAAATTTCGACTTCGGCGAAATTGTGTGTTTATTGAACCATTTTTGACATTTCTGTTCTCTTCAAACCTCAAAACAAGATTGTCAGTTGAGCTTGGTTGAACTGATGTTTGAAAGTTGTACTAGTTCTGAAAGGAAAGGGGGAACCAGAAAGAGTCCCGTACGGGCCACTTTTGTCGGCCCGAATTGGTTCGATTTGAAACGAACCACCTGGTTTGAGAAGAATCGGTTCGATTTTAGTTTGGAAAGAGATGTTCACCACTCTTTTGCGGATTCTCCACGTTTGTTTCGCATAAAGATAAAAGCGAACATTTTGTGGTGAATATTAAAAGTTCTCTCTCAACTTGTTTTGACTTCCAGGCAGAACAGCGCAGAGAAGCAAAGAAGGCGGCATTGCTGGCAAAGACGATGCGAAGAAAGGAGGAGTCTGAGAATAAGGTAGTTATAATTATGTTTTTATTGGCTTATATTTTATTTATACACAGTTATATTCATTTGTTTACGTGTGTCTGTTTGTTAATGCAACACGCGCCATTGGTGGAACTTTTATCGTGATTGACCGAATTTTGCCTAAAACGAAGCTGCTTGAAATACAACCACATCTGAACGTCTTATATTGAAGCTCCTGTGTGTTGCGCCTTTTTTTGTGTTGTTTGGAACAATTCATGAAGCGGAACAAGTTGCTGTTTGTTCAAAGAGACGGGATCATTGTTTGAGCAGTAATAAACTATTTGATGGCGTTTCGTCACAGATAAATTGTGGTTGATATCATCTCTAAGGCCGAATTCATACTTTGTATCTCTACTTTTAACGCTGGTGTTGATAATGAATAAACTATATGCATATTCACTCCGGCGTCATTACCAGGTGAGTCGACACGAAGGGTTTCTTCACTATTGACGCCGGCGTTCGATGTCGACGTAAAATGTGTGATTGTGGCCTAACTGCCCGCGGTTCACAAATTAAATGTGCATAAGTTGAAATATAATTGTCCGCTGTTTACAGATCGATCAGATCGAGCAGCGTAATCAGGAGCGTCGTCGGGCGGAAGAAGCCAAACGAGAGGCGGCCGACCAGCGAAAGATGGAAAAGGAGGTGCAGAGGTTGGTCCGAGTCAGACTTCAACAGAGCTCTTTTCGACAATTCTAGAATTATTTAACGTTTTCTATTTCTGAAGCAGAGTGTATGAATTTTTATCGATTTGTAATGATGAATGGGGTCGTGTTTTGTAGGGTATTCACACCTTACTGGTGTGTTACATAAGTTGTTAAGACCTTAAAGTGGAAGAAGATTAGGAACGTTTTTGTTCTATCGATATAATTTGTTAACTAGTTAATTTTGCAGACAGAAGATCCTCGAAGAGTACAAGCGCAAGAAGATGGAGAAGGAAATGGGACTGGAACCGTCGTCCGCCCGGGGCCCGCCCGGTCGGGGACACTCTCAGCCACCGTTCATTAGGACCAAGTCGCAGGTAAGCACACTCCAGTTCCTGTAGAGTTTTAAAGTAGTCCGGAAAGTCCTTTCCACTCAAAATTGGAAGAATTGGCCAGGGATGACCAAAATTTTGGCTCAAAAAACCAGCTAAAAAGTTGTTGAAACCCTTCGCTTGTAATGTAGTGAGTAAAATGGAAATAGGATACGCGAAAACTCGACAAAACCCGCTTTTCTTGTCGAAGCCACTGCAATTCCTCGAACGTGACCATTGCAGCGAAACGTACCACTCTCCATATTCTCTCGCTCAACTATTATTATACATCGTAACTAGATTAAATTATAAATTAAATCTAAGTGTAACTATATTAAATTGAATTTCCAGATGTCCGAGTCGGCGATGACGTCAGAAAAGAGCCGCGCCCCTCGATCTCGCGGCGCTTCCACGGTTGAGCGAACTTCCGTCTCGAGTCTGGCAGAACCGAGTAGGTTGCACTCTGTAGTTTGTAGTCTTGTAATTTTTTCTAGTCCCGTAGCTCTTAGCTGCCTAAATGGTGATCGACATAAGCCACAGTTTTTCAAATAGCCAAAAGTGCCAAAATCAGATTACCTGCCTTTGATTACATGCAATATTTTGAGAGTTCACTTATTCTGATTCTGGGCTCCTAGGTTGTTTTACATGAAAAGTGGTCTAGTATTTCTGAGTTTGGCTTGAAATTGCGCGTTTCTTGAAGAAGGACGAGTATGTGGTCCAATCGCAACGGTACAGTCCTTTAAACTGCAATACATTTTCCAATTGCAGTTTAAAGGACCGTTGACACGAGATTGGTCCACATTATCGTCCTACTTTAAGTTTTTTCGATACTTGGCTGAGTTTCCAGTTTTTTTCCCCAACTTCACCAATTTCAGCGCACAAGTTGTTCGCGAAGGCAGTGTCGAAATCGAATCGATCGCAGATCGTGAACGCCCTCCAGTACAGTATACTGCCCGGAGCTGTCAACGACACGCTTCGTACCAAGGTTTGTATACTCTATTTCACCAATCGATGTCCTTCTACAGTAATCTGTTCAAACTTTAAGAGGCTTTTTCTAATGAAGAATTCATTATTTTTGTTTCAAGTTTTCAGAGTTTGTAGGAGTTAACGTGCAAAATACACTACCGAAATTCGCAGAAAATACGAAGAAGTCAATATACCAAACGTTGACCTGTAAGTTTGGGCAGATTACTGCAGAGGGTTATAAGTGGGTGGAACGAACTATAGTTTGGTCCGTACTTTGTAGTCAGGTTTGTAGTTTGTACCTGTAGTGTTTGGTTTTTCTTTGTTTTATATTCCCCCACTTGTCTAATTGAAAAGTTTGGTGTTTCTTAGGTAAAGTTCTCTAAATAGCAGGAAAACTCAAAAAACGGGAGGTATTCTTCTCAAACCCGTTAAAAGTTGACTTTCTTCTGCAAAATAATGAATGGATGGACAACCAGTATTTGATTTTCATTATAACAGTTACCGTATCCTGTTTTCAGGTGACCGGTGATCTTGCCACCTCGACGGCCAAACACTTCCTGGTACTGTTCCGCGATCACAAATGCCAGTACCGGGGACTCTACGCGTGGGACCAGGTTGGTACCATATTCTAGGGAAATTGTCCAAATCGTCGGAAAATGTCTTTAAATGGGCTACATTTTTGCTCAAATCGGGGGAATCGGCCTATTTTGGATGCTTGGACATCTAGGCCTGCGTTCGTACTTCCAGCCCCTAGGTTGGGAGTAGGGTTGTTAAAGCCAAACTCGAATTTCGAAAAAACTCGAAATAACTCGAAATTTTGAGTTTCGAATTCGACTCGAAACTCGAAAAACTCGGTTTTTTATAAACCGCAAATAACTCGAACTCGAAAAACTCGAAAATTTTGAAATTCGAGTTTTTCGAGTTCCGAGTTTGGTTCCGTTTCAAGTCAGGAATGAGAGACAAATAAGCGTTTTGTAGCACTTTCTCAGCTATTTCAAAATTAAAATGCTTCTTTTTCATGACTCTCACGTAATCATGTGAAAAAAATCAGAATTTCTCAAAAAAATTCTCATTTTTTCGTCTTGATAAAGTTCTGAAACTTAACGAACAAACTCGAAACTCGAGAACTCGTTTTTTTCGAAACGCAAGAAACTCGAAATTCACAAAACTCGAAACTCGAAATGTTCAACTCGATTAACAACCCTAGTTGGAAGACAGAACGTGTACACTATAATTAACGAATAATTATGGATCCCAAGTGTCTGGGAAACACATTTTTCGAAAATGCTCTTGTATTGCTTTGAAATACAGTTATTCAGTTGTAGTTTAGCGTTGGTCAATTGTAGTTTGATAAAATACAGTTGTATGTTCATTTTATATTCTGCTCATTCCAGCAATCTGACACGTGTGAGAAACTGTCCGGTCAGGGCCCCGCGAAGTGCACCGAGGCCATGATGAACCTCTACTTCAAGTACGTTTTCATATATTTTGACTATTTAGAATCTTTTAACCTTTTCAACGGAACAGATCTACATCTAATTTGATTGTACCTATTATAGGTAATTAACTTGAAAACTTGAAAACAATTCAATGTTTGGTATCGGTTTCGGTAATATATCTGTAAATCGTACTTTTTATTAGGTTGAATGAAAATAATGAAAACTTGTTCTGAATTCACTTAGGATCAATGCACAACACGTGATAGAGTCGGTATTACCATACGTCAGCGCATTTGATACATATTGATTGATTTTCAGATATGACTGTGGCTCGAAGTCGTTCTCGCAAATTCCCGTGAAGCATCTGGGCGCAACGACAGACGGATTCTCAATACACGACACTTTTTGGCAGAAGCCGAGAATCCCGCACAGCGGCGGAGCCGCCCACCGCAACAATTGATCTACTCTGGGTATGGTATCTGTAGTTTTGGCTGTGTTCTTTGTGCTCAAATGCGTCTGTATGCAGCTATTAGCTATACAGTCGCCTCAAATTCGAGATTTGTTGTAATTTTGTAGCACATTTTGGCTAGCTTAGCGCATTGCCATTTGAGTGTCTCCATCTTGTGAATAGGAATTGTGATTATAGGGTGATCTGTGTAGGTTTACGACCAAAAATATCAAATTGGTTCCTAGTTGGTCGTTGGTGTTCATTTTTCTGCTGTCAGTGACTTATGCTAGCTCCGGTTCAGTTATTGTACGGAAGTGGTTGTTGAAAACCGGGAAATTTGATCTTTTGTGTTGAAAATCGATGTTTTGATAGAAAACAACCGCTTCTGTTACGAAATTTCTGTGAAATATGTACTCGTTTGAAATGTTTTTCACCTTTCACGTGACCTCCATTTACTACTAGTATATATTCACGTGGAATGGGGTTTCATTGTATTAGGGTCTATATTGATGATACGTTGCTTACCTTTTCGCTTACTTAAGTGCTTGTGATGACGCGCGAGCTCGTTTCGAGTCGTGCATTTTTCATAGTTTGATCCCTGTAAATGTTTTGTCTAGGCGGGAAGATTTGGTTCTCGAAATTTTTTTTCAAAATTTTTATCCCGACTAGTTTTTGGTGTTATTTGTTGCCCGAATGTGACATGCGTTGTTTTTAGTTTAATTTTCAACTGGTGAATTATTGATTATTGCCCACTACTACTACAGAAAGCATAATATAACGAATGTGCCGTATTGATTTTTTAATCAAACTGTTTTTTACGATAAATATTGAGCGAATTGGTATTTTCATGTGTGTGGAATACAGGGAACAACACATGCGAACAATTGGCTTTAAATCGGACGATACAGCAAAAAAAAAACTTTGAAACTTAATTAACATGTTTCTCAACGAGAACATTGTACTGAAACATAGTATTTGACCTGAGCGTAGTTTGGATCAAAGTTGGAAACGTTGAACAAACCTGCGCATTCATCGAGCGCTGTATACTTGGAGTAAAATGAATTTCCATGAAGGAAAGGTTGATAAGAATGAAATTTTATGAAAATTTCGTATTAAAACTCTGGCTATACCATATTTTTCCCTATTGTGTTTGGTTTTTGATCACTAATAGGCTTTCGATCCCTGCAAAGTTTTTTTGTTCCGAAGCTTTCGGTCCCTGCAAAGTTTAAGCAAATGAAATGTTTGATTTGAATAGAATTGTCAAAACATTCGTATAAAAACTCGGGTTAAATCCACCTTTTTTGTCGATTTGGTAGGTTTTTGATCACTAGAATTCCTAAAGTTTTTGATCACTAGAATTCCTACAAACTTTTTGATCACTAGAATTTCCAATGAATGGAATGAAATGTTTGATTTGAATAGAATTTTCCCCCGTTTTTCAAGCCGAAACGTGTTTAATACCCACAATATTGGCAGCAATTTGGTTGTGTTCAGAACAAATTGGATGAGTTTATTGTAACCAACCCCAATTGCATTATAGGCACCCGGCTGACCGCCGAACGTTTTCTAAGTTTTAAATTTAATAATACTAATAGTAAATGAGTCTTTGGAATAACCGGGAACAAGGTGATTAGTAGATTTACTAGGAATCTTAGAATGCTTATATAGTTCTTATCATACCTACTAAGAGTCCTACAGTACCCAATTGCATTATAGGCAACCGGCTGAACCTCGTGTTTCAATAAGATTTTTGGTAAATTGCTTGAACTGGTTACCCTTTTTCACGTTCTTTTAGGTTACCGACTGGTTACCTGAGTAGGTAATCCGTTGGTAACCTAAGCTTAGAAACCGGTTACCGTTGATACTATGGTAAAAACCTAATTTTTTCGTTAGATTGAAGAATAATCAGTTTATCATTCTAGCTCACCAAACGGTTAACGAACAAATTAGATGAGTTCATTGTAACCAACCCCAATTGCATTATAGGCACCCGGCTGAACGTCGTGTTTCGATAAAATTTCTATGAGTAGATTTGCTAAAAATAATTTTGAAAAAGTTGCAATCTACTGTGCGTCGAGTTTCAACCTGGCGCGTTTTGGACTACATTATGCTGTGTGCCGAGAAAAGACCGTTACTCTGACTATAGTAAGTGCCAAATTTATAAATTTCTGTCTCCCGCCGGAATCGAACCTGCGAGCAAAAGGTTTGTAACAAGGCAGTAACCACTGCGCTATTAGAGCACATAACGGCTAAGCTTCAGAATCGAAGACATGTGTGCGTACACAGCGGAAAGTAAGATATACAGTACCCTCTCACCTTCCCGTTGGCAACGACTATAGTCGATTTCCCAGTGTACCGGGATCAAACTACATATTCCCAGCAAAGGATTGACCATGTTCAGAACTTTTTCCTAAAACTCTACAATTACCGGGTTCCGATGAAAATAAGCTACGTATTTGTAATCTTCCGAATGACATATCGCTAGTTCTCAATGATTGCGTAGCCAATAGGGTTGTTAAAATCGAACTCGAAACTCGACTCGACTCGAAAAAACTCGAAAACTTTCGAGTCGAGTCGAACGCGAAACTCGAAAACTCGATTTCTGCAAAAACTCGGAAACTCGAAAACTCGAAATTTTACCAAACCTCGAAAACTCGAAAACTCGAAATTTTCCAAAACTCGATGTTTTGAACGCAAAAATTCAAAACGTAAAATTTCGTTATCAAAAAGTGGATTTTTTGGTTCTCGAAACTCGAGTCGAGTCGAACTCGAAACTCGAAATTTCCCAAAACTCGAAAACTTGAAAACTCGAAATTTTGAACTCGATTAACAACTAGTAGCCAACCAGTATGGAATTCGATGAGGAATTCGTTGCCAACTGAATATAGTGAGTGCCAAATTTATAAATTTCTGTCTCTTGGCGGAATCGAACCTGCGAGCAAAAGTTTCGTAGCAGGGCGATAACCACTGCGCTATTAGAGCACATGACCGAAAAGCTTTGGAATCGAGCACATGTGTGCGTACACAGCGGAAAGTGAGATATACAGTACCCTCCCATCTTTCCGTTGTCAACGACTATAACGGGAGGGTACTATATATCTCACTTTCCGCTGTGTACGCACTACGCACACATGTCTTCGATTCCAAAGCTTTCCAGCTGTTTGTGCTCTAATGTCGCAGTGGTTAGCGCCCTGCTTCGAAACTTTTGCTCGCAGGTTCGATTCCGGCAAGAGACAGAAATTTATAAATTTGGCACTCACTATATATAGTCTGTTTTCCGTCCCTGGGGTAGCGTGACCCTTTTCCCAAAAATAACCATACCTCATTTCACAGCAAAGGCAGAAAACTGGACGTAACATTTTCCTGCAAAAACAACCACACACGTGAACTTGTTGTTTGTTTTCTCCAAATGTCATGAGTTTGGTTAGTAGCCTGAGGCTACATTTGAGTGGCAGGCTAATCCGTGACTGGCAGCAACATTTAATCACCAGCTTATTTCCAGAAAAGGTTACTCTAATTTGAACCTAGGTTCAAGATCACAAAATTAATCTCTTTATTTGTACTCTCTCTATAATTCTCTCTCTCTCTCTCTCTCTCTCTCTCTCTCTCTCTCTCTCTCTCTCTCTCTCTCTGTCTCTTCCTCCATTCCTCTCTCAATCCCCTCTCTCTCTGTCTTTATCTCTGTAGGAGGTTACCAACAGCCATAGACGCTTTGCTCTATAATAAGCGGCCGGCACACTGTATACTTGATTTTCTGATGTGTTCGTCGAGTTTCGTTGTACTATGGCTAAAATAACGAATATGTTGATCCCAAAGTTCACGTTTTTGTGACTCATTTTTCCCAAACCGCCATTTGGCGCTAATTGGCATGCTAAAGTCCACGCGGGGGCGTGCAAAGTGCCCTGGTTTTACGTGCTATAAACGAAAATGGAGACCGAACGAAACGGAAACATCACTCTGATGTTTCAAATCTCCAGTGCGCTCATTTTCATGAGCCGATCGGTGAGACGCAACAATAGTTTTGAAATGTACCAGAATTTAGGAGATCATGCAATTGGTACCGTTCGGTCCCCCTATCGTCTAGTCAAGTACAGATCTTGTATTCTGTAGCATTCATGATATCACAATTCTGCTCACAAAATTGAACAGTGATTCTATTTGTTTTTTAATAGTGACTTATCTCGCAGGTACTCAGACATTTGCCAATTATCCCAATGATGAGCGTTTTTTTTTCGTATGACAAATCTTAAGCGTCTTAAAATGAGTCTGTTGTGCACTTAAAGGGGGCTGCATTGAATGCCGACATTGGCTAACGGCGTTGGCCGAAAAGGCACGAGAGTCAGAGAAGTGCGCGCAATCAATATTCATTCACTCCAAATCATCGTCTGCGTCTCTGACAGTAAGCGAAAAATTGGTGAAATTTTGAAAATAGAACTCTGAATTGGACAATTCAATAAGAAAAGGACATATATCGAACTTTCTCAGTTCGATTTTTTATTTGAAAATTCAATGCAACCCCCCTTTAAAGAAGGGCAGAATGGAAAGCTAGTTTATTTTCCCCGGAGTACCTAAACATAACGTCGCGCGCGCCAGAACAGACTAAAACTAGTGAACCATATGCAAATTAGGTACGTTAGTTTGAATAAAAATGGTATATATGTGTTTTTCTTTAGTCTCTTTTTCGTTTTAACTTTCCATTCTGTCCCCTTTTAACTATT
Organism: Litoditis marina; assembly: GCA_964036275.1. NCBI lineage: Eukaryota > Metazoa > Nematoda > Chromadorea > Rhabditida > Rhabditidae > Litoditis > Litoditis marina. The sequence continues at coordinate 34,151,331 of OZ038434.1, read as the reverse complement.
CTGTGACGTGTTGAACATGTTTCACGCTCGCTGAGCGGTAGTTGTTGACAAGTGTGAACGTTACAGTGATCTGCTGTGTTTGTAGTTTTCTTCATATAGTCGTCGCCAACGGAAAGGCGGGAGGGTACTGTATATTTCCGTTTCCGCTGTGTACGTACTCATGTCTTCGATGCCAAAGCTTGCCACCTATGAACGGTAATAACGCAATGGTTAGCCGCTTTATTGCGAATCTTTTGCTCGCAGGTTCGATTCTGGCTAGAGACAGAAATTTATAAACTTGGCACCCACTATACCTCACATACTATAATACATTCACCCCCTGTATCCACCCTAAATCCTTTTCAGGAAACTGAATAGTTCTTCTAATAGTTTTCCATAATGATTCTATGCCATAAGAACGAACTTGAAAAACATAAATCCCGTTTTGTTCGCAAAACTCAACAGTGATTATAGTTTTTTTGCAGTAACTAAGACATTCGGGTATTATCCCAATTATTGATTTTTTTTTCAGCTTTTAATATAGGAGATCATAATCATATTTTAGTGATGTACAGGATACACGACTTTTCCATCATTATCGTCAATCTATTGACATCATTCTTGCTGAGACTCCATATTTGAACCTTCCAATAAAATAGTATTTTCGAACACTCTTTGTAACAAGAAATCAGTATACTGCAAAACGGGTCAACTCTTCGAAATTGACCCAATAAAACGGATTAGACTTTTTGCACGTTTCATCTTTTTTTGCTGTGTTTGTAGTTTGCTCACGCCTACCGTCTATCATAAAACTAAAAACTGATGTGTGAGCTGATCAAACTGAAACCTTGTTACAACTCACGTCTCCATGAGCTTCGATTCTCACGCGTTCATGGAATCTACCTCAATCCGTCCAACAGAACTGGACCCGATTCTGAACTTCCGCTTAGACAACCTGCATTTTTTCCAGACGTTCAGACATTCCGCTATTATCCCAATAATTTGCTCTTTAGTAGCTATTATGACAAGATCTGAGCGCCTTTACATGACGCAAACCAAAGATAAATCCTAAGTTGGGACCAAATAAGATGAGCTTATGCGCGACGTGCACGGTGCACGTTGTGTAAGACAACTATAAGGTTCCCTCTTCAGAAGCAGACCGTACGATGTATGTTGCTCTATACAGACTATACAGCTGTCTTTGTAGATTCGATTACTTTTCCGTCGCTATTCGTAAATTATAGCGTGCATAGATATCAAACTACAATTAGGTTATGGTCATCCTCTATGGTCTGTTTACGTGAACCGTTAAAAGCACAGTTCAGAAATCGTCCAACGTGCACTTTACGTTAGAGTACGTGCCTACTTATCGATGCGTTTCATTACAACTATGAATACACATTTTTGTCCTTTATGTATTATCCATCGAAAGGTCAGAGATTAATTTTCTTCTTTGTATTGAGAGTAACTTACGGCCGAATCTTCGAAGTTGCATGTAACACCACGAGAAGGTTTCTGAGCACGTACATACATTGCTCTTTATTCTTTATGTCCTATGGGGTTCGCTCTTTTCAAAGTTCAAAGTCAGTCAAAGTATAAGTATAGTTCCGGTCATTCCTACCGAGACTTGGCAGCGTGCCAATGAATATTCCAGGCAATTGTTCACCACTTTGGAGTTGTTCAAAATACGGAAATTTTCTATCAACGGTTCTTAAGTTTCACAAGAACCCGTAAATGTAAAAAAAAGTTTGTGGAATACTTATGTGTGCTCTAAGAAATAGTCATTCAAAAATCTTGGCACCATGCCAAGTGGGAATGAAACGAACTATATGTTACCCTGTCTCGCTTTTTGGTGGAAGTTCATCACTTACCGCGTGATGCGAGATAAAACCACAACGATGAATTGGGTAAACTGTCGGTAAACTTTGGCATCTTTTTGAATTGCTGGTTTAATAATGTCTTCTTTGCTCATCTACATTTTTGAAGATTCTTTCTCAGTTTATCGTTCTTGGTACTTTATTTTATTTTATTGGCTCGACCATTTAAATGTTCCGTGGGGCTATTTGACTAATTGGCACCACCTGGTGCACTCACAAAAAACTCAGCAGTTAGACTGCTAATGAACTGCGCAACCGCAACTAAATGCGCACATTTAGAGTATTTCATTTTACACATGTTTCAGAAGATTTTCGCTTAGTTTTTGATATATTGGTTGGGGTTTTTGCCATATTTCGGTTCATTTGTTCATTTGATAAATACGACGGAACTAACATGTAAAGAAGTCTAACTTTGAACATCGACGAACACCCAGATGTCCGATTTAACAGAAAAATATGTTACAAAATGGCAGAGTTCAAGATTTTTGCAACTAGTTTCCTCTGCAAAACGTGACAGAAAGTCGGTTTCGATGGAGTGGTTTTTTGAAATTTGTTTTGTGTCAACCGTGAAAACTGCCCAAACCCTCAAGCCAACTTCGTAACTTGTGTGTGTTAAGTTTTTCACCCACTATTTGTGACGAGCTGGACTTATGTGGTTTTTGATACTTGGATTTGGTTTTCTGGAACTACCCGATATTCCGGAAAATCTAAACTCATCAAAAACGTAGGACGGATTATTGTACGTTTCCACGAAATAGTGAAATGGAGTGTACCTAAGATGATATATTTGTTTGTAGAATAAGTTATGTACCATATGTATTGAATGTATTAATAATTAATTTCCGACCAAATATCAAACTTCCAGATAAACCGGAAATAATCAACACTGTCACAGCAAAAGGTCGGAAATTAGTCGACAGCAAGTTATTACCCATCTAATCTTCCTAGTTTTACTTGTTGTTAATAGAGAACTTATTGATAAACTACTGTATTATGTAACTTTACAAATTTATTCGAAAACGTTTCTCTAACTTCCAGAATGGAACAGAGTCCTCAGATATAAGTATGGTTCTTTTCATTCCTATTACGACTCCTACAGCCTACAGTAGAAGTCTGAAACTTCACATTAAAGTTATCTTGTCTAGCACACTTTAGATACATATTTCATTTCGAGTCAAGTGCATATAATCACGTGAATCGTATTCAATGCACGTTGGAATTAGAGAGCGTAAACGATAAGTGAGAAATCATAAAGTTTTACTCCTAAGAAATAAGAAAATGAAGTTTTACTCTTAAGAAAAAAAAATCGAGAACTCCAATTTTTTTGAAAATATCTTTGATAGGCTACGGTGTGCTCTTGCTTCCTTTTGTACTCTGTGGGAGAGTTATGAGAACTTTTGGAATTTGTTTCTCGGAGCCTATCGGAGCCCGAAATTGTTTCTCTGTTTCTCTGTGAGAGAGTGCTAGAAATATACTTGTTCTTGTTGAAGTTAGAATAATCTCTGGTCGTTCGGCTATACTGTAGAGGAAACCTATTCACTTATAATAGAATATATATTTTGATAAGAATTTTCGACGACCTCGACGAACTATTTTCGCATAGCTGTACAAGTTTCGTTCCCATGATGCTCTAAAAAAAGTTCTTCAAAAAGTTAGATTGCGTATTTTGAGCATCCGAACTTTTCATGTATTGAATTTGCAGAATCCGTTAGGCAGAGTACAAAGTTTGTTTATAGGAACAATGGATATAATGTCAGACTAATAGCCCGAACGTCATAGGTAATCGTACCTAATAGTTGTTTTCCTTGACTTCTAGAGCGACACTTCCGTAAAAGTAAAGTTTTGAGCGGTAGGTTGATTCGTCATATTCAGCATTATAGTTAGAAGAAACCAAACCACTCAATTTAACATACTTTGAATCGTTTCGTCCCCAATTCAAGATTCATTTGTGTTACTCAGAAGGTTGTCGGTTGTCGGTCATGAACGGTTGAACATTACTGAGAATAGCAAAACAGGAAGAAATTTCTGAATGTCTAGCTGAACCCAGTTGAGATTATCCGATCAAACTACAGATCACCTTCAGACTGCCATCAATGAAATGTATCAGTGGTCACAAGACTGGCAATTACCGTTATCAGTGGAGAAAACAAAAGTGCTGCACATAGGTAAACATAATTCGAGAAGGAACTACAAAGTTTTTGGAACCGATATAGAAAAGACCAGCACTATGCGAGATCTAGGATATATTGTGAATGAATCACTCAATTTCACTGACCATTGTAAAAAGATATGTAGACTTGCTAAGAGAAGAACCTTCAATATTTTCAAAACATTGAAGGTCAAGAAACAAGAGGTTCTTGTCAAGCTGTACAAGACTTATGTACGCCCTATTGTAGAGAGCGGTTGTACCGTATTTAACTCGGATAGAGGTTCTGTCAAGTCACTTGAATCGGTTCAAAACGACTTCACTAGGAAGTTGTTTATGAGAAAAGGTGGATATACTTATTGTAGGGTACCCTCATCTGAAATACGTAACAGAATCCTAGGACTGAAATCTCTCCTCTGTCGCAGAGATAACTTCGATCTACTCATGGTTCATAAAATCGTTACCGGTCAAATAAGGCTGAAATCCTCTGACTTTTATAGTTTTTCCCAATCGAAAACTAGAGGAACATCTTCAAAGCTGAGTTTTCCCATACCAAAATCAAAATTGCGTCAACAATTTTTCTCTGTGCGAGCAGGATCGAAATATTTCAAACTGTCCAAAAAGAAGAGTTTGCCATTTTCCGTTGCTAGTTTTAAACGTTTTATTCATGAAAAAGTGGGGGCCCAACGACTGTGAGATTTGTCTTCTGCTGTGCGCCCCTTAGACAACTACTCTCTAATGGAGCAGCTACTGCTACAAAAACCGAAAAATACTCATGTATAACTGTTAATTACAAACATACAAAAGTCGTAAAATATTTTTTCAAACCTGTAAACAAGAATCTGTAAATAACCGAAAAATACTAATATACTCCAGTATAACTGTTTATTACAAACATACAGAAGTCGTAAAATATTTTCTCAAACCTGTAAACTAGAATCTACAAGTCACAGCTGCGAAAGAGAGAACAACTGTTGAATAATATGCCAAACGTTATAGCACCTAGAATTGACCAAAAAATGACCAAAAACACCAACCATTGTGCACAAAACCAGGAACTCTATAATTGACTACGTTGAGTTAACATCTGTGATTTGTAGATTCTAGTTTACAGGTTTGAGAAAATATTTTACGACTTCTGTATGTTTGTAATAAACAGTTATACTTGAGTATATTAGTATTTTTCGGTTATTTACAGATTCTTGTTTACAGGTTTGAAAAAATATTTTACGACTTTTGTATGTTTGTAATTAACAGTTATACATGAGTATTTTTCGGTTTTTGTAGCAGTAGCTGCTCCATTAGAGAGTAGTTGTCTAAGGGGCGCACAGCAGAAGACAAATCTCACAGTCGTTGGGCCCCCACTTTTTCATGAATTTTACTCTTTTTGTATACATGCCGTGGGTATGTGGTTTGATCTGTACGGTACAGATAAAAAATTTTTCTTAATGAACCACTTGTCAAGTATTACCATCATTCGGAAAAAAAATATTACGTCAACATTGCAGTTCTAGAAACTTACTTCATCTGCTTTTCAGAATCCCAGAATACGTCATGTTTGAATGAAGTTTCATCGTGAATTGACCATTTCTAAGAAACTTTCAGCATTCGAAAACATACTTCACGTCAATTTTTTAAAAGTTGACGTCATCTGGCCTTCTGATTTCCAGAATAAGTCATATTTAGATGAAGTTTCGTCGTTAATGTACCATTTTTAAGATATTTTCAGCATTTGAAAATATATGTGACGTCAACTTTGCACTTTTAACAATCGACGTCATCTGGTCTCCAGAATCCCAGAATACATCACTCTCAAATTGAGTTTCACCGTTAATTGACCCTTTCTAAGATATTACCATCGTTTAAAAATATGTGTGACGTCAACTTTGCACTTTTCAAAATCGACATCATCTGGTCTCCAGAATTCCAGAATACATCACTCTCAGATTGAGTTTCACCGTTAATTGACCCTTTCTAAGATATTACCATCGTTTAAAGATTTATGTGACGACAACTTTGCACTTTTCAAAATCGACGTCATCTGGTCTCCAAAATCCCAGAATACATCACTCTCAGATTGAGTTTCACCGTTAATTGACCCTTTCTAAGATATTACCATCGTTTAAAGATATATGTGACGTCAACTTTGCACTTTTCAAAAATGACGTCATCTGGTCTCCAGAATCTCAGAATACGTCACTCTTAGGTTGAGTTTCTCCGTTAATTGACCCTTTCTAAGATATTACCATCGTTTAAAAATATATGTGACGTCAACTTTGGACTTTTCAAAAAAGACGTCATCTGGTCTCCAGAATCTCAGAATACGTTACTCTTAAATTGAGTTTCTCCGCTAATTGACCCTTTCTAAGATATTACCATCATTTGAAAAGATATGTGACGTCAACTTTGCACTTTTCAAAAATGACGTCATCCGGTCTCCAGAATCCTGGACGTCAGGAATAGAATACTTCATATTCAAATAAAAGTCACGATGGCATCATATTTCAATTTTCGAGCAAATCGGTAATTGTTACTCTAAGTTGCAATACAAATTGAGTTGTCGACCGGACAGAGAGAGTGAGAGAGCGTGCTAAATGGAGAGACGCAGACACTTTTCGAAAAATGTCTATAACTTTGACAAAAACAATTTTTTCTTGAATTTTTTTTTGCTCCGCGAGGGTTTGAGTAGGTATCACATGTCTTCCACAATTTTCAACGCAATCGGTTAAGTAGAAACCCTTAAACTGGGTTTACTTTTCTTGTCACACGGAAGCGCGCATTAGCCGGACCAAAGACAAATCTCGCACAGCGCTTCGCGCTGCGCGCGATATCATAGCAATTTGACGTTTGTATTATACTACTGTGTTACTTCTACTATATTTAACTGTTGCTCTATCCTGTGATTATTGTCCCCAATTCATGACGTACGTGTGCAATATTATCTCCACAGTTTGATTTCTCATCTTTGAAGTTATCTTTTTCCAATTATGTCTCAGTTTTTATCACACGCTTCACTTGCGTAATAAATTCATTCATTCATTCATCTAATGTGTGGAATTGTAAAAAAAAACTTTCCGAAAAGTTTGTTTTGTTATTTCTTGTTTCTCTAAACCCCAAGCTTATCTGTTTACGTTGAGTTATTTGTTCAACCATTCGTCTGATGTTTAAAGTTGAACGAGGTGATGATGTATAACCATTGAAGCTTATTGCCACTTTCAAAGTACCCAGATGCTCACATTTTCACGTGCGCATGATACTTTAGGATAAAACTGGTAACGACATTCAATGTGTGAAAGTCTTAGAGTGTATAGTTTGTTCCACCCACTTATAACCCTCTACAGTAATCTGCTACCTCTTCCAGGTGAAAGTTTGGTATATTAGCGTGTTCAGACTTCTCAAAATGTTGATATATGTCTTCTGTATGTTTACTACTACTAACTTTGGAAATTTGAAACCAAAGTACATACTTTTTCATTAGAAAACACCCCCTTGGATAATTGACGGATTACTGTAGGAGTACATCGATTGGTGAAACAGACTATACGAATGACCATTTTTAGAAGTGAGATAAATGGGAGTGTTTGTCGGGAAAAATGCAATATTCGAATTTCGCGCTAGGCCCTAAACCCGACATTACAAGTTTTTCGAATCTAGTCGAGATTCAACTTCAAGTAGTCATATATATGCTCGTTCAATGTCACTTTTCTGTTCATCATGGTTTCGATTATTGTTTTCATTTTGCTCAAATTCAGTTATTTCTCATTTACGTTCTGTTGTCTATGTATCTCACATGCTTGCATGTATATAAATCAATCAAAACAATCTTAATATTCATGTCAGATTGACTATATGAAACTCTACACGGTTCGGTTTTCAAATTTTCTTCATTCATTTAGCAACTTGCAAGCGCCACAATCCATGCACTACTCTATAGTAACGTCCTACTCTTTCACGTGAATTTTACCACTCATGAATATGAAGATAAACGTATCTTCCTGTTATTTTTTTCACAAACGTTATTCCCTCGCTCTATTTACAAAAGTTTCTCTCTCTCTTTGTTTACACAAATGTTTCTCTCTCTTTTTTCTTGTTTTCGAACTCTGTTTGAAGCATACTCACACACGCACACTTACTCAGAGTAGGAAGTACTTGAGTGCGGTAACTGAATCCACCTAATTGTGGGTGGCTTGTTACGTTCCATTCAGACATTTGCCGTACAAAACTTATTATTCTTGCATTTTTGAATAAAATCTGGAATTACTCGGATAATGGCTTGAACATTCCTGAGAACAGTTCATTTCAATTCAACGTTCTATTCACATATTTTCAATATTATTTTAACACAATGGTTAGGTTAGTTAGGCTGTTAAGGGGGGGGGGGGGGGGGCAGAAAGGAAAGCTAGTTTAGGTACCCCGGAGTATCTAAATATAACGTTGCGCGCGCCAAAACAGGCAAACACGTGTCAACCGTATGCAAATTAGGTTCGTTAGTTTATATTAACAGTTATATTTACCGGTTTCTCTTGATAAACTTTTTCATATTAAGTTTCCTTTCTGTCCCACTTTATTAAAACAACTAGTTATTTCAATTCAACGTTCCATTCAGACAATCTTCATAACAAAATTGTGTTTCTTTTCACTTGCGGTACAAAATGTGAATTAAAACTGTTCGTAAAATGGTTAGTTAAGATGTTAAACGTTTCAAAACACCTAAGTATTTGACTTGCAAAACAGCCGATTGGCAGCGAAGTTCTAGACCCTCTGCTTGCTCTGAAGTTCATATTGTTCAAATCTTTGCATTATCGTTTAACCGAATTAACGCATTTAATGAAAAGGTTTCACGTGAATCCATCACGTTCTTCTTGTCAAAAACACTTCTGCATAATTATTTGTCTTTTTCCCCGGGTGTAATTGACAGCTTCTTCCACTTTTGCGACAAAACTTTTTTCATTCTCGGAGTTCTCTATCAAGTTTTCCACTTAAAAACACGAAAACAAGAGAGAAAAACAACCACGATCTATCTGAAAATTTGAATTTTTCCATTCAAAGTTAGTGGAATTGTAGTCATTTGCCTAATTTCGGCGTCATAATTTTGAATTCCCGCGAGACGCGGGAACTCAAAAATTCAAATTACTCAACCGTTGATAGAATGATAACATCCGGATATACTATCACATCACCTTTAACACAAAAACATAGTCTATTATTGATATGAACTAGGTTACTCACGTCCCCCGCAAATATTTCATTCGGATAGATAGGTGATATGTGTAAAAAGCACCGCGTAGGTTGGAAACGATTCCAAGTTACCTTATCAAACTGATATGTCGTTTTTGACACTATACTCAAACATCCAGACCGAATATAACTGTTTTGCAACTCAAAGTTTTGTAGAACTTGAATAGTAAAATAATCGAAATCGTTCTTACGGCTTTCAAATTGGTAGTTTTCAACTAAAGGAAGTGTTCGAGTTAGATTTGAAAAGTTCAGTTGAGGGTGGGCCCGACTCTAATTGCACATTACAAGAAATAATAATAAGTTAATCTTGTATCTGAAAAACCTGCAAATTATGATGCACTTTCAAAGTGGCGTTTTCAGTTACTTCCAGTGTAGTACATTGAAGACGCTCCAATCTAAATGGTTTCGGAAATCAGGAAATCCTAGTGATTTCATGAAATTTTTAGGATGAGACTTTTAACCATCGAAGAATTATCACTTTTTTAAATTATTTCTGATTGGACATCGGGTAGTCCCCATTTATTTGAAGTTTAAACTAAAAACCGAACGATCGAATCGCTGTGTCCCGATTCAGAAAATTGAAAAAAGTGTGTCACAAAAAATTGCAGTTTTCACAAATCTCTCAAAAAATTGTGTTACAATTTTTCACAATTCAATTTTTTGGGCACAATTTTTCACACCTACAATTATTGTGCCTCAATTTTTCACTTTTTCAAATATTGTACATGTTCCAGCGAGAGAGGTTATTACTGAACCACTCGCGCGATACCAATGTTTCCTTCCATACTCCCCTGACTGCGCCGTATCTAGTATTGGCGATTAGAGCAATGAGACGCAGAGAAACGAGCGCGCATCGAGAGCATCGCCCTATTAGGCTGTCTTCAGACTTTTGGTGCGATACAAGATACAGATACACGATTCATTTTCGAATTATTTGTATCGTCTCATTTTGTATCCGTATCTTGGCGCCAACGTATCAGAAAAGTATGAACGTTCCAGGATACATTTTTCGATTTTGTTAGTTTCAAATTCAAAAGTAACTTTTAACAATTTTAAATTCTTTATTTCACAGATATTTATAGGTATTCTTCAAATTGACGTCTATCTCATCGCACGCGACGCGCGCACGCGCCGCGACAAAATGTGAAAATGAATGAATTTCGATAAACTTTGGACATCGTGAAAAACAAAAACGCTGATGATCATTGTTACCGATCCCCATGCCATATACTCAATTTCACTCACGCGAAGCGCGTGCACGCGACGCGGCAGAAATATCAAAATGAGTCGATTCATATGAAATTGGGATGGGTGGGGTATTCGATCATGCTGGTTATGAATATATATCCGAAACTCGTAATACCTTCTTATCCGCGTGGCCAACCCAAAAATTTATCTTCATGCACAAAAGTTGAAATTTTTTGTCGCGTCGCGTGCTGCGCGCGCGCTTGACCCCAAGTTCGTACCAAGCTCACATCTGACTTCAGAATGATCAATTTCCTCAGGTTCCCAAGTTTTATTGAATTCTACCGGTTTTTTAATTTTTGTCGCGGCGCGTGCACGCGTCGCGTGCGTGATATAAAATTGATATCCACATTCGCAATCTCCATGATCGATAATCACAGTTCACAAATTTGACCCAAATCTGCATATTTTCTCATTTTGACGCGTCGCGTGCGCGCGTCGCGCGCGAAAATGAAATTTTTTTGCGGATACCAATCTGTTTTGTGTGGGGGAACATTCTATCAATTGGAAAAATTTCACAAAAAACACTTTTATAATCCGAAAACCTAGATGTATCCACAATATGAGTGAAGTGTAGAATGCCGGCCGCAATCTTCAAAAAAAGTGTATCGTCGATTCAAAATGATGTATCTGACGCCGAGATACTGTAGAAAAAGTATGAACACGATAGATACATCGCGTGACGCATGTATCTGTCGCCGCTACAAAAATGCAATCGATACACATGATTAGAGCGCGCATGTATCGTGTATCTTGTATCGCACAAAAAGTCTGAAGACAGCCTTAGAAAAAGAGACGCAGAGAAAGAACAGCCGAGACAGATCCGCAGGATTCGAAACCATAACAAGATACGGATCATTGAGAGCTGTGTCAAAGAGTATCACAGCACTTTCGCGCGAGAGACATACGAAGTGCAAAGTACCTCTCTTTAGAGAAACAAATGTGTCACAATTTTTCACACTTCCATTTTTTGGGCACATTTTTCACACTGTTTTCAACTGCGAAAACGTGTGTTATAATGCTCTGAAAGGAAAATAATTGTGGCAAAGGATTTCGAAACATACAGATATTTGGTAGTTTTATCTGCGCTCCAAATGAGAGCGACAGAAGAATTGGAAGAATTGGACATTTCAGAAAAAATATCGGACAAGTCTGATGATGCACAATATTTTAAGGTTTTCCAAGAAATTATCTAAAATGGAAACCATTTAGATTGGAGCGTCTTATATAGTACTACTGGGAAACCTGTTGCAACCTCCTAAATGACATGAGTTGTTCCACTCTGAGCTTTGATATTTTGAAGTGCGAACGCGCAAAGTACGTTGGGTGGCTTTTGTAGCTCTAAATGTGCGTTTTTTTGAGTTTCAAGGAATTTCCAGAGGTGAAGGAAAAGTTAGTCACAATTCTTGGAGTAGACAACTATCCTAACTGACTAACTCCTGCAATCAAACTCAATTCAGCAGAGAAAGGATACATTCGCACACTTCGATGACTAATTTGTTAGAGTACATGTTGCTGGATTCCAGCAACTCTCAGGAGAAATCGTACTAAATGTCAGTTGGAAGCTAAAATCGGAAACTGGAAACATATACTTTTGTTTTTGTTCTCTAAGAACGTGATCTCTGCTAAATGTATTAGTTTGTAAGTATTGAAAAAACTTCACCCTTTTTAGCTCTAAACTTTTCCTGAATTATACCTGACACGCAGATCTTTAGAGTGTTAGCCACATCAGCTGAAGTAGAACATGGGTTAGAATATCACACAGCAGAAGTGATGCATACAGTACTCTTCAACATATCCGTGACAACTACTATTACGTAGAGAACATACTGTAAGAATTGTACGCACTAGTTCAGGTTCACAATCGAAACTAGTTTTGCAAAAGGGGTTTGATTAAGGTGATCAGAAGACCTTTCACTGACCTGATTAGTACGAAATTTTCTACAATTCTAAAGTTTGTTTACTCACTTCGTTTATAGTTTTCTGCTGATCATAGCTCAATCTGTCTGGTCAACTAAACTAATCCGCGCCTTTGGAAAAAAGGCTGTTGCGGCTTTTGAGTAGATTATTTTGTTGTGCCGGCTTGAGAGCATAGTTTTTGCAGATATCAAAAAAAGTTGGCAACAGTAGTTGAAACGTTATTTCTGTTATGCGAGTGATCTACCGAAATTAGAGTTACATAGAGAAGATGGAAGAAGAGTTACATAGAGAAGATGGAATTTGAGACCTGAATTATTTAAAATTTCGATTTTTTGTTCTATTCTGAAAATACCGTAGTCCTGAGCTGGTATAGTGCAAAACACATGTGTTCATGGTTGAATCTGTCACACCGGGCTCATAATTGAAAAAAATGTAATTAAAATATGGTTATGTTTGCTAAGAAGAGCTCGGAAGAAACCAATGTTCGTGATTTTTTCGAGGAAATCAGCAACATATACGGATTCCAACCATTTATTAAACCTTTAAAATTAAATTTTGCAAGATTCGTTCTATGGTTTCTAAGCGGATTAGATTAAATCTTACTTGACTGTTTTCCAAACGTATTTCGCGATTTTCAAAACGCGATTTTCGCACAGTCGACAAACCTTCACACCACCCCCAGAAAAGCTGTGCGATTGGTAAGCTCAACCTAATCGAGGACCTAAAGTCACCGTAGCAAAGACTCATGAAAAGGTCACCTTTGAGTGGAACTATCTGGTCACCGCCTCGCCCAGGTTTAGGTCACCTGCACTATGTGTATACATACAGAGTTGGCAACTACGTGGCCAGAATGTGACCATGTCCTCGATCAGGTTCAGCTCACAATTTGTATGACTTTGCTACGATGCCAGATCACATTACGGCCAGTTAGTTGTCAACGTTTAGTGTATGAGCAAACTGTCGGTTGCCACAACCTGGGTTAGGTATAGTTCGTTTCACCCATCGATAGCAGTCAGCCATGCTGGCCGAGCGCACCCTACACTCAGACAATTCCCAGCCAATTGGCCAGCCACTTTTTTATTGGCTGAGCGAGAGAGTGTGCAGGTCAGAGAGACCCAGATGTCTGCGGCCTCATTGACCTGCACACTCTCTCGCTTTTGTAGCTGGCCAATCGAAGAAAATTGGAGCCAATCGTTCTGAGCATTGCAGACGACTGATCTGGCAGCTTGCCAGTCTTTTTATTGCAATCAAAAATTCGAAAATTGGTTATTTTAAGATTTTCGGCAATTTTTTGTTTTCAAAAGGTTACCACCAAATCGGGAAGTAATTTAAAGAACCTTTTGTGCAATAGAATAAGCATTGAAAAACAGCCTTAAAAGGTGATTGGATATCACTGTTTTTAGTTTTGGGTATCATGTTCTAATGGCCGTCTGCTTAGGCGCGCCGCGCCACCTATCGCCGCTGAGTTCAATACCCAGCTGTTGCACAATTTTGATTAGGCTGATCGCTGTTGGAAATTTTCCAACACAATTGGCTCCGCCCACTAAAATCTACTGTAACTGGCTGCTATCGATGGGTGAAACGAACTTATAGTGATCAGACTATTTGGCTCAAAGGTGGCTTTTTCGTGAGAGTTTGCGTTCCTAGACCTCATGATTATCGTAGAAGTGTTTTATGTAATTAAACGCAATTTCATGATTATTACAAAATAGTTTCATAGCTCAAGTCAATGTCATGATTATTTGATCTTTGAAAATCTCGAGCCACCGAAAAAAACTGCCTTCACACCATTCTTATACTCACTAGACCACGCCCCTTTTGTCTTCGAGTTTTCAATCTAGAGCTCAACTTGACACGCTAAGACTGACGCGAACGCTACTCAAGAAAGACGAAATTACATTTCTTGCTAGTTCTTGATAGTATGACGTTGCTCTAGTTCGCTGCTTCCATTTTGTCATATTATATTCCGGGTCTTTTTCACTCCTGGTTTTTGTGGAGTTGTGTGAATTGAATATAATTTCGTTGATGTAGAGCATTTTGGTTGTAAACGTATGCGGAAACAAACTCTGCTTACTCTACTTCTCGATTTGTGAGCTGTAGTTTGGTCAAGAACAGCTTAATTTTGCGCAAAACTCACCGGAATGAAACTACAAACACGTCCAGCAGAATAGCTTTGCGTTCATGTGTTTCATCCCCACTGTAGTAACTTTTCGACTTACTTTTCAACATTCAACCAAAACCGTATCCAGGGAAACTTTACTACCTTTTAAAATCAATAAATATATGCTGTCTCAAAATACAGCCCAGCGGTTGTGGTATTGATACGGTAGCTATAGTCGTTGCCAACGGAAAGGCGGGAGGGTACTGTATATCTGACTTTCCGCTGTGTACGCACACATGTATTCGATTCCAAAGCTTGCCCATTATGTGCTCCAATAGCGCAGTGGTTAGCGCTCTGCTACGAAACTTTTGCTCACAGGTTCGATTCCTGCGAGAGACAGAAATTGATAAATTTGGCACTCACTATAAGTCAGAACATTTGTCAGAACAGTCGCTTTAGTATAGAATGCATACAATATTATTATATCTCTTTCTTCTATGTTCATTTCACCATTCTCTTTACTTTCATCTCAAAAATACTGCTTTCATGGTTGGTATTTTAGTTAAATAACATGTAATTAACTAAAGTAAGCTATTCACCGCCTAATATAATTTCATTCTGCTCATAGCCCATTTATTCAGCTGTATTTACGTATTATTTCTTTCACATAGGCCATAATCCTGGTCAAACATCTATTTCACACAACATCTTCTTTTGCAAACATATTAACAATTAAAGTTGTTTTTCGCAGTTTTGTGTCATCAAATATATGCTCGTTTGCAGCTCACGTCAACAACAAGTACGAATATCAAACTATGTGCGCGTAACAGAGTAACCATATATACTAGAAGCAAATTGAATAGTCACGTAAAGTTAGCAATCTAATGAGACATCGTGCACTTCTTCATTGCACGTTTCTGAGTTCCGCTGTGTTTAACATGGTTCACGTGACTAACAGTGACCGAATCCCATTGTAGTTTGGTCTCTATGCACGTCGTAACTCACACATTTCAATCGATAATCAGAGGGATTCAACTACAAACACGACCTGATAGAACAACATACACCGTGTGGGTCTCATTTGGAAAGAGTCATTTGTCTTCCACTTTGTTGAGAATATTGTCTGTAAGTGGAACAGAATCGAATACGGAGCCATGACCTTTCCGAAAACGCTTGCGTAATAATAACCGCCTGGAAGTTTTCAATTTATACAGTAGGAGCCTTAGTGGGAATGAAAAAGACTATACCCCAAAGAGGCTTCATTCTCAAACGTTTACTTTTTTTTCCAATTAGAGTCTCACATCTATGTTGAAAGTCATCTGTTGGATTGCCACTAAACGTTTCTATTCTAAACACGTTTCTATTCTAAGCAGCCCAACGTGAAATTTGTAAGAATTCCTTTTTGTATTGTAGCCAACCTTCAAGCCTAAGGACTTTGTAGTCATCTATGTCACGGGGGCAGCATTCCAGCAATTGATAGAAAATCTTACTTCATGAACAACATCTCTCAACTTTCTGATGTGCTTTCATGATTTTTTTGAATTCCTGCTGAGGTTTCATAAAAAAACTTTCAGTGCGTTCAGACTACAAGAGTGTGTTACAAACTTTTAACATTTTCCCGATAGTTACAATTGAAACAGCTTATTTCAAGAGCTCTTGGAAGAAAACTAGCAATCATGACATGGCAAGTTCACGCGACCTTTCAATCTCTCGGGAAGTTATTGTGATCTTGCCCATGAGAAACTCCCAAACCTCTTATGAGCTTTTGATGATGCAGTGCGAATCATTCCAACGTTGTAGAAAAAATATTCCAATATCCAAGAGCTCTCGAAATAAGCTCTGCTTTGCGCACTAGACATTCATATCTCATATATGAATCTTGAAAAAGGACCAAGTTCTTTTTTAGCGAAAACGAAATATCGAAATATTCACTTTCACGATAAAAACGCGTGTGAAACAAATCTGACTAGCATTGCACAGTTCTTCTTCACCTACTTGGATTCAAGACTACTGTAGCAATCGACGTTGGGAAAAAACTGACTATAACTGGTTTGGCTAAACACAATTGTTATTGTTGCGGGTTTTTTTTTTCCGAAACGAGTTTTCTGTTTATTCAGCTCACTAATCCTATGCCAATGAACCATTTGTTATTTTTTCTCTTCTAGGTCGCACAAAATTAAATGACCGAAAAACGTTATCTTGTTATTCAAGTTAATTTCTCTTCCTCTTTTCTCATTTTCCAAAAATACCCCTGTTTTGCAGAATAATGAATAGGCATGTAATTGTCCATTCAGTATAGACATACAATTTGGCAGAGAGCATTCTTGTAGTTAATTTTGTATATAAATTTGCAAATAACAGTGTATAGCATTGCAATAACGTCAAATTTGCAGCGCACTTCAAATGGAAGTACATTTGGAAAAATTTGAGAATTCAATCTGTGAGAGAGAGTTAAATTATTACACTGCATACGTGAGAGTGTGTATGTTGGATTTTCCTGGCACCTTGATCACATCCTGCGTCTCTCGCTTTGCACACTATTTCGCGAGAATAGTATCCCGCCGAAATAGTGTTAGTTTGAAGAGACGCAGGTTGGGCTCGAGAGACCGGGATATTCATGCACACGGCCTCAGACATAAAGGTCAAACTGATTCATAACATACGAAAACAAAGTAGTAAAGTTACTGAATATTCGAATAATCTATAATAAACATGTGTAATAACAATCATAACAAGTACACCGACTAGTTTGATCAAGGTTCTATGTACATGTTATTGTACCATAGAACGTTTCACTGCATACATAAAGAGTTATGTGATTTTTGTCCGGGCTCTTAGTCGATTTTGTATTCTCAGTAGTATCAGGTATATGAAAACCATTTTCACGGTAATTTACACGTTTGATTTCTATTATGCTTCAAGCTTGTCCATATATATATATATATATATATATGTATAAAGTATAAAGTCCAATCATCCGACCATTATTTCTCCAGACTAAAATTCGTCTAGCTTATTCAATGTATTATGAGCCTGGGAAACTTATAGTGAGTGCCAAATTTATAAATTTATGTCTCTCGCAGGAATCGAACCTGCGAGCAAAAGTTTCGTAGCAGAGCGCTAACCACTGCGCTATTGGAGCACATAATGGGCAAGCGTTGGAATCGAGGACATGTGTGCGTACACAGCGGAAAATCAGATATACAGTACCCTCCCGCCTTTCCGTTGGCAACGACTATATAACTTTTTCATGACGCACGGCCAAAACAATCCCAGACCACATTCAACTTTGTCATTGAACTCAAAACGTACGCCAGACATCACTCCAGAGTACGTATGCTATAAGATTACGGTCCCTTCATCCCATCCCGCGTCTCCTCAAACATACGCTTTTTATCTGCCTATACATCCCGCCGGGATACGAGAGGCGCGAAATAGTAGGGCAGAGCGAGAGACGCAGGATACGATGAAGGAGCCGGGATCTTATAGCATACGTACTCAGGCGGCGTAGCAATCCCTCCAACCTCATGAGAAGTTCATATGAGTTTCTTATGAGATACCTCATGAATTACTCGTGAACTTCCAATGCTGAAGGATAGTAATCAATAGAATCTCATAAGAAGTTCGTGAGATATTGCTCATGGGGTATCCCATGAGGATTTCGAGGGATTGCTACCGCGCCAGGAACTTTTGCGTAGATCTTTCTCCAACATAATAGTTGATGCTATAGAACAATGGTGTAGTTGTGATAAATACACGCAACGAACTTACTACAATATTTTTATTGTTTTCATAAATTAGTCGAAAACCAACACCTAAATGCCAGTTACGCCCTCCGAAATAATTGAGATTAGGCGCTATTACACGATTTTCCCGATACATTTCGGCCCCGGCAAAGTGAGGCCAATTTTTGGTTGTTTTCAGGCGAAAGCATATCAAATCACAAATATTTGGTTCATTTGAACATGTTTTGCTGGTTGTTTTCAGCCAAAAGTACGAACAATCATCAATATTTTACCAAGTTGTATTTTCGAAAATAACACAGGAAGTAGTCCCTTTTGTACTTCGAACTGAAATCACAGCGGAGGTTCACTTAATGATGATTTGTGTTTTCGCATCAGAAAGCGCATCTAAGAGAAAAAGGGGAAACATAGTTATGATAAAATTTACTTTTTTTTCACTACTTCTTCTACAAGTTAAATGCCACGTCTACCAATCTGAGAAGTCACGTGTCGCTAATATATTATTTCCTATTCACCTTTATTACTTTTCTATTTAAAGCTTTCTCAGCGTTGTTTTCCACTCACACGACTAGAATACTAGAAAAGCCAGTAAACGTAAACAAAACTTCGTGAATTCTGACGTCCTCACACGTTTTGCGTCACCAGCAATTCTACGAGTTTACTAGTGTATGTATGTGTTTCTGAATTATTCATCTTGCGTGTTCTAACGTCATTTTCACTTCCGAAAGTCGCACTTCTCGGGACATATCATGTTTCAAACTTATCCATTCTCACCTCATTAAAAGCCGCTCTTAGGGTGCAAAAACTACTCGAAAAGGTTACAGATTGTGTTCGTTAGCGTGTATTTATAGTTTGATCTCCAATCTTTTTATCCGTGGTTTGGAAATACTGGTTTGCAGTCGCAAAAACATATCCATTCCTCACTTGAAAGTCGAATAGACTGCAGAGAGAACCTCGATCTGTTTATAGTTTGATCCCTATAATTTTATCCAATGAATACCAGGCTGTAAAAACCAATAACAAAGCCAGGTTTTGAAGATAAGTTTTCATTAGTTTTAAATAATGATTCCTATCTCTATTTGGTAAGTTTTGTTGTTTTTTGTGGTTTGCTTTGCTTTTTATTCGTTATTCGGATATTATGATGTGTTCCCTGACCAAACTACAACTACAATGCATTAGTTCTCATTCAACTCAAACTTGAACTGTGGTTCGACTACATGTTTGTGAGATAGATCCTTTAATGAATGAAAACATCCATATGTTCAAAATTGAGGCATATTTTCCAATAAGCGAACCACATGCTAATTTGTTATTCCTCGAGTGAAAAATGTTGTTGATACAATTTTGAGAAAACAACTTATTCTATTGCCATCCAAGCGTACAAAAACAGATTCGATGTAGCGTGTTTGGGTGGAGTTTTGCTAAATCTCTTCTGATCACCATTCAAAGAGAAAACAATTAGAAACCAGACTACTTAAATAACTACTAAAATGCCAATTAGAATTACCAATTTCACGAACCCGATTAAACACGGGACAAAATGTTTAAATTTGTTAACTTTAGTTATAAATTTGTTTTAAAAGTACTTGTTCTCACTACGTGTCTACTCTTAAAGAAGGATGATTATGTGGACCAATCCCAACGTCTGCAATACGTTTTTCAATTGCAATTTAAAGGAGCGATGTCTCGGGATCGGTCCGTATAATCGTCCCCCTTTGAATCCCGCTAGTTCACCTGCTCATTATCTCATAGTTCCTGTCTTGCTCATTCAACTCATCAAATATCAACACATTACGAACATTTTTTGAGCACTTTCGAAGCATTCTGTTTATTTTCCACATTTTTGAACACACCTCATGAAACATTATACATTACAACTTTTCTGTTGATATTGTTAGTACAACAACAAAACTTTTTCGTGATTAGTTCCATATTTTAGAATGGAGCGTTGCGTGGGAGAGGAGGATCGTTGCCGCTGTCTGGCCAAGGAATGTCCGATCGTTTTCAATTATTCCATTGAACTCAAGGAAAAATGTTACATGGACGAGTGTTTCATCAGCAAACGCGCATTGGATGATAACACTCTTGTGCAGGTACAACAACTATATAGTGGCTGCCAAATTTATAAGTTCCCGTCTTTCGCCGGAAACGAACCTGTGAGCAAAAGATTGGTAGTTCGGCGCGAGCCACCGCGCTATCAGAGAACTTAATAGGGAGGCTTTGGCATCGAGGACATGTGTGCGTACACAGCGAAAAGTGCGATAAACAGTTCGCTCCCACATTTCCCCTATAAGAGTCACTTTTCTATACTCCTAGCTTGTAGTTTGATCGCATTGATTTTCGCGGAACTCAAACTACAACGATGATATAGTTGTTTGGTTGATCGCTCCCAAGTGAATATGACAGTTTTGTAACATGTTGAAAAAAAGTGGACAAGTGTTTACGATGGGTTCTACTATTTTGAAGCAAGTTTTCATGTTTCAGGTAACCACGCTCTATCTGGTTATCTTCTGCATCGGACTGATCGGTAACCTTTCCACGTGCATCGTCATCAGACGGCATCCTGTACTGAGGACACACAGCAGGTTGGTCGTATTCTATGAATGTTCTCCTAATTCATCTCGTCGTTGGGATACTCTTACATACGGCCTCCGAACATGCTGAGATAGTTGTTACATTGTTCCGTTCGTTCCTACTGCTCGTAGTCCCATTTATCCATTCACCTGAATAAATAATCTACACGTGACTATTTAATTTACTGTCAGTGCGGAAACGAACAAAACTTCACTTTACGTGAACTTTTGCGCCTTCAAAAACAGGGTGAGCGTTACGTTTTACGTGCAACTCCGAGAATTTTACGGCTCCCAAAATAAAAATATGTTTTCCACTTCGTTACCCAATTTCCGACTTTTTCTCACAAGCACAAGACACAGATTTCTTCCACTCCCCTGCGCATGTGACGTAATGATATAATTGAATTGTGCAGTCGGGTGCCTTTAACACCAAGGAAATCCGGACAGCCCGGCCTGTTAGAAGGAATAATAGGGTTATGAAGTGAACACTTCTGGGAAACAATAAAATAATAATAATAATTTAAGCGAAGACATATACAAAAAAAACAAGTGAAAAGCCTTTATTATACTGAATATTATGATTATGAGTGCTTCTGGGTAATCATAGTTGGCGGGTGCTCGAACGCCTCAGATGCCATGTGTATCCTAGATCCCATAGTACACGTTCGCAGAACTCATATAGAAAATATCGACAATGAGTTGCCGTTTCATTCACGGCAAAGTTTTCGATCCCGACTGGAAAAAGACGGGATCAAACTACGAACACAGCGCTCATAACAACAACAACAACAACAACAACAAGTTTTGAACTCATTATAACTTGTTATATATATACTCATAGTAAACTTTTATAGTGTAGCCGACAGATTAGTTTGAAGAGGGTTCAAACACATACTGTAATGCACTTTGCTGTTAGCAGCATGAAGCATACGAGCAACGTGGTTTTGTAGAATAATTTCAATCTCCTATTTTTTTCATAATTTAATGACAGAGTTTGAGCACGCTTCACAAAGTTAAAACAAAGAAAGGATGTTATTTGAGTTTTGAAAGTGCTCCCGACTAATAATTAAATTATTAACGCTTGTAGATATGGATAATGAGAGCGATCTTTGAGGACGCCTACCTTCATTCGAATAAAATTGAGAATCCATACTTAACGCGTTTCAAAAAGGGGTCTGTGATTCTCAAAAAAGTCAAGCCACCTTTTTCCTAAGATTCGTGACACCAACATATATAGTTCACACCAATCCTACTGAGACTCCTACAGTAACCTTACAAGCTTTCCGGAGGCTGTTGTGAGGCTGAAAACTTGATTTATCGAAAATCCTCTCGTACATTCATTGTACTCGAAGACGAGAATGAGGTGCGGTGCGAAAATCCTCTACCTTTGCGATTGCAACTACGTGAGAAAGACGACTTAGAAGTTTCAATATCCTACTGTAGGAGTCTCAGTAGGAATGAAAAAAAAACTATACCTCATAAAATCCAGTAAGCAGTAGTTTTATAGGTATAGTTAATTTTTTCGAGCTCTCTCGTATTCAAAATTTGGTCGGCAAAATGTGAGTAGATAGTGTGTATATTAGCGCGCTTAAGATTCTTTGGAAGCACCGCTCTGTTCACGAAATTCCAGTCAGGTTAAGTTCTACTATAGAGTGATGAACCCACTCCGGTTGATCAGTCACCACTTTACGATGAGCATGACTATTATACCAGAAGTAAATTGAATAGTCACGCAAAATCTGCTTTCTAATGAGGTATCGTGCACTTTGTCGTTGCACGTTTCGGAGTTTTCCTGTGTCTAACATGGTCTACGTAACTGTGCAATCGACTGAAAACATGCCACGTATCGTACTTTTCTACGATGTCTGCTGGTATTTCAGCCTGAAGTTCATGTTTTGGTGAAAATCCGCTACGTAGCCATTCCTTAACCAATTGTTGCCGCCGAAATTGCACGTAAATCGAGTTTCCAAATCACGGAAGTTGGTGTCGTTTACGTATTGATATTTCGGAAACGGGACACGGCTCGGGACTTGTTTTGTCAGAAAAGCATTCCCTAAGGTTTTCTAAGGAACCGTTAACTTCACTAAAACGTTTTCAACGTTCTAGTGAACGATTTAGGAAAATCTGAGTTCAATTTCCAATGTTACCTAAACAGAGCCCAGACACCTAAAGGTTAAGAATACATGAGAGTCTAGTGGCTTTGAGAGAGCAAAAACACAAGAAACGCGACGGAAAACTGCGCATACAACAGTGTGTATACAATTATTTACTCGTTTCTCGGTTTGCGTGAATAAGATTAACTTGTAAATATATTCGAACAGTTTTTATTGAATATAAAATACACTAGCTTGACCCAACCATCCATTCACATTTTAAAAAGTTAACTTTCAGCTACTATCTGCTCAACCTGGCTGTCTCGGATCTGGTGACTCTATGTGTTGGACTTCCGTTTGAGGTTGGTTCGAAAAACGAAGAAAGTTTGGAATTGGAATATTATAAACTTTCGAAGATTTGAAGAAAAAAACCTTTTTGGAAAAGAAAAAACGCTGGATATAACTTTATCATTGGTGAACCTCAACTCCAGTGTAGAGTTGGCAAAACTGAAAACGTAACTATATAAAAACATATTTCAACATCTTAGCTAGCATCGGGATTTTTTGACTGTCTTAGAGATGAAACTTGTAAATTGTTATTTGAATAAACAGTTTATTGACTTTCAGGTAGTCATGAACTGGAACCAATATCCCTGGCCATTTCCCGATTTCGTATGCAATCTCAAGGCGCTGGTGGCCGAAACTACAATGTGAGCCAACTATTGATTTTTAGTGATCTACATATTCCACATTTTCACGAACGTGACACGTGTTTTATCTTTCCTAGTAGGTTATTTGTGTGTCGTGATGTGAGAAGGATGTTTGTGTTTCTGCTGTGTAGTTGACTAAACTACAAACTACAACTGGCAACAGGTGTAACGGTCATTATTGACTTATTGAAACAACAGATTTTGGGACTATTTTTCTAATTTTCATCGTTTTTAGAACAGTTTCCATCCTCACGATCTTGCTGTTCTCTATCGAGAGATACATAGCTGTCTGTCATCCTTTTATCTTCGTCAAAATGAAGCCTCTGCGACAAAACGTGAGCTTTCAACCGATAACCATTGAAAGTACAGGGAACACCAAATTATTGTTGTAGTTTGATCTTTTCCAATTCCACGATATGAAACTACAAACACAGCGGTACCGCGTAGCATACATCGCACAAGCATATTTTGTAAAGAACGAACCTTATAGAGTAAGTATGATGATATCTCCCGGCACCTTCATCCCGCCCCTAAAACCACGTAATCACTGTTTTATGTCAGAAGTTTTACCTGAAAGTCTCTGGCTCATAAGGTTTGAGCACATATTTGATCTACCAAAAAACTGACGAACGTGCACTTCCGCAATCCCATAAAACTATTCCGATCACTGATGCCGAACCGAATTATGAATTCAAAAATCTGACAATTGAGTTTCGCGGGCTTATGAAAGGGATGATTTCAAATGCGTGCGCAATGAAAAGAATCCGCGATGGATCGAAATCGCGCCCCCATTTAGAAATATCAGAGGTTTGAGAGGGAAAATATATATGAATAGGGGCAAAACAGCTCAGAGATAATGACCTTTCACAAGTAAACATCTAGAAAAACTGACTGAATAACTTGAAATTCCCGGAAAATGTCCACATTTTCCTTTACGTGATGGAGCATGAGGCTAGTTCTGTAATGTGCTGATAGTTACGTGAAAGAACGTGAAATATAACAATAAATTGTATAAAATACAATATTGCTTGATTTTGAAGGTGGCCTTCTTTCTGGTGGCAACTTGGGTGATTTCCATCTGCTGTGCTCTCCCGTTTGGAGTTCACCATCGAGCCGACTATCTTTTAAAGGACTGGCCGTATACTCAGAATGGAGAACCGGTGAGAATAGGTTACTGTAGGATTTGGATTGAGGCGCGCTTCTAACAGTAGAATGGTAAAAAAAACACTGAGATAAGTGATGTAGTCTGATCTCTCACAGTTTTTATCTCACATTTTACATTCAGATGAAACTGCATCCACATCGGAAAAAGTTGTCGCTTTTCCTTTCAAACATGGATTAAAATTTTGTTAAATTCATTTTGAATTTCTTTTCAGGTCATTTCATCTAAGATGTGTATGATCGCAGTGATGTTCGACCACAAACTTATGTCAACGTTCAAGGTAATCGATAGGGTTGTTAATCGAGTTGAAAATTTCTCTAGGGTTGTTAATCGAGTTGAAAATTTCCAGAGTTTCGAGTATTTCGAGTTTTCGAAATTTCGAGTTTTTCGAGTTTTCGAAATTTCGAGTTTTTCGAGTTTCGAGTATTTCGAGTTTCGAGTATTTCGAGTTTTCGAAATTTCGAGTTTTTCGAGTTTCGAGTATTTCGAGTTTCGAGTATTTCGAGTTTTCGAGTTTTCGAGTTTCGAGTATTTCGATTTCTGAAATTTTCGAGTAATTCGAGTTCGAGTTTTATTTTTAACAACCCTAGTCCGTTCTTTCCAAAATAGGCCAATACGGTGTATCTAACTCCATTCCGCAGTGTTTGTAGTTTTATCCTGTTGGCATTCTGTCGCAGTTTGTCAGTTCCGGCATGTGTCGAGTTGAAACTAAAAATATGGTCATCCTCTATGGAGTAGCAGTTTTTACCATTCAAATTGTGGAAAACCAATTGTTTTTCAATTACTCTCATTGTAAAAATGAAAAACAAGTTTTTCTCCAGGTCCTTTTCCACTTCTCCGCGATAATGTTCTTCGTCATTCCACTGTCTATCATCTTCATACTTTACGTTCTTATCGCGTTACACGTGAGTTTTCACTAGAAATCAATAACCATGAAAAGGTTCCGAAAATGATACTAAATTTTAAAATCCAGAAATCGTACCGTTAATATATGAAAAACGTGGCTGTCGTAAACACAACTTATTAGGGCACTACCACAGAGAAAGTAAGGGAGAAGCGGGATTGACTAGGTCATACATGATATTAGTTATACCTGACCATTTTGATTCTCACGTTTTCTTAACGTGTGATCACGAGTGTGAGGTACGTATTTCTAGATCACAACTTCAAGCACTCGCTTCCACCGTGCTGACTCAACAGAAGAAGGTCACTTGCGAGTCACAATCATTTTATGTGAGTTTTATTGATTTCTGATTTCAGCTCATTTTACACAAAATACGCAACAAATTAAAATAGAGATAGATCGATGATTGAAGAACCGTTTTTCTGATTTTAGTTTATTGATGTTTCATTTCTGTTTGTTGACCTACAAAATCGTTGTAAAAGTCAGGTTGTATTTAACACTTGAGCAGTTATAGTTTTTTTTTCCATTGCCACTGAGGCAAATTTTGTATTCACGTGTTCTTATGAAAGTGGACAAACGCTAACAGAAGTTTGCAGTTTTTTTTGAGAAACTCCAAAGTGGTGAAAAATAGCCTGGAATAATCATTGGCAGGCTTCCAAGTCTCAGTAGGAATGACAGGAACTATATGTTCAAAGAATAGAACTAAACGACTTGTTTGCGTTTCAACACGTGTCTTTCCACATAGGTAGATGTAACAGGCCAATTATATGAGATTTAAGTCTAAAATATGAAAAAAAGGAGAGAAGAGAGAAATAACTTCCCTTTTCCAGCGGCGATCGTGTGCGCTTTTTTCATCTGTTACCTGCCATTCCAATTCCAACGACTCGCCTTTTTCTACTTTGACAATTCTGCTGTGCTGTCAGAAATCAATCAATACGTATACTTCATATCAGGTTGGTTGTCTCGTGTAGGTCAAAACGTTGAACATCCTTTGAACAGTTGTATCTTTGTAGTTATTTAGAGATGTACTTTTCGATCACATCTAACATTTTTCGAAAAAAAAAACAACGTAAAACCTAGTCTCTGAGGCAGTTCACATGATCAAATCTTCATTATAGTCACAATCTTGTACAATTTGTAGAGGTGCAATTCGTTCAGTAAAAAGACTGTAGTATCTGTAAGTTATGAGTTATATTTTATTATATTGTTTTTGCAACACACCACCATTTTTAGGTTTTCTCTTCTACTTGGCGACCATAATCAACCCAATTCTATACAATTTGGTCTCGTCGCGATTCCGAAAAGCGTCCAAAGAAGTTTTATTCTCGATATTCTTCAACGAACCACTAAAAGCATCGAAGTTCCAATTGAAGTCGTCTGTTCGATACTCTATGTGAGTTCAAAGTTCATTCAGAACAATAAAAAGTTTACAATGCGCGTCAAAATTTTTTCACGATAAACGTGTCTAACATTTCTTCATATTCAAAACGAGTTAAAGGGGGGGGGGGCAGAAAGGAAAGCTAGTTTAGGTACCCCGGGGTACCTAAATATAACGTTGCGCGCGCCAAAATAGGCAAACACGTGTCAACCGTGTGCAATAGGTTCGTTAATTTGAATTGAAAATTATACCTATCGGTTTCTCTTGATGAGCTCTTTCATATTAACTTTCCTTTCTGTCCCCCTTTATTTAGTTTGTTTGATAGTTTGGTAACCTTTTTCTCACGTTCCGAGTTCGCTATACGCAGCCAGCTAGAAAATAAGTTGTGAAAACACGTAGAAGTACAATTTTGTCACGTTTACAACTGAAATTTCCTGAAACCACATGCGAAACCCATTTTTCGATTTGTAATGGTTTTCACATGTTAATATCCACCAAGACGCTCTCCTAGTATGTTCAGTTTCAAATGAATATTGAAGATCAGACTGTTTTTTCTTAATTTTTCTTCAACTTTGTATTTTCTTCAGAGGGGTCAAAGCTCAGAGAACGGTCAGTCGCGACATCTAGCTAAATTTCAAGAAGTTTTCATCAAATTTCTATGTGATATGTACATAATTTTCCTGTTTTTGCTCGAATCTCTAATTATCTAGTCATTTCACAAATGACAATATTCTCAAATATGTTTAACTTTTATACCATTAATAACTTCTTATTTCCCTATTTCCTTCCTTTTGAATTTAGCATTTCATGATCTCGATTTACGGTTGTTGTTGCGGTTCTTGCACATAAATGTTTTGTGGGTATATTGATTATTCAGATATCAATGAAAAACTACTTTTTACGTTGATTTGATCAGAACACGAGGTGGTAAGTTGTTTATGGTACTGCTTGAAGCTGAATCAAAATCAACAAAAAGATGCATGGGTTCAGGAACAGTTTTCCGAGAAAGCTTGAAAGTGAGATGTTACGTATGGAATTCCACACATTCATTACTAGAGCGTTTCAAAGTAGTTTCACCTCACAGTTTCCCGTGAGGTACCAGATGATGTTTTTCAAGGTAAAATTGAGAAGTTTCTTTGTTTTCTTCTGCCACTATTGTTTCCATTTCAGTCTTGTCTACGGAGCGGCAAGAAGGTTCTGAAAACCAAATTACAGAGAAAAGTCGGAAAATAATATTTTTCCACACTTTCTGTGCTAACGGTCAGTAAACGAGAGAATGTAGTAAGCAAAGTTGGAAAATGATAGTTTTTTTTACTTGCTGGTTTGCCAACATTGTCTTCCAATTTTGAATTTTGTAATTATCTTCAGTCTACGGAGCGACAAAACATGTTCCTAAAAAAGAAAGTAAAGAGAAAAGTGGAGAGTGGGAAATTGTTTATGTTTTCTTCTCGTCCTGCCATCATTGCTTTTCTATATCTTTATTCAACGGGACGACAAAAACACGTTCTGAAAAAGAATAAAGTAAAAACGATGTGGAGAAAATGAGGTTTTTCTACATCTTCTATGGTAACGTGTGAAAAGGGAAGAAACTAAAAAGGAAAGTGGGAGAATACGATTTTTCAATACTTTCCTGCGGTTTTTTACACGATTTGCCACCAATGTCTTCGATTGTCTACAATGTTCAGTCTACGCAGCAACGAGAACATCTCCAAAAATAAAGAAAATAAGAAAAAAGTAGGGAAAATGATAATTTTCCATTGTTCATTGCACGATTTGCCACCATTGTCTTAGCTCTGTCTATATCTTTAGTCTACGGCACGACAACTGTTGCCAAACACACCACGGCATGCCCGCTTTTCATGCACATTTTCTGGCTATTCATGCTATAGTTTTTTCATTTCCGTTCAGACTGCTGCCGATCAGAAAACTTTTCTATCTAGTTCTTTACCATCCTACTGTAACTCCTACAGTATTTCAATTTATTTCAATATTTATTCAACCCATTCATGTACTCGACTCAGAGTACAAACATGAACTAATGTATCACATGGTGTTCTCTCAACCTCTTGCTTCATGTGCTTTTTGAGCGATGGAGAGCCAAGGTTCAGAACAATGTTACGATTAAAGTGAAGTTGATGTTAACTCTTACAGTAGGATGGCATGACTTTCCTAGATATTGTTCTCTCATTTTTTACTGCGAATACTACAATCTGATCACAGAACGTTCAGTCTGTTTGGACTACGTGTTGGTGGGAAAGTTTACTAGTACAACGAGTATTCGAGAACATTTAAGTTGACGTTTGTATTAGAAAACAGTCGGGGGGCAGTTTCGAATGTGTGCTGTAGGAGTATACTCTGTTTCAACAATCGATGTTCTTGTACAGTAATCCGTCAAATACTCAGGAGGCTTTTTCTGATGAATAACTCCGTGTTTTGGTTTCAAACTTTCAGAGTTTGTAGTGGTAGAGGTTCAGAAGACTCTACCAAAACTTGGAATCTATCCGAAAAGACAATCGTACCAAACTTTGACCTGGAAGTTTGATCGTATTACTATCATGAGTGGGTAAAATAAACTATACACAGTGGAAATGGTGAGGTTCATAACTGTACTTTCAATACTGTAGTCATAAATATCCCGGAAATCAGATTCGCACCTGCGTTTTCCAAGCATTCGCTATGTTTTCGTCCTCACATCCTCCAGAATACAGAGGCCGTATGCATGAAACATCCCGGGCCGGGTTGGAATGCTATCCCGACATCAATTGGTCGGGAAATTGCCGAATCGAGCTCGGGTTAGCAACCCAACCCGGCCTGGGATGTCTGACGAAATAGTGCGTCAGGCGACGGACGCAGGTTCGGTACAAGAGGTCGGGATATTCCATCTTACATAGTTTAGCGAGTGTGAAAAAAGATCAAAGAATAACTTGTGATTAATGCGTTTCACCCGAGTAGTAAGACCCTTGAAAAAAAAATAAAAAAAAATGTTGACGCTCTTTGCCTTTTTCACAATCTCTACTATGAATCTGAACTCCAATTCAAGTTTTCCTCTTGGGAGAATATTTTAATTGCGTTTCGCGTATATTTGGGAATTCGGAAATATTTTCACAACACTTATGTTTGTTTCACTAACCACCGTAGAACGCACGCACAAGAACGTGAGATCGAATAAATTTCTCGTAGGTGTTAGCTACACGTGAAAATTTGCCTCCACGTGGTTTTTGGTATATATATTCCCGTAACAATCAACGACTTTTCACGTATTTGTCTGCGTCTCTCTCTCACACACACTGTCTCACCCTCTTTTACACTTCTCCGAAATAATTTTCTAACAACTGTTCGCACTGACACAGAGCCATTTGATAGTGCCATCCGGGAAACATTTTTACACTCAATCAAAATACGCAGCCGCTGTCCAGATAGTATACTAATTGACATACAAATTTTGGAAATTGATAAAATTTGTTATAACAATACATTTTTTCATGTTGGGTGATCTCTCTTACCTTTTCTCCTTCTCTCTTTTCTCGCTCTCTTTCCATCTGCTTCTTTCATCTTCTCAAATAGTTTTACACTCAATCAAAACATGCAGCCGCGCTGTCCTTATAGTATAAGGTGTACTTATTGACCTGGAGAAGTTTTATATTTTTCTCAGAATTATCTTTGTATCATCCTTTTTCTCTCTTTTCATCTCTCTCTCTCTCCTCCTTTTCTCTCTACCTATTTTTCTCTTCCTCTCAAACATTTCAACAATTCAAATACGAGAGCAGTCCCGGCGCTGCCCTGATAGAGTCATAGTATACTGATTGACATGGATATTTTCGAAGTTTAATGAATTTGATCGTGAACTACATCTTTTTGAGAAATTATCTCTTTCTTTATACATTATACTCTCTCTATCTCACTCT
The DNA here is from genome assembly GCA_964036275.1 of Litoditis marina. Taxonomy (NCBI): domain Eukaryota; kingdom Metazoa; phylum Nematoda; class Chromadorea; order Rhabditida; family Rhabditidae; genus Litoditis; species Litoditis marina. The sequence goes on along the minus strand of OZ038434.1, from coordinate 34,120,357 downwards.
AAATTTGGACTAAAGCTTGAAAATTTCCGAGCTTTCGTGGTATCAAGATTTGAACTATAAGGCTGTTTTGAGAATTTTATTTTGAATTTGTTTAAAATCGCAGTTTAGAAAACTTTTTGAAGTTTGGTTTTTTTTTCACATCTGTAGGAACTTGATTTGTCAATAGAAAACCAATCCTGATTCTACATAAATCTCGAGTTTGTATGTATATTTCGCTTTCTATTTCTCTTCTTGTGGTTACCTAACCGGAAATGAGCTACTCAACCGAAACGGCGCAGTTCCCTGAGGAAATTCAGTTTCAACCCATTACTATTAAACGACAATTTTTGTCTTATTGTTTCTTAGATCACTCCCAACAATTTAAAGAATACAAAAAAGGTTCCGATGGAACATTTTTTCTGTTCCAACCCCAATTAGAGAACCGAAACTTGTATGTGACTTATGAAAATTACCCACCGGAATAGAGAAAATGTAATAGAGAAATCACATATTACATATAGGCACTTTTTCAATACAATTGTAACTTTCGCTGAAGAAAATGAGTGTTTTCCAATGGAAATCTCAAATTTAAGATTGTTGTTCTGAACAACACAGCAAAAATTACGTGTTCACGACAATACTACGAACCAAGAATTTTTTAAACCATAAGGTGTATGTTGTTTACCAGCACGGTTTGTAGTTTGATCTCGTTGCTTTTCATTTGAACTTCGAACCCGGTCAAACTACACGATTCGGTCCCTCCTCATACATTGTGCCGTTGTTGCCAACGGAAAGGCGGGAGGGTACTGTACATCTCACTCTCCACTGTGTACGCACATATGTCTTCGATTCCAAAGCTCTGATAAAGCAGTGGTTAGCGCCCCGCCACGAATCGTTTGCTCGCAGGTTAGATTGCGAACAGAGACAAAAATTTATAATATTGACACTCACTACTCTGAGAAATCACTGACTCGGCCCCCGCCGACTGAGTCGAAATTGAGACGGCAACGACAATGTCGCTGCCGTGACAAATTTCACTCATGAAAATAGCATATGTTTTGAGGAGACGCAGGCTGATAAACAACAGTTAAAACTGAGACGGCAACGACATTGTCGCGGCCGTCTCACGTTTTACTCATAGTATATCCCACGTTTCATCTCATGAAAAGTGTCTCTCGCGAATATGTTTGAGCCCGTTGTATCACGCCATGTGTTGCTGAATGTGAGAAAGTGATAAAGGACAAAGGTGGTGAGAATGAATATACAAAGTGAAAGATTCCATCCGTCTTTTTCGTAAGAAAATTGTAATGTTTATCAAACTCGAAGTTTGTTTATGATTCAGATCATAATATTTCAGATACTTAAAATAGTTGGGAGCTGTGATTCAAAAAGGAACCATAACTTTAGAGATGAAATTTTGAGCATCTTGAAAATTCTGTGATAATTTCAGGTTCGAAACCAGCTTATATTATCAAAAGCACCTTTTCAACATTACAATGTTGAATTTCGCTCTGTTAATTTATCACATATTCGTTCAGGTTCCACTAAAGTTACATTTCTAGGTTTTGCGCAAGCTTCAATATACTAGAAGTAACCTGACAAGTCACGTAACGTTAGAATTCTAATGAGGTATTGTGCACTTTGTTATTGCGTGTTTCTGAGTACTGCTGTGTTTAACATGTTTCACGTGACTATGCCATTGACTAACAGTATAGATGGTATGAAACTATCGGAAAAAACAACAGATACCTCCTTTAATTTTTTTGATCTCAAATATCTTCTTTGTTGATCACTTATCTATTACATAGTTTGCATTTGCCATTATCCGAGTGCAATCCAATCAATCTTCTCGAAGACAATTGGCCTGTTGTGTGGCTGAAGTCTGAACAGATATCTAGCGAGAATAAACTATACTTTCTTTTTCTTCAGAAAACAGCTGTTGTTTATTTGGTTCTGAAATCCACTCAAAGACCAGTACTTTCGTTCCCAACAAACTTGTAGAAATGTTTCACGACCACCCATACTTATGGTATTCCATTTCTTCGCTCGTTGAGATGATTTTACGAGATATTTTTCTGATGTTTTCTGTTTTTCCGAGACTATTTGAGGTATTCAAAAATGTATTTGTAAACGAAAATAGTTTTTCCAGGTAGAACCAAAGCATGGCGGCTCCTGTCGCCCGAGGAGTGTCCAGCCTGTTGAATCAGCTCAGGGATGGAGCCAAAGGTTGGTGACGCTCCTAAACTCTGAATTTGACTTCATTCTACTTCTTCTACTTTTTTCATACGTTGTTGTGCTTGCTCAAAAGGGCTGGGAAGTTAAATTTTTCGTGATGGGAGTATTACAAATGATTGATTTACTATGCAAATGGTAGCGTACAAAAACAAGACGATTAAACTAGAAGTTCGCAATCAGAAAGTTTGCAATAGCTAACTTGGTGGTTGAAGTCATGAGCGAACGATTTAGTCACTATATATCAGTATCAGTTTTCGTCACACAAATTTTACTTGAAAATAACCGAAATGTTTTTCAGCTTTACCACCTGTATTTGCCCTTATCCTCTACCACGTCAGTTCAATGAGTTTCACACAAATTGAACTTGGAACACTTGAATAACCACTATTTTTCAGGGTTGCTACCCGTATTTGGCCTCATTCTCTACACTATTATCGGTGCCCTGCTGTTTCGAGAATTGGAAGCTCCGTTCGAACAATACACATTGGAAACGATGCAGAAGGAGAGAGCAGAATTGTTAGAGGTGATCAAATACACAATTGAAACGATGTGGAGTAAAAATAGTTGGACAAGTGAACCCTCAAGGCCAAAGTGTTTTCATGATTGTGACGTCAATCAAAAAGGGATTCCAACTACCTTGACAAGCTCCCAATATACTTTTTCTTGAAAAATATGAAATTCTTTTTCAGGATACCGTATACCGACTGAACAATGTGAGGAACATGCAGCCGGTTGCTGCTTACAACCACACCAGGAAGATGCTGCTACGTTATCAGGATAGGCTCGGGGTGGAAGAGGTGGGTGGTATAGTCGCCATTCTCTCCATGAAGACCGCGAGCGGTCGTTGATTATTTGCCAGCAGGCGAGAGAGTGTGTAGATCAATGATACGCAGACCAACTGGCCCCTCGCCAAACTCCGCCCCTCACAAAATCGATGGTACGGTGTCCACAACGGTTTGACAAATCCTATATAGTCCCGGTCATTCCCAGTGAGAATTGGCAGATAGCCAATAAATATTCCCAGCGATTTTTATTCATTTTAAAGTTTTTCATTGAACCGCAAATCGATTTTATAGCTTGTTCTGTTTCATAAAAACGAGTCAATGAAAAAGTCTTTTGAAAACCTTTATTTGGTCTAAAGAATGGTCATCCAAAACCTTGGCCCGATGCCAATGAGTATTAGTGGGAATGAAACGAACTATACAAAGTATACTGAGTTCGGTAAAAAGACGATAAGCAAATAACTACGCAAGCGCTCGCATTTGTATGAGTTTTTAGTTGTCATGACCTTTTGTAGTTGAGATTGATTGAAGAAAACATGGCAAGAGTTTGAAAAATATTGTGGGATCTTGTTCGTATTCACACGAAGTTACTAGTTTTTGCGTGAAATTTCGATCAGAACATTTTTCACGTTGACGTGAGACGTGTACTTATTAATCGTATCATCTGGTCTTGCTCAAACTACAAACTGTTTCCAGGTTGATCCAGTGAACTCGACGAGATGGACTCTGTGGGGATCAACTTTCTACTGCCTAACTGTGTACACGACTATAGGTGAGCTTTCCGTAGCTTTAAATTTGTATAAGTTATGAAAACTGAATTTTTCAATGATTATACTTTTGGCACACTGGAAACTATCATTTTACACAAACACTGCACACTCTAAGTATTGCATAACTAATTCATAGTTTAAGGCAATGAGGTGGAATCCCAAAGAAAACAACCAAAAAAGGGAGAGGGGTTGCAACAACAATCTTATGTTGAGAACATAGCTACGTGAAATAATCAATAATATGTATTTCAGGTTACGGTAACATTGCCCCCGTCACGGCTGCCGGTCGTATTCTGACCATTTTGTATGCGTTCGCCGGTATTCCACTGGCCCTCATCTCTCTCTACAGTCTGGGTCAGTCGTATTATAGTAATTTTCTGTCTCTCTTCGAGATCGAACCTGAGAGCCAAAGATTTGCAGCAGGGCGCTAACCACTGCGCTATTAGAATACATAACCTGAGAGCTTTGGAATCGAATACATGTGTGCGCACACAGCGAAAAGTGAGATATATAGTACCCTCTCACCTTTTCGTTGGCGACGACTATAATAATGATCTCTAGAAGTTATCGGTTTGGTCTCTTAATGTTTCTCGAGGTGAAGTTTTCGGTTCGGAGCCCTAGGTCTAATTTTAGGCAAAACTAGCTTTGAGCAAGAATCGGTGATAACATGTCACTCTGTCACCCAACTTGTTACGTGCTTCGTTTTGCGAATCTTTCCTTTGGTTTTATTTAACTTCTACACTGTTCTGAGAAAGTGATGAGAATTGTTTTCACGAAATTTGTGTTGAATTTATGGTACAGGTCTGCTCTTCGGTAGATGCTGTCGCTTCGTTTGGAAGGGAATTCTGAAATCGACTGCCATGGTCAGCAAGGATCTCGAGAGAAAGGTTGGCGGTTTGTACATGGAAGCTTGAGGGGAGAACGGTGCAAATTTTCCTGATGCGCTAAGTTTGTAGTTCGATCTCTGTTACTGAGTTGTGATCTCTGCGTTGTGCGCAGAACAAACTACGTGTTTAAAGAGGGACAGAGTGGAGAGTTCATATGAAAGAGCTGCTCAGCAGAAACTGGTGATATATTTTTTTTACTCAAACTAACAAACCCAACTTGCATACGACTCACATGTTTTAGTCTTTTTTCGCGTCTTCCTTTAATAGAAAATTGTTCCAGGAGTTTTAATCAGTAGTTGATCGAAAATTTCACCTTTCTTGCGTATGCGTATGAAACAAAATAAAATACTTTCGAACATTTTCTAGGTCACAGACGCGGTGGGACTGGAAGAAGGCGCAAAGGTATGTATATTCAAATTTGACTACTAATGGTGTGAGCTCATTTTTTGCATTGATTCGCTGAGCATTTTTTTCCAGTCATGTGATTTGAGCAGTTTTGATCATATTTTTGATCTGATACATGCCCGACTTTTATATTGAACTCTTGGAGAAGGACTCTACCGTAGAGCGAAATAGGAGAGCAAAAAATTACGCCCTGGCGTTTCACCACGCCCAATCCGCTCTGAAAAACTTGAATGAACATTTTTTGATATATAGTCGTCGCCAACGGAAAGGCGGGAGGGTACTGTGTATTTCACTTTTCGCTGTGTACGCACACATGTCTCCGATTCCAAAGCTTACCGGTAGTGTGCTCTGATAGCGCAGTGGTTAGCGGCGCTCTGTTACGAATCTTTTGCTCGCAGGTTCGATTCCGGCGAGAGCAGAAATTAGTAGATTTGGCACTCACTATACTGCTGGAGGAGCATGCCCTTTTGCGCGTCGTATTCACGTTCCTCCCACGTGTTTACTGGTTTCACGTTCCACGTTCCATGTGACTAATCTTTTTTTTCAGACTGCAGACAAATCCGAAAACAGCGACGACGATCTGTTGTCCTTCCCAATCAGTTTTCTTGTGTTTGTCACAATTTTGTGGATTTTCATCTGTGCTGCGATTTTCCTGCTGTTTGAGGATTGGGATTACGGTCGGGTTTCTATTCGATTTCTCAATGATGATTTCTGTAACTGTAAGACACTGCAAGATAAAATGAATACCACCAATACTTCGGTGTGTGTAGCTTGAGACATAGTTTGAACAATATTATACAGTATTATGCCATCTCTATAGTGAATGCCAAATTTATAAATTTCTGTCTCTCGTCGGAATCGAACCTGCGAGCAAAAGTTCGCAGCAGGGCGCTAACCATTGCGCTATTAGAACATATGAATGGCAAGCTTTGGAACCGAAGACATGTGTGCGTACACAGCGGAAATCGTCAGTTTTTGATACTGAATCGAGAGAAAGAACTCATGCACCTATGAGTCTCAGAAACGGAGATGATGAGGTGCACACTTTCTCCAACTTTCTCGTTTTACGTGATAACATTATTCACATAACGTTCCATGCATCACTTCCGAGTTTCAGGCACCTCTCTCTACTTTACCCTGATCTCGTTCACGACCATCGGATTCGGTGACATTGTGCCTTCTGAATTCGATTATGTCGTTGTCGTGGGGATTTTACTTCTGATCGGACTGTCGCTTGTCTCAACTGTTCTAACCCTCATTCAACAGCAGATCGAGGCTCTGGCATCGGTGAGTCACAACTATTTGATAGTCATTATCAAACGAACCCAAAAACCACACAGAACAAAGTAAAAAGTATAAAGTACCGCACATGTTGGTTGGTTCACAACGAACTTCTAACTGTTGTGAAAAAAAAATCACAAATCGCTCGTGTGCAACGGGTAATAACTTTGATAATCTATTGAGAACAATTTCACGGGCACAAGACCTCTTGAACCAGTAAACATGTTGAGTATTGAAGCACAACCATTCTGAGACGCACCAATGTTGAAAAATCAAATTAAACGACAAAATTTCCCAACAAAATCAGATATGCAAATAAGGTCTTGAGTGAAGCGTGCGAACGCGCAAGTTTGTCGTTTGGTTGTAGGGAAATTGAATAACTCACGAAAATTGTTGTCTTAGAATTACTCACGAAAACTGTGGTCTTATAATAATATTCTTGCTTGGAGCAAGAACACGTCTCAATATATTCATTGTGTTCAAGGTGACGTTCCTTTAAAGTTGCTATTCTGTATCCGTGTATTACAAATCAGAAAATTTGAGTAGATAAACCTCAATTATACTCATTATACTGGTAAAAGTGGTATAACATTTTGCTTGAACGTTATTGCAACCCAGTCATTATGTAAACTAATTAACTAATACTAATGGAGCCATTTGCCAGGGAATGCAAGCGAATATCGACAAAGAGTACTTGACGGCTTTGGCGGAAGCGGAAGACGAAGGAGAGATAGGTTAGTTCAACTACTCGATTGATAGTGACGCAGAAATAGTTGTAGTTGGATCTCAAAAAACGTCTCAATTGACGAATTTGTAACAAATGCAAAGGGATTAAACTACAAACACAGCGGAATAGAACAACATACAAAGTATGTGCCTGTTTTGAAAAGAACGAACCCTTTAAAATATGTTCATCCAGTTACACTGAGCATTTCGCTCATACACCTAACTTTTGTTAACGTTTGTTCACTCTTTTAACTCTACAATCTAGGCGTTGAGAGAGTTCTGATGAGATTACTAACCGGCAATTTAAGGTGAAATAACTCGACACATGGGTATTATAGATTTTGTTCTATTTCACTCATCAACTTGATTATAGTAACTTTAGTTAATAGTCACATTAAATTTTCTACTTTTCGATTCGGATACTGTACGAAGAATGAGTGTCTCCGATACAAATACAGTACAGGAGAAGGAAGGAAAAAGGGAAGAAGAGAAACCCGAAGGTATTTAAAAATTCATTCAGTGTTGAAATCAATAGCTTTGAAACTATTCGTTCAAAATAGATGTGAAATGGAGTTTGAGTCAAATTTCAACCTTAATTACAGAGTTCCGTGAAACTTGCTACGGCGTGCGCTAATCACTTTCATTCCGTTATTTCTAAGACTTCAAACGTCAAACTGTGTTATATTTGCTTTTTACAGAGCAGAAATTAGGCTCACGGTTTTCTCTTGCCGTTTCAGACCAATTTTTTCAAGCGCGATGGTTTTTGTGTTGAAATTCTGAAAAAAAAACAGGTTTGTAAGAAGTTTGTACTATATTCTCTTGTTTCACGATGACTTGAGCAACTTGAGCTGTTTTTCGACCCGAGTCTCCATCTGGCAGCGTAGCAATCTCCCCAAAAGTTCACGAGATCACCTCATGAGGTATTAGCACGAGCTTCTCATGAGATTTTATTGATTGCTATGCTACAACACTGAGAGTTCCCGAGTAGCTCATGAGGTATGTCATGAGAAACTCATATGAACTTCTCATGAGGTTGGACGGTTTGCTACTCCGCCAGATGCCGTGGTTTCTGTACCAAAAACTACCTGCACTTGGTTATACGCAGCGAAAAATCGGACCCACAGTTTATTTTCGCCGTTGTGTTAACGAAAACTATCTAATCCTAGTTTCAGACAAAAATTTCTGACACGGTGATTTCTCTATTGGAATTGATACACGACTGGTTCGTACACAACAGAAACAACGACTATCTAAAGTTACTTTCAAGACAAAACATCTTTCGATTTAATGGTTTCTGTACCAAAAACTACCTGCACTTGGTTTTACGCAGCGAAAAATCGGACCCACAGTTTATTTTTGCCGTTGTGTTAACGAAGACTATCTAAACCTAGTTTGTGACAAAAATTTCTGACACGATGATTTCTCTATTTGAATTGATACACGACTAGTTCGTACACAACAGAAACACCGACTATCTAAAGTTACTTTCAAAACGAAACATCTTTCGATTTAATGGTTTCTGTACCAAAAACTACATACACTAGGTTATACACAGCGAAAAATCGGACCCACAGTTTATTTTTGCCGTTGTGTTGACAAACACCATGTGAAAAAATTTGCAGACAAAAAATCGCTGGACGCCGTGATTTCGCGTATGCCGATGAAGGAACGTATGATGTACTACGTGATGCCGGCTTCGTCGAAGAAAGTTCTCCAGAAAAGCGCCGAACAAAAAGCGAACCGAAAAAACAAGGGCTGTCAGACCGAAATGATACTGCTCGAGGTCAGTTCAACTAATTTAATGATTGAATATGATTCCTTTCAAGCCGAATTCATCCTTGGAATGAAATTGTTGCAATTTCATATTGCTTTCGAAACAACAAGGGAAATTGGGTGTTCGAGCCGGATCGAGAACTCGAGTGACGTTGAATTATACTAGTGGCATGTATCGCATATGAGATCACGTTTCACACGTGAAAATACGTGTGGTAGAGCATAGTATTTGCACGCGCAATATTTCAGGCCCTTATCAAGGTTTTCTAGATTTTTTTGGGCTGCAAAATTTGCCACTTCGAATACATCACACGTATGGAGCGTAATGCACGTGAAACTCAAAGTATCACACTGCACGAGCACGTTTCAGGCCCTCATCAAGGAGGAGATTTTGAAGCTGGAGCTGAACAACGAATTGGACCGCGTGCGACCCTCCAGAAACCCATTTGAATCTTCTCCGGAAAAGACGCCAGAAGCCCCACCGCGACTCGTCTCGCGCGGCTTCAAGATAGAAAAAGTGACCCCGATTGAGATTTCGAGCAACGAAGACGAACCGGCTGTAATTAGGACCACAATGATCAAGGAAGACGATGTTTAGTGTAAGAACATAAAATGATCACTATATAGTTGTAGTTTGCTATCACTAAGCACCAAATTGCACAAATTCGGACCAAAAAACAATGGGAAAATAACTACCATACAAGCTTGCTTTCGAGAGAGGATGCCTGTTGGTCTCGGTGAGAGTCGCTGTGTGTGTAGTTTGATCTCATTGCTCCAGCAAACGTAGAAATAACCACCAAACTACAGTTGTAGTTTGATATCGACACACGGCGGGTCAGGGGACATAACGTTGTTTATGCCTACTTGCAGAACTCCACGTTACTTGGTGCAATCGCCGTCGTCCAGCACTGTTAAAGTGCATGCAATATTATGTGCGCGTAACAGGGTAACCACACCCTTTTTCTTTTCAACTTTTCTCTTCATTTACTCATTTGGAGTGCCACATACTATGTGAAAGTCACGTGTGAAATCACGAATAAATATCTATTCTACAAACTCCGAATCTTAAACCCTAGATCTCCATCAAAACTGCTGTGTTTGTATTTTGATATAGTGACTTTTTGGAACAAGTCGGTCAACCATGAATTGAATCGAGATCAAACTACAACGACAACTCGTTCTCCACACTTTCATTCTATGCTGGGTTTCTTACATCATATCTGCATCAATGTCACAACCACCACTGTGCATCCTGGCATCCGGCTCACACGCCACACACGATTCACCTAAATTGGTAGAAACATCACGAACTTCAGGAAGTTTTCAATTTAAGGTGAATGCGCAAAGAGAAAATTGAAGTATCGCCCCCCACTTTAGTTGCCCCCCCCCCCCCCCCCCCCCCCGTAGCACTTCAACCCCCCACCCAAGCTAAAACCTGAAAATCTAGGAGAGGGGGGGGGGGGGGGTCAAAATTCAACGTCGACATTTACTATTTACCCCCCCACTTGGGTCGCCGGGGGTAGAACTTCTATGGAGGGGGGTCAAACTTCAACCAGTGGGGGGCTAAACTTCAATACCGGAAATGTTTACTTTTTACCCCCCACCCTCAAACTTTTGTATTGCAGGTGATAAATTGAATTATCACCCCCCGGTGGGGGGGGGTCAAACTACAATTCCCCAAACGCAATACAAATTCAGAAAGGTGGGGGGTAAAAAGGCAATGTTCCCTGCGCAAACTGTGAGAGGTTGATGAACGTTCTGAACACTATATCAATCGTTTTTCCAGCTCCTCATAAGAAATCGCAACGTCCGCCAAATTGTCCAAGAGAATTCTATCAAGAAACACGCCAAACAGAAACGTAAACGAGTTTTTCGGTAGCTTTGTCATGTAATAAATCTTCTCATGAATAAAACTTGTTCTTTCTCATACTAATTGTGGGAACATGCAGTCTCTGACACATTGAGATGTCAGAATTATCCCTACCTTTTCACCCAAACTTCACAGGTTTTAGCTGTAGAAAGGCAGACGTAGAACTGTACATTCATCCAAAAGTCTGCATCCATATCGCGCGCAGCGCGGTTAGTTTTTGATCACAACATTGCGGACTTTCAAAAGTGGTTTTATGCCATTTTCTCAAAAACTCCTGAACGGATTTTTGAGATTCTGATAGAGAGAGAGATAGAGGAGGAAAGGCTCTATCATTCAGCCATTCGATATTTAATGTGCGACTAGTGATCTACAGTTATTCCAAAAATCGTCTCGCAAAAATGGTAATTGACCAAGACGCCGCGGCCGGTCGGTTTCGGCTCGGTCGGCACATGTCGAACTGGCGGTCGGTGATGAGAGTGTGGGTCGGCATGTGTCCAGCTGGCGGTCAATAGAAAAACCGCCGTAAAACGATTATCTACACCGGCTCATTACCGACCGCCAAACCGACCGACCGCGTTTTGGTCAGTTACCCAAATGTCGGTAATTGACCAACCATTATGCACATCATTCACCTGATAACCGGCCGTCTCTGTTTTGCAGATGATTGAGAATTTACATATTTTACATATTTACATATTTATTCATTCACTTCGCTTCGTTCCGAGGCGGTGATCATCATACATATCACAGATCTTTGTAGCAGCAGCTTCTTCTGAGGTCTTGGTCCCTTTCCTTCATAGAAGACTTCATGGTGGACTATCGAATGCTCTTATGGCATTGATCCAGTGACATGCGAGAAACTTCTTGGAGAGAGGGGGGAGAGAACTGCTTGTGAAACATGCATTCCTGTTGGGAATAAGGACCAGCGATTCCCAGTCGCGCGTGGCCCGGGTTTTCCTTCACGTCCATCAACCCGGATACCTGAATGGACACGTAGTGTGGGGATCTTGGAAACAGGGCAACGAAGAGAGACTCCGTCTACCAACCAGTAGGAACTAGACCATGATGGAAAACTGATAGGATACCTGAATGGACACGTAGTGTGGGGATCTTGGAAACAGGGCAACGAAGAGAGACTCCGTCTACCAACCAGTAGGAACTAGACCATGATGGAAAACTGTCTATACATGAGAATATACCTGTCTAACACAGATTGTTTCTGTTTTCAACTCCTCACCGTTTCATATTTCATTCACCGCAGAATGGGACCTACAGTACACCGTTTTTCGTGAACTTCTATACTTTAACAGAAGTGCAAGTTCATTTTGTGCAAAAAGCCAAATACGGGCCAAAAATGGACAAGTTCTTAACTGAAAGAATTCTTAACAAACCAGAAGAACAGGGCTGACTTCGCAAAGTTTGAATCATTTTTGGCGCATAGAAGCAGTACAAGAAAAAGTAGCTAGCTTCGTAAAACAACGTTAATTTTCGAACGATTTGATCGATTAACTCGTAATTCAGCTTTGACGCGAATTGGCGAACGCCTTTGACTCTATTGAAACATTCAGAGTCTTTTTTTCTTAAGTCACTGACCACGTCAGCATCAACAACTATAGTGTATGCCAAATTTATGAACTATGCGCGTGAGGTGAGACTCGAAGTGGGCCCAAAAATTTTGGGAGGCGCGGACGCTGACCACTATACTAACTGTAATAGCAACGTTGTAGAGAAACTGAGTATGTGCGTTCTTACACAGCACAACATAAGATTTACAGTATACTCTCGCCTTACTTTGAGCGAAAACTATAAACGGAAGTTCAAACTTTCAGTTAACGATGGCGTTTGCAGATTTTGACGCCAACCAACGCTTGCGACTGAATATTTCAAATTTAGTGAGAGAGAAACGGAATCGAGAATGGGAGTGTTATTCACAAACAAAAATGATTTTTCTAGAATGGATCACCGAACTCCAATTGATAGTGGACAAATAACAATCTTAGCACATAGGTGCGCACTTCACAACAGTAATGAACCATGTGTAATGTTTTTCTATACAAATATCGGAGAGTAGTACAGATTTATCGGGTGGTTTTAACGTTGTTGTGCAAGGCTATTTTTACGGGTACCACGATTGACGACCCAACCGATTCTGTCTTCTGAAACAGTCTTCTGACGTCACGACGAACAGACGAGTTGGTAACTAGCAACAGCCATGCCGGTGACATGGTGCAGAACGACACCACTGGACCTGAAAACAGAGATCTTTGGTTAGATGTTTATCTCCTTACCGTTATGTATTCACTTCAACAAAATAGAGACTCTCAGTTTTTCCTCATATTATAAAATTTTGATCAATCTTTGAATTCATCATTGTTATTAGTTTGTATATTAATGCTCCTTTGTAAGATGGTGTTGTCTTTGTGGACATAGTCCCTAGGGCCCCGTATTCGGCATAGAAACTCAGTTCAATTCATGCTATCTGTCTTGAACATGTGTTTGCTACTTATTCTTAAATGAATCATTGTTATTCGAAACGAGAAAACCGGCATTTCTGGTTGTGGTTGCAAAACGACGTTTTTTCCCTAGTTGATAATGATTTGTAAATCAGATCTCTTCGTGATAGTGCATATTGCGTAGTGGGAGTGCTAGCTTGGGTTTACTGTCTTTCGAGTTTCAGTTCGAAGTTGTAAATTGTGAAATACTCACCTCTGTGACTTTGGAGTGTGGCATACATCGCCGAGTCATTAAAGAGAGAATACACTAGCAGGATCTGGAAAGTTTGATTTGGTGAGTTGGTACAGTGTGCTTCATTCGATTTTACTCGCAATCGGAACTTCCATGCAAGTATGAATTGGTAGAGGCCTGTATCTACTTGACACTTAGTGGTTCAATGTGTGCACTATTCACCCAAAAAGTTCATTCCAATGTCCGACGGTACACTGCAGAAAGTTCAATGGGCTGACGGCAGTTTGAATGATAGAACTCAATAATTGTTTTTGACGTGAAACAATGAGGACGCGACACAGAGTTGTTTCAAGCATTATGTGTAGATCTTGAAAACCTGAACAGTGCAGAAACGCGTCCGCTGAATACCTGTGCAACCGAGTAAAGGAGGGTGTTGACTGAAAGCAGAATGCTGGTCAAAAACAGATTGGATGCAACGGCTCTGTTCTTCATGTTGCTCGAGTTATATATGAAATAGGCGGCAAAAACGGTTAGCAGCACAACAACAACCACCGTGGCGCCTCCCGCGTATGCATTCACTGTTGCAGTGGTCCACTGGAAACAGAGCATTCAAAAAAACTGGATGTCCATTTTGAAGCGTGATTGGTTTCTTTTCTGAATGCCCAATCTCATCTGTTTTATCGAACACAGGGAGGTCGTTTGAGAGCCCGTGCAAGCTTATGTGAGAACTTTGAACAGATCTGACGCGCTTGCTCAAATAAAAATCATTTACAGGCATTTTAGAAGAGTTTTTCTATGGGTTGAAAAAAGGTTGGACGAACAACGGAAAAAAATAGAGTTACAAACAGATCGGCCTGGAAGCCCTATTCAGTCTGAATAAAATCATAGGAGGAAAAAGCGGCTTCGGCCGCCGACGCCTTCCTTATTAAAATATTCGTTGTTTCTCTGCTCTAATGATCGAAATGGTACAGTATTCGCGAAACAAGGCATCTTAACACTGGAAAAACTGTTAGACAACTGCATACTCAACAATCTATTTGTCGCGCGAGCTCATGGGAAGAAAACTCATGGGAAGCAAGTGAACCAATGTGTTGGAAACAGAAAAAAACAGTTTTCTCTCTTACCATTGAGCAGTTAGGCGTCCCGTTAAACAGTTCTTTGCGTGTGACTGTAAATTCTGAAAATGCGGAGTTTTTTTCTGTCAATTGCTCATACGAGCTTTTATTTACACGTTGCCAAAGTGTTTTTGGAGCCACTGACCTCGGGCCAGAATCGCAGATATTTGAATACCAAGCTGCCGTCCACTAGGAACTCGACGTATCCTTGCCAGATGAAAGCGTGACATGACCCAAGCAAGGGCAGGGTGAGTTGACACACAACCACTGCACGGAAGTGACGAGACCAGAGCTGCAGAAGTTATAATCGAGTCGAATCAGTGTGTTTCAATGAATTTATCAACTGATATATCTATACTGAAACTCCGAACGTTTTCTACGCTTGAAGTACAAGCGAAGCGTGTGTAATGACTGTTTTCGATGCAAACAATTCAGTTTTGTCGTTTGTGAGCTCTAGATTAACGTCAAACGACTTTTTCGCCGAGCACACTGTGTATGGCGCATCACGGCAGTTCAAGGCAGCTAATAATAACCACTCCATAATTTTTTTTTGATAAGTAAACAAAAATATTTTGCGCAAGTTAGAGAAGCAGGTAAGTCAGAATGCACGGTTTATCGTGTATTACTTAGCGCGACTTAGCCAAATACCTGTCCGCTAGACGCGGAACGGTCGCGTCGCGGTCGAATTGAAACAATCGTTGAAAGCAAACTCACACTTGCTGCCTCGATGGGGCGAAACGCCACGCTGGCTCTGTTGAGAGATATCAGTATAGTACACACAAATGACGCAAGCGGGGTATAAATTAGAAAATGAAAATTATGTTGAAGTAGTAGGTGGGTTCGTTGAAGTGCTGCAGTAAAAAACGACAGAATCTGGAAAAATGCGTTATAAGCATTATGCACTTTTCTGTTCAACTTAATCGACTGCAGAAAATTCACAGCAGAGTTCACGCACTACTTCAGGCATTTGGAGGTAATTCATTAAAGGGACCATTTCCCAATAATCTGAAATTTTCGAATCTGAAAAAAATGTATTCTAATGTGTTTCAATAGTCATCAACAACCTTAGAAATTTAAAATGAGAAAAATGCCCAATGCCATTGAATACATACCCGAACTTTAACGAGTTCGACTTTTTCACTCATTCTCTGTATCCTGTAGGCTTTAAGACGTATTCAAAAAGTTTTTGTATCTCTATCAGCATTTTCTTGATTTTTTGTACGCAACTCGTTCGCGGTGTACACGTATATCAATTTTATGACAAAACAGATGGAGATGAAAAGTTATGGGTTCGCGATCAGATTTACAAGCTCTTAATGATGGAACTGCTAGCTCGAAGGTCAAAATTTGAGAGAAATGGTCTCTTTAATAGAATGTGAATCAGCCTCACCTTCGAACTTATGACACGGTCTATTATCAGGCTACTGGTCCACAGAATAACGTTCTGAAAACAACTACTGTTTTTAAGGATGATTTGTGATTTTTTCGGGGTCCACTCACACCATGTTTTTGAAGGAGGGCGGACTGAAATACCAGGCGCCGTAGCAAAGTCATGAAAGTGGTGAAGTTAACTGAAGAAGTTAGTCTGGCCACATAGTTGCCAACTTTCCTTGTTTTAGCATAGTGGGGGTGACCCGAATCTGGGTCAGGTAGTGTCCAGGCGGCGTAGCAATCCCTCCGACCTCACGAGAAGTTCATATGAGTTTCTCACGAGATACCTCATGAGCTCCTCGTGAACTTTCTATGTTGTAGCATAGCAATCAATAGAATCTCATGAGAAGCTCAGGCGAATAGCTCATGACGTATCTCATGAGATTTTTTAGGGATTGCTACGCCGCCAGATAGTTCAGCTCGGAGCTGACCTTTTTAGGAGACTTTGCTACGGTGCCAGGTCAGGTACCTCGGATACCTGAACATAACGTAGTGCACGCCAAATCAGATTAATTACTCGCAGCGCTAATTTCCTACAGAAAGCCAGTATCTGTTGGTATTTGGCAATTTTTTTCTTATTTCTCTATTCTCACTGAGAAGTTTCATTCGGTGTAGGGCTGTTAATCGAGTGACAAATTTCGGGTCATTTTGAACTTAAAACTCGAAATTTCGAGTTATTACGAGTTTTTCGAAATTCGAGTTAGGTTGTAGCAACACTAATTTGTTTCCGTTTTCACTTTGGGTAAGCTCTAACTCACAAAGCAGGATAGAAGTAGAAACTGATAGAAAAACGGGTGATGATACTTGGTAGATTTGAACATGACTCGTGCCATGCACGCGTACAATATGATGGACGGCATACAGTAAAACACAGAAGAAAAGTGGCCGATTGTTTCGAATACAGAACTGACGGATTGGCAGGACATTTTCGGCTCTCCAATTCTGGAACATCACTAGTCAAAATTTTCTCTCACACCAGTACGAGAAGGGTATCTACGACATATCTCATCAGCTTAAACCTGACTGGAACCAAATCTCGTACCTTGCGCTCCACGATCAATTCATTTGCTCCAAGGTGAATGCGCCCAAAAACAAAGTTTTCGAATCTCCATTGATGAATTGTGATTAAATAATCTACAAAAAATCAATAAATTTGTTTTTGTACAGCATTCGCGATTGAGCGACAAAACAAACCATGGAGCGCAAGACACAAGACTTAGTTCCTGTTAGACCACCTTAAACTCATGAGATAGTTTCACAGGATGGCTGGAGATAACACTCAAATCGGCAAGTGGCTTACTACGAACAAACTTGGGAGGAGTTTCGATAATTGAGGCTATAGGTTACAGAGTGTCCCCTCTATTTAATAAAGACATAATTGGATAGAATTGCAAAGAGCAATCATAAATACCTAATAGCATCAGAAAATTAGCAGATCACTGATTAAAAGGACAGTGCCTCTATAATAAGCAGTGAATTCAATTTTCGAAAGATGCAAAAGTCACGTAACCAGTTTCGAGTTGGGAGTTGTACACCTCGATTACAAAGAGATCAGCAACCAAATGATCATGGAACTAACTAAAAACCAACAAGATGTGAGTAACTGTAATGCAGCAAACCTAAATCCCTCACTGTTTTTGGTTTTTTTCACTATTCGCAAATCTTAATTCACAACTTCAATTGTTGTATTCTGGCAATGTTTTGTATGAACTTTCATAACTTTATCATCATTTTGGGAAAAAATTGTGCCCAGGCAAACTCGGTGTGGAATGTACGTGCGCGCCGCACTTTTTCAAAAATGGAGCAAGACAAGAAGTTGTTTTCTAGTATAGTGCTTGCCAAATTAATAAAATATCCGCCTCATGTGAGACTCGACCCGGGCCCAAAAGTTTGGGAGGCGCGGAAGCTAACCACTATACAAACTGAACCGATAGCAATGTTGTGAACGAATCGTATATATGTGTTCTTCACGGCACAAAGTGAGATGTACAGTACACCCCCGCCTTTCTCTGAGCGACAACTATAGTTACAGTGTCGACGAATCAGCTCAAACCTCAAATTCAGAAGAGACCCTTCAATAAGACTTTTCCGACGTTTTCTATGCCTGTTCGGTATTTCCGCACATGTTCAGAGACGAAAACTGAGGTGATTTCATTGTCACTCACAGAGGAATCCAGTTGCAGTAAGAATGGTGTTTCAGCATGAATACGGTATGTGTTCGAGCAGACTAGGGTTGTTAGAAATAAAACTCGAACTCGAAAAACTCGAAAAACTCGAAAATTTCAGAACTCGAAAAACTCGAAATTTCTAAAAACTCGAAATACTCGAAACTCGAAAAACTCGAAGTTTCTGAAACTCGAAAAACTCGAAACTCGAAAAACTCGAAATTTCTAAAAACTCGAAAAACTCGAAATTCGGAAAACTCGAACTCGAAAACCTCGAAATTTGGAAAAGTCGAACTCGAAAAACTCGAAAATTCGAGTTTTGAAACACGCAAAAACTCGAAAATTTCAGAACTCGAAATACTCGAAACTCGAAAACTCGAAATTTCTAAAAACTCGAAATACTCGAAACTCGAAAAACTCGAAGTTTCTGAAACTCGAAAAACTCGAAACTCGGAAAACTCGAAATTTCTAAAAACTCGAAAAACTCGAAATTCGGAAAACTCGAACTCGAAAACCTCGAAATTTGGAAAAGTCGAACTCGAAAAACTCGAAAATTCGAGTTTTGAAACACGCAAAAACTCTAAAATTTCAGAACTCGAAATACTCGAAACTCGAAAACTCGAAATTTTCCACTCGATTAACAACCCTAGAGCAGACGTACTCGGTTCGTAGAGTAATTGACCTGTAGTTTTGAAGTATTAGGTTTTTTGGTGGTATAACGTTGCACTCTAAAGTGGCAGTACCTTCTAAATATAGTGGGTGTAAAATGTATGAATTTCTGTCTTGCGCCGAAATCTAACCTGAGATTACGAACTCAAAACTCGATTTATCACCCAACTCGAAAACTCGAAAATTCGAAATTTTGAACTCGATTAACATTAACCCTGTTGTAAAGCTATTATCCTTTGTCATCAGTTTATTCTCATTCTATTCATGGTTTTTCAAACTTCGTTTTTCGCAGTGCATTGAATAAATGGACAAATGCGCTCAAGTGGATCTGAGAACATGTTACACTTAGATCTCTCCGTGTTGTTCATTTTCTTAGACTAATTGTTTACATCATTTTTCCATAAATGTTTTAAACTGCAACAACGAGTTATATAGTTGTCACCATAACAACGTTAACTGCTGCAGTACAACATAGCAATTATTGATGATCTCACAGAATCTCGGTTTTCAGATTTTCACCTCTGGAAAACAATTGAAGGGTGACTCTTGTGACGATCTGCATGCAACTTCAGGGAACAGGGGGTGAACGGAACAGCGCAGTTCTTACGAGTCTCAAAAATCAAATTCAGGTCTAAAGTGAAGCCTCTCGTGAAACGAGTCTTGTTCCGACCAGAAAATTTGATTTTCAAAACCAGAATGGCTAAAATTTGGAAGAAATAAATGCTTTCCATCTAAACTACCATAATCCGCACCATAATAAGCGTTGGGCTTTCCAAAACTTGAAAAATTGGGAGTATTTGGTTCAGAACGCGATCGGCTTTGAAGTTATATGTTGTTATACAATTGCGCTTATTTAACGAATATTCTTAGATTGAATCAGAACAGAACGTGAAAGCTGTCTTACGAGGGAGAAATACAAAAATTGCTTTAACTCTGATGCTTTAGTTGACTATTCGGAGCGAGAAAACCTTGGATGAATTTGTCTCAGGCTTTTCTTTGACATGCGTTCCATTGTGCCCAGTTTCACAAAAACCGTGGCACTCTCCGCTGGTAAGAACACAATTGAACCATCCATGGCTAACGAGCGATGAACGGCAGTCTCAGTGACGCCTTCGAAGGTTTTTCGTATCGAAGACAACAACAAACCACAAAGACCATATAGTTCAAAAAGAGATTCTCAATTTGCTAGGTTGCGGTTGATGGTGGCGAAGAGGATACAATTATTATTATGAGAATAGTTCATAAGAAAAACGCTGGGTAAGTAAGTCTTGCAGGAGTACATAATAAACCGATGATCAAGTTTGTTTTGTTTTGTTCAATCACATAATAGTTTCTTCTTGAAATGTGCTACAACCCTCCATAGGTGCTGAACCTCTTTCGCTGCAATACGGAGGTGTTCTCGTTCAACATCGAAACTCTTCTTGTGTTCGCCTATAAATTTTGAATGATAGAGACCTGACCATTGAAAAACTGAAAGTGTGAATCTCACACAAAGCTATTATTTCAGTATTTGAAACTTTGAGTCTCTCTCAGAACAGAAAAAAATCTGACATTTTAACCATTTTGTGAAAGGGTAGTTGTCATTCCTTGAAGAGCACTCTGACCAAGTTCGTTCTGTGGACTTCTGTGCTAATGATAGTTCGTCATTCAGATTGAACCCAACGTCTTACCCTGGATCGCACGATTTCATCCACATCTTGAACTATCTCGAACACTGGACGTTTGCTCGTCTCCGGCAGATTCCTACAAAAATGTACATAATTGAAGAGATTGATTAGTGATTCAAAAGTGAGTAAAATAGAAATAGAAGTAGTACGTCACATAGCCACTGCTGAACTAGTGCGGCGGTGATTTCTCTTATTAAAGTTGTAGACACTCCATGAATATGATCCAGAACTAATCATTATTTTACGTAAAAACCGTCCAAGTTGCCCGGTTTCGTTAAGTTCCTGAAGTGGGACGGTAAGTGAACCAATTCTGACGCATCGATCCTTTGAACTGCAATTGAATAATGTATTGCAGTTTGCAGGACGGCTGCGTTGGAGTTGTTCCACATAATCGGACATCTGATAGCGCACAAATCATTCACTGATTACTACAAACATACATGAACATTTTTAAACGATTTTGAGCATTGATCGCATGAGAAACGTAATTGACCTTAGTAGATCACTCTTGCCATCATGATGAAAAAGTTCAAACTCACCGTGCGAGATGAATAACGATCATAGGTTGTACAATCAGCAAGGGAACATAATAGGCTGGTGGGAAAATGGTATTCACTATCGGGAACAGGGAAGTGAAAATGGTCGACACTGTCAGCGGAACTGTGGCCAACATCTGTAAGATCAATATAAAAAAAATTCTCAAATTTGGCTTATTTGACCGGTTTTTTGGTTACCAAACCTGTTTTGGTCCTTTCTCCCTGTTTCTTGAGTTCTGATAAAATTACACATTAACGAAATCAACGGCAGACTAAAGGGTTCATCATCAAGTATCATTGTTCTCGGAAGATGGGAAACTACTTGAGTTTTCATACAAAACCTCTCATGCTTAATAAAACAAAAACTACAGTAACGCGGAACATACAGTAAAACACAGAAGAAAAGTGGTTGATTGTTTCGAATACAGAAGTGACGGATTGGCAGGACATTTTCGAATCTCCAGTTCTGGAACCTCACTAGTAAAACTTTTCTCTCGAGAAGCGTATCTGCGACACATCTCATGAGCTTAAACATTACGATTATGTGGTCCAATCGAAACGCTCCTTCAAACCGCAATACATTTTAAGTTGCAGTTTGAAGGACCGATGTCACAGAATTGGTCCACATAATCGTCCTTCTTTAGAGATGACCTGAATGTAACCAAATCTGGTGCTTTGCGCTCCACGGTTAACTCTAACGCCAAAAAACAGCCCGAAAAACAAAGTTTTCCTATCTCCGCTGATGAATTTTGGTTTATTGATCTACAAAATATCAATAAATTGATTTTTGTGACGCTTTTTCATTGCGACAAAGTGAACCGTGGAGCGCATGGCACGAGATTTGGTTCCTGTCATACCACCTTAAACCCATGAGATATACCTCATCAGTTTCACGAGATGGCTGAAGATCACCGCCAAATAACCCTAAATCAGTAAATGGCTTCCAACCAACAAACTTGGGAGGAGTTTCGATAATTGAAACTCTAAGCTGCAGAGCGTCCCCTCCATTTAATAAAGACATAATTGGCTGGGTTTGCGTAAAGCAATCATAAATACTTGATAGAATCAGACAGTTTGCAGATCACTGATTAAAACGACAGTGCCTCTATAATAAGCAGTGAATTTGATTTTTGAAAAATGCAATAAGTCACGTACCCAGTTTCAAGTTGGGAGTTTTACACCTCAATTGCACAAAGATCAGAAACCGAATGATCACGGAGCAAAACAAGAACCAACAAGATGTAAATTACTGTAATGCAGCAAACCTGAATCCCTCACTGTTTTTTGGTTTTTTTTCAATATTCGCAAATCTTTGTTCACAGCTTCAATTGTCGTATTTTGGCAATGTTTTGTATGGACTTTTATAACTTTATCATCATTGTGGAAAAAACATTGTGCCTAGGCAAACTCGGTGTAGAATGTACGTGCGCGCCGCACTTATTCGAAAATGGAGCAAGGCAAGAAGTTGTTTTCTAGTATAGTGCATGCCAAATTTATAAAATATTTGCCTCATGTGAGAGTTTGGGAGGCGCGGGAGCTAACCACTATACAAACTGAACCGATAGCAACGTTGTGAACGAATCGTATATATGTGCTCTTACACGGTACAAAGGGAGATGTACAGTACACCCCCGCCTTTCTCTGAGCGACAACTATAGTTACAGTGTCGACGAATCAGCTCAAACCTCAAATTCAGAAGAGACCCTTCAATAAGACTTTTCCGACGTTTTCTATGCCTGTTCGGTATTTCCGAACATGTCCAGAGACAAAAACTGAGATGATTTCATTGTCACTCACAGAGGAATCCAGTTGCAGTAAAAATGGTTTTTCAGCATAAATACGGTATGTGTTCGAGCAGACTAGGGTTGTTGAAAATAAAACTCGAACTCGAAAAACTCGAAATTTTCCACTCGATTAACAACCCTAGAGCCGACGTACTCGGTTCGTGGAGTAATTGACCTGAAGTTTTGAAGTATTAGGTTTTTGGTGGTATAACGTTGAACTCTAAAGTGGCAATACCTTCTAAATATAGTGGGTTTTAAATGTATACAAATACGAACGCAAAACTCGATTTCTCTCCCAACTCGAAAACTCGAAAATTCGAAATTTTGAACTCGATTAACATTAACCCTGTTGTGAAGCTATTATCCTCTGTCATCAGTTCATTCTCATTCTATTCATGGTTTTTCAAACTTCGTTTTTCGTAGTGCATTGAATAATTGGACAAATGCGCTCAAGTGGATATGAGAACATGTTACACTCAGATCTCTCCGTGTTGTTCATTTTCTTAGACTCTAATTGTTTACATCAGTTTTCCATAAATATTTTCATTTGCAACCACGAGCCATATAGTTGTTACCATATCAACGTTAACAGTTGCAGTTAAACATTGAAATTATTGTTGATCTCACAGAATCGTACTTTTCAGACTTTAACCTTTGGAAAAATGGGACGGTGAGTCTTGCAACGATCTGCATGCAAGTTCAACGAACAGGGGTAAACGAAACAGCGCAATTCTTTCGAGTCTCAAGAATCAAATTCAGTAAAGTGAAGCTTCTCGTAAAAACGAGTCATGTTCCGACCAGAAAATTTGATTTTCAAAACCAGAATGGCTAAAATTTGAAAGAAATAAATGCTTTCCATCTAAACTACCATAATCCGCACCATAATAAGCGTTTGGCTTTCCAAACTGGAAAAATTGGGAGTATTTGGTTCAGAACGCGATCGGCTTTGAAGTTATATTGTTTTTATACAATTGCGCTTATTTAACGATTATTCTTAGATTGAATCAGAACAGAACGTGAAAGCTGTCTAACGAGTGAGAAATAATAAAATTGCTTTAACTCTGATGCTTTAGTTGACTATTCGGAGCGAGAAAACCTTGGATGAATTTGTCTCAGGCTTTTCTTTGACATTCTGCCCAGTTTCACGAAAACCGCGGCACTCTCCACTGATAAGAACACAATTGAACCATCCATGGTTAACGAGCGATAAACGGCAGTCTCAGTGACGCTTTCGAAGGTTTTTCGTATCGGAGACAACAACAAACCACAAAGATCATATAGTTCAAAAAGAGATTCTCAATTTGCTAGGTTGCGGTTGATGGTGGCGAAGAGGATACAATTATTATCGCGCGCAGCGCGAAGCGCTGTGCGAGATTTGTCTTTGGTCCGGCTAATGCGCGCCTCCGTTTTTTTAGTTTACCCATAAAAAGGCTCAAATTCGCAAAACAGAAATTTTACGATTTGAGAAGTTTCTACAGCGTATTTGTGAATTGTGTTTCAAATTTGAACAAAATCGGTTGAGTTTAAGCCAAGTTATGATGTTTTCGCTTCATCAAGAGCGCCAACTTCCGTCGTGTTTCCTTCCTTCCTTCCTTCCTTCCGTCTATTGTGCTGTGATGCTATCTCTGCCAGAACTAACCAGATTTGGCTTAAATTTGTAGTAATAATAGAACTCGTATAAAAACGGAATGAGCGCAAATTTTTTTTTTGAAATTTTTTTAAAAATTAAGTTACGACCTTTCGAAATAAATGTCTCTGCGTCTCTCCATTTTGTGCACTCTCTCGCTCTCTCTGTCAGGTCGGTTATGCAAACTGTCTTGTAACTTAGGGTAACACAGACCGATTTCGATGAAAATTTAAATATGATACCATCGTGACTTTAATATAAGTAAAAAGTATTCTATTGGTGACGTCAGTCAGGATTCTGGAGACCCGATGACGTCATCTTTGAAAAGTGCAAAGTTGACGTCAAATATTTCTCCAAATTATGACAACAGTTGGCAAGTGGGTTATTAACGATGGAGCTCCATCGGAAGGTGTCGTATTCTGGGATTCTGAAAGCCAGATGACGTCATATTCAAAAGTTCAAAGTTGACGTCAAATATGTTCTCAAATGATAATAATAGTTGGCAAGTGGGGTATTAACGGTGAAACTTCATCTAAACATGACGTATTCTGGGATTCTGAAAGCCGAATGACGTCGTTTTTGAAAAGTGCAAAGTTGACGTCACATATACTTTCAAATGATGGTAATATCTTAGAAAAGGTCAATTAACGGTGGAACTCAATCTAAAAGTGACGTATTCTGGGATTCTGGAGACCAGATGACGTCATTTTTGAAAAGTGCAAAGTTGACGTCACATATATTTTCAAATGTGAAAATATCTCAAAATCGGTATATTAACGATGAAACCTTATCTAAATATGACTTATTCTGGAATTCAGGAGGCCAGATCCCAGATGACGTTGACTTTAAAAAAAATTGACGTGAAATATGTTTTCGAATGCTGAAAGTTTCCAAAAAATGGTCAACTTACGATGAAACTTCATTCAAACATGACGTATTTTGGGATTCTGAAGGGCACATAAAGTAAGTTTTTAGAACTGCAATGTTGACGTCATTTTTTTCGAATGGTGGTAATACTTAACAAGTGGTTCATCAAGAAGACAATTTTATCTTCACCGTACAGATCAAACCACCTCTCTACATACCTACGGCATGTATACAAAAACAGAAAAATTCATGAAAAAGTGGGGGCCCAACGACTGTGAGATTTGTCTTCTGCTGTGCGCCCCCTAGACAGCTACTCTCAAATGGAGCAGCTACTGCTACAAAAACCGAAAAATACTAATATACTCAAGTATAACTGTTCATTACAAACATACAAAAGTCGTAAAATATTTTTTCAAACCTGTAAACTAGAATCTGCAAATAACCGAAAATTACTAACATACTCAAGTATAACTGTTCATTACAAATAACCGTTGTTCTCTCTTTCGCAGCTGTGACTTGTGGATTCTAGTTTACAGGTTTGAGAAAATATTTTACGACTTTTGTATGTTTGTAATGAACAGTTATACTTGAGTATGTTAGTAATTTTCGGTTATTTGCAGATTCTAGTTTACAGGTTTGAAAAAATATTTTACGACTTTTGTATGTTTGTAATGAACAGTTATACTTGAGTATATTAGTATTTTTCGGTTTTTGTAGCAGTAGCTGCTCCATTTGAGAGTAGCTGTCTAGGGGGCGCACAGCAGAAGACAAATCTCACAGTCGTTGGGCCCCCACTTTTTCATGAATTATGATAATAGTTTATAAGAAAAACGCTGGGTAAGTAAGTCTTGCAGGAGTACATAAACCGATGATCGAGTTTGTTTTGTTTTGTTCAATCACATAATAGTTTCTTCTTGAAATGTGCTACAACCCTCCATAGGTGCTGAACCTCTTTCGCTGCAATACGGAGGTGTTCTCGTTCAACATCGAAACTCTTCTTGTGTTCGCCTATAAATTTTGAATGATAGAGACCTGACCATTGAAAAACTGAAAGTGTGATTCTCACACGAAGCTATTTTTTTAGTATTTGAAACTTTGATGATCTATGAGAACAGAAAAAAAATGTGACAGTTTAACAATTTTTTGAAAGGGTGGTTGTCATTCCTTGAAGAGCATTTTGACAAAGTTCGTTTTGTGAAATTATGTACTAATTTTGGGTTTGTCAGTCAGATTGAACCCAACGTCTTACCCTGGATCGCACGATTTCATCCACATCTCGAACTATCTCGAACACTGGACGTTTGCTCGTCTCCGGCAGATTCCTACAAACATGTACATAATTGAAGAGATTGATTAGGGATTCAAAAGTGAGTAAAATAGAAGTGATACGTCACATAGCCACTGCTGAACTAGTGCGGCGGTGATTTTTCTTATTAAAGTTGTAGACACTCCATGAATATGAACCAGAACTAATCATTATTTTACGTAAAAACCGTCCAAGTTGCCCGGTTTCGTTAAGTTCCTGAAGTGGGACGGTAAGTGAACCAATTCTGACGCATCGGTCCTTTGAACTGCAATTGAATAATGTATTGCAGTTTGCAGGACGGCTGCGTTGGAGTTGTTCCACATAATCGCCGTTCTCTAAACGCTCGAGCGTCTAATGATAGCACTCAAAACATTTACTAATTACTAAAACCATACAAAAAAAACAGTTTAAAACGACTTTGAGCATTGTTTGCATCAGCAACCTTATTGAACTCAATATATCACTCTGGCAATATGGTGAAAAGTTCAAACTCACCGTGCAAGATGAATAACGATCATAGGTTGTACAATCAGCAAGGGAACATAATAGGCTGGTGGGAAAATGGTATTCACTATCGGGAACTGGGAAGTGAAAATGGTCGACACTGTCAGCGGAACTGTGGCCAACATCTGTAAGATCAACATATAAAACTTTCTAAAGTTTGGTGAGTCGCTGATTTGACCTGTTTTTGGTCACTTAATCTGTTTTGGTCACATTCTCACTATTTATTGACTTTTTATTAATTTTCACCGAGTATCATTGTTCTCGGAAGATGAGAAACTACTTGAGTTTTTCATTCAAAACCTCTCATGTTTAGGGAAACTAAAACTTTCAACCAAATGTGAATATCACTGCCTGTTCTCTATGCATCGAGTATTTTTCAAGGTGAGCAATGCAACTATTCATTTCGATAACGCCCCCGCTGGTTTTTCATACATTCACTTTGGAATGTCATAAGTTCAATTAATCATCAATGCTGAATTTCCCTACGTCATCTAGTTTTCACCTGAATCGCCGGAATTCGAGCCGAATGTGGGAGTAGTTCCGAAATCAGTACGGCGGGACCAACTGCCAGGGAGGTGGCGCTCAGAAGCGTCTTCAGACCTTCGTTCACTACGGCTGGAGATATAGGTTCAGATAACACAGAAATTACGTTCAACAAAGTGTTGCAAAAGCAAGCTTATATTAGGAGTAAATTGTAAAGTCACGTTAGACATGCTGATGAGGCATGGTGCACTTTGTACTTGAACTTTGCTGCGTTCTGCTGTGTGTTCCCTTTTTTCCACGTGTCAGTGATTTGCAGTATATACGGATATAGTGCACTGTTCAGCATCTCGCCGTGTTTGTAGTTTGACACGGTATCGATCGAAATTCGTGAATTATCGCTTACAAATAGTTCAAACCAAACCTCCAAAACTGTTTTTTGGACTGAACTGCAATTCGAATTCGTTCAATCTCTCTAGGTCACACAAAAGTAATTGAGGTATAGTCTTTTCCATTCCTACTGAGACTCATACAGTAGGATTTCGAAACTTCCAAGCCGTTTTGCTCACTTACTTTTGATCGGAGAAGTCGAGGATTTTCGTACCTCATTCTCCTTCTCAGGTAGAGTGAATATACGAGAGCATTTTTCATGAACTTCATTTTCAGCTTCACAACAGCCTTCGGGAAGTTTGTAAGGTTACTGTAGGAGTATCAGTAGGAATGGTGTGAACTATATGTAGTGCGTCACCGTATTGATTTGCTCGTGATATAATGGTATAATCAACCTACCTGTCCACACAGTCAATTGGTTCGTTCCACCAATAAATATCAACACTTGAGCAATAAAGAGAAGCGCCGCTTTGAGGTATCTGAAATAATGAATATACCCTGCCAGTAACGTTTTACATCTTAAATGGGTGGTTTTCCGGAAATTTCCCCCGAAGACCTATTCAATACTTCATAAACGGACAAATAACATAACAAATTTCTCGCCAGTTATTCGTAACAAGATTTTGTTAACAACTTACAATATAGCAAATCCAAGGAAAATCATTTTTCTTCTTCCAATTCGGTCCAAAAGATAAGTACCATAAATTCGTAATGGGTAGGATAACACGTGAACGACCACATTCAAGCTCAAAACCTGCAAATCAAGCGAAACGTATTCAGAATCTATTTATACTGTTTTTTTAAAAATAAGTTTCAAAATGAAAAATATAAACAAATCAATAGATCACTAGTATTTCGATCAGTTACTCGGAGGAGCGTGAAAGATGGAGGTCAATCAACTTTTTCTGTCATAAACTACCTGATCTACAGAAAGGCCCAAGCCAGTATGTAGGTGAACACTGAACGAGTCTTCTATGCTCATCACCGAGAAAGTAAGAATAAACTGACACCAAAGAACCAGTTTGAATGCCTGTGAATATATGATTGTGAATAATGCGTGCAAATTATTATCAACTTCACGAGATTACCTACGCTCACGTGATGTTTCGCTAACGCAAAGGCTGGAGGGTACTGTATATCTCACTTTCCGCTGTGCACGCACACACGTTTTAGATTCCAAAGCTTGCCAGTTAGGTTCACTAATAGCGCCGTTGTTAGCGCCTTGCTACGAATGTTTTGCTCGCAGGTTCGATTCCGGCGAGAGACAGGAATTGATAAATTTGGCACCCACTATATGAGAGTTGTTCATCCATTTAGCTCGGCTTTACCAGTACACACGCATGAGTAGATCGACAAAGCACACTATTTCGACTCTAACCTTCTTGAACACACAAAATACAAAACTCAAAATTTTAAGCAGTGGTTTCAGAGTTCCACAACTTGAGAAAACGCGCGTCCCTAGTAAATTTGTCGAGTAGGAGACGAGAGAAACGTACAAGTAAGAAAAGTGGCATTGCCCGGAGCAACAACCGCAAAACTTTACCTCTGTCAACGTTTCATCTTTTATCAAATCGCGTATAGTTGATGTGTGAGTATTGGCGAGTTTCGTTTCTTTCTTTATTCCCATCATAATTGTCTCTAAATGACAGCGTTTAAAGTATTTTAAAGTAGGTTTGGGACCTATTTTTTTCTAAATTCATTGATTAGCCCCTTCCCGTATGCTGGACGCAAATAACGGCTTCTGACCAATAAACCGATTGTGCTGCCCAGCCTAACATTTTTGTTTTCGAGAAAGTTGAATGAATCTCACCTATATCGACATCTGTGTTGTGGTAGAACCTCACACTTTTTCGTGACTCATTTTCTCGTCCTTGTAAAAGTAAACATTTGGGGGATTCCGGCAGGAACATGGTAGTAATGAACTGCTAGAGTGATCTGAAAATGAAATAACACAAATTTGACTTTGTGAGAACTAAAAGAATCGGCCAATTCTACAACTAACCGGGTTTTTAGGTAACCTAACCCTTTTTTGGTAACCTATTTTTCAGGTTACTTAGTAGGTAACCTGAAAGTAATCTAAAACTGAAATCCGGTTACCGTTCAAAGTAACGGTAAAAACCACATTTTGCGTTAGAAAAACAGGTAACCGGTTTTTCATTTTAGGTTACCATCCGGTTACCTACTGAGGTAACCTGAAAAAAAGGTTACCAAAAAAGGGTTAGGTTACCTAAAAACCCGGTTAGATATAGAATTCACCAAAAGAATCTATTCAACGAAATGTGCCCCATTTCGGTGTCAAAACCAGTTTGACTTTTACGAAAGAAAACTCACAGAACCGAAGCAATGCATGGAATGATGTACCACTTATCCTGCGTACCAAATACATTTTGTTTGCAAATAATGGGCCTGAAATATAGATGGTCGAAATCCGGAAAAAGCTGTACTTATATAAACTGACTATGCTCTCTCACATATATTTTCATAGAACGAACTTCGGATTCTCTGTCAAACTGAGAACATCACAGAGATTACAAAACTACACTGATTGTTTCGAGAAACTAACATCAATATTGCCGAAAAACTTGATAGAACCATGATTATCGAAGGAGTGAATCCTGCAAATAAAATCGAATTATTGGAAGAGTTGCGAAATAAGACTGAAAAACAAACACCTTCAATAATTGAAAGTCGCCAATAGTATGAGGTGTTTATGAACTTCTCATTATAATGATAACGAAAACTTCGCATGTAGTTGTTTGAATTGATAGCCCACTAGAAAAATGTCGAGCGCCTTCGCAGAACAGAAAATCATTGTATGGTGGAGAACAGTGACCATACTCTCTGTTTATCACGGATTCTAGCTCACGTGAAATTTGTTAAAAATCACTGTAAATCGCGAAACGGAGAATGATGAACTAGATTTTCAAGAAAATAAGTCTAAGAAAAATCGTGAATCAACCTCTGTAGGCGTCTGGAGTACACTCAGCAATGTAGAGGGGAATAGCGAATGAGATCACAGGTTGTAAAATTCCCATCAGCAGCTAAACTATCAGTTTACTAATATGACATTATGTGGTCATCATATGTTTGGGACATCTTCAGTTGAATTTCTCTGAGGATACGAAAGACTTACTTTAGTCAAAGAATTATGTCATTTCTTTCATTTTCCCTAAAAACGGGTTTATTCCACAGAGGTTGGACTAATGACGACTTAAACATTTGTTCAAAACTATTTTGAGTTACAAATATCTACTGAGAAAATATTTAGCTAATTGTACCAGTAAAATCTCAATTCTCATGTGTTCAGCTTGTTCCGAATTGGTGTTTTCTTGACTAGTATTTTTTTTCTTGGAAAACGTTGCATGACCATGTAAATTTAACGGATATAATCACATAGATCACACCTGTGCGAGTAAATAACATTCTGCAGATAGAGTAGTTGCTGCTAATAAACATAGTATAGCCTCGAGGGCTCCACCGAGAAAACTGAAAATGAAGATTTGAATTCAATTAAATTTCTACATTTCAATATTATAATGTTACATACTTTTATATGTTTGGCAAGGACTCCGAAATCAGATTTGAAATGCAAGTTTGGTTTGGAAGGAACCGTACCTCTTTAATACTTTAATTTGCTGGTTTGAGTTATTAGTGAACACGTACAACCAATATACAACTCAATCGGAATTGGTGAAAAATCCCCAGCTTAGATTTTTTTCGTCCCAGCTGGAATACGGCAATGTGACGTAAGCCACAGCACGTACCTATTTTATCGCAGACGCACAGAAACTGTTCGCAAAACGGGCGTAAAACACGTATAAAAATCAGAAGTTCTTTGGTAACTTGTGGCAATGGGGGTATAAAAAAGCATTTATGAAACAAATCTTTCGATGAAATAAAACATGAAGTTGGACGATTATGTGGATCAAACTCGACGGATCGGTCCACACAATCGTCCTACTTTAAGAATATATACTCAATTCCCACTGTCCATGTCGAGATCTCACACTCTCAAACATTTTATATGAAATATGAAACCACCTTATGTTTGATCTACCATAGACTACCTTTTCTAATTTCAGATTGATCGGGGACTCACGCCATTTGGACTGTGACAAACTTTCTTCCTCTCCGGTCCATCAACGGCACAATCCAAAACACACTCAGAAAAGTTCCAATTCCTTCCACTAGGGTTGTTAATCAATTCCAAAAATCAAGTCAATTCCAATTCCAATTCTTTTTCGTTTCTCAAAAACCACTCAATTCCAATCCCAATTCCTTTTCAATTCTCGAAAACCACTCAATTCCAATTCCAATTCTATGGCAATTCTCAAAACCACTCAATTCCAATTCCAATTCTTTTAGGTTTTCAAAAACTGCTCAATTCCAATTCCAATTCCGATCAATTCCTCGAAATCTCAGATTTTCAATTCCAATTCCGTTGGAATTGATTGGAATTGATTAGAATTGATTAGAATTGACTGTGTTTCCAACTTAATGTCAGTTTTTTTTCTCAAAAAACGAACAGAAACAATGTTCACTTTGGTTTCATTGAACAAGAGACATAAGGAACAATGGTAATTTAGTGATGAACAAGGAAAATCAGCATGGAATTGTAAATCAATTCTGAATCAATTCCGAGAAAAAATCAAGTCAATTCCAATTCCAATTCCAGTTGTTCTGACATACGAAAGAATTGGAATTGCAATTCTAGAATTTTTTTGACATACAAAAGAATCGGAATTGCAATTCCTACTATTTTCCACATGCAAAAGAATTGGAATTGCAATTCTTTTGGATGATTATCTCAATTCTATCAATTCCAATTCCAATTCTAACAACCCTACCTTCCACGAATACCATGATAGAAGAGACAAATGAAAGCCTATTTAGTATATTTTACTAATTTTTTTGCAATTTCTGTCCTCCAGAAAGTACCAAAACGTTGTAGTTTATGGAAAGCTCTGTTCAGTGAAAATGACACATTTTAAGCGGAATTGGATCATATTGATTTTCATGCGAGCCTAGGTTCCTTTGGTCATACAAGATTCGATCTATCGTTGCAGTTATAATCCAGCTTCCGACAATCACTAGTCTTAGTTGGGTCGAAGATAAAAGAACTGCTCAATGCAAGTTTGAAGCTGTAACGCTGTGAAGTCAACACTGGACACTGTGAACAAGTTGTGCCTTTCTTCATTTTCAAAATGTGAGTCTTACTCACATTGCTGCATCCGCCACCATTCCATAATGAGAAAACAGTGTTTTGTTGTAGATAATGTTCAGTGGTCCGGGTAATGTTGGAAATACCATGAGAATCATGCCAAAGTTCATTCCGAACAAGCCATAGCAGCATACGGCCACAGCCAATTTCCATGATAACATCCTTTTGGTACTGCACAGAAAATTTCAAATTTGAGTTAAGGAAACAATTTTTTTTAATTCTTTTAGTCTAGCTTTATTTTTTGTTCCTATCATTTCAAATAGAATATCCTATTCGAAAACTGGTGTTGTTATCGACTGGTTGCGAGGTACGTTGAAATTAGAACAAACTGGTAATACAATATTACAGAAGGGAATGAATGTCTCACATACCGTCGTTGTTTTAGTGTTCTGATGTGCGACGTGGAACAATGGGGTAGGGGTTCACTGCGTTGAAAGAACAACGAATTTACACAACGCGGTAAGGTGAGTAATAAAAGTCAAATGTATCGTTCGAAACCTAAAAAACCCCAGCACCCTCGGTTGAACAGGCGAGCTATATCTTGTCTTGAACCAGCAGAACGGTTCTGTTAGTTCGTGGACAAGCTACTTATAGTAATCAGTCAGACTTCCATGATGTATCTTCCATGAAACACGAACTTTCCAGCGAAAATATTCGAGATTCGTTCGAACACGGTAGTTTCACGATTATACGGGTAGAAGGAGGTCAGGTTATTGAATCGCAGTTTGCTCTGGTGCCAGGTTAAAATCACTCCGACCTTATTGAATATTGAAATACCGTACCCCGATATTACTATAGTTCGTTTCAACCATCGATAGCAGCCATTTACAGTAGATTTTAGTGGGCGGAGTCAATTGTGTTGGAAAGTTTCCAACAGCGACCAGCCTAATCAAAATTGTGCACCAGCTGGGTATTGAACTCAGCTGTGATGGCTGGTACGGCGCCCACAAGCAGCCGGCCATTTGAACATGATCGGCCCAAACTAAAAACAGTGATATCCAACCATCTTTTATGGCTGTTTTTCAATGCTTATTTTATTGCACAAAAAATTATGTAAATTACTTCCCGATCATGTGGTAATCTTTTGAGAACAAAAAAGTTGCAAAATTCCTAAAATAGCCAGTTTTCTAATTTTTATTTGCAATGAAAAGACTGGCAAGCTGCCAGATCAGTCGCCTGCAAAGTAGGGTGCGCTCGGCCAGCATGGCTGACTGCTATCGATGGGTGAAACAAACTATAGCTTGTTTTTTCAAGCATCGTATTCTTGTATAATCACTTTAATTTCGTATTTTTCTCATATATCAATGATTTATTTAGCTATGAATATGTACCAATAATGGGTACCAATTGAATTTGATTCTGTCACGGCTTGAATCTGCCATGATTCTGCCACGGCGCCGTCAACCGAGTATTCTCACTTTCTGGTCAATGATATCCTCATCTACTAAACATGTTGTAGATGACGATCGGTTCCACGAGTACAGTGTAGAATTACAAGAGTGATTCAGGGGTGATAGTTGGAATGAGATATTCTGGCGCGTAGAAATTTCTCCAACGTGATTTCCGGAATTAAGCTAACTGATCCTGTATACTTCCAAATTCAAATCAAAGCGCAGGAGCTTTTATTATGTTTTTTTTTCAATTGTGAATGTTCCAGTTTACAGTTAAACAAAATTTTGCCAATGTGGCAGACTAAACACAAATTTTTTCCTAAATCATTTTTTTTCATAATTCGGGGTGCCACAAATACCAATGTGGAAAGACACATGTTCATTCATGAATAAGCATTCAACTCAATAATGGATAGAATAATGAACATTCAGTACAAACTAGAGTTTCTTGGATAGTTTCCGTTGATTTTTTTTGGATTATTGAACTTGTCAATGCTTTTTCAAATCAGCTCTACCAATTGATAGTAGAAGAAAACTATAAAACAGGTGGACATTCATTCAATATCATTGTTGCTTTTGTCGAGCTTTTGCATTGCCATATAAATGTCATCATACAGATAACCAGTAATGCAACTCTGATAACATTGCAAACTGTCACAAAATGATAACCGTTGAGGTTAACCATTTGATCACCATCTGAACAGGTATTATCAAGAGTTTGGTTTCAGATTGTTGTGTCAAACTAACTGACAGGAAACATGAACCAAGAACTCTTGGTCTTTTTGTGAAAGCCCAGATCGCAAGAAAAACCCTCGTGAGGACTCTGGCTTTTCTAACTACTGGCTAGGTTATTAGAACCTGGCTAAATGTAGATTTGGCTTCAATTGCTCTTTTCATGGAAACGTACGAACGCCACATGAAAAATCAGTTCTCAGTTTTATCGTGTGCCTGAGCAGGAACATCAGCTGATGGTCATGTCTTTTGCTTCGTGTTACTGCTCTATTCGCAATAAGCACCTTCACAATTATACTTTTCAGAACAAACACGTCCAAACACTCCATCCACAGGTGGACCCCCCGGTGATTTCTATATCTAACCGCGTTTTAATGTAACCTAACCCTTTTTTGGTAACCTATTTTTCAGGTTACCTTAGTAAGTAACCGGTTGGTAACCTAAAATGAGAAACCGGTTACCTGTTTTTCTAACCGCAAAATGGGGTTTTACCGTTAGTTTGAACGGTAACCGAATTTTAATTTCAGGTTACGTTCAAGTCCAAGGTAACCTCAAAAATAGGTTACCAAAAAAGGGTTAGGTTACCTAAAAACCCGGTTAGTTGTAGAATTGGCCACCCCCCCCCCCCCTAAAGTTGTGAATTCTGAGAAGTTTCAAGCCAACTTTGAATAAAAAATTATTGTAAACATTTTCGGTCGCCCCCGATGTGCATATTATTTAAAAAAAACTGTATGCATGTTGAAAACATCGCGAACAGAGACAAAATCACTACAGTCAAAAGGTTGCAAAATACTTCATTGTCCAAGGCAACTTACATCAACAAAATTGAATTAACAGTACATACGTCATATATGGATTCTGACAAATAACATAGAAAACCATGCATTAGGAAAATAGAACACAACAAATAAATGATAGTGCCTGAATGAAACATGTTCTGAGAAAGCATGTTAAGAAGAGCGCAAACAAAAAAGAGACTACAGTCGAGAAGACGCCAAAGCCAGAGCACATACCGCTACCACCTGAAGAAACCAACAAGGACCTACTCAAGAAAGAGACGCAACCCGATTCTTATCAAAAAGGAGCTGGACCACCAAAACAAGATTGTACTACCTGTTTAATGTATTTGTACTATTGAAATAAAACAGTTTTTTACTGAATTTCTCATTGATACAGTAAAACCCGTCGCTGTAGTGCCGTGGGCACAGCAACTGTCCTGCAAACAGCCAGCCATTCTCATCCGGCTCCATTCCCGACGGATACGCTGCCGGCTCCTCCACCGGCGGCTCTGGGTACTGAAAACTAGTAATTCTCAACTATAAAAAACAATCAACCCGTAAATATTCCACTCTTATTTCTTAATTTCTTTGACTTTAACCTAATATCTGACTGACATCTAATGTTCTAATTTTCCCCTATATTCAAAGTTTCGAACAGAGTGATTCCCCACTCAAATCGTACATGAAGCACGAAGTTCAGAGTATACCATGTGATACAATTTTGTCAAATACGTGAATGCGTCGAATAAATACTAAATACTGAAATTTAGTTTCAACTCACCCTAGTGGAGTCTAGATCGTCCTCCTTCATCTCGTCTAGCGCGACAACCTGGCCCCCATACCACATAGCCGACCACATGTGCGGAGGAAACTTAAAACAGTTATAAATTTTTCTGTTCAACGACTTGCTCATAAAGTTTTTACGTGTAAAGTAACATTTGTGTTTCCCGAGCTAAGTTAAGCAGTTTACCAAATTTGGATAGAATGTCAATTGTTACAGTATCAATGGTATAACAAGCAAGGGGAGGTGGCGCACAGGGTTGTGCGGAGGAAACTTGTAGTAGGTATACATTTTACTGTTCAACGACATGCTTAGTTGTTCTCTTATATAAGCGAGACTGAAACATACCTCCTCTTTGCAAATCTTCGTCAGCTAAAGGACCCCTGCCCATTCTCTAACTCGGACTCGAGCGACGCCAAGACGTTCGACATTGCTTAAACTATTTATTCATAGAGTCTCTCACGTATAAAGTAACAATGACACTGAGTCAAATGTGTGCTGAATCATTTGGTCGTAGTAGTGAAAATTTATCGGATACTCGTTTCAAAACGCGGTGAGATCGTATCGCAAATGTTGCCTCATACAAAAATAGAAACAATCTAAATCCAAACGCATTAGATTTGATTTTATCCAGATCCAAAAAAAGCCTGTAAATCATGACCAAATAGACACATACCTAGCAAGCATCCACATGACTCCATCATTGTTTGTCATTTATGCACAAACTTGTTGTCCTTAGTACGAGGACTACTATAAACGATTGACAGCTTCGGAACTCATCAGAGGACAACACTGTAACAGATTAGTTTCCACATAACCAATAACCGAGAAGTCACCAACATCAGGCGGCGTAGCAATCCCGCAAAAACCTCATAAGATCCATCATGAGCTATTTATACGAGCTTCTCATGAGATTCTATTGATTGCTATGCTACAACATTGAGAGTTCACGAGTAACTCATGAGCTATCTCATGAGAAACTCATACAAACTTCTCGTGAGGTCGGAGGGACTGCTACGCCGCCAGAGTAACTGTCTTGCGCAGCGGTAGTATCAGAAAAGATAAATGTTTTGTGTGTGAGAAATTTGGCTAAAAATCAAAGTTTGGCTCTACCACTCCCAGAAAAAACATATTACCTGAACAACTCCTCATGTGCTCCTCCACTTCTTTTCGCCTTGCCGAGTCACGGCCTTAGATATCGCCAGCGCGGTACACTGTCGCTTCCCGCTTCTGCAATGACATTAAGAAACACACCAAATTAGCAGCAGAATATCAACTTTTCTTTTGGTATACTGGTGCCTAGCAAACTGTGAGTGAGTGAGCAAAATGGATATATATATATAATTATAGTAATATATATCCATAGTTATTGGATATATAGTAATATATCTATTTTTCGTTTGGGTGCACAAGTGCCAAAAAAATGTAAATGAGCAAAACTGCATGGACAATTAAGTACCTCGGCCTACAGGAACTGACGGCGATCCATGTCCCGTCCCAACTCGAGCTCGCGCACTGTCTCCATCAGCTCACGGACGCGTGCGGCAAATGACCGCGCGTCTCGGCTGACGCTTCTGCGGCACGCCACCAAGCCTGCTCCACTCGCCGGCTCGTCGCAATAAACAATTCACCAGCCGCGCGCACAACTGCAAACATCCGCGGCGGCGCGACTGCCGCAGAAGTTGCGGGGGCGACCGTGGCGCTGTACAGAACAGCCGCCTCTGGAATGATCATTATGTTATTACCAGCTGAATCAAATTTGGTGACAACTATCCTACCCGCACATTTTTCCCCTAACACAGAGTTTGCTAGTTTACAATTATGTGATCTGTAGTTTCACAGTATAGGGTTTGTTCAGTTTATATCACAGCAGAAGATATCCCGCGACCGGTTGTTCGTTCCTCACGGAAGAGTGGTTGAATGGGTTTTTGTATTGTTATTAACTGTAGCTTCTCAGTGGAATGTTCAAACACAAACTTCAATTTATGAGGTTAGTTGTGAAAACATAGCGTTGAGAGCTGTAACAGAACACACATACACATACTTGGCATTCCCGTAACTTTTTGTATATGTTTGTCATCTACGGACAAATTCGCGGTCCTTTGCATGAGGACATAAACAATTGGCAGCGTCAGGAAATGAATGGACGAGACCACTAAAATTGAGAAATAGCTCGCTAAGTATTATTGACTTTGGGATGTACAACAATAACAACGAATTTTCCAGTTTGTGTCATAGCGGCAGTTACACGCGACCGGTTTTCCGTTCTATTCAACTTGTAAATTTGAGATATAAATGCAAAAGTAGATAACTAACCGGTCAATTGACGATTTTGGGCCACTTTTAGTAGGGCTTTTTCATCCCGGCAGTCCGAGCAACGTGAGCCACTGGGGATGCCATCCTGGAACATTATCAGTTATAGTCGACACCAAATCTAGGAGACTTTTACCGTATCACATTCCAACTCTCAACGACCGCGTTTCGGTGCAGGTTTGAACTCGTCTAGCACATTTTTGACGAATCTCTGTTGTTAAGGGATCTGAATCAACCACAGAAATCATTGATATTTTGCATTACCCTTACCCAGTACAGCCTGAGAACTTTGTATACCTACTGTAGCCCACATGTTCGGAGAAAAACCTTCAAAGATTATTGAGTACAAGTTTTCGTTGAACGATGTGCTCAGTAGTTTGCTAGTAGAAGCAAGTATCTAACATACCTTCTCCTAGGACGGATAGGACGCCACTGATGACGTCACGTACGGGTACAACGAACAGAAATAGAGGTGTTCGATCGTCTGGCCCTTTGATCGATCGGGCTCGGCTAGAAGCTATAAGGTTCTAGGTGACAAAAATAACTCTACTCATAATGTTTTGACATGTGGCGTGGCAATAGAACTCTCCCAGTTCGAACTGAGGGGTTTACCGAAATCTGTACATCAATTTTCAATGGAGCTAATGTACTGTGGCAAAAATCACAAATCACAGTTTCGAGTTATTCGAGTTTTTCGAGTTCGAGTTTCTTGCGTTTTTGAAAAACCGAATTTTTCGAGTTTCAAGTTATTCGAGTTTTGGAAATTTCGAGTTTTTCGAGTTCGAGTTTCTTGCGGTTTTTGAAAAACCGAATTTTTCGAGTTTCGAGTTGATCAATTTTTGGAAATTCCGAGTTTTTCGAGTTCGAGTTTCTTGCGGTTTTTGAAAAACCGAATTTTTCGAGTTTCGAGTTATTCGATTTTTGGAAATTCCGAGTTTATCGAGTTCGAGTTTCTTGCGGTTTTTGAAAAACCGAATTTTTCAAGTTTCGAGTTATTCGAGTTTTTCGAGTTCGAGTTTTTTGCGTTTTTGAAAAACCGAATTTTTCGAGTTTCAAGTTATTCGAGTTTTGGAAATTTCGAGTTTTTCGAGTTCGAGTTTCTTGCGGTTTTTGAAAAACCGAATTTTTCGAGTTTCGAGTTATTCGATTTTTGGAAATTCCGAGTTTTTCGAGTTCGAGTTTCTTGCGGTTTTTGAAAAACCGAATTTTTCAAGTTTCGAGTTATTCGAGTTTTTCGAGTTCGAGTTTCTTGCGTTTTTGAAAAACCGAATTTTTCGAGTTTCAAGTTATTCGAGTTTTGGAAATTTCGAGTTTTTCGAGTTCGAGTTTCTTGCGGTTTTTGAAAAACCGAATTTTTCGAGTTTCGAGTTAATCGATTTTTGGAAATTCCGAGTTTTTCGAGTTCGAGTTTCTTGCGGTTTTTGAAAAACCGAATTTTTCGAGTTTCGAGTCAAACTCGAAACTCGAAAGTTTAGTTTTTTTAACTCGAAATTTCGAGAAATTTCGAGTTAACAACCCAACCGGAACATTAGGTCTGAGTTGGAGGGAAAACTAGTTTTGTTTCATAATATTCGTAGTTTTTGATATTTCCATTCCTATCATTCCAAATAGTCTATCCTATTCGAAAACTGGTGTTGTTATCGACTGGTTGTGAGGTACGTTGAAATTAGAACAAACTGGTAATACAATATTACAGAAGTAAATGAATGTCTCTTACGTACCGTAGTTGTTTCAGTGTTCTGATGTGGGACGTGGAACAATAGAATAGGGGTTCACTGCGTTGAAAGAAAAACGATTTACACAACGCGATAAGGTGAGTGATAAAAGTCAAATGTATCGTTGGAAACCTAAAAAACCCCAGCACCCTCGGTTGAACAGGCGAGATATTTCGTGTCTTGAACCAGCAGAACGGTTCAGTTAGTTCGTGGACCAGCTACTTATAGTAATCAGTCAGACTTCCATGATGTATCTTCCATGAAACACGAACTTTCCAGCGAGATTATTCGAGATTCGTTCAAACATGGTAGTTTCACGACTATACGGGTAGAAGGAGGTCAGGTTATTGAATCGCAATTTGCTCTGGTGCCAGGTTAAAATCACACCGACTTTATTGAATATTGAAGTACCGTACCCCGATATTACAAGCTTGTTTTTTCAAGCATCGTAATCTTGTATAATCACTTTAATTTCGTATTTTTCTCATATATCAATGATTTATTTAGCTATGAATATGTACCAATAATGGGTACCAATTGAATTTGATTCTGTCACGGCTTGAATCTGCCATGATTCTGCCACGGCGCCGTCAACCGAGTATTCTCACTTTCTGGTCAATGATATCCTCATCTACTAAACATGTTGTAGATGACGATCGGAAAGGTTCCACGACTGCAGTGTAGAATTGAACAACTACAAGAGTGATTCAGGGGTGATAGTTTGAATGAGGTATTTTTGCGCATAGAAAGAAAACTATGACACAGGTGAACATTTATTCAATATCATTGTTGCTTTTGTTGAGCTCTCGCATTGCCATAAAAATGTCATCATACAGATAACCAGTAATGCAACTCTGATAACGTTGCAAACGCCACAAAATGATTACCGTTGAGGATAACCATTTGATCACCATCTCAACAGGTATTATTAAGAGTTTGGTTTCAGATTGTGTCAAACTAACTGACAGGAAACATGAACCAAGAACTCTTGGTCTTTTTGTGAAAGCCCAGATCGCAAGAAAAACCCTCGTGAGGACTCTGGCTTTTCTAACTACTGGCTAGGTTATTAGAACCTGGCTAAATGTAGATTTGGCTTCAATTGTTCTTTTCATGAAAACGTACGAACGCCACATGAAAAATCAGTTCTCAGTTTTATCGTGTGCCTGAGCAGGAACATCAGCTGGTCGTCATGTCTTTTGCTTCGGGTTACTGTTCTATTCACAATAAGCACCTTCACAATTATACTTTTCAGAACAAACACGTCCAAACACTCCATCCACAGATGGACCCCCCGGTGATTTCTATATCTAACCGGATTTTTATGTAACCTAACCCTTTTTTGGTAATCTATTTTCAGGTTACCTCAGTAAGTAACCGGTTGGTAATCTAAAATGAGAAACCGGTTACCTGTTTTTCTAACCGCAAAATGTGGTTTTACCGTTAGTTTGAACGGTAACCGAATTTCAGTTTCAGGTTACTTTCAAGTTACCTACCAAGGTAACCTCAAAAATAGGTTACCAAAAAAGGGTTAGGCTACCTAAAAACCCGGTTAGTTGTAGAATTGGCCACCCCCCCCCCCTAAAATTGTGACTTCTGAGAAGTTTTAAGCCAACTTTAAATAAAAAATTATTGTAAACATTTTCGGTCGCCCCCGATGTGCATATTATTCAAAAAAAAAGTGTATGAACGTTTCCCTGTTTCCACGATCCTAACACTACGTGTTCCATTCAGGTATCCAGTCTACAAGTCGACTGAGACGACGATGAGGAAGAAAACCCGGGCCACGCGCGACTGGGAATCGCTGGTCCGTATTCCTAACAGGAATATATGTTCACAACAGT
This sequence comes from Litoditis marina, assembly GCA_964036275.1. Lineage (NCBI taxonomy): Eukaryota > Metazoa > Nematoda > Chromadorea > Rhabditida > Rhabditidae > Litoditis > Litoditis marina. Next base: position 34,077,650 of record OZ038434.1, on the reverse strand, counting down.
TCTCTTCCCTCCTCCAAGAAGTTTCTCGCATGTCACTGGATCAATGCCAACAGAGCATTCGATAGTCCAACATGAAGTCTTCTATGAAGGAAAGGGACCAATACCTTACAAGAAACTACTGCTACAAAGATCTGTGACATGTATGATGAACACCGCCTCGTAACGAAACGACGTGATTAAATGAATAAATATGAATAAAAACGTTGAACTCTAAAGTGGCAATACCTTCTAAATATAGTGGGTTTAAAATGTATACATTTATGTCTTGCGCCGAAATATAACCCGAAATACGAACTCAAAACTCGATTTCTCACCCAACTCGAAAACTCGAAAATTCGAAATTTTGAACTCGATTAACATTAACCCTGTTGTGAAGCTATTATCCTCTGTCATCAGTTTATTCTCATTCTATTCATGGTTTTTCAAACTTCGTTTTTCGTAGTGCATTGAATAATTGGACAAATGCGCTCAAGTGGATCTGAGAACATGTTACACTTAGATCTATCGTGTTGTTCATTTTATTACACTCTAATTGTTTACATCATTTTTCCATTAATGTTTCAATTTGCAACAACGAGCTATATAGTTGTCACCATAACAACGTTAACTGCTGCAGTTCAACATAGCAATTATTGTTGATCTCACAGAATCTCGGTTTTCAGACTTTCACCCTTGGAAAACAATTGAAGGGTGACTCTTGTGACGATCTGCATGCAACTTCAGGGAACAGGGGGTGAACGGAACAGCGCAGTTCTTTCGAGTCTCAAAAGTTAAATTCAGGTCTAAAGTGAAGCCTCTCGTGAAACGAGTCTTGTTCCGACCAGAAAATTTGATTTTCAAAACCAGAATGGCTAAAATTTGAAAGAAATAAATGCTTTCCATCTAAACTACCATAATCCGCACCATAATAAGCGTTTGGCTTTCAAACTTGAAAAATTGGGAGTATTTGGTTCAGAACGCGATCGGCTTTGAAGTTATATTGTTTTTATACAATTGCGCTTATTTAACGAATATTCTTAGATTGAATCAGATTAGAACGTGAAAGCTGTCTAACGAGGGAGAAATAATAAAATTGCTTTAACTATGATGTTTTAGTTGACTATTCGGAGCGAGAAAACCTTGGATGAATTTGTCCCAGGCTTTTCTTTGGCATGCGTTTCATTCTGCCCAGTTTCACAAAAACTGTGGCACTCTCCGCTGATGAGAACACTATTGAACCATCCATGGTTAACGAGCGATGAACGGCAGTCTCAGTGACGCTTTCGAATGTTTTTCGTATCGGAAACAACAACAAACCACAAAGATCATATAGTTCAAAAAGAGATTCTCAATTTGCTAGGTTGCGGTTGATGGTGGCGAAGAGGATACAATTATTATTATGAGAGTATTTTATAAGAAAAACGCTGGGTAAGTAAGTCTTACAGGAGTACATAATAAACCGATGATCAAGTTTGTTTTGTTTTGTTCAATCACATCATATTTTCTTCTTGAAATGTGCTACAACCCTCCATAGGTGCTGAACCTCTTTCGCTGCAATACGGAGGTGTTCTCGTTCAACATCGAAACTCTTCTTGTGCTCGCCTATAAATTTTTAGTATTTGAAACTTTGCGTCTCTCTCAGAACAGAAAAAAATATGACAGTTCAACCATTTTGTGAAAGGGTAGTTGTCATTCCTTGAAGAGCACTTTGACAAAGTTCGTTCTGTGGACTTCTGTGCTAATGATGGTTCGTCATTCAGATTGAACCCAACGTCTTACCCTGGATCGCACGATTTCATCCACATCTTGAACTATCTCGAACACTGAACGTTTGCTCGTCTCCGGCAGATTCCTACAAAAATGTACATAATTGAAGAGATTGATTAGTGATTCAAAAGTGTAGTAATAGAAGTAGTACGTCACATAGCCACTGCTGAACTAGTGCGGCGGTGATTTCTCTTATTAAAGTTGTAGACACTCCATGAATATGAACCAGAACTAATCATTATTTAACGTAAAAACCGTCCAAGTTGCCCGGTTTCGTTGAGTTCCTGAAGTGGGACGGTAAGTGAACCAATTCTGACGCATCGGTCCTTTGAACTGCAATTGAATAATGTATTGCAGTTTGCAGGACGGCTGCGTTGGAGTTGTTCCACATAATCGCCGTTCTCTAAACGCTCGAGCGTCTAATGATAGCACTCAAAACATTTACTAATAACTAATGAACATACAAAAAAAACAGTTTTTAAAACGATTTTGAGAATTGTTCGCATCAGCAACCTTATTGAACTCAATATATCACTCTAGCAATCATGGTGAGAAGTTCAAACTTACCGTGCGAGATGAATTACGATCAGAGGTTGTACAATCAGCAAGGGAACATAATAGGCTGGTGCGAAAACGGTATTCACTATTGGGAACAGAGAGGTGAAAGTGGTCGACACTGTCAACGGGACTGTGGCCAACATCTGTAGGATCAACATAAAAAACCTTCTCAAATTTGACTTATTTGACCGGTTTTTTGGTTACCAAACCTGTTTTGGTCCTTTCTCACTGTTTCTTGAGTTCTGACAAAATTACACATTAACGAAATCAACGGCAGATTGAAAGGTTCATCATCAAGTGTCATTGTTTTTGGAAGTGTGTGAAACAAATCAGTCTTTCATACAAAACCTCTCATGCTTAATAAAACAAAAACTTTTGACCAAATGTGAATATCACTACCTGTGCATCAAATTTTTCCAAAATTAGCAATGCAATTATTCATTTTGAAACACGCCCTCTAAGTTTCATACATCTTCTATGGAATGGCATAAGTAAGATGAATCTTCAATGCTAAACTTTTCTACGTCCTCTAGTTTTCACCTGAATCGCCGGAATTCGAGCCGAATGTGGGAGTAGTTCCGAAATCAGTACGGCGGGAACAACTGTCAGGGAGGTGGCGCTCAGAAGAGTCTTCAGGCCCTCGTTCACTACGGCTGGAGATAGAGATTCAGATGACACAGAAATTACGTTCAACAAAGTGTTGCGAAAGCAAGCCTATATTAGAAGTAAATTGTATAGTCACGTTAGACATTCTGATGAAGCATGGTGCACTTCGTACTTGAACTTTGCTGCGTTCTGCTGTGTGTTGCATTTTTTCCACGTGACTGTGTCAGTGATTTGCAGTATATACGGATATAGTGCACTGTTCAGCATTTCGCTGTGTTTGTAGTTTGAGAGGGTATCGGTCGAAATTCGTGAATTATCGCTTACAAAGAGTTCAAACCAAACCTCCCACTGTTTTTGGGACTGAACTGCAATTCGGATTCGTTCAATCTCTCTAGGTCACACAAAAGTAATTGAGGTATAGTCTTTTCCATTCCTACTGAGACTCATACAGTAGGATTTCGAAACTTCCAAGCCGTTTTGCTCACTTACTTTTGATCGGAGAAGTCGAGGATTTTCGTACCTCATTCTCCTTCTCAGGTAGAGTAAATATACGAGAGCATTTTTCATGAACTTCATTTTCAGCTTCACAACAGCCTTCGGGAAGTTTGTAAGGTTACTGTAGGAGTATCAGTAGGAATGGTGTGAACTATATGTAGTGCGTCACCGTATTGATTTGCTCGTGATATAATGGTATAATCAACCTACCTATCCACACAGTCAATTGGTTCGTTCCACCAATAAATATCAACACTTGAGCAATAAAGAGAAGCGCCGCTTTGAGGTATCTGAAATAATAAATATACCCTGCCAGTAAAGTTTTACATCTTACATGGGTGGTTTTCCGGAAATTTCCCCCGAAGACCTATTCAATACTTCATAAACGGACAAATAACATAACAAATTTCTCGCCAGTTATTCGTAACAAGATTTTGCTGATGTTCAAACTTACAATATGGCAAATCCAAGGAAAATCATTTTTCTTCTTCCAATTCGGTCCAAAAGATAAGTACCGTAAATTCGTAATGGGTAGGATAACACGTGAACGACCACATTCAAGCTCAAAACCTGCAAATCAAGCGAAACGTATTCAGAATCTATTTATACTGTTTTTTTTAAATAAGTTTCAAAATGAAAAATATAAACAAATCAATAGATCACTAGTATTTCGATCAGTTACTCGGAGGAGCGTGAAAGATGGAGGTCAATCAACTTTTTTCTGTCATAAACTACCTGATCTACAGAAAGGCCGAAACCAGTATGTAGGTGAACACTGAACGAGTCTTCTATGCTCATCACCGAGAAAGTAAGAATAAACTGACACCAAAGAACCAGTTTGAATGCCTGTAAATAAATGATTGTGAATAATGCGTGCAAATTATTATCAACTTCACGAGATTACCTACGCTCACGTGATGCTTCGCTAACGCAAAGGCTGGAGGGTACTGTATATCTCACTTTCCGCTGTGCACGCACACACGTTTTAGATTCCAAAGCTCGCCAGTTATGTGCACTAATAGCGCCGTTGTTAGCGCCTTGCTACGAATGTTTTGCTCGCAGGTTCGATTCCGGCGAGAGACAGAAATTGATATACTTGGCACCCACTATATGAGAGTTGTTCATCCATTTAGCTCGGCTTTACCAGTACACACGCATAAGTAGATCGACAAAGCACACTATTTCGACTCTAATCTTCTTGAACACACAAAATACAAAACTCAAAATTTTAAGCAGTGGTTTCAGAGTTCCACAACTTGAGCAAACGCGCGTCCCTAGTAAATTTGTCGAGTAGGAGACGAGAGAAACGTATAAGTAAGAAAAGTGGCATTGCCCGGAGCAACAACCGAAAAACTTTACCTCTGTCAACGTTTCATCTTTTATCAAATCGCGTATAGTTGATGTGTGAGTATTGGCGAGTTTCGTTTCTTTCTTTATTCCCAGCATAATTGATTCTAAATGACAGAGTTTAAAGTATTTTAAAGTAGGTTTGGGACCTATTTTTTTCTTAATTCATTGATTAGCCACTTCCCGTATGCTGGACGCAAATAACGGCTTCTGACCAATAAACGGATTTTGCTGCCCAGCCTAACATTTTTGTTTTCCAGAAAGTTGAATGAATCTCACCTATATCGACATCTTTGTTGTGGTAGAACCTCACACTTTTTCGTGACTCATTTTCTCGTCCTTGTAAATATAACCATTTGGGGGATTCCGGCAGAAACATGGTAGTAATGAACTGCAAGAGCGACCTGGAAATGAAATAACACAAATTTGACTTTGTGAGAACTAAAAGAATCGGCCAATTCTACAACTAACCGGGTTTTTAGGTAACCTAACCCTTTTTGGTAACCTATTTTTCAGGTTACTTAGTAGGTAACCTGAAAGTAACCTAAAACTGAAATCCGGTTACCGTTCAAAGTAACGGTAAAAACCACATTTTGCGTTAGAAAAACAGGTAACCGGTTTTTCATTTTAGGTTTTTCCTACTGAGGTAACCTGAAAAAAAGGTTACCAAAAAAGGGTTAGGTTACCTAAAAACCCGGTTAGATATAGAATTCACCAAAAGAATCTAGTCAACGAAAAATGAGAAATGTGCCCCATTTCGGTGTCAAACCCGGTTTGACTTTTACGAAAGAAAACTCACAGAACCAAAGCAATGCATGGAATGATGTACCACTTATCCTGCGTACCAAATACATTTTGTTTACAAATAATGGGCCTGAAATATAGATGGTCGAAATCCGGAAAAAGCTGTACTTATATAAACTGACTATGCTCTCTCACATATATTTTCATAGAACGAACTTCGGATTCTCTGTCAAACTGAGAACATCACAGAAATTACAAAACTACACTGATTGTTCCGAGAAACTAACATCAATATTGCCGAAAAACTTGATAGAACCATGATTATCGAAGGAGTGAATCCTGCAAATAGAATCGAATTATTGGAAGAGTTGCGAAATAAGACTGAAAAACAAACACCTTCAATAATTGAAAGTCGCCAATAGTCCATGAGTTGTTTATGAACTTCTCATTATAATGATAACGAAAACTTCGCATGTAGTTGTTTGAATTGATAGCCCACTAGAAAAATGTCAAGCGCCTTTGCAAAACAGAAAATCATTGTATGTTGGAGAACAGTGACCATACTCTCTGTTTATCACGGATTCTAGCTCACGTGAAATTTGTTAAAAATCACTGTAAATCGCGAAACGGAGAATGATGAACTAGATTTTCAAGAAAATAAGTCTAAGAAAAATCGTGGATAAACCTCTGTACGCGTCTGGAGTACACTCAGCAATGTAGAGGGGAATAGCGAATGAGACCACAGGTTGTAAAATTCCCATCAGCAGCTAAACTATCAGTTTACTAATATGACATTATATGGTCATCATATGTTTGGGACATCTTCAGTTGAATTTCTCTGAGGATACGAAAGACTTACTTTAGTCAAAGAATTATGTCATTTATTTCATTTTCCCTAAAAACGGGTTTATTCCACAGAGGTTGGACTAATGACGACTTAAACATTTGTTCAAAACTATTTTGAGTTACAAATTCCTACTGAGAAAATAGTTAGCTAATTGTACCAGTAAAATCTTATTTCTCATGTGTTCAGCTTATTCCGAATTGGTGTTTTCTTGACTAATTTTTTTCTTGGAAAACGTTGCATGACCATGTAAATTTAACGGATATAAATAGATCACACCTGTGCGAGTAAATAACATTCTGCAGATAGAGTAGTTGCTGCTAATAAACATAGTATAGCCTCGAGGGCTCCACCGAGAAAACTGAAAATGAAGATTTGAATTCAATTAAATTTCTACATTTCAATATTATAATGTTACATACTTTTATATGTTTGGCAAGGACTCCGAAATCAGATTTGAAATGCAAGTTTGGTTTGGAAGGAACCGTACCTCTTTAATACTTCAATTTGCTGGTTTGAGTTATTACTGAACACGGACAACCAATATACAACTCAATCGGAATTGGTGAAAATTCCCCAGCTTAGATTTTTTTCGTTCCAGCTGGAATACGACAATGTGACGTAAGCCACAGCACGTACCTATTTTATCGCAGACGCACAGAAACTGTTCGCAAAACGTGCGTAAAACACGTATAAAAATCAGAAGTTCTTCGGTAACTTGTGACAGTGGGGGTATAAAAAGGTACAGAACATTTATGAAACAAATCTTTCGATGAAATAAAACATGAAGTTGGACGATTATGTGGACCAAACTCGACGGATCGGTCCACACAATCGTCCTACTTTAAGAATATATACTCAATTCCCACTGTCCATGTCGAGATCTCACACTCTCAAACATTTTATATGAAATATGAAACCACCTCATATTTGATCTACCATAGACTACCTTTTCTAATTTCAGATTAATCGGAGACTTACGCCATTTGGACTGTGACAAACTTTCTTCCTCTCCGGTCCATCAACGGCACAATCCAAAACACGCTCAGAAAAGTTCCAACTCCTTCCACGAATACCATGATAGAAGAGACAAATGAGAGCCTATTTAGCATATTTTACTAATTTTTCCGCAATTTCTGTCATCCAGAAAGTACCAAAATGTTGTAGTTTATGGAAAGCTCTGTTCAGTGAAAATGACACATTTTAAGCGGAATTGGATCATATTGATTTTCATGCGAGCCTAGGTTCCCTTGGTCATACAAGATTCGATCTATCGTTACAGTTATAATCCAGCTTCCGACAATCACTAGTCGTACAAGTTGGGTCAAAGAATTTAAAAGAACTGCTCAATTCAAGTTTAAAGCTGTAACGCTGTGAAGTCAACACTGGCTGAGCGTGCACACTGTGAACTGGAAGTTGTGCCTTTCTTCATTTCCAAAATCTGAGTCTCACTCACATTGTTGTATCCGCTACTATTCCATAATGAGAAAACAGAGTTTGGTTGTAGATTATGTTCAGTGGTCCGGGTAGCGTTGGAAATACCATGAGAATTATGCCAAAGTTCATTCCGAACAAGCCATAGCAGCATACGGCCACAGCCAATTTCCATGATAACATCATTTTTGTACTGCACAGAAAATTTCAAATTTGAGTTAAGGAAACAATTTTTTTTATTCTTTTAGTCTAGCTTTATTTTTTGTTTCCATCATTTGAAATAGTCTACCCTATTCGAAAACTGGTGTTGTTATCGACTGGTTGCGAGGTACGTTGAAATTAGAACAAACTGGTTATACAATATTACTGAAGGAAATGAATGTCTTACGTTCCGTAGTTGTTTTAGTGTACTGATGTGCGACGTGGAACAATGGGGTAGGGGTTCACTGCGTTTAAAGAAAAACTAACTTACATAGTGCGATAAGGTGAGTAATAAAAGTCAAATGTATCGTTCGACCGAAAAAAAAACCCAGCGACATTGGTTGAACGGGCGAACGCGTTATTCCTCGTCTTGAAATACTAGAACGGTTTTGTTCATTTGTGGGCAACCTACACACAGTAATCAGTCGAACTTCCATGTCTCCAAGAAACACGAACTCTTTAGCGAAAATATTCTAGATTCTTGTAGCAGGGTGAACATGAAAAAAAAACCGTCCAGGACAAAATATACGGTTGAAAACGTAAAGATCTCTACAGTGAAAACGAATGGTGGCCAAAGTGAACTGACATTTTGTGAGAATGATGACTGCTGCTCCACGAGCATAGGCAACAGCTTGTCATTGAAGTTTAGCACCTAGCTCAACTAATTCAGTGTGTGATCCCTACATTACTCTCGGATATGATAAATCTGCAACTATATGGTCAGAAAGAAATCAGGCTGTTCAACTGCACTTGTGCAATTCTACTACGGTACTAGGTTACCATATACTCAACAGTTTTCTAACGAATTTGGATTACCAATCATGCATTCTGGTCGAACCTCCGAAATTCCGCAACGGTGCTGTCAATCAAGTATTCTAATTTGCAGTTCATTGATATCCTTAACTACTACACATGTTGTACACCACGACCGGATAAGTTCTACGACTACAGTGTAGGATTGAACAATAACAAGAGTGATTCAGAGGTGATAGTGTGAATGAGATATACGGGCGCGTAGAAATTTCTTCGACACGATGTCCAAAAACAAGCGAACCGATCCTAAAAACTTCTAAATTTCCATTTATCCGCAGGAGTTTTCATTAATATTCAGTCTCATTGTAATTTTTTTAATATGTTCGAAGTTCAATAAAAACTAGTTCTTTACTTTTATCTGTTGAATATATTTTTCCGAGTAGTCAAGGGAACGTGTTAATGCTTTCTTCACAATTCAGCCTCACCATTTAAGAACAGCGAACTACAAAAACACGTGGACAGTTTTTGTCGTTATTGCCTTTCGCCCTTGTCGAGCTCTCGCAATACTATAAAAATGTCATTTTACAGATAACCAGTAATGCAACTCTGATAACGTTGCGATGAGCCACGAAATGTTAACCGTTGATTGACCCGGGTCAAGTTGTTATTTCCGTCAAAAAACGAATAAACACTCAAAACCAACCCAGTTATCATTTGTATCGCATGCCTGTGCAGAAACGTCAGCTGCTCGTCATGTCCTTCGCTTTTTCTTACTGCTCCATCATTTTCTTCGCACAATTCTACTTTTTAGAACAACCACGTCAAAATAATTCGCTAACAAGATGGAAAACTTCCTTAATTGTGACTCCTGAGGAGTTTCAAGCCAATTTCAGAAAAAAAAACTCGTTCTCCGTTATTTAACATTTCCGCTAGCTATCGATGAGCAGCTTCAAGTAGGCCTGTATGAAGTATGTTCTGAGGAAGTATGTTAAAACAGCGCGAACAGGGACGGAATGACTACAGTCGGAAGGATACGAAATAGTTCATTGTCCATGTGAAATTACATCAACAACCTTGAATTAATAATACACACGTCATTTATGGATTTCAAAAAATAAAGAAAACCGTTTACCAAATTCAGATAGAATATCAATTGTTACAGTATCAATGGTATCACGATCAATAGGAAGGTGGCGCACAGGGTTAAATGTGTACTAAATCATTTGGCCGTGAGTGCCGGAAAGAGGACAACAATGTAGCAGATTAGTTTTCACATTATCAACAATCGAGAAGTCAACAACATCAGAGTAACTGTTTCGCGCAGCGGTAGTTTCAAAAACTAGAAACGTTTATGTGTGAGAGAAATTTGGCTTTATCTCTCTCTCAGGAAAAAAACATATTGCCTGAAGGAAAAATTTCTCATGTGCGCCTCCTCGTCTTCTCGCCTAGCCGAGTCACGGCCCTCAATCTGACCTGCTTGCTGTACAGGTACACTGCCGCGTTCCGCCCCTGCAATAAGATTCAGAAATACACCTATTTATCAGCAGAATATCAACTTTTCTTTCGGTATACTGGTGACAAAAAAACTGTGAGTGAGTGAGCAAAATTAAGAGTAATATATCTATTTTTCTTTTGGATCAAGCTAGGATCAAGCTTGGATCCAGCATCAAGCTAACATTACAAAATAACCTTTGACGGCTATTTTCAGTGTTTAGTTCCGAAAAGGTTATATTAATTCTTGTTTAACGCACAATTGTAAAAGATACTGCGTAATATTTTCGGTTAACCGTTTCAAAACGCTGTGAGACCGGTCGTTTTTCAAACTTTGCCTCATTTGAAAATTGAAACAATCTAAATCCAAACGCATGAGATTTGATTTGATCTAGATCATATTACCAAAAAAGCCTGTAAATCATGACCAAATAGACACATACCTAGCAAGCATCCACATGACTTCATCATTGTTTGTCATTTATGCACAAACTTGTTGTCCTTAGTACGAGGACGACTATGAACGATTGACAGCTTCAAAGTTCAGAAGAGGACAACACTGTAACAGATTAGTTTCCAGATAACCAACAAACGAGAAGTCACCAACATCAGGCGGCGTAGCAATCCTTCAAAAACCTCATGAGATACATCATGAGCTACTTATACGAGCTTCTCATGAGATTTTATTGATTGCTATGCTACAACATTGAGAGTTCACGAGTAGCTCATGAGCTATCTCATGAAAAACTCATACAAACTTTTCGTGTGGTCGGAGAGATTGCTACGCCGCCAGAGTAACTGTTTTGCGCAGCGGTAGTATCAGAAAAGAGAAATGTTTTTGTGTGTGAGAAATTTGGCTAAAAATCAAAGTTTGGCTTTACCACTCCCAGAAAAAACATATTACCTGAACAACTCTTCATGTGCTCCTCCACTTCTTCTCGCCTTGCCGAGTCACGGCCTTAGATATCGCCAGCGCGGTACACTGTCGCTTCCCGCTTCTGCAATGACATTGAGAAACACACCTAATTAGCAGCAGAATATCAAATTTTCTTTTGATATACTTGTGCCAGAAAAACTGTGAGTGAGTGAGCAAAATGGATATATATATAATTATAGTAATATATATCCATAGTTATTGGATATATAGTAATATATCTATTTTTCGTTTGGGTGCACAAGTGCCAAAAAAATGTAAATGAGCAAAACTGCAGGACAATTAAGTATAGTTCGTTTCACCGACATATAACCCTCTACAGTAATATTCTCAAACTTGCAGGTCAACGTTTGGTATGTTGACCTTTTTGGATGTTCTGCAAATTTTTGTGATGTCTTCTTCATCTTTACTACTACAACCTTGAAAGATTTGGACCAAAATAATGATTCGTTCATTAGGAAACACCTCCTGAATATCTTACGGATTACTGTAGAAGGACATCGATTGGTGAAACAGAGTATACCTTGGCCTCCTGGAGCTGACGGCGATCCATGTTCCGTCCCAATTCGAGCTCGCGCACTGTCTCCATCAGCTCACGGACGCGTGCGGCAAATGACCGCGCGTCTTGGCTGGCGCTTGTTGTGGCACGCCACCAAGCCTGCTCCACTCGCCGGCTCGTCGCGATAAACAATTCACCAGCCGCGCGCACAACTGCAAACATCCGCGGCGGCGCGACTGTCGCAGAAGTTGCGGGGGCGACTGTGGCGCTGTACAGAACAGTCGCCTCTGGAATGATCATTATCTTATTACCAGCTGAATCAAATTTGGCGACAACTATCCTACCTGCTCATTTCTTTCCTAATACAGAGTTTGCTAGTTTACAATTATGTGGTCTGTAGTTTCACAGTATAGGGTTTTTTCAGTTTATATCACAGTAGAAAATATCCCGCGACCGGTTGTTCGTTCCTCACGGAACAGTGGTTAGAAATGCGCAAGGTGTGAAAGTTTTGTGTTGTTAATAACTGTTGCTACTCAGTGGAATGTTTAAGCACAAACTTTAGATTATGAGGTTAGGTTTAAAAACATAGCGTTGAGAACTGTAACAAAATACACATACACACATACCTGGCATTCACGTAACTTTTTGTATCTATTTGTCATCCACGGACAAATTCGCGGTCCTTTGCATGAGGACATGAACAATTGGCAGCGTCAGGAAATGAATGGACGAGACCACTAAAATTGAGAAACAGCTCGTTAAGTATTATTGACTTTGGTATGTACAACAACAACGAATAGAACAATTTTCCAGTTTGTGTCATAGCGGCAGTTACCCGCGACCGGTTTTCCGTTCTATTCAACTTGTAAATCTGAGATATAAATGCAAAAGTAGATAACTAACCGGTCAATTGACGATTTCGGGCCACTTTTAGTAAGGCTTTTTCATCCCGGCAATCCGAGCAACGTGAGCCACTGGGGATGCCAGCCTGGAACATTTTCCGTTATAGTCGACACCAAATCTAGGAGACTTTTACCGTATCACATTCCAACTCTCAACGACCGCGTTTCGGTGCAGGTTCGAACTCGTCTAGCACATTTTTGACGAATCTCTGTTGTTAAGGGATCTGAATCGACCACAGAAATCATTGATATTTTTCATTACCTTTACTCAGTACAGCCTGAGAACTTTGTATACCTACTGTAGCCCACATGTTCGGAGAAAAACCTTCAAAGATTATTGAGTACAGGTTTTCGTTGAACGATGTGCTCAGTAGTTTGCTAGTAGAAGCAAGTATCGAACATACCTCCTCCTAGGATGGATAGGATGCCACTGATGACGTCACGTACGGGTACAACGAACAGAAAGCGAGGTATTCGATCGTCTGACCCCTTCGATCGATCGGGCTCGGCTAGAAGCTATAAGGTTGTAGGTGACAAAAATAACTCTACTCATAATGTTTTGACATGTAGCGTGGCAATAGAACTCTCCCAGTTCGAACTGAGGGGCTTACCGAAATCTGTACATCAATTTTTATAGAAGCTTATGTACTGTGGCAAAAATCAATGTCGTTATCCGCGGTGTCAAATTACCCTCTCTAGTCAGTAGCGAATTTCGGAACTAAATCTAAGAAACATGAGAAATACATTATAAGTAGCAGCTCCGCTTACGGAACAGTAGTTTAAAATGCGCAAGCTGTGATATTGGTAGGATGTCGTTGACTGTGGTTATTGTTCCACAAACGTGTATTAAGAAAACTCGATTTGAGCTAGGATGTGCCTTAAAATATAGCGTCGGAAACTCTGACAAAACACACACGTACCTTGCATCCACGCAACTCTGTATCTGTTCGTCATATATGGACAAACTTGCGGTCCTTTACATGAGGACCTAAACGATTGGAAATTAGTGGACAAGATTACTGTAAGTGATACTATGTTGGCTGACTATTAGTTAGAGATAGTATTCATAACGTTACCAGATTAAATAAATAAATTTATGAAACACGGTACAGATATCTCATCAGATGTTAGGAAATGTGAGGAAAGATCAATCAAACACAATACTAGTCTGGAAAGAGTGGGTCGTAGTCAAAGCCATCAAACGAAATCGAAAAATTGTGACGGTGAGCATGTTGAAGTTTCAAACCTGGTTTAAGACGATAAAGCTCAAATGTAATTCGAACTAGAGAGACTTAGAAAAAAACGGAGAGAAAGAGTGGTACGTTAGGTCTCTCCAGAAATAAATGTACGTATATTAAGGTATGTTATAAATAATGAATTCACTACATACTCGAATACCCGTCATTGAAGAGCACAACTGTGTGAAAGTAGGAGTATATGAGTACCTGATGGGCGTGTAATACTAACACTATTCGATCCAGGTGTTCCCACCCAGTTAGGAGGTGCGAATTTCGCCAACAGGAAATATCGCACCTGAGTGTTACATAATGTCAACAATGGAATACTACACAGGTGTTATTAAAGAGATGGGATGATGTCATAATTATAGTTCGCACATTTGCCAACTGGACTTGGGCAGCTTGCCAATGAAATTTCAAGGCTATTTTTGAACATGTTGGAAATTTTCAAAACAATAGAAATTCATGTGGAGGGTTCTTACCGTTCGGTATAAGTCGTATTCGAGGAACTTTCTGAATAATATATGTTTTCTCTGAATAACAGTCTTCCAAAGTTTTTGGCACGCTGCCAACGAGTCCAGTTGCCAGTCGGGAAATGTGAGCACTATACCACAAATGTTACATTGAAACACATTACATTGTAATACATTAGATTGTCACATAGTTTCAATTCGTTTTGTTTCAAGGTTTTTTTGAGTTTCATTTTCTGTAGTTCACGAGAGAGAAACACATCGTCAATACCAATGAGAAATAATAATAACGCAATAGATACTCAGTCCATTAATAGTACGTGTGAGTATTCACGTATTGACTGACAGTTGTACACATTAATTGTTTGTTTCAAGTAGTCACGCAACGGAATGAGAAAACACGATTTGACTGAAATAAGTTTTTTACGATTGCTAAAGTTGTTAAACCATCTGAAACCTTTCAACGAACTTTGAACTAACGAGGCACCTCACAAATCTCATTTCAAGTTTTGTCAGAGAAATAAATCAATTCAACATATTTATTATGTGTGTCAGCGCAACAAGAGTGAGAATAGACAATTACGACAATCTGAAACACAATATTACTCTTGTGCTGAAACTGGAAAGTTTCGTAGATGGTGATTATTTAGTTACTATATATGTTTACATGGTTTTGTCAATTGACTTTCGAATTCGATAAATAGTAAACTATGTGTTGACTAGAAGTCTATAACAGATTCCGTTTCAGTTCGTTTTTCTGGAATAACTATGGAAAAAATCGTGAACCTTAAAGAAGGACGATTATGTGGTCCAATCGCAACGCTTCAGTCCTTTAAACCGCAATATATTTTTCAATTGCAGTTTAAAGGACCGATGTAACGGGATTGGTCCACATAATCGTCCTTCTTTAATAATTAGACGAATTCACATTTTTTCGCGTGCTTTCTCATAATTTATACTTAAGCCTGTACTATGAATTCCGAAATGTGCCAGATGAACAAACTTCAAGATTAGTGAATCAGATGTGTTTAAAAAAAGACGATTATGTAGTCCCATCGAATGGTTCAGTCCTTTAAACTGCAAAACATTTTTCATTCGCAGTTTAAAGGACCGTTGACACGAGTTTGGTTCACATAATCGCCCTTCTTTCATGAAAAAAAAAACTAAAACTCATTCGTGGTATACTATTTGACCTACAATTATGTGGGTGCCCTCGTGCTATATTGCCTCAGCATCCTTTCGGAACCTACTGCGGTTCTTATTGCTGTCTTTCAAGTTTTCAGAAACGTTTAGAAATAACTGATCAACATAAATTCTACTCTGTATTACCGAACTTTGCTGCCTGATTCTTCAGAGGTCAACGCTATTTCCAGGCTTCAGAATCACCCACCTTCTATTGTTGTCTAGATCCCAAACAAAGTTAGGGAACCACGTGGTTTTTCCCGGCTTGAACTCGAGAGTAAACGGTACCACCTCGCTAATACCAAATATGACCTCTTGTGCTTGTGGTAACTTGTTATAGACAAAATTACCATTCTGGAAAAGATAGATAGTTTCATAACTTCAATATGCAGCTTGTATATATTCGTTGCCAACGGAAAGGCCGGAGGGTACTGTATATCTCATTCCAAAGCTTTTTTTTATTCGAGCTTGCCGGTTATGTGCTCCAATAGCGCAGTGGTTTGCGCTGTGCTACGAATCTTTTGCTCGCAGGTTCGATTCCGGCGAGAGACAGAAATTTATAAATTTTGCACTTACTATACAAGCAAAAGGCTTGGTCAAATGGGTGAATCTGACACACCGTTGTGCAATTGTGTCGAACATTGAGAAAAACTTGGATGGTGTTCTCGAACCATCCATCGTTCTCCGCGTCACCCCAAATAGACACTTTCTCGATTTCCTCCCGCATGTAAAAGTGTCGAAGTGGGCCAAATTTGTCGTGCAGCGAGAAATTGTCATACTAAAATATTTTTCTGAACCATTTGATCCAGAATATAGCAAATACTTGAGAGACCAACAATGAATCGAAAAAGCCCGGAGACGCGGGAATCACATTTGCTATTTGTTGGGGCTTACTCGTGCTTCTAGGTATTATATTCTCATTTGAGTTGTTCTCAACATTATTGTTGTTTCGACAACCAGCCTAACCTAAGAGAGACCCCCCCAGGACGATGGTGAACCTATAGTTGTCACCTGCACAAAGGCAGAAGTATACTGTATATCTCAGTTTGTGCTGTGTGAGAACACAATTCGTCAACAAGGTTGCCATGGGCTCGGTTGGTATGAAGAGTGGCGTCCGCGCTTCCAAACTTTTTGGCTTGGTTTGAGTCTCACGTGAGGCGAATATTCCAAGAATTCAGCATGCACCTCTCTTTGGCTAAATATTCCGTTTATAGTCGTTGCCACCGGAATAGTGAGAGGGTACTGTATATCTCACTTAGCGCTGTGAACGCACACATGTCTTCGATACCAAAGCTTGCCCTCTATGTGCTCTAATGGCGCAGCGGTAAGCGCCTCGCTACGAATAGAACTTATATATTTGGCACTCATTATATTGTAATCTCACTCAATGTCATAGTTTCTTAGCAACCGTACGATGTCGATAATCTTACCTCTTCGAATTGAACATCAAGTTGGTAGTACTCTTGTTTGGTGCATTTAAAATTGATATTTGCCACTACTCTCGTTTTTCCACTCGGAATAGGCAACATTTCGGCGTGGGTGTAAGGTATGAAACCAAGCTGAAAACAAATCGTTTATCGATGACAATGATAACAAAAATAAATATGAAAACAACTTAATCGCTTACAGCGTTTACCAACAGCTGTAATAACGATTAAATGCTGCATATTAATGCAAGGGGCTGATTCTCTAAAGGTTCCAAGATCCCAATGTCCCATTCCAATGTCCCGACGTCCCATTTCAATGTCCAGTTGTCTCAATGTCTCGTTCCATAGTCCCAATTATTCCAATGTTCCATTCCATTGACATATTGGACTGAATACAACAAAATTGACATATTTGGCTGGCCAGGTGATGACTATTGAGTTTTGATCCGAGTTTTCTTTTTCCATGACAGTTTGCTGCGGTGGTAGAACTTTCGGTTAGACACACCTTTTTGTATTAGGACTTGATGAGGTACTCCTATAGTGCTCACATTTTCCAACTTTACTCGCTGGCAGCGTGCCAAACACTTTGGAAGACTGTTATTTAGGGAAAACACAAATTTTACAGAAAGTTTTCCTGAATACGAACTATAACTAAGGTTAAGAACCCTTAACACCAGACACAAAAAAACCCATAACACAAAAAAAACATGAATTTTTACTGTTTTCAAGTATTTCAACATGTTCAAAAACTACCTAGAAATTTCATTGGCAAGCTGCCAAAGTCCAAATGGGAAATGTGCAAACTATAACTGAGCTCCGTGTACTGATAAGTTGGCTACCGCGTTCAGTCTGAGTGGTCGAATAGAGCTCTGGCCAAACACCACCAACCGACACTTTCTTAACTTATCTCACGTCGTATCAACGTTTCAGATACTATCACGACCATTTACGATCATTTTATTACTATGGTTTTCCTAGTAAATGGTTGATTCTCATAGTATTTTTCTGACGAACTAAAAAGTCAAAGGGTATGCGTTAACATGCACCTAGGACGAATCCTAATTTCGGGCTGAAAGCGCTAGATGAATTCTATATCTGACCCGTTTTTAGGTAACCCGAACCTTTTTTTGGTAACCTTTTTATGTCCTTGGTAGGTGACCTCTAAGTAACCTTAAACAGAAATCGGGTTACCCTGGAATTTGGCTTAAAAACTAGTTTTTATTGTTGTTTTTGATGGTAACCCGATTTTGGTTTGAGGTTACTCAGAGGTTACCTACCAGGGTAACCTGAAAAAAGGTTACAAAAAAAAAGGGTTAGGTTACCTAAAAAGCGGGTTTGTTGTAGAATTGGCGCTGAAGCTACGAACTGCACTCTAACCGACTGAGCTAGGCGCCCGTAGATAAAGTATATCCAGTCTGTATTGCTATAAATATTCTCACCATGATGAAAAGACGTATCCCGCAACACATGGCTCACTGGCTTTTTTGATTTCTGCAACTACTGAAATTCTACTTCCATGGAGAACAAATCAAACGAGCGAAAACTTTCATCATGTCACATCCAGCCGCTGGCAAACTATTTCATGATACTTGTTGTTTTTCGTAAAGAACACAACACATTGATAGCGAATAGGGTTGTTAAAATGAAACTCGAACACGAAAAGCTCGAAACTCGAAACTTTTCGAGATCAACTCGAAACTCGGAAAACTCGGAAATTTCTACTCGATTAACAACCCTAATTGCGAAACATGAACATGTTGAATGAAAATTGATCTCTATTGGTACTTTTTACAATAAACAATTATATACATTTGGGCGAACTTGAACAAAATTGAAAAGTTTTCGAAAGACCGATTACAGACTCGCTCAAGAGGGCTCAACAAACGTATTTGTGGAATTTTCACATTTGAGTGTAAAGATATACCACAGTTAGAACTAAGCGGTTCAGCACCGGACACACGAATAATCAGAACAAATAGTTTTGCAACAAATAGTATGGTAACACACAGGGTTGAAAGTGTGCTGAGTCATTTGTCTGTACGTTTAGGAAGAAAAGAAAAATTCTAGCAAATAAACTTCTTCGTTAAAGAAGGACAGAATAGAGAGCTATTTTAGGTACCCCGGGGTACCTAAACTTAAAGTTGCGCGCCCCAAAACAGACTATTATAACATGTGAACCGTACGCAAATTAGGTTCGTTAGTTTGAGTAACAAAAAGCGTATACCAGTTCCTTGAAAGCAGCTCATTCATATATTATATACGTTTCTTTCTGTCCCCCTTTCACAAAAATTTAGATGCAGGGACATAACAACGTCTATTTCACGAATAGAAAGAATGGTAAAAAATTCGTCGGGGTCTTGGTCTTCAGTTTTTCTTTTCGGTCTTTTTGTAGTCGCTTTTGGTGACGTTTCGCTCGGCACTGGGAAGGTTTCACAACATATTAACGACATATTAATAACATGCCCGGAATGACACATTTAAAGACAAGAGAGAAAGGACGAGAAAGAGAAAATGTAAGGCAAGCCATGATTACCTTACAAAACGCCAACAACATCTCAACAAGTTTACTTGGTTCCTTTATTGATGTGGGAAACAATTATTCTGTTAATTGGCTCTTCCTCGCGCACAAACCATGAGAAAAAAATCTGATTTTCTCAAAAATTTCTTATTTTTTTGTCACGATAAAATCCTGAAACTTAACAACCAAACTCGAAACTCGAAAATCGAGTTTTTCGAGTTCAACTCGAAACTCGACAACTCGTTTTTTGGAACTAAAAATCGAACTCGAAAAACTCGAAATTTCCAAAACTCGAAAAACTCGAAGTTTTCAACTCGATTAACAACCCTACTCACGACCTTTTGCTCTACAACCTCGTAAAAACGTTTGATGTCTTGGTGATAAACTACCGAGTTTTTTCTCAAGTATTTTGTATAAAAATAACTTATTTTTTCAAAACCTTAGAGAAACAAATGAATCAATTCAACATATTTATTCTGAATGTCGACGCAAGAATACGGTGGAGAAACAAGAACAGACAGTTACGACAATCTGAAACATAATGATCGTGCTAAAACTGGAAAAAAGTTCTGTAGATGGTGGTGCCAGTTGTTATTTATGTTTTACAAAACTTTCGAGTTTGATAATATATTGAAAAATATGTTTGTTAACTGAAACAGACATTTACGTCTTATCTCGTTTGTCTCAGACAACTATCAAAAAATATTTCGAACCACGATAATAAGATTGATATAGCCTTTCTGCATGCTTTCTCATAGTTTTGACCGCCTACCATTCTGTTAATTCACCATCTCACAAAAAACACGCAATGTCCCAGAAGAACCTTATTCACAGCTACTTATTTGGTCTGAAAGTGGGTGACATCGTGCTATAATGACTCAGCATCAACGGTTTTTTTTCGTTATATTCTAAAGTTTAGAAAACGTTTTTGAAAAACTGCTCAACCATCAATTCCAGTCTGTGTTTCCGCACTTTGTTGCCTGATGTTTTAAAGAATCGACCAACTTTTTTCCAGGCCCTACAATCACCTTTTATTGCTGTCTAGATCCCAGGCGAGTGTAGGAACCCAAGAGATTGTTCCCGGTTTGAACTTGAGAACAATCGGTCGCAGCTTTCTAAAACCGGGCATTTCCACTATTTGTGGTACTTTGATAGAGCGCAAACGTCCATTCTGGAAAAATATCTAGGTCGTTCCATAACTTCAATATCTACACTGCATACTGTAATGCAAGCGATTTTGTTTGATTTTAAATCAAACAGTTTTCTTCATTTTTTAGTTCAACCTCAGACCGTTCAATTAACACAAAACATGGTATATTCGTTTTCTGTGCAACATTTCAAAACTGAATGCGTTCTGAAATGTTTTCACAAAGTCGTTTGCGTTTGAGCAGAGTTATACATTTTTATTGTTCTTATTGACTATATTCGTTATTGTTGCGTTGGCGATGATGGGAGTATAATGAATTTGCATTAGGCTTGTATATTATTCCTTGCGTTGGCGAGAATAATATATATTCAAATACTAATGTTCAACCCTCTCCGATACAACATCGTACAAAAAGTGAACTGTGAACAATTTAAATTTTATGGCTTCAATTTTTTTCTCTATTCTTCTTCTCTCTCTCTGATGAGCGAGTGCCACATTCTTTGAATGTAGATAAATGAATAAATAAATGAATAAATAAATTTTTTCAAACTGTTACTTCGGCGTGCGTTTTTGCGAGATCCCATTTTGCTCAAATACTTGATGTCGGACCAGATAAGTACATCACTCGTATCTCATGAAAAAACGTTTAGTGAAAAGCTCGTGTTCAACTAAGTTATGGGTTTTCAGAAATGACTTTGCGTATCTGCTCACTACTAACCATATCATAACAGATCATCAAATATCATACGACAAAAACGTACTTCAATTAAGAAAGATACATGTTTTCACAGATGACATCATCAAGGCTTGTGGAGGAAAGATGACGTCATAAGGGAAAAGTGCAAGTTAAAGTTGAATATGTCCAATTTGCGACGGTAATGGTCAAAATAATCATTAGTGCAGGTCAGACGTGGCATTCAGTTTGTGTAAATGGGAAAACGATTGTGGGATAGAGAAACGAAACCACCATGGTACACAGCGTATAGTTCCGGTCATTCCCACTGAGACTTGGCAGCGTGCCAATGAATTTTCTCTGCCATTTTTCACAACTTTGTAGTTTTCCGAAAACTTACAAATCTCCGTAAGCGGTTGTTTAGTTCCATAAGAATACTAACAAAAACAATCCCTGAGAATACCTAAGTCTGCTCTAAGAAATAGTCATCCGAAAATCTTGGCATGATGCCAAAGGGTCTCAGTGGGAATGAAACAAACTATACAACACAAGTTGGCAATGTGAAACAAAATTACCATATTCGACTGAAACCTGAAACCGTAGTAAAATCATGAAAGTGGTGAGCTCGACCTGATTGATGACCTGATCACATTATGGCCACATAGTTGCTAACTTTCCGTGTTTAAGCATGGCGGGCGTGACCCAAATCTGGGTCAGTGTCCAGACAGTTCAGCTCGGAGCTGACTTATTCAGCAGACTTTGCTACGGTGCCGGATTAGGTGGTGGCTAAATCGTTCAGACCCTAGTTGTCGTCACAGTGCTGCACTGCTAGAAATTTCCCATGCCATTCAACAGCTTTGAACTAGTTAGATGGTGAAGTTTGTAGAGCGAAACGAGTTTGCGAAGTGCGTGAACCTCACGCACCTTTGTACAATTGTGTCGAACATGAAACCATAATTCGATGGTGTCATCGAACCATCCGTCGTCCTCCGCGTCGCCCCAAATAGACACTGTCTCGAGTTCCTGTCGCATGTAGAAGCGTACATTTTGGCCAAATTTGTCGTGGGGCGACCAAAAGTCATACTGAAAAATGTCTAACGTCCGGTACGAAATAGAATGCAATCTGAACCATTCCATTCAGAACATAGCAAATACTCGAGAGACCAACGTAAACCCAAAAGCTCGAAGACGCGGGGATAAAATCAAAGTCAGAAATTTGAGATGTCAACTTAGTCAGTCCGGGGTTGTTTAAAAAATAACTCGAACTCGAAAAACTCGACTAACTCGGATTCTTCGGCTACACATTCCGCTTATTTGACGCTCATTCAATGTCATAGTTTTCTAGCAACCTCACGAAGTCGATATTTTTACCTCTCTGAATTGAATTTCAAGTTGGTAATAGTCTTGTTTGGTGCATTTGAAGGTGACATTTGCCCTTACTGTCATTAGTCCATCTGGAACCAGACAGTTTTCAGCGTAGGTGTATGTTACCAAACCGAGCTGAAAACAAACTCGTTTTTATTGACGATAAAAACAAAAACATTGATAAAAACAATTAAATCGCTTAAAGCGTACACCAACAGCAGTAGTTACAATGAAGTCTTGCATATCAATCAATGTTATTACAACAAAATGACATCTTCAACTCAAACCTGGTGAGGTAGTGAATAGATAGTAGCCTCTTCATGACAAGTTTTTGCGATGCTAGAAACTTCGGACAGACGTTCTCGTTCTAGATTCGATGAGCTACTTCTAACTGTGCTTCACGATTTCATGAGTTGCATACCGCGCTCGGTCCGAGTAGTCTCCAGCAAACATCATCAGCTGACACTTTCGTAACTGTTTTTATGACGTATGAACGTCTTAGATGATAGCACAACCATTTACGGTGATTATATTATTATGGTTTCTCTAGAAAAGTCTATCTAGTCAGTCTGTCACTACTGCCACCAACATTCTCACCATGATGAAAAGACGCATTCCGCACCACATGGCTCACTGGATTTTTTTTTGATTTCTGGAATTACCAAGATTATACTCCATGGAGAACGAATCGAACAAACCAGAACTATTTCAATATACTTGTTGTTTTTTGTAACGAACCTCAAAATCGAAACGTGAAATTATTTGAATGAAATTCTATTCGTGATTTTCAAAATTTCAGAACATTCAATGTATTTTATAATTCCGAAGCATACAACATAACACAAACATGTATTTTCAATATAACAAGAACATATAGTTTCGGGAAAACTTGAACAAAAATTAAAAGGGGTTTACCACGCCGATCACAGTTATTCCGTACAGAATGACGCAGTGCCTCTGACAGTGCTGTTTATATATGCTGTTTTGCTTATATGAGATGAACCTTTCAATCCTTCTCATCTGTAAATCCATCTTTAAGTGTTTTTAAATCAATGTCAGATGTGTGTTTTAATCAAATGACTGAAATGCATTTAATATTTTATGGGCAATCGAAGTTGTTAATGGATTCGCATGTTAAACAGTTTGAATCTGTCTTTGACAAAACTAAACAAAACTAACTTATGTATCACCCAACATTGGGAGATTATGTGTGCAGGGCGTAGGCAGTCTCGTGCACAATGCATGAAAATTTAAAAGTTGGAAAAATACAAAAAGTGAGCCTGGCTCCTATCTTGCCAGGATTAAAATATATCAGCTTGAGCTACTTTTAACTATGTAATAGTTCCAGAATGTCCGGACTTTCCGGACCGCTTCCTTTTTACGTCATCATGTCTTCTACCCCCGCCATTAAAAAACATCAAACTTTCCGTTATTGTATTTCGTTCTGTTTCACCCTGTCATTATCATGATCATCTCGTTTCAGGATGCCGGACCCACCTCTCGCATCTCTACGCCGCACCGGAACCTCGGCCCCGTTAAGCGACAACAAGCCATTCAACAGGAAGTTAGCGAGAAACATATGTTTGGCTACTGTTTGAAGTCGTGTCAGAAACACATGGTGTTCAGTACGCACACTGCGTAACAATCATTTGATCTCACCTGACATGGTACTCGGTGATTATCTGTTCATGTTGCACCACGTATATAAATTAAACATAAGATATGATAATTTAATGCATCATAACTACAACAACGTGTCTCGATATAAATGTTACAATGTTTATGTTGATTGGATTGTTAATGAATGAAATTATCCTATGTTTTTTTCGATCCGTAAGTCTTCTCACGTTCCTCCGACTCAAAGGATGCTTTCTTGCGCGCGATGCTCTCGACACGCCCGGTAGCCTGGCCTTCCCCGTTAGCCGATGCCACGAGATCCTTCAACAAAGTAAAATCAGAAAAAAACGACTTCACTACCACTGTCTTGGTACGTTTTAGGATCTGGTGAATCACAAGCGACGATGCGTAAAAATGTGTATTAACCCCGTAACCATCTCCACTTCTATTGTTGAGAGAAGTTATCATGTTTTCATTTTCTCATTCATAGAACGGAATACAGTTTCTAACGATGGTGTGTCATGAGCCTGAAATACCCATACAAAACAGAACTTGCTAGCAACTAACCTCGACCCTCTCCGATTCTGCCCCCGCAACTCGGAGCTCCGTACGCAAGGTTCCCATGGACTCGGTCAGGCGCCGCGTCATAGCCTGGAACCAGTCAGCTTCAAAAGTTGCCTGCGCCAGCCGACGATTGAGGTTGGTGGTGGCGCGGGTGACGGCCGTCGCTATGCGGGCGTTGATGTTATCGTTCGCCATGGCAAGCGCAGCGATAGCAGCGATTACGGCTGCATTGGCCGCTGCGATTGCCTGGGCGGCCACGTCCGGCTCAGGCGCTGGCGCAGGCACCACCAGTATCAGCCCCGGCTGCCCCTCGACGAAAGCCGCAATCTCTTGAAAATGTATAGTTGAAAATATGTGATTGGTAGAATATAATTTTCTTTATTAGAACTTGTAGTCTTACATCTAAAGGTACTCAAGTGATAATAAATCGACGTTAAGCTACCTTTGAGTATATATTCAACCAGTATATAATCAGTCAAGTAGTTCCTTAATATCAAAAAAAAACTCCTAATTAGGAAACGTTATCGCTTTTTGAGCGACCAGAACAAGATTAGATTGAAAACGTATGCTCGTTTTTTTCAGCACTAGATGATGAAACTGCTAGCAAACTATGGGTTATTGAGAAATTATATTTTCAGACCAACAACATCTTGGTACGGTTATATTGAGTTCTGAAAAAACTTATCTTCGGTAGCAATTATTGCCTACAGAATCAATGCATGAAATAATGAAACTAACCATTGATCCTGTGGTTCTCGGCCACCGTGTCTAGGGCGGACGCAGATCGACAATCAGGGCGCCTGGCCCCGTTGGGTGACGCCAGCCTGCAATATTATGTATGAACGACGTCTATAGTCGTCGCCAACGGAATGGCGAGAGGGTACTGTACATCTCACTTTTCGCTGTGTATGCACACATAACTTACATTCCAAAACTTGCCCGTTATGTGCTCTTATAGCGCAGTGGTTTGCGCTCTGTTGAAAACTTTTGCTCGCAGGTTCGATTCCGGCGAACGACAGAAATTTATGAATTTGGCACTCACTATAAGAACGATTTATAAGAAGAAGATTATGAGCAAAGTCGTTTTGTGGATAACAGGACTCATTCTGTTTCAACCTGAACATTTTCGGCATTCCAGAAATAAATTTGTATGGCAGTACAACTACCTCCGGTAAGTAACTCAGGATGGGTAGCAACATCTTGTGCAAAAATGCTGACCACAACGAGTCGTGACTACCCATCGCTCATTTGAAATTTCCGAGAAAAAACAAGTACGGTAAAAAGTGCTTACCTCAGTTTTAAATATACTCTGCATTTTCTGAGTGGGTACAGTCTCGACGTTGCAGTCGGTAACAAAACAACACGTTCACGTGACGACTAATCGTTTTATTTTCATTGGCATTAGCCAATAAAGAAGTGAAATTTCAATACCCAAAGAGTAAATAAAATCCCACCATTGACTTATCCAGTAGGTCGCCGGTCTTTTTCCAGGAAGAGTTGATTGCAAGCTTGCTGACCGTCCGGAGCGGGAGCTTTTCCCCTATCTACAGATCTCTATTCCCACGTTTTCTCGAACAACGCTAACAGGTTGGCCCTGGAAAAAAAATCTAAATATAAACATCTTGTTGAATGTACAAGTGATAAAAATGAATAAATCACAGCCAGGATGTCAGATGATGTTGTATTATTACCCTTTTCAGCAACTGACATGTCGCTGCGTGACCAACCGACTGTTCGCCTACTGCTTCTAGCTAACAAAGTTACTCAAGACGTTGAACAATCAGTCTCTTTTTAGCTGTAACTAGTACGGATCGAGTCCAGACCCCCATCATTACCATACATACATTTCCGGTGCGGCGGTCCGGCCTCCTGAGCTGGACCACTAGCACAAAGTATACAAGTATGGTACTTTTACAAACATGGTACATCTACCATACAACAATATCGCGGGCATACCAAGAACATTCGGAAATAACACTGTTGAAACAGAATGAATACGAACCTGT
Source organism: Litoditis marina (assembly GCA_964036275.1). Classification (NCBI taxonomy): domain Eukaryota; kingdom Metazoa; phylum Nematoda; class Chromadorea; order Rhabditida; family Rhabditidae; genus Litoditis; species Litoditis marina. Next base: position 34,050,889 of record OZ038434.1, on the reverse strand, counting down.
TATCCACAAAACAACTACAAATTTTTGTCATGTATAGACAAAGGCGATCCTATACATGAGGGACGGAACTTCCTTCCTACATCCATATTCCTTGATCTGAAGTTATAGATTACCGTTATAATAAACATGTGATTTTCAGAGATGTGTGAAAAACAATTTTTCAGAATCACATATGTTATTGCAAAATAGGGGTATAATGCTCGAGCTGATTTTCCGAACAACATTCACTTCTGACTGGCGCATAACTATGTTTCTCCCAAATGTTATATCTCATTGTGTTGGTAGTTATGTATGGTTCTGTCAATGAGACCAATCCAACTTTTACTGCAAATTTGCTTGCAATCGTACCTCTTCCTCCCGAACGTTTGCCACGAGAATTGAGGGCGGCATTGCAGCGGCAATATCGAACGGCTGAAATGAAAACGACTTTAGACGTGTACTAAAAATGGTAGAAAACTTTACGTTGAGTCAAACATTGTTATTTCGCGCTTTGAGTCTTGGCTCTTTCTCGTGTAACTAGCACATGAAGTGAAACGTTGAGAGAACACCACGTGATACTTCAATGCATGTATGTACTGTGTGTTAAATACATGAATTGTTTGAATAAATATTGAATATTGGGTAGCCAAACGAAAAGGTTTCATGATCATCTCTTGAACTTACATCCTTATCCTAATCCTCCCAAGCCCACGCGGGGATGTCGCGAAGGTAACGCAGTGGCACCAAAACCTCAGCAACGACCAACAACTGCAAATATACTATGAGCACATAGAATCGCGTAAGTGTTTGTCTTTTCTGCACAAAATGGTGGTTCTTTACATGAGAATCATAACCCTAACCCCTTTAACACATGAGATCAGTCACCAGCTCTGAATGATCTAACATGAGAATTAATGAAATTCATTATTTCCGCTACGAAAAAAATAAAATGAAAACCATTTGCTAGTTTTGTGCTTCTAACTGTTATATAAACACAGTTTGAAGTTGCCTAACCGAGACGCCGATTCACTGTTGCATAAACGCTTTTTTCTTAATGCTCCAGAAAAAACTTTACTTAGGGAATTCAGAAAATACTATTTCAACATAAAAATTTCAAACCTGACATCCAGTAAATGATTTCAAATTTATGTCATTTATGGACAAAATGTAGCCCTATCCAAGAGGGCCAAAAACTGTTCTCATGTGCATTTTCAGCTGAAACATTGAAAATTGTATAGTGTTCGTTAAGAACTAAAATACTGTTAGTTAAATATCTTTTCGAATAAATTTGACATTTGGAAGATGTTGTAATCATCGAAAAATAATCATCGAAAAGTTGTTCATACAATAGTTGTGAAACATTAAGCTACAATGTTAGATTCATTTGTGTTAACTGTTTGCAACATACTGTGTGAGATTAACATATTAACTATCAATTTTGGTAATTAACAGTTTATTCTAAAGAAAACCTGGACTATCAATTTTGGTAATAATCAGTTATCAATTTTGGTAATAAACAGTTTGTTCTAAAGCAAACCTGGAACATTGAGAACGAGGCATAAGTGCAACAGTGAATCGGCTCGGTTAGGCAACTTCAAACTGTGTTCATCTTCGTTATCAGACATTCTAAACAACCAAATTATGCGTTTCACAAAGAATTTCGAATAAAAAAAAACTGGAATCTCACTTATGGCTAGAACACTGAAATGGAGTAGAATAGTATTTTTATTGAATCATGTGTGAGTTCAAAAGTTAAATACGAAGTAACGTGAAAATAACCAGCAAAAACGGCAACTTCAAACTGTGTACATCTTCGTTTTAAGACATTCTGAACAATCAAATAATGCAATTTCCATGGAATTTGAAATAATTATGCTTAAGTGAAACCAAATTGAAATGAAAGCCGAAAAATTCCATGTTTTCCCACAGTCTTTCTATTTTAGTTCAGTTCAAGTCTCGAATGGCGATGAAAAACTTTCCTATCCCAATTCTATTTAGTTGTTCTTTTCCAGTTATTCGGGATGGCAATTTACATTAAAAGCTGAACCACATCAAATTATTAAAAATTCAAGAAGAAATTATAGTTTTATTCCCACCAACTTCAAATTTTGGGGAAGTTGATTGAATATTAAAGAGAATAGAAAATGTTTTTGATTCGATGAATAAAACCGACTATTTACTCATTTCTCGATGTTCATATTAGAGGAGAGACTATCAGAAGAACCAGCCATCGTCGTCGGTTTTCTGTCACAAACTGCTCTTTGCCGTTCTCTTCATTGGAAATAGCGATCACCATCTCTGCATCTGTGATGGATATGTGTTTGAATATAATGGGTGCCAAAGTTATCAACTTCTCTCTTTCGCTGGAATTGAACCTGCGAGCAAAAGATTCGTAGCAGGGCGCGAACCACTGCGCCATTAGAGAACATAACAGGTAAGCTTTGGAATCGAAGACATGCGTGCGGACACAGCGGAAAGTGAGATATACAGTACACTCCCGCCTTTCCGTTGGCGACGACTTAATTAAAGTATTAGAGTTATTAAAGCGGTAAAATGTGTATGATAGTAGACTCAGAAGTAGACTCAGTAGGGATTGTACAAATCCCAGCGCCATTTTGACGCGAACAACATCTTCACACAACACTCAGTGATACGGGAGAAAAACAAAGCTGGTATTATATTGTATTGTATTGTATTGTATTGTAACTACAGTAAATGTTTATCCTTGGTATATACTGAATGTTTATTTAATTGTTAGCATTCTCGGCATTCAAATGCTGTGAGCATTCTTAGCAAAAGTTAGCCTTCTAATATGGTATTGTGCACTTTCAAGTTGTAGTTTTCGGAGTTTTACATATTTCACACTGTGTAATTGACTAGTAGTATATTGTATCTAGCGTTGGAAAGCCGTACGTTACCGAGGTTGTTGTTTCAATGTTTAGGCAGATTACACATGCAACCGGGTTGCATGTGTATGAAACTATTGGTTGCATTTCAAATGCAACCGGGTTGCATCTCGAATGCAACCACATTTGTCTACAGTGAAATATTTTGGTTATATAATATAATTTTGGTTGCATTTGAAAACAACCAATAGTTTCGTACACATGCAACCCGGTTGCTCGTGTAATTGGTCCCATGTCTAGGCAATGAACCACTACTTACCGGGTTCTCCTCATCACTTTCAAACTGAAAGCTTCGTCATCGCTTTGGCGTAGATGTCTTTGCATGTAGCTTGCGTTACACTCCTTGGGCATGGTCTGGGCCAATACCATTTTCGTTGTCGGACTACTTAGCTGGAAAAATAGTTCATTCAATGTGTTTAGACATGTAAAATAACAATTGTACACCCCAATTATAATTGAACGAGTGATCTAATTGAGTTAAAACATTAGCAGAGCCGAGTATTACAACTAACAGCTGATAGGGATCAGAATTATTTTCAATCATCTAGATGTAGGTAGCTGAGAATGGGCGGAAAATATCCAATTTCTGGGGCCGACAGAAGTCGAGTAAACTTTCCTCAAACATAGCCACGTTCATTTCGACGTATTTTTTGAACTATAGATCGAAGTGGGGCAAATCGTGTTTCCCTGCCCAAAGAGAATGTTCAGACCGATGACACCTCATTTTCACTCGATGTTTCTGGCTACTATTCAAAACTACCTCTGGTACACTGAGATAAGTTATAAAGTTGAATATGAAATAGAATAACTTACAACCTGACATCCACAAAACGATTCTATTTTTTGTCATCTATGGAGAAAAAGCGACCCTATACATGAGAGTCAAAAACATTCTTCTCGCGTAGTTCATCTTTAGCTGGAATGGAAATGGTAGATGAGTGTTACAGCTTTAAAGATATTGTGAGCGAAAAGTATTTGTAATAGAGTTGCAAAAGTTATTAATCTGAAGACGTTTCAGAAACATTAAGCTGAAACATAAAAATAATGTGTTTTTATTGACAAAAACATTACTATTTGTCACAAAAACGTTCGGATAGGGTTGAAGTTACTGATTCAGTTTTTCAAGTGAAAACCTAATTGGCTAATATGAAAATGTAAAAAAGTTGATCTGAAAGCAAACCTGAAACTATAAGAACGACGTGTATGTGCAGCAGTAAACGGTGATTTCAGAAAGTGAACTCCAAACTGTCTTCATTCTCGTTTTCAGAGTTTCTAAACGACCAAATTGCGTTTCATATAGATTTTCACAAATACTTTTGTTGAAGAGGACTCGCAAACTGCAAAATTCTTTTTTTTTTGTTCATGAAAAGTTTCCGTTTAATTCCAGTCTCACTTTTGAATGATTCGATTTGCTGATTTCGAGAAACGGACTATTGTTTCTACCATAAAATTAATTCATTATAATGAAGACTGAAGCCATGGTTAACTCACGGGGTTAAATGTGTGTTGAATCATTTGCTTTTTCACGATTGAAAGGCAAAACTGCAACAAGAGAAGATGAAAATGTCCGTTTTTCTCACATTACAGTAGAAATCGAATGTATCAAGATTAGATTTTCGTCGTTTATGGAAAAAATCGCGGACGTTCCTATAAGGTCCAATAGTTGTTCGACAGCTCCGGCATATGTGTTCTGTAACAAACAGAATATGAGTATAATACAGTTAATTTTTACGAAAAGGTTTTGGAAAGTTCTAAACCACGTGTTCTGTAAATTGTTTGCGGGAACTACTGGATTAGTTGGATGAAATGGCAAATGTAACAAACTCAATGGTGAGCAATGTTAGGTGTTTAATGTGAAAACAGAACGACTGTGTAGTACAATCTCGACGTATCGGTCTTTCGAAGTGCACTTGAAATTTGCACTACAGTTTATAGGACTAAAACGTTGGGAACGGACCACATAATCGTTCTTCTTCAAATATGTCAGTGGCTGAACAATCCCGGCAGTATTTCAGAACGAGAGCTAGTGAATTTAATTCAATTCTTTGCATAGTAAAGCCACGACTATACAATATCAAGTGAGGAAATCATGACGAAAAAACTTCGAATCAATCTGAGAAGTGTTATACTTGCTACCTACATATCATTACAGAAAACCTAGGTACCTCTAGGGTACACTAAACGCTTCAAAAAACAACCGGAACAGTATAAACAAATACCTGACACCCAAAACTGAAGTAGCTGTTCGTCATTAAAGGCACAGTACCCTTATAACAGGATTTTCAAAAAATATGTTTTTTTCCGAGAAAAATGATTATTTCGCCCCAATTCGAGTTCTGTGAACTGTTGCGACGCAGAAAAAGTTGTATTTCTGAGCAAAATTACGTATTCATGTACTTCATCGCTGGAATGTACTGTATCGAGCTATTTTCGAGAAGTACGCAAGAGTACGTGAGGCGCGCGGCTTTGTACCGTAATCCAAAATTTTTCCGAAAAATTTTTCTACTCTGATATTTGTTTATTTTTCTCAACAATATTTTTTCGTTGTTTTCATGATGTTTTTATCTTTTTTTGATTTGTCATTCGTTTAGCCTGGTTCCGTAAGTGTTTTCGATCGTGGGTTTGCATGTTTTTGTTCATTTGGAAGGTGTTTCATGGTAAGTTTACTTGATGAATCACAATGTATAATTTCAGATGGCCGCCAGCAAACGAAGGAAAGTATCAGGGAAAACAGTACCTTTCGATATTCCGGAATTTGATTGTGAGCGAGCAAATCAGTGGTTGCAAACACGGAACTACCCTTCAGAATATATTGGAAAACTAGCAGACCCGAGGTGTGTTTTTTTCTAATTCACTTGCATGACGTTATGTTGCCTACGTTGTTTTTTCTTTTGTAATTTCGTTGTTGTTTTCGGATTGACATTTCCATATCAGTTTGATATCTCGTACCACACAGACGTATTAAAATCAATTATGCGTTAGAACGTATCTTTTTCCAATTGAATATATGTATAGCCTGATGATAGCTCACCTATTACGTCTAATCGTAAATGTTTGTTAGTTTATAGTTACAAAGTAGACCTATTGAAAACGTAAGCAACGTTCGATAAGTGAACTAGTATATGTAAAGTGTCTTTACAGCGCATGGCGCATCTCTCTATCTCATTGTGTCTCATTTCAGCTTCTCTGTCATACTGAACAAGAATGTGTGTATGGCTCGGCTGGAAGACACCGTTCATTGTCTGTGTGGCCAATGTGTGCCAGAGACCGCTCTGAGGGACACCGTTTGCTGCCAGGAAATTCTGAACTGCTCGTTCGAATCCCTGAAGCCATATCATAACAAATTTGCATTGTTATGGGAAATCGATACAGATATGGATTGCATCTCGAGTCACCCGGATTTTGAAATCATTCTACAGGAACAGGTTCGTACTTTGTATGTTGTATCGGCAAAAAATGAAACCATAATTAACAACTTAGCACTTTTTTGGTGCATAAAAAGTAGTTACATCTTGAATCAGGATCATTTTATAGTATTTTTCTTTCCTCGCTGTATTATTTTTCTGTTGGTTCAAAGCACTTATCCAATAAAAAGCTCTCTATGGTGTATTACCGTTTGATCCTAACATGATTACGGCAAATTGTGTGTTGTTCATCGTTGACGTTGTACTTTCAGACCATCGCCCTCCGTATAGAAGAAGCTAAAATGGATCCCAAACGGAGAAAGAATATAAATGCTCTACTCGAGTCGGATCGAAACAGGTTAGCACTACTTTTTTTTGGAAGTTTGTTTTGAATTGCGCACGCACCAGTAGGATGTGGATGTTTAACAAAAACTAATCCCATCTTGTAAACTATTCGTGAAAATTCAGGTTTTTGCATCAAACATAAACGTATGCCAACTCTGCTCATTTTAAAAAATCGGGTTTTCTACAACTATTATTATGGGATTAGATGATAGTACCAAGGTGTTCTAATTGTGAACAAGAATGATTAGTCAGATTTATTTCTATCCTAAATACAAAATCAGTTATTTTTCATTTATCTTTCCATCTATATCTGTTCAGCCAATAGTAGTATACATATTATCACAGCCGTTTCTATGTATCATTATTATCATTACAGAGTGTATCGATATTTCTGTTATCGATCATTTGTATTGTGGGCTTATGGATATCTGGGATGTGGTCATCGATTGGAAATCCCATCGTGTGTGCGGTCTCAAATCATGAAAATGTATCCATCTCTAACTGGATATACCGGTTTCAAGATCAGCGATGATCCACTGTTGGATGATTGTGAGTTTTTGTTGTATTTCGTTACTTTACTGCAATTGTCAGACTGAACCGGTAAGAAATGCATGAAATAAGATAATGTACGTTCAAGTTCTCTTGTAGGAGGTCGATCGGTTGCTCAATATTTATGTACTAGTAATAAAGCGGGAATAATAAATACAGTTTTATTGCAGGATTACACTACTGACTTCATTCTTCCTCTTCCCTGTCTCAGTAAACGGACTCTTCTTCCTCCAGCATCCCTTCATCTCTCAGGTATTTTTCGAATTCATCTTCTCCACTGTAGAAGCCGTTGAGAACACCGTATAGGAACTTCTTTTCGATGTTGTCCTCATCATCACACTCTGGGTCATCGAACACGTCCAGATCAAATGCGCTGTCCAGTTCACCCTGACGTGTGACCTTGATCTGTCGCTCCAATACTTCATAGAAATCCATCTCTTCAGGTTCCATGTCGTCTGGCTGCTCTTCGTCTTCTTCATCAGTCTCGGCTTCAGTTGTCGCCTGTCCTTCCGCTCCTGAACCTCCAGCCGCTCCACTTTTCTTCAATCTACGCTTTTCCAACTTTCTTATACGGTCAGTTCTCTTGTTGCGTATCGCCTCCTCCAAAATCTCGTTCCGCCACTTATGTTCCACTGGCGCGTAGTCGGTGATAGTAGATAACCCTTCCTTGTACTTGCGTGGAACATTCCTGACACGCAACACTGTTCGTTTCCCATCCATATCAGCTAATGTGTGAGTATTCAGGTGAAGTGACGATATCTTGACATACATCGGATAGGTAGAGATTGGCCTAGAATTATATTGTTTATCATTTTTAACGCCGCACCCCGCATTTTCAAGTTATACTTCACAGTGACTAAATACAAAACTAAATTTAGTGTTATTTTCCTCCACTTTCAAACTGGTCATGTTTTACGTTCAAATTCTACGGATTTTTGTGCCACATCTCTCACTCTAAGTTGGTCAAAATTTTAGATTTTTTCCCAATGGGCATCTGATCTGAAACCTATCATTAAATTATACTAACGTGTAGCTCTCCTTGCGCACGAATATTCTATCCATGGCATTCTTGGTCTCATTGTAACTCGTTCCTCTAAGGTTGGTGAGTGGAATGTCCTCTTGGAACCTTCGATGTAGAATAACATCCCGAAACCTCTTCAAAACCTTGGGGATAGATGGAATGTAGGGTTTTGTATCCGGGAGAGGTCCATGGGCACATCTTGTGTACTCACCAGTAACTTCCTGCAAGTGTTCTGTTCTGACTTCTGACCAAATCACTAACTAAATCAGAAACTATACAAAATACAATCTCACGACAGTGCTGCAGTGGATACTTTTAAACGCATTTTCCGTCAAGGTTAGTTGAGAATAAATAGTCAAGGGTTGCGCTGAGATTGTATAGGCAGTCTATCATTCCCTGCGCTTCTCTCTGGTTATTAAAAAATTGAATTAGGGCTCCCGTACCTTTTCCTCTTCCCATTCATGCTCTCCAAAGCAGTGATGAAGGCAAACATTGAATAACTGTCGCACTTCATCTTTGTCTGCGAATTCGTCCGATCTCTCAATACAATGCTGATACTACTGCCGCAAAATGTTCGAGATTAGAATTACTACTTTTTGTTCAGATATCTGGTTTTCGAATCGACATTTATTTCCCAATCAATCAAAAAACAAGCAGAGGATATATAAAATGCAGGGCTTTGTTGAATTTCAGAATAATGTTCACCTCTCGCAGCTTATTTCCGAGCCATTTTATGAGGTGCCAACCATCATAATAATGTATGATGTTGATACCAAGCTCTTGATTCAGCTCTCGTATTCTCTTGCCAAACGCGCGACTCCGATCTGTCGTGATGGAGCGAATCTTGATTCCGAGCCCGTGGAACCATTTGACCAGCCGACTCAATCCATCAAGCTCCATTCGTGCAGACTTTCCGTCTAAAATATCAGCTTTCATTACTATGGGTATGAGTTGATGGATACCGATTGAGAAAATACGCGCGTAACTCTGGTAATGCGTCAAACTGGAGAGGAGAGAGAAAGAGTTTGTAGCTTACTTTTTCATTCTCAACAATATGTAACAATTCATTGTGTGAAATTGCATTCTTACCACATTCAGAACTATGCAACACGGCCGTCTCAATGATGATGTTCGTCTTTTGATCAGCTGCATTCGTCTTCCCAATCAACGCAGTGTAGCCTCGACTGTCGTATGCCCCGTCGACGGATATGTCCCATTCAACTTCACCATCTTTCTAAAGAGGTAAGTACTTTTATCACTACATACATTTATATTTCTCTACAAAGTTACAAGGTGACAAGCAGTTCAGCGTGTGTATTTTTGTTAGGGGTGCACCATCGAAATTCGAAACAAAACTTGACTAGCCTGCCTTCTCCAAACAGTTTTTATCACGTAACTTCACAACGTGCCAACCTCATACTCTTCTTTGATGCGCTTTATCCACTCTTCTTGATGCTTCGTGTAGACTGTATCAACGGCACTGTGTACAAACTTGAAAACCCTGTAGTATGATGATTTGCTTATCATAGATATGTTTGCCGCCTCCGACCACCGATCCAGCTGCTGTAATATTAAGCGTAAACATTGGAATATTCATAGAATAACCATGGATTAACCCTTCTCTCACTTCAGCTCACGATGAGTTTCAGAACTTTCATTTAGCGATATGAACCTAATCGCTCACCCTTTTGTAGTTTGGTTATCTAAGATAAAACACCTGATTTATCATTAATTTTTGTGAAAAACACAGTCGCCTCGGTATAATTCCACTAGTTTATGTTTTCCACATAGCAAACTTGTTCGCCTAGCCAAACTGGTACTTCATTTTTACTATACAATAATAGTTAGTGGACGTTAACTTTATTCTCTTCTTTTATACGACGTGAACTTTTGCGAGGGAATGAAGTGAGCGTTTGAAAATATGTGACAACTGTAGTCATTTTTGAGATACCAGCATTGGCAATACTCACCGCATATTTTAATCCGCCTGTGATTGCCGCACTCGTCAATGCGAAATTTCCGTGAAACATTCTGTCACCCGAATCAACCATGCTCTGTCCATTCCACTTTTGAACGGGTCTACTTTTTTGCCAACAGTAACGACATGCAATGTGCAAGGTTGGAGCGGTACCGTTAGAAATCAGTCTGACCGAATCTCCAATAACCGGATTCTTGCATTCGGGGCAAGATGAACACAAATCAATGAGTTTGCTACCCTCAACCAAATACAATTTCTTTTCCTTTTCAGGATCAGTGGGCAACATTGGAATCGGGTTCGGAGCGGTGATCCCGTCAGATCGTACTGACAGCCGACTGTCGAGAGTAGTGGTTCTGGAGGGCGGAATCCAGTCAAAGTCCGTCGTATTCTGAATAGTTGTACGTTTCACCTTGTTTGTTCTAGGTTGTCACTCTTATCTGTTACTTTTCTGTCATTTCACAGTAATAAATAGTTCACAAATAAATTTATTGCGATAAAAAAGAAAGTACAGTATGTATAAAGAAAATACATTGACACTATTGACATACACGGAAATGTATAGAGAGTTGAGGGAAAAACGGGAGTATTTACACAAAATAAAAGAGAGAGATACCCCACCCCAACAACAATGGTTGACCCAGAGCTATTTGAAAGATCACGACACAACGAAGGTTGCTTGGGCGCGGGCAGGAGAGAAATAGGCGGGGGGGCTTGGCGGGACATCTGGGCGCGGGCTTCATTTCTTCTCTGTATTTGACAACAATCGCATTTGCCACATGTCTGAAACAATCAAATGTTTATAATTCAGTGACCGTATTCACATGCTCAAATAGCCGGGTAAGCTATTTGACAGAAGGGTTTCTATCTTTGGCTTCCTATGATTTTCTCACGTCCAAATAGCTTATCCGACTATTCGAGATTAGTGAAAACGGCCACAGGTGAATCCAGTGTCGAATGCTATTCACTGAGAACCTATAGTTACAATCCGGTCAAAAGTTGCCGCCAATTTCTCTCGTAATGTGATAATGAATCTTACTTCGGTGCGTTCGGTTTCTTCACGTTTCTGATGGGCCAGATTCAGACGTCGGATAACTGCTTTCGCGTTGATCTGTAATTCATTAAGTTAAAAATGTGTTTATCTCTAATACGAATAGAATCATCATTGCTATTTGCGCTTACCTCTCTTATGAGTCTATCATGTGCTCCTTGATCGAACGAGTTTGAACGCTTGCGGAGAATATTCGGCTTTACAACGCGTGGAGCTTCTCGTGGACCTACTATGCGCAGCTCCTGAAATATAAAACTAGCAATATTCTTCTTCAATTGTACAATCACGTGAGACATGTTAAACTCGCCAGAACTCGCAAACATGCAATGACAAAGTGCTTGATCCCTCATTAGAATACTAATTTTATGTGACTCCAATTTACTGCTAGGTTAGTACACTTTTAAAATGACTGTATCATTAAAATACGTTGTATGTTGAATGATTACCTCAGTTCCAGTCCTCGGTGTACATGTAATACTCGAGTCTTTTCGCATTGGACCCTGAAAGAAATCTTTGATTAGAACTGAGCGTAACAGTGAGCCATTCGGACTGAAGCATAATTGTAGACTGCACGATACGTTTGTCAGTTCAGCGAAAGATTAGTATAACGAATACAATACTCACCAGCTCATAGGGGCGTTGAAAATCCACATCTTCGTCGAACCTTCGCAAAAAAGCAACACAACTCAGTTCATCATCGGGGGTGCCATCCTAAAATTGTGATAACAGAAATACGGTTTATTTTGTACAACTAGACGAGTGCGGAAAATTAAAAACAGAATTTTGAAACAGAGCTAGCAGTAGACAATTTAACATTGATCCTACCTGTATTATTATACTGTATTCATCAGCACTATGTTTAGTTTCACCAAAGTAGCGCTTACCCAATTAGTTGTATACACACCAGGAGGAAAACCTTCTGAACAATATTTAGCTGCAGTCTAATGTAGCGAAACAGAACATAACTAACCTCTTCAGTAGCAGTGAAACTGCTTCTTGTAACACGCATAGGTTCATCAGTTGAAAGAGACGCAGAATTCTTTTCCCCTTCAGTCACATTATGAAGAGAACCACCACTTTCAGCTACATGAGGTTGAGGATCCTGTAAGAAATCAATGCAGAACTGAACTTGTAACCAACCCTTACTTCCATGTTTCTAATTTCACTGAACCTATAAAATATTAATTCAATATTCTAATTTTGAAAATGAGATACCAGTTATGCTAAAATGACTTTTTTATGATGCTCGTGTTATACACCCTAAAAACACACATAGAAAACGATTTCTGTTCACAAATGCAGAACCGTACAGTGAACAGAACACATTATAAATGAAAAATGAACGACTACAGTACTTTATAGAACAACTTACCGCATCTACGTGAACATGAAGGGGGCCATTCTCCCTATTCACAAATCGCACTGAAGAAGCGGTTGTTTGACGTTTCTCCTCACACTGTTTTTGACGTAGATTCCATTTTTTCACATCTTCCATGAGAGACTTGATATCAGCAATAGTTGGATCCGCTATCTGAAATATCACCCGTCTTTCACGAAAACAATTGCGATTTTGAAACTCAAGAATGAAATATTTTTTCTCTTATAGTTTCAGAATAAGCTGGATCTAAATAGATTAAAACAATAGCCAAATATGCACAGTTTGACAACTATATGAATATCGCGCAAACCTGTTTCAAAACTTCTCGAACATTATTATTTTCATGCGAAAAGATTAAAAAAACATAAACAGACGCCACCAAGTTGCTCTATAACCAACCTGGAGAGTCCTAGCTGCATCAGAAAGCGCCGTAGAAAGGATGACACATTCTTCAGCACCCACCGAATATGTTTTTCCAAATTGTGCCTGAAGTATTTTTCTCAGGATACTTTCAACTCCTATCGTTTCAGAATACGCTGGAACTAAAATATATCCTGCTACCTAAGTTAACTTGGCCCCGACGTCTAAATTTACGGACAAAAGTCACACACAAAAACATAATTCTGGTTCATTGACAATTTATCGACCAACCAATATAAAAATAGTAAACTACTCGCCTGAATAGTATCTTGCAGATAGGATCCATCATAACCGCTGGCAGTCCATATGTATTCACACTGAAAAAACAAAGGGTTCCAATGAGCATTCACGATAAAATATAATAACACCTGAACAAACTATCCTACAAGAATTAGACGGATATATTATCGTCACAGTTCAAAACAACGTTCCTTACCACACACTACAAGAAACAAAATGAAAAGAAACAAAAAGACCTGAATGTTCTCAATATCAGCCGATACATACCGAACGCGTTTTTTGAACTATGAATTCTGCAACATTCGAGTTGAAAAGGAAATATAAAAGCCTCACCGCATGAATGTAGTGCTCACCGCACACCTTCTTTCGCACTTTTGTTTGAGTCACATCGACGAAAGCATCAAGAGTGACCTTTCCGCTGGCCAAAAGGGCAGAAAAGAGGGCCGAGTTACTCCTAGTCGACAAGTATCTCCCTGTGTCATGCCGGCGTGACACCCGACAAATGGCACATTTGAAATTCAGTGCCATTTACCTGAAAACACTGTTGTAAGAAGAAAACAATCGAAATTTGTTTAGTAAGTAGTAAGAAAACCCTCTTCATTGCTGGAAAAACGCACGCGCATAATCCATGTACCAGGAAAAATCAATACCTGTAGACATTATAGATCAATAAACACGCAAAATTAAGTGACCACATACGATTTTGATTTACAACTAATAATTAAACGAACGAAATATATTCATTGCCAGTAAAACAATGTGAAACTGGTCAATTTGCCAGCATTGCCAGTAAAAGGCTGCCGTTTGCGCACTGGTATGTAATGACCTGGTTTTACGCGAAGTTTGCACTGGGCTCACTGTTATGTGACCGGGGCTAAGCTAGCCGCGAAATTCAAATTTTCCGAGGAATAACTGACTCTCAAAATTTCGGGATTTCTCGTTTTTTTCACAAATTGAAATTTTTCTGACATTAGCTTTGAAAAATCAATGATTTAAACTATCAGAGGAGCTCGTCTGCCCTGTTATAGCGGTACCGTGCCTTTAACTAACAGAATTGCGGTCCTGTCTATGAGGTCCAATACCATTTCAACAGTTTCCAAACACGTGATCTGTGATTATTTCAGTTTTGTTATTGATCATGGACGTGTGAATTTCAGAAAGTACGCCTAAAGAATGTGAGACATACCTTTTTTGCGTGACATAACACATATCATTTCCGGGCCACCAGCTTGCTTCTTGCTTTATCTTCAAGAACTTTTTTGTGAACTCTTTGAAAATTCCGTCTCCCAATATCTGTAAAGAACATTCTAAGAGTCACACAGTACTTGTTCTATAAAACTTCAATGGTGATTTAAAACAGAAAACTTCCCCTGAAGTCGTTTTACGACTTAGTGCAATGAACTCAGTTCATTTGAACTGTGATCAAAAAAGCTGTTTTCAACGGAAACACATGATAATACTTCTTGAGCAGTGAATTTCAAATTTAGATTTCGAACATTCGAGCGAGCAATATCATCCGTCAATCACAAAAATGTATTCAAAAACTGTCATCTTATTAAGGATTGTCACAGTAAGCATTGAAAGCATTTGAAAAGTTCTATACGGTAGCTGGACTTTCACGTTTTTTTATCTATATTTCTCTACTCTGTTTGGTATGGGGTTTTCCGATTACATACTCACAGTCTTCAAAAGAACCACCCGTTGTCATCTGGTTCTCTTTCGGGAACGTCAGATAAGAAAGCTGCTAAGATAACACCAGGAACTGAAAAGGAGCTCATTGAGACCAGCGTTGTGTCGTTTTTGAGATATTTCACGAGTAATACAAAGTTCGTTAAAGGGGGACAGAAAGGAAAGTTTATATGAAAGAGCTGCTTAAGAGAAACTGATATATACCTTTTTCTACTCAAACTAACAAACCTAATTTGCATAGGGTTCATATGTTTTAGTCTGTTTTGGGGCGCGCAACGTTATGTTTAGGTACCCAGGAGTACCTAAACTAGCTTTCCATTCTGTCCTCCTTTAATGCTAGTCAAACATTTTCAACTTGTTTTTTGTGTAGTTTTGTGTAACTTGAAACTTTTTTTTATTTCTTTTTACTTTACTTTTTCAACAACTTTTCTTTGAACTTATTTCTGCATGTAGTGAGCGACCGAAAATGTATTGACTGCGTTGTAGATGGTAAAAGGTGGCGTAGTATAACGGCACAATGTTCCACAGAAGGATCTAGCGGCAAGCCCTAGTTAAATTCTAAACATGAATTCTTTAATCACACGATCTGCTAGTTTTCTTGAGTTTTTATTTCAAGGCAGCACATGTAGGACCAGTTACGTGGAAAAATATGAACTCACGCAACAATGAGTAATGAAAGAGATTTCATTCAAACCTGGCACTCTCACAAAATCGAAGTGACAATATCAGGTTGAGCTTGTAGTTTGATCACACTATTTTCTAGTTGAGAAGGAATTATTTTCTAGTTGAAAGAATAAAGTTGAAGTTGAATACACATGGGTTTTCCTCGAACTTCGACTAGAAACTAATGCGATCAAACTACAAACACTACCTGGTGAATTGCGAAACTTAAAGGTGGTCTGACAGGAACCGAATCTCCTGCCTTACGCCCCACGGTTAATTCCGTCGATCCGATGCCAACGTAGTAATTTATTGATATTTTCACAATTCATTTGCGATATTCTAAAACTTGGTTTTTAGGCGCTTTGCATTGGAGCGACGGAATTGACCGTGGAGCGCAAAGCTCGAGATTCGGTTCCTCTCAGACCATCTTTAAGTATGACTATTGAAAAATATTCAAACAAACCTGGCATCCAAACAGTCTTGTAACTAACTCCTCGTCATTTACGGACAGACGTGAGGCCTTTCTATGAGGCCTCCCATGATTAATCGAGACCGTCAAGACATAGGTCAAGAAAATAACTGTAAAAGGATAGGTTTAACAAGTAAACATAATAGATGGTAAAACATGTTATACTAGAAGTACAATCGATAGTCACTTAACGTTGGCATTCTAATGAGAAATCGTGTATTTTGTCATTGCACGTTTCTGAGTTCTGCTGTGTTTAACATGTTTCACGTGACTGTGCAAATGACTAGCAGTATAAAGGGGTTCAACCGATACAACAAACAGTATATCACAAGAATGCGGAGGTGAACAATTAGTAGAACTTAGAGAATGAAAACGTAGCAATGAATGAAAACATCAGCAAATGTACACTTTGCGTACTTTTTACGCTGATATGTTTCACTTTTCTGATGTGTACGCAGGGTTATTTCCAAAATCGTGAAAATTTCGACGAATCTCTATTTCTCTACTGTTATTTTCGTTTTTGGCATCCTCATCCTCAACAATTGTCTACAAATCATTTCAGCAACCAATTGCGAACTGTACGAGGTTACAATGAAATGGAAACGATTAAGTTCAAAGTATCGAAAATGTTTAAAAAGAGGCATTTCACTTTCCTACGAAAGGAGTTCGTGTGAATGAAGAAAACTATAAATATATCTGGTTCGAGAAAGTTAAGCAGCCGACTATAAGTTATTGGAAGTTTCAGTCAGAAAGGCAAAGTTCTGCATCTCATAAAAATGGTAGAGTGTTGGCCATTTTTGTGGACTTTCACAGTAGGAACTATAAAAGTGAAAGACATGTTGCCATGCGTTGATGTGTGAATAATATAGTTTTTGCCAGAATATTTCTCCAACCAGTGGGCGTGACGTTTTGCCCCTTCGACCAACAAAGTAATCGAGTGCGAGTATTGCTAGAAGGAAGTATGGTAACTGTTGAGTGAACTATTAAGAACTGCGGGTATATTTCCAACAGTTGGGGTGCAATTGTGTTGTTAGACAAGTGCAATAATGTAACAATAACCCCCAGTGGTGTCACTAGAACAGAACAAGGTCAACGAGAAGGAAGTAATTATAGAAGGAACCAAGTCATCGTTGTAGTTTGATCTCGACGTTCATCACGAATTTGTTTCAAATCAACGGATCAAACTACAAACACATCAAAACAGAGCACGCCATCTCTGCACATAGCAAACCCTACTATGGTCTATGGTGATATACTGTTTAGGAAAATAGCGAATGAGAAAAGATGAATCAAGTAATGCACGCCTTGCTGGGATCCACTTGGATTTTTTTTGTTCAATGATTGTCGTAAAGCGTTCTCAATTCGAAAAACTATCTCTATTCGACTCCGATACAAATTTCCAACTTACAGTGCAGTATAATGGTGCACAACATGCGTCGGAAACCTTGAAAATCAGAACAAAGTGTTGAATCAAAGTTTCCCTTAACATGATTTTGTCATCGAGTTGCTTTTTTACTTGAAACGTGTACATTTC
This sequence comes from Litoditis marina, assembly GCA_964036275.1. Classification (NCBI taxonomy): domain Eukaryota; kingdom Metazoa; phylum Nematoda; class Chromadorea; order Rhabditida; family Rhabditidae; genus Litoditis; species Litoditis marina. The sequence goes on along the minus strand of OZ038434.1, from coordinate 34,033,266 downwards.
AACGGACCATTCATAATCTGAATTGAGACCTAGTACAACACAATAATTTACCACGGGATCAGAACCAGTACAGTTCGCCGAAACCTCGTAACACAGTGAAATATTGAAAAAAAATCAAGTTTTGAATTTCAATTCCGAACTTCGGGCTCCACTTTCACCTCGAGTGTCCTTTAAGTTTCAGTTCAAACTCAATTTAGGTCGAACATTTTAATTCCTCAGTTTTTTTCTCAGCGTTGCCGTCAAAACCACATTTTCGTCAGTTGGAAAACAACTATTATCTGATATGCTACAAAACTTTTGTTTTCAGATCGTTCACTCTCTAAAGTGAAATTTGTTCCGTATAATTCGAAACAAACTGGAGAGGTGGAGAGTTTTGTGTTCACAAACCCTGAAACTACCGAAAAATTTCCAATGTTTCTTCCCAGAATATTGAATCCTCAATGAAATCAAAAGTCATATATGCCAACAGAGGAGAAACAAACCAAAACCGAGAAACTTTCGGTTGTGGTTACGACAAGATCGACATCTGTTAGGCTTGTTCATTATCTCGCTCAAATGCGCCGCCAACACCAAGTTAACCATAAAGCACCATAAATTATGAGAGGCTGCGGCTAGGCGCGCAACCAGGGACGGCTAGGAGTGAATATAAAAAGTTAGAATATAAACGTGGTGTAGATGAAACAAGTTCGCTATCCATATTTCTAAAAACAAAACCTAATAACCTACTACCGACGGTTTGGAGTGAATATGAAAGAAAATGAAGTAAACTAAAATTTGCTAGGTAACGAAAAATCGCTTGTATTGATTTCTCAAACCAAACTTCAAAACTCATGGCTAAATAGACCACAATTCTTGTCAAGGTACTCGACGCGTAAGCGAGAAGGAAACTTTATCCAGAACTCCGTATCGGTCGAACCTAATGATAAATATTAACAGGCAATCATTGTAGCTTGTTTTCATTTTAGGTTACCAACCGGTTATAGTCTGTTCCACGCACTTATAACCCTCTACAGCAATCTTCGCGAACTTCAAGATCAACGTTTCCTAGTTTGATGTTTTTGGAATGACTTCAATTTTCGCTATTGTGTCTTCCATCTATGCTACTACAAACTCTGAAAGTTTGAAACCAAAATAAAGATTTCTTCATTAGAAAAAGCCTTCTAAATATGTGACGGATTACTGTAGAAGGATATCGATTGGTGAAACAAACTATACCTATAGTGAGTGCCAAATTTATAGATTTCTGTCTCTCGCCGGAATCGAACCTGCGAGCAAAAGATTCGTAGCAGGGCGCTAACCACTGCGCTATTAGAGCACATAACAGGGAAGCTTTGGAATCGAAGACGTGTGTGCGTACACAGCGGAAAGTGAGATATACAGTACCCTTCCGCCTTTCCGTTGGCAACGACTATAACCTGGTAATGGTTGAGTACCAGTCCGAGTCATGTGGAATATATTACGTGGGTTATGTTTCATAGCGGGGAACTCGTAAACAAAGGTAGAAACAGTAAATGTTTTTGTTCACTTTGTAGGTTATAGTTTGGTTTCGAGTTCATGTCACATTTGGTCAGTTATTGAAAAATATGCACTGTAGCCATCTCACACCACCACTCAGTGGTCGTTACTTCCTATTCTTGTCAGGGAAAGGATAATCAGCGAACTATTTTGTAAAACTGCTATATAAATGAGTTAGTAGAACTTCTCAACGTTATTTGAATCACTCGCCCTGAAAATCATCACTGTTATGTAGAAATCTTCTGAAAGTTAAGTATTTTCAGTATTTTTAGTGGGGTTGTTGCATTGCAGACACGCAATAAAGTTAATTACAAGGTGTTTTCTTCGAATTCTGTGATTAAAAATGACCATTTGTTTGATTGTTTATCATAAGTAACAAATACTTAATTGGCTGAAAACGGCGGAGTAATTTTATTTTACATACGCTGTTTTTGTCATTTCAGTTTACGTTTGTATCCAAGGTTGTACTCCTTTTCTCAGTAATTGTCCGTGAATAGCGGTTTCCATTTCTAAATGGCATGTTGTAGGCTAAGATCTAAAATAACATTTGTCACCATTGTCGTTATCCGGTACATTTGAAAGATTATGACGGTTTAGAACTTTTAAGTATACTTTCCGTCAGCCTACCTGCCTACCTCGTCTATTCTCCATGTTCAAGGAAGTTTGATAGTTGAATACGTGATAAAACTTCAATATTATCGATTTTATTGAATTTCTGGTCACATCACTTGAAGAGCATGGAATTGGCTATTGCACACATCTGCATCATTGTTATTTTCAGTCGTACGTGTACTTCTACAGTATGCATCAGAATCATGTAGATGTAGATATGATAATGTGTTAAATCCTGTTGAATAAAGAAAACATCGAATTTGCCAACCTCTTTAAAGAATACCTTGTAATAGACTTTTCATCAGATGTCAGAGATGGAGTGCAAGGAGACTGACTATTTCTGTCATGTCGAGAAGGAATTCTTCAAAAACCCCGACCATTCTCCAAAAGCCTCCTCCATAGTCGAAATTTGCATTATGAGCTCGGTTTGTCTGTGCAATGTGATTCTGCTGGTGGTACTAACTATCGAACGCATGAAGTTGTCGGTTAGTGGGTTTCCGTTGTTCAATTATAAAAAAATAAATATAGAACAACTCCATGCCAGAAGGTGATGGAATAGTCACGGCGTAGAGCGTGGAACAACATAAAACTGCCTTTCATGATGGTACTTTTCCAGTGGCCGTATTTCATGAGCTCAATTAGCCATGTAAGTTACTTGAGCAAACTTTTTATGGTTCATATCTGCCTTAGTTTTCAATAGTTTTATGTCTTTTGCTTGTTTTGAATGGTACCTTTCGCCACGTCAAAAACAGGCAAAAATCTAGTGAACCAAGGAAATCAGGAGTAAATAATTTCTCATTGAAAATTCGCCCTTATAGCTTACATGGCTACTTGGGCTCACAAAATACGGGCACAGGTTCTGATGTATACTAAGGTTTACGTGACTTTGCATTTGACCACTAAACTTTATTTGCAAACTATACATTTTCAGAGCACCTTCTTCACGTTGGTGAAGATGTTGTCTTTCTCGATTCTCACTCAATATATAATCGATATTGGGTTCAAATTGATTCCCCAACTTTTCTCAACCCCATATAACATTGGGGAAGAGCACATTACTCTCTATTCGGATATTGTGTTTGGAAATCTTTCAATGCTGCTTGTACTGGTCATTTCTATCAATATCTATGCTATTATTGTCAACAAACAATTGGAGAAAGTACTGTTTGAAGGGTAGGTCAAAATATGAACAATGTTACTAATTAAAACTTTTACCTTAACTTTCAGCTGAATTGTGGGTGAAATTTATATAACTCAAAATAGCATTACGATATTCTGGAAATCAATATCACGTCAATATAACTAGTTCAAATGAAAATGTAGTTTTATTTTGATGAATTGGCAAGGAAACAGAACATTTTTCAACGGAAAAACTTTCATCGAAGTTTAGGAATCGGACCCTTTATTTCTACATTCTACTACCAATTTTGGCGGTTCTCACAGCTGTTGCAACTACATTTTTCACTGGCACTTACTGTAAATTCTACTACGGACTGGGATACATTCTGCTCTCGAGAAACCAATGGCTCTACAATGTGAGTGAAGTCATTCGGAGTAAAACTTCTTTTTAAACCTGAATCTCATTATAAATTTTCGAAGTTGCACTTCCATCAACTAGTTGTAAGCAAAAACAACTGTTAACAAAACGGTCGGCACTCTTCAGTTAAAGACAGTTTGAAAACTACATTTGCATAAGACTTGTTATAAGGTTCGTTATCTTCAAAGCACGCATGTACTGTAAAGGTGTCCTATCCCGCTGTGTTTGTAGTTTCATCCCAGTTTGTGAATTATGACATTTATCAAAATAAAATTACAGCCATGAAACGAGATCAAACTACGACCCTCCCTAGATCAACCGCTAAAAACACGTGATATACTAGAAGTTAATTGAACAGTCACGTGAAGTTAGCATTCTAATGAGGAATCTTGCCTTTGTCATTGCACGTCACTGAGTTCTGCTGTGTTTAACATTTTTCACGTGACTGTGTTACTGACTAGCAAAATTGACCATTTGTTTCCAGACGATCGCTCGCGCGTGGTATGCCGTAATGGTGATCGCCGTGCTACCGTATCTCATTGTTTTCTCGCGTTTGCGCGCGCATTCGAACGCCATGAAACAGTCTGGTTCTACTGCTAATTGTTCGAGATCGAAGAGAAACCTGGCTATACAGGGAGCCATTCTATCTACTGTCAATTTGGTAGGCCAAACAAGAGTTGAAATTCAATTTAAAACTCAATGGGGAATTTAAGATGATTTTCTATTTTGGAAACCGTTTGAGATCGAACAGAAACCTAGGCAGCCATACTATCTACTGTCAGTTTGGTGATTCAAAAAAGAACTTAAAACCTGTTTTAAGACAAGAAGAGGTATTCCAGCTAGAATTAACCATTTATCCTAGAAAGAGAACAAAACTCACAAAATTAACCGGCACAGTGAGGCATTGTTTTTGAAACGGTCCAATTGATTCTCAGAAGATCGTTCACAGAAGAAAAATTAGCGGTAAAATATGTGTATCGTGTGGGTGTAACTAAGCGCCGTATAACATACATCAAGTTAACCGCCAAGTGCGCATAAAAAATCTTCAGACATTTGCATCGTAATTTGGTACAGAGCAGAAGTATTTTACATCGTAACCACTCCGTACTTTTCAGACCCTGGCCATATCTTTCGAGCTCATCAACCTGCTCCCTCTAGACTCTCGGGTGGCTGTGGGTGAATGGTTCAATCTGGCTACACTCTACTCCAATTGTGTCATTCCGTTCTCAATGCTTTTTCTCAACCAACAAGTCAGAAATGTACTGTTTTGTAGGAAGAAGACGACCAATGTTGTAAAGATTGGATCGAAAGAAGTAGTGAAAACAACTAGTGTTTTGGCCTGAACGCATCGTTCTTGTCAACTACAATTATTCACATTTTCAGTTGGTATCTCTTTCAATTGCGTTATTTTGATTACCTATATAGTCTCAGAGTCTCAGATTTTTTTATTACAAATTCGCATATTTTCACGTTTATTTCCAAACGCCTTGAAATATTTTCAAATGGGTCATATAGTTTGTTTTCGATGTTATTTCTCAACCAACAAGTCAGAAATGTACTGTTTTGTAGAAATAAAACAATCAATGTTGTAAAAATAGGATCGAAAGAAGTAGTGAAAACTACCAGTGTCCTGGCTTGAGTTTTTTATCGACATGTTTTCAAACTCGGTGTTCATTGTTTATAGACATTTTGCTTCAGTGCAGAGTAGTTATTTCAGTACAACTTGGTAGACAGAAAATTATAGCCTCGTGGAATAGCAAATATACATTTGTATCATAGTTTCGAGTTTTGAAGTTTCGCTGCAAACTCGAAGAACGTCTGTCGTTCATCAACCTAGAGTGTATAAGATGTATCTGCTTTGAGTTTTTCGTTTCGATATTGTGAATAATTGTTTTGTATTGGTAGTTTGATGCACGAAGCTGGTCATATTCCCCCATAGGTTGCGAATCTCCTTCTTGTGAGTAGTGAATTGGTTTCGGTTAGCTCCGAAATTCGTCTCGTTGTTGCCTGAAATCAGATTTTTCAAAGTTTTCATAGATGAATGTTTGAGTTTTTCCAATTTTTATCGTAAACCAACACAAAAAAAGGAAAATTGAAACTCACTCTCGACCGTACCACGTCTTCTATTTCGTATACAATGTCACAAACGGCTCTGCCATTAGTTTCTGGTAGATTCCTGTAATAAAAAGACGTAATTTTGTGTTTCATTTTGTTCAAACTGAGTAATCCGGGTGGTTTTCACAATAGAGCCAATTTAGAACTGCTCGCCTGAACGCAGTATACGTTTCGCTCTAGTCAAACCATACAAAGTATGGGTTGAGCTTAAAGTTTGATTCAGTAGCTTTTCGGTCGAAATTTTCGAATCATTGTGTGTAGCGAGTCCAAACTACAACTATGATTCGGTCACTACCTTTAACCGGGATTACCATTTGTTTACAGCACCGGGACCGGTTTTTCTATGACAAGACATCATGGTGAACGTGTTTTTGTTCTCAAGCACATTTTTGGAATAACGACCTGTACAGATAAACGTAGATAGCTGGTTGAATAACGAGCAACGGAACATAAAAAGCAGGAGCGAATATCGAGTTGATGATTGGGAAACTGGCAGTAATTGGAAGGGAGATCAGCGTCGGCAGAATGGTCAGTATCTGAATGAAAATAATTGTGTGTAGGTTAGACAGAATGCTATCACTCCATCTGGTCGTACCAGAGAGCATATACGAAAAACTCATGTAAAAAGTTTGTTAGAAAATTTCATGATTCCTCCGCGTACTCTAGAAATAGGCGGTAGGAGAAACAAAAATGTAGATTGAATCGTCACGTAAAATTAGCATTCTAATGAGGAAGCGTGCACTTTGTCATTGCACGTTCTTGAGTTCTGTTGTGTCGAACATATTTCACGTGACTGTGCAAATGAAGAACAGTATAATTTCTTTTTCTTCAATTTTTCGTTCCTATCCCTCTGTGTTTGTAGTTTGATACCGTGAATTATGGCGAGTATCGAGATAAAACTACAACGAAGAATTTACCACCGCAATCTTCGTAGAAGTTTGCACTCGATATGCGCTCTAAATCACTATTTACTCTGTAAAGTAACGGAATCAAACTACAGTAACCCACCTGTATAGTAGCGACTCTGGCAGTCGGGGGCAGCATCTCAACCACCAGCAGACTGCCAATAGCTATGGCCCCAGTTGCCTCGAGAACACTGGTCAGTACCTCGTTGGCGACCGCTGAAAGAATCAATGAAATAATACACAGATATCAGTTATCTGATAAGGTAATGAATTTGTTCACGATCTGTTTCATCCGTTTTTCACTTTATCGTGATTCATTTACAATAACACAGTATCTGTGCAGACAGTGGGTGAGCTTTGCAACTAGCTAATGCGGTGCGCCAAATAGATACTGCAGCGCTGGGTATCAACCCTGTGTCGCAGGAAAGTCTGTGGAGCGACCGCCGAACGCTAACCAGTGAAACAATCGGCCCTCAAACTTGTACAGTTTATCTCAAATAGGACGCTCTCTGAAAAAAGAGGTAATGATGGTACATATATCACACTTTCCGTAACTGCCCCGGAAGCTGAGTGAAATGGACCAATTAACGATTGCGAGAGGAGAGGTGTACATATTTGGATTTGTGAACATGTTTGTTAGAAGTACTATACCTATCCACGAAGTCAGCTCTGGTGACGCTCCCAGAAGCGCGAGGGACTGAGCCGAGCACATCAACAACAACTTGGAATACCTGCGGATTACAATATTTGAAAAACAACATAATAGAAGTTATGAATACCTGAATATTGATGTCTCGAGTAGTCGAAAAATCACATTTTTAACCTTAACACTGACGAGAAACGTGAAACTGAGACCTACAGCTAAAACTGAGACCTGCAGCTTAATAAGGAGTGATCGAATGATCATTGTAGTTTGATCTCGACAGATGTCATGAAAGTTGACCTCGGACAGAAAAACAACGCGGCAAAACTACAAACACAGCGGTATGAAACAACATAAAACGTATAGGCTTATATTGGATAAACAAAACGATATAACTGTAGCCTTACAGTTATAGAACTCACAGGAGGACAAAAGCGAAGAAAATTACTTTTCTCCGTCCGAACCTGTCCAATAAAAAGGTTCCGCAAAATCGCAGCGGGAACGATATTATGTGGATTATCAAGTTCACGCTCATCGACTGAAAAAGTACTAAAATACAGAAACGTGGTTCGAGGAATCATGCCGCCTGTTTGACAATAAGAACATGACATGAAAAATGAAAAAAGTTATATGTAAGTTTAAACAGTCTGCGGAGAATCCCTTCACAATGATAATGAACTAGTCTAACCTTCAGGTTGAACAAACATTAAAATTGTTGTCAAACAAAGCTGTTATCTCAAAACTGACTTGTTGAGCAGTCATCCCCATGGAGGTATTCAAAAGCACAGCGTAGCTGATTTCAACATCAGTTGCCGAAAAGGTAAAGCTCAATTGGAAGACCAGGATCACTTTTATAATCTGCAAACACAAACAAATGTTGAGAAATTGAATCGATAAATGTTTTATATCGAATTTAACTATACTCCGCATTTTCCCAATAAAAACAGCAAAGGCAAAGGGCTGAATCGGTTGAACAGTGCGGGGCGAGCGGTCGTTGATTATTTGCCAACATACATGAGAGTGTGTAGATCAAAGATACCTAGAATATGACCGGTCGCCAAACCGGCCAAAGCGAACTCTTTCACAGTAATTCAGTTACATAGGGTTCGCTCTTGCTCTATCTCGCTGTGTTTGTACTTTGAACCCGTTGCTTTTCAGCCGAACTTCGTGATGTACTACGTTCATCGAGTTCAAACTACGACCCAGCTATGGTCATTCCAGAATACCTCTCTGAGTGTTTCATCAGTGAACAGATCCTTCATCGTGCACTGCTTTGCCGAAGTTTGTTCTGCCTCTTTCAGAAATGAATTCATGACGTCATCTGAAATAGGATGGCTTTTTCCAAGCCAGTGACAACGTAATCGAACCATACTAATTACTAAAATTACATCATCTTTCTTTTTGGCATAGAGTTCATAGTCTATTCCTAACTCTCTCTTTAGGCAATGTCAATTACTGAGATGTAGTATTATGAAAGAAGAAAATGTGAACACTATTATTTATAATGTTATAAATGTGTATCATAATTTAAAAATTCACTCTTAACAATGTGAAAAAAAAGTTTCCTATGTACTTTGAAGAAAAGTTTTTCTGGGTCCTATCAATCTCGACGATACTTCATCCTTTACTCTTGTTGGTGGTTGAGGCATCTTCAGAAGATCCCAACTAGAGTAAAAAGAAAAACAAACAAAAAATTATAAAAAAAATAGGAAATTATTATAATGCAATCAGCGTGAATGGCACAATTTCTGAAATACAAGAGAAGTATGGGAGGCTCAAAGTACAAACACCGCGGTTCTGTCCGAGATGTACAGTATAGTCGTTCCAACGGAAAGGCAAGAGCACACATTTCCTCGACTCCGAAGATTGCTGTTTATGTGCTTGAATAGCCCAGTGGTTAGCGCCCTGCTACGAAACTTTTGTTCGCAGGTTCTATTCCGGCGAGAGACAGAAATTTAAAAATGTGCCATTCACTATATCTGTCCGCCGCTCTCCCTGAGCGAACCGTATACGTGTCAATGCGCTCTACTATTATGGCTGGTTGGGATTTTTCACTTGCTTATTTCCCTCAGTTCACATACTCGTTGCTCACCAATTTTAATGTGTTCTCCGTGATAGAATTTAATCGATTGATGGGCTTCTTTCAACCTCCCCTGAGAAATAAGCCATTTTGGAGATTCCGGCAATCTCCTAGTAGTGATATACATACAAACTATCCTGAAACAGTTTGATCTGAACAGTATCAAGACATGTTGGTAACCTTACGTTATAGAAGTATTGAATAGTTCACTGGCTCAAGTAAGGATTATGCAATAATGTGAAAACGATCAACGGAGTGTGTGAAAACAAACACGCCATCGTGCACTTTTGTTATATTGGTTGTTCACGAGTTTTGGTTTTTTTTTACTGTAGATTGTCGAGCTGCACTAATTTGGATTGTTTTGAAGAAAAAGGACTAGTCCACATAAATATCATATCGGATTCGCTGATTCCAGAGGAAGTCTATACGTTGTCGACTATACTGTCAGGCAATCGCACAGTCACGTGGAACATGTTAAACACCGCAGAACTGGGAGACGGGCAATGACAAAGTGCACAATGCCTCCTTAGAATGCTAATGTGACATGAAAATTCACTTGACTTCTAGTATATTTTCTCTCGCTGCTTTTCGGTGCATCTGGATCAAACTACAACGCTGTTTCGGACGTGTTCTATCATAAGTCTCACATTCCGAGCGCCACGCAGGGTATTATAGGCCAAGTGGACGGAGTTCCCAAAATACTCGGCATGCAAATGAAGTACCTGGAATAAATGTTCAGTCAGAATTCGATATCTCGTAGGAGGTGGTCAGAGTACGTAAGCTAAAAGATCCCGGCATCTTCATCCAATCCTGCGTCTCCTCAGACATACACTATTTATCCACACTTACATCCCGTTGGGATGTGAGAGACGAGAAATAGAGAGGCAAAGCGAGAGACGCAGGATAAGATAAAGGTGCAGGAATCTTCTTGCATACGTACTCAGAGTAATATCGACTCTTTCACATCATTCAGATTTTGAACAATTTCTACTTTTGAGTGTCAGGTACAACCGGTTAGCGAACTGCAGAATACACGAGGCCGTTTTCAGAAATATCTCGGTTGTCAGTACTTGGGTGTTGTCGAACATACGCTAGTGCTCTGAGTACGTATGCTAGAACATCCCGGCACCTTCATCCCATCCTGCGTCTCTAGCTTTGCCACACTATTTCTTGTCTCTTACATCCCGGCGGGATGTGAGAGCAGAGAAAAAGTGTGTGTTTGAGGAGACGCAGGATGGGATGAAGTGCCGGGATCTTCTAGCATACGTTTTCTGGTCTTGAAATTGCGCCGGGATACAGGATACAAGTCTCGCGAATCGTGTGCAAAGCACAAGACTAAAGAAGTGATTTGAACTAGCAAACATAGTAAATATCGTAATCATGCTGCAATTCAAACCTACATTATGGTTGTCGCCGTTGTATTTGCAGCAATCACCATAGAAGATACGAATCCTGTGCAGTTAAAAGATATTACGTGTTAGGAAAATTACCCTAGTTACAAGCCTGTGTTTGTAGTTTGAACCCTGTGTATTTTAGTCAAAGTTTAGTGTTTTTGCTGCTACTACACCAGAGCAGCTCTAGTCTGTTTTACGTGATTACATCTACAGTAGTATGCTTAAGCTAACAGCTGAACTACCTGTAGGTTGAGGTGTTGGGATTAGTTTCGAATATTTGTATTACTTTTAACGTTCACTACTGGAAGCTCTAGAAACCATGTAACAAAAAATACGACGTTTTTCAAATACGAAGCAGCTGAATTACCTCTATTGGCATCTGGAGCGCATTCCGTGACGTATAAAATGTTGGAAGAAAAACAAATAGGCATGTCAGACCAATGAAGAACTGAAGAAAAGAGTCCCTTTGTTTGGATAGTTTTGAATAAGTTGATTGCGTTCACAGAGATAACCGTTTTCCGGGACGAAAAGCGTAAAGACCGGAAAAATCAGGACTCCAGTGGACACAACGCAACTTGAATAAGGAAACTCGGAAAACATGATATTACGTGTCAGTTTTTTTTCCATATACTTAGAACTTTTCGGCTGTATTTTTGCGCTGCGTCTTCCTTACAAGAAGCTTCTAAAATGGGTTGTTACCTGAGAGAGCACAAAAAGCTCCGCGAATCCGCTGAAACCTGCCACAATTTGCAACACCGCTGCGCAAAAACCGAAAAGAGCACTGAAAATACGTCTTAACGAAGGACGATTATGTGGACCAATCCCGTGTCAACGGTCCTCTAAACTGCAATTGAAGAACGTATTGGAGTTTATCGGACGGAAGCGTTGGGATTGGACCACATAATCGTCCTTCTTTGAACTATTTTCTTCTAATAAACGTTCAAAGTATGCGTGCGGCTTGCCGTCAGGAGTCTCTTTATACTGTCCTGATCATTCCTATCTGGACTCTTACAGGACCCACTGAAACTTTTAATGACTACTGTTCAATGATACAACTGCTGTTTCAGAATAGAGAAAATGCCGTTTTACTACTCATTCCAGTGAAAATACATATATTCATATGAAAACATCGAAGGTTCAAGACTGTAAGTGTGAATGGAGTTAAAGATATAAAGATGTTCTCTACCCAATTTCCACCGAAATGGATTTTCTGCCACGCGTATCCATAAGAGGAAGTACAAAAAAGGTGGACAACATAGCTCCACCTCCAATCAATACCACCACAACTGAAGAGATCGACGAAATTCTGAAGACTGATACATAGTGTTTACTGCATACTCATGTTTTAGTTTTATTCATGCAACACATTTACATTCGAACACATGAATCTTTTTATGCGACAGGGAGAGGAAGAGGTGGGAGAGAGAAAGAATAAGTGAGAGAAAGAAAGATAAGTTAGGAAGATAGATAGACAGGGAGAAATAATAAGACAGATAGTGATCCCTCACTTCAAGGACTCACCCCGCCTCGTCAGCATGTATTCCATAGTGATTGATTAGTGTCTTGTTGTACATCTCGGCGAGCGGCCCCGGCAACATGACGAATATCATGGAAACGAGGCCGTTGTACATACCGAAGAAGCCATAACAGAAAACAGCCCAACACATGTTTCGCGGAATCATACCTCTAGGAAAGGGCAAATCTTTATTGTAGATCAGAAACACTGGGTTCAAACTAGTGACACAATGGGAGAATATAACATACATCGTATGACATCGTATGACTTTGCTTTAAAAGAAGTGAACCCTATCTAACCAACAGTAAGACAGTAGGCACATGTTTATACAAACTTGACAATCAAAAAACGTGAATGAAGCTCTGATAACCAATAACACCGAAGAAGCAACCGATAGAATCGATATTTGACCATGTTACGAGAACTTTAAATGTTAGATTTGTGCCTTTAAGTATCAACAGTATAATGTAGGTTGCTTAAAGTGGGTGGAACAGTTCGAAGACATGCAGAACAGGAATAACTGTGAAACATATGTCCGCAGTAGGACTTATTTCACCAACGTTCAATCACAACGAACAGCGTGCAATTGCGTACATCACATTTCGCTGAGCTCGCAAATGTTTCATTCCTCTCGTAAATGTCAAACACTGTTCCGATAAGCTTATCGCAAACCGTCGAACACTGATCTCAGTGAACAGTTGGCATCAGTACAAAAATCACTCAAATACCTCACAGTTCCACTTGGAAAAGACCGAAGAAATATTTTCATGACCTCGATATAGTTGTCGCTCAGAGAAAGACGGGGTATACTGTATATCTCATTTTGTACTGTGTGAGAGAACAAATCTATCTGATTCGGCAGGGATGTTTCTCTAAGCCCAGTGGCATAGTGGTTGGCGTCTGCACCTCGCATACTTTTAGGCCCGATTCTAGTCTCACAATAGACGATGTCTCTTAAATTTGGCACGCACTATTTGAGCGATAGAACAGCCCATACTGTTCGAACTGTTCGTTCCATCCTGCGTCTCTCGTTTCACGGACTCTTTCGCGACACTAGTATCAAGGAGGGGATTAATCATAACTAAGTTCTACAAAACGTAAATGGTGAAGTACTTTTATTCATCGAAACCTTCAACTTAGAGATGGGTGAGAATCTAATTAGCATAACTCAAGGTAAAACATATTTAAAATTAGTGTACTACGATTCGACTTCGACTCTCTGGGATCGCCGGGAACTTCATGCGTACAGCCTCTGGTTAGAAGTTGTTGCATATTTCACAGTCTATAGTTTGTTCCACCCACTCATAACCCTCTACAGTAATATGCTCGAACTTCCAGGTCAACGTTTGGTATGCTGGCGTTCGTGAATTTTCACCAAATTTCGGTAGAGTGTTCTTCACCCTTACTACTGCAAACTCCGAAAGTTTGAAACCAAAATAATCGGTTGATCATTATAAGAGAGCCTGCCGAATATTTGACGGATTACTGTAGAAGGACATCGTTTGGTGAAACAGAGTATATATAGTTCGACCAACAGAAATATGGAGGATTAGTCTGAAGAAGCTGTCCGAAGAAACTGGATGAGGATCGCTAGAGAAGAGATGCACACTTGGAGAGATAAAATGTTGCGGCGAATTGTACAGATTCTGATTCCGTGATAAACTATTGCATTCCATTGTTATTCGATGCTGATAGATGTGACTCGAGTATAGTTCTCGCCATTCCCACTGAGACTTTGGCAGCGTGCCAGTGAAACATCAAATGGAAATATGTCATTAATTTAAAGGTTATATGAAAAAACTACAACCCACCCACTATCCTAAAGGTTAAATGCCGCTCAGATAAATTTAAGTGTGTTGGAAAACACTAAGAAGAAAAGCCGCCTGCAATTTTAGTTGGCACGTTGCCGAGGTCTCGGTGGTGATTGGAACTATACATGGTGCTCGAAAAGTCTCGCTTCACAATATTGAGAGGTTTCATTCTCTAGTTCAGGAGAAATTTAATAAAAACGTAGTTTCATTTGATGGACGTTCTCTCGGCAAGCACACCGTAAACCTATCTTATCTTAGTTTTACAGCAAGATCTGCGTAGTGTTTGCTCAGAGCGTTGTTAAATCGGACATGTATGTGGTTTTCAGTTTTTCTCCACCGGGAAGACATAACGTGTCCGAGGCTTCGTGTAAATGGCAAAATACTATAAATCTAGAATCTCTTCAATTCATCGAAGTGAAACCAAATTTTTTTGAGTTGGTTCGATAGAATGGGTAAGTGTCATAGTTTCGAGGCGGTAACAAACAATCAATGGAGGTCCATTTGTTCTCATAAGGACTTGGAGAGAAATATGTTGGCAAATGTTCTTGTACACAGTACATTGTTTCACTGTAGTCCGTAGCGCGTACTCAAATACGTGTTGTAGTTTGATCGCAGAATACAACAAGTTACAAACACCGCGCGAGGTCATCGTACGTCTATGACCTGCCTATGCACAGGCAAAAGCGTGGCTTTTAAATTTCATAAAGGACAGTTCCACAGTTTTAATCAGGTGTTGGGCCAGTCGTTTTTCGACGATTTGGATTTGGGCCGGTTCACGCCGGTGCGTGAGTATTATAGTTCGTTTCAACCATCGATAGAAGCCAGTTACAGTACATTTTAGTGGGCGGAGTTATACTCTGTTTCACCAGTCGATGTCCTTCTACAGTAATCCGTCGAACACAAAGAGCACAAAATATGTGCAAAAATCTCAAAATAACCACTTTTCGATATTTTATTTGTAATGAAAAAAGTGGCAAGCTGCCAGATCAATTGCCTGCAATGTAGGGTGCGCTCGACCAGCATGGCTGACTACTATCGATGGTTGAAACGAACAGCTAAACTAGAACTTAATTGAATAGTCACGTAAAGTTAGCATTCGGATTAGGAATCTCGCATTTTGTCACTACACGATTCTGTGTTATGCCGGGTTGAACATCGTGCACCTGACTGTGCTATTGGCTTACAGTATGGTGCTGAGTTTGATAACATAAACGTTTGAATCTCGAATAAGTATTTCTGTCACTTCTGATTTGAAAATGAGAAGTGCCTGGTTATTAATCTTTTCTTGTTTCACGTGACCGAATCTGCTATATTCTTATAAATTATTGTTTGTAGCAATACGTAACTGCATCATACACCACCATTGGTTCCGAATCTTCTTCTTGTAAGTAATGAATTGGTTTCGGTTAGCTCCGAAATCCGTCTTGTTGTTGCCTGCAATTAGATTCATAGAGAAATTTTATTGAGATTTTCACACTTTCATTGTAAAACCACACAAAACATGAAAATTGAAACTCACTCTGATACAAACCAGGTACATACAAGGTACAAACGTATGCCGGCTACAATTTATATTACTTTTCATAAACTTCTACTCATTTATAAATTCTCCGAGAGCGAATACCAATGTTCCAATTACTTACATAAGGTGCTGTAAATTCGAATAATATTAAATATTGAAGCATTCTCGAACCTACCCTGGTCACAAATGTCGATTAGAACGTTCAATTCGTGTGTTGTTACCTGAATGATAGTTGTGCAATTGGACAAGTTGCTGATTCAGCAAATGTTTCATTGCGCCTATAAATGCCATAGAAACCCGTGCGATACGCGAACAAAATGATAAAAACTGCACACATTCACCGCCTTATCTTACACGAAGTTGAATTTTTGCAACTGATATTGCACAAAAAGATCACTGCGTTCAGCTAAAACATCAAAAAAACTAACTGTAAAATATGACAACCTCACCACCTCATCACTTTTCGAACCAAATACGTTACAGAAGAAGTACGATCAAAATGCGAGAAACTATCTTTGCATTATCTGTGTACGTAAATATACTCTAAATATGAAACATAATAAATATCTTTGATCTATAGGGGGTGCCAAATTGGTAGAAGTCTGGCTCTCGCCAGAATCGAACCTGCGAGCAAAGGTTTGGTAGCAGGGCCCTAACCATTGCGCTATCAAAGAACATAACGGACAAGCTTTCGAATCGAAGACATGTGTGCGTACACAGCGGAAAGTGAGATATACAGTACCCTCCCGACTATATACTCTCTCATCTACTGACAAATAGTGAACAACTGCTCTTCCCGCATTACATGATCACCTCTTTCGTTCTCAAATTTTTTTGGGGAATTGAAGACTTCATACTTGAAGTATATACTTTGTTCAAAATGCTCTACGTTACTTGTGTGTAACGTAGAGCAGCAGTTCTGCACAAGTCGATTTCCGACTCTTTCCGCCTTCAAATGTTTTGTATCCCACTGTCATATTGCTTTTTCTCCTCTTGTATATCACATGCTTGCATGTAAATAAATAAATCAATCAATGTGGGAATAATCCTTACAATGATTGCATGTTAATATTTATCATTAGGTTCGACCGATACGGAGTTCTGGATAAAGTTTCCTTCTCGCTTACGCGTCGAGTCTCTTGACAAGAATTGTGGTCTACTTAGCCATGAGTTTTGAAGTTTGGTTTGAGAAATCAATACAAGCGATTTTTCGTTACCTAGCAAATTTTAGTTTACTTCATTTTCTTTCATATTCACTCCAAACCCTCGGTAGTAGGTTATTAGGTTTTGTTTTCAGAAATATGGATAGCGAACTTGTTTCATCTACACCACGTTTATATTCTAACTGTTTATATTCACTCCTAATCGTCCCTGGTTGCGCGCCTAGCCGCAGCCTCTTATTATTTATGGTGCTTTATGGTTAACTTGGTGTTGGCGGCGCATTTGAGCGAGATAATGAACAAGCCTAACAGATGTCGATCTTGTCGTAACCACAATCGAAAGTTTTTCGGTTTTGGTTTGTTTCTCCTCTGTTGGCATATATGACTTTTGATTTCATTGATGATTCCCTATTTTGGGAAGAAACAATGGGAAAAGAAATTTTGGTAGTTTTAAGTTTTGTGAACGCAAAACTCTTCACCTCTCCAGTTTGTTTCGGTTTTCACGGAACAAAATGAACTCTCGTTTTACTTTCGAGAGAAAACGATCTGAACATGAACGTTTTATAACATCTCAGATAATATGTTTTCTTACTGACGGAATCAAGATGTTCGATCTAAATTGAATTCGAACTCAAACTCAAAGGAACTCAAGGTGAAAGTGGAGTTCGAAATTCGAAATTCGAAATAAAAAATGTTTTTTTCCAATATTTCACTGTGTTACGAGGTTTCGGCAAACTGTACTGCTTCTGATTCCGTGATAAACTATTTTATCTTTATACTGAACTGTAAGTTGGAAATATAGTTTTGAGATAGTTTTTCACATTGGGAACGCTGTACGAAAATCATGAATTAAAAAACCAAGTTCAAGTGGGTCGTAGCAAGGCGTGCATCGCTTGTTTCAACAGTTTTTAGTACTGCTATTTTACTAAATGTATATCACCATATAAAAATAAAAGTGAAAAGTAGTGGGGTTTGATATGTCTGAAGATAGCGTACCCTCTTTTGCTGTGTGTGAAGTTTGATTCTGTCGTTTTTCGGTAAAAATTCTTCAATAACGTAGTTGTTCAATATCAAATTACAACGATGACTTGGTCCCTTCTATAATTACTTCCTTCTATTAGACCTTGTTGTGTTCTAGTGACACCACTAGGGGTAATTCATCATTGCCCTTGTCAAATAACACAATTGCACCCCAACTGTTGGAATATACCCCCAGTTTGATTGATTGACTGATTTATTACGCATAGAATACGTGAAAAAATGGGATGAGAAGTGGAAAAAGGTGGTGGAAACAGAAATAAAGCACAGAACAGAGTGGTGAAGTGACGTGTGGAATGAGAACAGCACAACAACAACACAGTAACGACATATATGTCGGAATGATGATCGTTTACACAACAATAAAATCAGAAACTGAGCAAGAAGATAACTAACACAAGCCACTGACCTACAAAACTCAAATGGGTTCCAACAGACACGTTCAATTCATTAATTAGTTAAGGGTTTCAAATAGATAATTTTTCATACATTTGAGTGAAAAAGGTACTTATTTATATTTCGTAATTTTCAAGTATTTAGAACCAGCTCTAACAGTGAAAAATCGTGCTCTAGTCTTGAATTTGGGAGCGGTTCTTAATAGTTCACTCAACATTTGTCAGACTTCCTTCTAGCAATACTCGCGCTCGATTACTTCTTGAAAAGTCGTTATTGGGCGAAGGGTCAGAAAGTTACGCCCACTCGTTGGAGAAATATTCTGACAACAACTTGGGTAGAGACGAAACGTTCAACTTTCTACACTCTTCTTCTCTCTCATTTTCATAGTTTGTTTCACTTTTCTCGACCTTACCTTCATTTGGTTAGTCTCTTTTCAATGCATGGCGAGATGTTGTCCATACTTCCAGTTCGTACTGCTAAAGTTCCCACAATGTTGACGGTTGCTCATAGGCTTCATAAAAAAAGCCGCACTCTTTATTTTATAAAGGCGGACGGGGGTTTTGACATGATTTTTCACCCTTGCTGTATTTCCGCGCGCGTAGCGCCATGCCGTATAGACTTTTTGTTCATTTTAAAAATTCCTGTATATAAATATCGTCAGGTCGCGATTCATGTATGAATTTTGTAAAAATGTACATGAACGCGTGCACAGTACGTCCAAACGTCGTGCACTTTCCGCCAAAAATTTAAATTTTCGTGTTTCAGGAGTTGTAGTGGCTGACATGTTGATTTTTACAAATCGCTGTAATAATAAAAAAGTTTGCCTAAATAGTTTCCAATCGATTGGGCAATGAATTTTTTTTTCAAATTCTGCGCGGAGCGCGCCGCGCGTGTTTTAAAAAGGTAAACTTTTTGCAAAAAAAACTTGTTTTTTGATTTTCTCAAAAACAGCGAATGATCTCGTGCTGAAAAGTATACTGGGTCGTAGAACTTTTGACGGCGGTCATTCTGAAGCAAAAATTTTTGGTCCAGCCGCAACTTTGCGCGCGGCGCGCGCGCGACAAGCGCGATTTTCAGATCTCAGAGATGAGAAGTCGTGAAAACACAAGCTCTACGGCGACAGAACCGTATTAGGCCACTGAATTCGAATCTTCAAGAAAATTTTAAGATTATTGATTTTATCGATTTTAAGGGCCCGAAACGTGTTTTTGGCTAAATTGAGCCCCGTTGCACGCTTCTACCGACCGGCGGAATGAATGTGAGGAGCTAAAATTGGTTTCAAATTGTGCGCAAAACTTGGGCGCATCTGAATAGTTGCAAATTTTGCAATTTCTGCATGCGCGCGGCGCGTAATGACGCGTAGATCAAAAAAATTTCAAAAACGGCAAAAGTCAGACTTGTCCGATTGGGCTGAAATTTGAAACATGTATAGATTCAGCCAGTCCGCATCTTTGCTGAAATTTTCGAAAAATTTCGTAAAGTTGCGCGCGCACGCTGTAACGTTGAAATTTCAAAGTAGGTCAAATTTTTTTTGACCTACATCATTTTGTTCGTCTTGTTCTGAAATGTTGCGCTGTGCAAAAAAGAAAAAAAAAGTTGACCAAAAATTTTTCACACTGGCTCGCCGAAAGTCGTGTTTTGATAGTGATTACGCGCTGGCGCGCACGGCGCGCTTTCGTGTTTTTTCGTTCACTCGTTATTGAATCGGATAGAGATTTTCCCAAGGAATTCGAAAATGTACGCCTCATTGCATGAAAATGATTTTAAACCATGTTTCTACTGGTTTTCCTGAAAAGTTGAAAATTTTTCAATTTTGGCGGTTTTGATCTACCTGTGAGGTCGTAAGTTGAGCTTTGATCGCAGTTTTTTGATAGAATGTAGAGAATTTCACTACGATCAGTTTGACATCTCACAATCATCAGTCGGTTCACACAAAACTGAACAAGAGCCGTCAGAAAGTCGATTTTGGACATTGACTTTTTCAACCAGCCATCTGGCAGCCTAATGATCTATATGGACAAGTAGAGCTTGAAGCGTAGATCATTTTCGTGAAAAAAACTTTCTCCTATCTTCAACAATGAGCTAGCAAGAGGTCAACGCGCGCCGCGACCTCCGGGGCCCGACCATATACCAGCGAGCTGACCCTCCGGTGCCGGAAACAGGATAGCACAGCGATTGCGTGTTTGATTGCAGTCTGAGGACGCGGGTTCGATCCCGCCTGAAGACAGTAGTCAAGCGCCGGTTTTGCAAAATATTCTCATTTTTTGCATTACTATTTTATGATTATATGTACAAAAGTGAACTTCTTAGTAAAGTTTACAAGTTTGTAATGTTACCTACAACTATTGTTTTCAAGAAAACTCAAATTCCGGCCAAATTCGGAGGTTTGGCCACTGGTTTGGAGGGAATTTCAAGGGAATGATCTGAAAATGAGGTGATTATAGGGTAACACGATGCGCTGAACATTTCTAGACTAATTTTTAGGACACGTACTATGACGTGAAACACGTGAAATGCTTTTTTGTGGGCCGAAACTGACAATTTTTTGAAGCTTGAAATAGAAGTTTCATTGGTGGTGGACGGCCGTGTGGGTTTATGGGTGGGGATATGTGAGTGAAAGTTGTTTCTCCCCCTAGAAAACTTCACGGGCTTTCTAATGATGTATTGTGTGAAAAATTTCGTTCGCCCAATTTTTCACAAAAAGTTGTAAACCAAAATCTGCGAGGTCAAATTCACTGATGACGAAATTTAGAGCCGGGGTCAACTAGTAAACTAGTCCAAAATGATGGTAGGGGGCTGAAAGTTGGTAACCTGGTATCTGAGGTATCTATGGACCTATTCTGAAAGTTGTGTGATGATATCTTCAAAATTGCCAAGAAACTGTGATTTATAAGCAACGGTTTTGGCACTTTTTGGGGGTGGCTAAACTGGAAAAACTGTCCAAACACAATGTTTTGATGCGGAAACTACTAGAATGAAGTCTTTAACTATGGCGATTTCAAATATAAACACTAAAATGTCACTGGGTGGTTGTAATTACACGTAAACGTGGCAGGCTGGCTCAAAGGGTGGCACCAAAGTAAATGGTGTCAGCTATCGGACCAGCTCGACATCATTTTCAGAACTCGAGGAATAGTTTTTCGGAATCAGCGCCAAATTCTGAAACGACTAATTGTTGAGTTTAACGATTTCCACGTATTTCACGTTTTTCTCAACTTCGGCCCAGAATCTAAAAATGTGGATTTTTGTCATTTTGAGGCATCTCGTTGGAAGGTTAAAAATAGACAGAAAGTTCTGAAATTTGAAACATGTGTAGGTAAGAGCAAGACTAGTGCACACTGAAAAAATAATGTTCTTATCACGAAAATTGATAGAGATATACAAGTCGAAAATATAGTTTTTTTCACTTTCTGATGGTTGGTGTGGGGTGAAAATGGGAAAAAAATATTTTTTTCTTAAACATCATAAAACAGTGTAATCAACCACGTAGATTCCGAATATCAATGTCAGAATGCCAAAAAGTCAGTTTACACGTGTGAAATGGGAAAGATGTGCGCTCTCCTCTCTATAAAGCTGGTAAGGGGGTTTCGTTCGTTTTTTCGGAAGGGGTGTCTTTACATGCAACTTGTTAGCGCAGTTGTGAACGGATTTGTCTGATTTTTGCAACAAATGTTGCGCAAAGCTGTGACTACGAAAAAACGTTTGAATTTTGTCAATATCTAATTTGCGCGGCGCGCAGCGACGCGATTTCTCGGGCGCAAGCCAGCCATAATCCTGGAAAAGCGCATTTCACTTGTGATACTGGCTCGTTTGCATTATTTTTACTAGGCAAAAAGGCTTAGGCCAACCATGTTTCCTAGAAGAGCTCGTTTCACAACACTCATTCACTCACTCAAAGTGTTCCAAACAACATTTGAAAGAATCAGCCGATTCGGAGTCAAAAAAGTTATTGCACCATGTGGGGGACCCTTATGTGAAAAACAGATTTTGGTCAAAATTGAAAAGTTGTAGTTTTACGCTCAAACTTTCAGCATCACTCACTCAAAGTGTTCTAAACAACATTTGCAAAAATCAGCCGATTCGGAGTCCAAAAAGTTTTTGCACCATGTGGGGGACCCTTATGTGAAAACAGATTTTGGTCAAAATTGAAAAGTTGTAGTTTTACGCTCAAACTTTCAGCATCACTCAATCAAAGTGTTCTAAACAACATTTGCAAAAATCAGCCGATTCGGAGTCAAAAAAGTTTTTGCACCATGTGGGGGACCCTTATGTGAAAACAGATTTTGGTCAAAATTGAAAAATTGTATATTCTCGCTCAAACTTTCAACAGCACTCACTCAGAGCGTTCCAAACAACATTTGGAAAAAGCCGATTCGGAGTCAAAAAAGTTTTTGCACCATGTGGGGGACCCTTATGTGAAACACAGATTTTGGTCAAAATTGAAAAATTGTATATTCTCGCTCAAACTTTCAACAGCACTCACTTAGAGCGTTCCAAACAACATTTGAAAGAATCAGCCGATTCGGAGTCAAAAAAGTTATTGCACCATGTGGGGGAGGGACCCTTATGTGAAAAACAGATTTTGGTCAAAATTGAAAAGTTGTAGTTTTACGCTCAAACTTTCAGCATCACTCACTCAAAGTGTTCTAAACAACATTTGCGAAAATCAGCCGATTCGGAGTCAAAAAAGTTTTTGCACCATGTGGGGGACCCTTATGTGAAAAACAGATTTTGGTCAAAATTGAAAAGTTGTAGTTTTACGCTCAAACTTTCAGCATCACTCACTCAAAGTGTTCTAAACAACATTTGGAAAAATCAGCCGATTCGGAGTCAAAAAAGTTTTTGCACCATGTGGGGGACCCTTATGTGAAAAACAGATTTTGGTCAAAATTGAAAAGTTGTAGTTTTACGCTCAAACTTTCAGCATCACTCACTCAAAATGTTCTAAACAACATTTGGAAAAATCAGCCGATTCGGAGTCAAAAAAGTTTTTGCACCATGTGGGGGACCCTTATGTGAAAAACAGATTTTCGTCAAAATTGAAAAGTTGTAGTTTCACGCTCAAACTTTCAGTATCACTCACTCAAAGTGTTCTAAACAACATTTGGAAAAATCAGCCGATTCGGAGTCAAAAAAGTTTTTGCACCATGTGGGGCACCCTTATGTGAAACACAGATTTTGGTCAAAATTGAAAAATTGTATATTCTCGCTCAAACTTTCAACAGCACTCACTTAGAGCGTTCCAAACAACATTTGAAAGAATCAGCCGATTCGGAGTCAAAAAAGTTTTTGCACCATGTGGGGGACCCTTATGTGAAACACAGATTTTGGTCAAAATTGAAAAATTGTATATTCTCGCTCAAACTTTCAACAGCACTCACTCAGAGCGTTCCAAACAACATTTGGAAAAAGCCGATTCGGAGTCAAAAAAGTTTTTGCACCATGTGGGGGACCCTTATGTGAAACACAGATTTTGGTCAAAATTGAAAAATTGTATATTCTCGCTCAAACTTTCAACAGCACTCACTTAGAGCGTTCCAAACAACATTTGAAAGAATCAGCCGATTCGGAGTCAAAAAAGTTATTGCACCATGTGGGGGAGGGACCCTTATGTGAAAAACAGATTTTGGTCAAAATTGAAAAGTTGTAGTTTTACGCTCAAACTTTCAGCATCACTCACTCAAAGTGTTCTAAACAACATTTGCGAAAATCAGCCGATTCGGAGTCAAAAAAGTTTTTGCACCATGTGGGGGACCCTTATGTGAAAAACAGATTTTGGTCAAAATTGAAAAGTTGTAGTTTTACGCTCAAACTTTCAGCATCACTCACTCAAAGTGTTCTAAACAACATTTGGAAAAATCAGCCGATTCGGAGTCAAAAAAGTTTTTGCACCATGTGGGGGACCCTTATGTGAAAAACAGATTTTGGTCAAAATTGAAAAGTTGTAGTTTTACGCTCAAACTTTCAGCATCACTCACTCAAAATGTTCTAAACAACATTTGGAAAAATCAGCCGATTCGGAGTCAAAAAAGTTTTTGCACCATGTGGGGGACCCTTATGTGAAAAACAGATTTTCGTCAAAATTGAAAAGTTGTAGTTTCACGCTCAAACTTTCAGTATCACTCACTCAAAGTGTTCTAAACAACATTTGGAAAAATCAGCCGATTCGGAGTCAAAAAAGTTTTTGCACCATGTGGGGCACCCTTATGTGAAAAACAGATTTTGGTCAAAATGGAAAAATTGTATATTCTCGCTCAAACTTTCAACAGCACTCACTTAGAGCGTTCCAAACAACATTTGAAAGAATCAGCCGATTCGGAGTCAAAAAAGTTATTGCACCATGTGGGGGACCCTTATGTGAAAAACAGATTTTGGTCAAAATTGAAAAGTTGTAGTTTTACGCTCAAACTTTCAGCATCACTCACTCAAAGTGTTCTAAACAACATTTGGAAAAATCAGCCGATTCGGAGTCAAAAAAGTTTTTGCACCATGTGGGGGACCCTTATGTGAAAAACAGATTTTGGTCAAAATTGAAAAATTGTATATTCTCGCTCAAACTTTCAACAGCACTCACTTAGAGCGTTCCAAACAACATTTGAAAGAATCAGCCGATTCGGAGTCAAAAAAGTTTTTGCACCATGTGGGGGACCCTTATGTGAAAAACAGATTTTGGTCAAAATGGAAAAATTGTATATTCTCGCTCAAACTTTCAACAGCACTCACTTAGAGCGTTCCAAACAACATTTGAAAGAATCAGCCGATTCGGAGTCAAAAAAGTTATTGCACCATGTGGGGGACCCTTATGTGAAAAACAGATTTTGGTCAAAATTGAAAAGTTGTAGTTTTACGCTCAAACTTTCAGCATCACTCACTCAAAGTGTTCTAAACAACATTTGGAAAAATCAGCCGATTCGGAGTCAAAAAAGTTTTTGCACCATGTGGGGGACCCTTATGTGAAAAACAGATTTTGGTCAAAATTGAAAAGTTGTAGTTTTACGCTCAAACTTTCAGAATCACTCACTCAAAGTGTTCTAAACAACATTTGCGAAAATCAGCCGATTCGGAGTCAAAAAAGTTTTTGCACCATGTGGGGGACCCTTATGTGAAAAACAGATTTTGGTCAAAATTGAAAAGTTGTAGTTTTACGCTCAAACTTTCAGCATCACTCACTCAAAGTGTTCTAAACAACATTTGCGAAAATCAGCCGATTCGGAGTCAAAAAAGTTTTTGCACCATGTGGGGGACCCTTATGTGAAAAACAGATTTTGGTCAAAATTGAAAAGTTGTAGTTTCACGCTCAAACTTTCAGCATCACTCATTCAAAGTGTTCTAAACAACATTTGGAAAAATCAGCCGATTCGGAGTCAAAAAAGTTTTTGCACCATGTGGGGGACCCTTATGTGAAAAACAGATTTTGGTCAAAATTGAAAAGTTGTAGTTTTACGCTCAAACTTTCAGCATCACTCACTCAAAGTGTTCTAAACAACATTTGCGAAAATCAGCCGATTCGGAGTCAAAAAAGTTTTTGCACCATGTGGGGGACCCTTATGTGAAAACAGATTTTGGTCAAAATTGAAAAGTTGTAGTTTCACGCTCAAACTTTCAGCATCACTCACTCAAAGTGTTCTAAACAACATTTGGAAAAATAAGCCTATGTTTGCAGCGATTCGCACTAGTAAATCTGATTGCTCAGCCCAAAACTATTGACAGCCGCGCAGCGGCTGCTTTAATAATCGATAATGACGTGCGCTGCGCGCACGCCTATCAGACGCGGCGGCACTAAAACACCCAGAACTTGGTTCAAAATGATCAGACGTCAGACTTTGAGAAACTTTTTTGTATCAAAAAGGGCACCGTGGCGAACTAATTACAAAATCATTTATCGCTAGTCTTGTCCATAAATGAGGAGAAGTTGCAATACACTGTGGAGACGAGGTTAGTTTGAATTCGATCCCAATAGAATTTTTTCGTACATTTTATTTCTCCATCAAATGCGCTAAGGTTGTTGTTTGTAGAGTTGTAGTTTGATCGGCAGGCTGGGCTGCCAACTTAGGTGCAGTAGATCGCGGATAAGTCTCTTGATGTCACGGAGCCTGGTGAGAAACAACACACCTATGAGCATACACATTTGCAAATGATCATTTATACACGTGTATGGCTGTAAGACGGCTGCATAATGGATTTCTATTTGACGTTACCGGCTAGCGTGGCTTCTGATCCTAAAAATACTTCCTCACGGTTTACTACGCGGCTGCCCGAGACATCATCTTTGGAAAAGGGGCGTCAGGTAATTGGCTTGACCGATATAATCTACCCCTGCAGCAACACTAACGTCAACTCTGATACGTCGTATACAATAACACTCAAAGATGAATGTACCTACAGGGTGATAATACCTAATGGGCATTATGGAAGCGGCGAGCACATTGAGGAGATATTGAGGCTACCTAAACGCAGCAAGCGTAAGGCACCGGAGATAGGTGACGGGCATGCTGTTAAAAATGACGGGAAACGAGCTAAGGGGAGTAGTGACTCAGAACCGAAATCGCCACCCGCACCTAAGTTGGCAGCCGAGCCTGCACCAAAATCAGCGCCGCCTAGACCGACCACTCCTGCACCTAAATTGGCAGCCGAGCCTGCACCCAAATCAGCGTCGCCTAGACCGACCACTCCTGCACCTAAGTTGGCAGCCGAGCCTGCACCCAAATCAGCGTCGCCTAGACCGACCACTCCTGCATCTAAATTGGCAACCCCCTCCTACACCGCATGTTTTGGAACTTGTTAGATTTGAGTATAAAGATGTTATAAACAGAATGCAGCTTGAGATTAACGCGGACTATGTGGCAAAAGTGGAGTTGGAACCCGATTTGGCCTACTTTCTGGGGTAGTCTAATAGAGTTTTAACTCAATCAACTACGGCGGACAGACCAATCGACTTCTACAATAATATAAGTACCATGTACATTTATTCTGATGTTGTTGACTTCTCTATTGTTGGTAATGTGAAAACTAATTTGCTGCAGTGCTGTCCCCTTTCCGGAACGTACGGTCAGATGATTTAGCACACGTTTAACCCTCTACGGTATTTACCTATCTCCCGCGATACCATTGACACTGTAAAAATCGATATTCCATCCGAATTTGGTAAACCACTCAATTTCAATTGGGGTAGCACCATTGTTACGTTACACATAAAAACCCTGTAAATAAATATTTTAAGCCAAAGATGTCAGAAAACGAGGAGCTAGGACCCGGATCCGCTCAGGGCGTATGGCACGGTCTACATGTCCAGCGCCGGCTGCGTCAAAGTGACAATGAACAAGCGGGTCCGGTGGTGCCGTATATCGTGCGAAAAGCGCTTGTACTACCAGAAGAAAGTGAAGCTGAAAATCCGGTAAATAGCGTTTTACTATTTAAACATTAGAAAATAAATACCCCTGTGTGAAATCAATTGACATACACAATTTTAGCCCCCTCCTCATCCGGTGTTTGCGGCCCCCTCCTTCGAAGACGATTGGCTAGACGAGGACGTACCTTACATTCAATGAAAAGATTATAAACGCGGGCATAAACCGCTACGGTCTCATTACGATATATTTGCAGCCGTTTGTCATTGACGGGGTTCTGATTCCGATGCGCGACCCGCGCGACATCCCCGCCTGGGAGTGAGAAGACGACGGACTCGACGGGGTCGATGTAAGTTTATGAAAAAAAACAGCCATGAGAACTCTCCGCTCTGGCTGCCGCTCCTCGTACACGTTAAAACATGCTATTTCTGTTGCAGCCGTTTGACCTCGCCGCCGCCGCAATGCTACCCGTGGAACCCGTGGCAAACGTGCGGGACGAGGAGGTATGTGGGGAAATAAAAACACATGGAAGAATTAGGGTTGAGGGGGTTGAGTCATTGTCCGAATCATGAACATCCCATATCTTCAGATACCTCCTGATATGTGGGTTGGCATGGAATATGGTGTGCGGCCGGTGACGCCGGAGGACAGAGCTTTGGAGGATACCGACGACCTGGACTCCACCAGGGTTAGTTGAAACGAGAGAAGAGGTTCAGTAGTATTGCAGCATACCCCCTGCTCATAACAAAATTTTCAGTCCCCCGACCGACCTGAAAAAAACGCGCCACCCGGTAGAGAGGCCGACAACGAAGGCTGGCTCTACGCCGGCTGGCTTCCGGGGCCGCGACACCGTGGTGGATGGTTTTGATAGACAATCCATAAATAAGTTGTTGTTGCAAAAGGTTTATTTCAGTAATACAAATACATCAAACATGTTATACAATCCTGTTTTTGGGGTCCAGAACCCTTTTGGTCCGGCGCTGGTGCGACATCTTTTGAGAGGGTCTCCTTCTTTGGAGGTTCATTAACGGGCTCCACGGGCGGCAGCGGTATATCCCTAACCTTTGTAGTTTGGTGGGCCGGTTTCACGGAGTTTTCCTCATTAATCGAAGTTGCAGCGTTATTCACGTGTTTTCGAAGGACGTGTTTCACGCAGGCAGTCTTGCAACTGAACATTTGGAAACAGGTGGGGCATGTCCGGTCACGGACGATCGGAATGTCTCCATAATTTTCGGGGGGTTCAGCCCAGGGTGAACATTTTTGACGTGTTTCTTCTTTAGAGTGGAGTTATGAAAAGGAGTGTCACAAATAGTGCAGTAAGGGGCAGCGAAGGACATGACGACCGGCTGACGTCACCGTAGGCTGTGTAACTGATTAGATGACGTTTCAATACGGTATTTATACCCCTCTTGGAGGAAGTAGCGAATTAATTTATCGTCGGCCTTCACTAGGTCGAAAAACTTGCAAACACTGGCAAAATCGTTTCTAAGCGACATCATGGCTTTAACAAAGACACAGTAACCACCACACGTGTACTCATTATTATTTTGTGGTGCGGCCTTGTTGTGGACCACTTTTTTGAACCCCTGCAGATATGCATTTATGTAATTGTTAGGCCTCTGCCCAAGCGAGCAGAAAAAGTGACAAACGCCGCGGTTGTATACAATTGCCTGCCAGTGCTCCCCACTCTTGTCGTGGGTCTGGGTATTTACAACCAAACTGAACGGTCCTTTTTTAGTATAGGCAATCGATCGCAGCTAAAAACACCAGCAAAATGTTTTTAGCATACTCATCGCCCCGTAAAATTGTAGTTAGTTCACCACCGTACATTAGCGGCAGCCTCACAGTAAGCCGGTTATTGTAACGAGTGTTGCTATACCACGCGGTTATGCCTCATATACCTCTCGATTTGGCTGCTATTAATTGGACCGATCTCTTTAATGAAGGACAACGGGGAAGAGGCCCATTTGTGGGTATGATGCGTCAGAGGGGTGGAATGCGCGGGCGGGGTATTGGCGGCATTCTGGCTAGTATCATAAGTATGATACCAGCATTTTTAAAGTCAACGGTCGGCAGGGAGATTCTTAGCACAGGGAAAAACGTGGTCAGTGACCTTGTGGAAGGTGCACCACCGGCTGCAGCGCTTAAACGTCGCGCGCGGCAGTCTGTAAAATATCTGATCGGGCTGGGCCGTATAAAGAAACCGTTCGGTGTTTTGAAACCTCATAGCGACTCGCGCATCAAGCGTAAGCGGTCGGTTAACTCCAAGCGGTCGGTGCTGTTAAGATGATGCTCAAACTTATCGATGCCAACTCAACTAAAACCATTCTTCCTGAACTCGATTTTAATAGTATTCCACCTTCTCAGGTTGGCGTTCTGGGGACCCGATGGACCCACATACCTCTTAAAAGCTCTCTGCTACCTATGGGGCCATGGGAATTCAATACATGCTCAAATAATATGTCCTTTATTAACCTCAAGAAGACCTGGATAGTTTTCACATTCAAAATCACCGACGGTAACGGTCTCGCCATCCCTGTTTTGGAAGAGGGGTTGAAAACGCCTGGCTATTCACCTATTTAGTCGATCGCGTCAAGCATTGTGAGACAGTACACTCTTCACATTAATTCTCAGATGGTCTACGACACTACGGTGAACCATGCATACAAAACTTTTATGGAGAATACACTCATTCACGATCAGAATGCCAAAAGTTCGAGCCTCGAGTTGGGTGGATATCGGTACGAGACTATTCATAACGCCGAGGTTGGTGTTGGTCACCTCGCTAGAGGTAAAATGACCGCCGGTGGCAAATTTTGTCAGGTGGCCGCTCCGGTTAGTATTGATCTGTTTAACCAGGAGCGCCTTTTTCTGAACTACTGCGACGTACGCCTCACCGCCTACCCTAACTCGAGCGAGTTCCTCATTGAGGCATACGAAACCGAGGTACCCGATAACTACAAGTTTGTCGTTGAAGACGTCCATCTTTTGGTGCAGGAGTGGGACGTGAGCGACGGCTACGCTATGGCCTTGGGCAACAAACTGGCGCAGGAGATGATTCCGTACCCCCTAACGTCAGTACAGATGCGCTCATTTTTTATTCCTGAAAATCGAATGGATTCCCCCGTTAATACACTGTTTACTACTCATTGTCCTAAGCGTGTTATTGTGGGTCTAGTGGACAGCGCCTCTTTTAACGGTAACTATAAACACACCCCATTCAACTTCCAGCATTTTAACCTTCAAAACATGTATCTAGATTTTAGCGGGCGTACTATCCCGAGCCGTCCTATGGCACTCGATTACGGGTCGGACAAATTTGCGCACGCATACCTACAGATGCTCGAGGGACTCGGTTATGCGCGGAGTGACAGTAGTAATGGAATGACACTTGAAATGTTCAAAAATGGTTTCAACGTTTATGTATTTGAAATAAGCCCAACTGTTCACAGTTCTGAAGTGTTTGACATGATCCGCCAGTCCAACCTATCACTGAGGATGGAGTTCAGAACCCCTATCCCCGCTGGCGGTATCTACGCAGTTGTACTTGGTGAGTTTGACACTATATTGTCTCTTGACTGTAACCGCAACCCGCATTTTGATTCAATTCTGTAATCAATAAATCTTCCAGGACCATTTGATTTTGTTGTTGTTGTTGTGCCAGCAGCTGCTGCCACTTGTCACCCGCAAAAATTTTCACAATGAAATGGTTGTAAAGTGACCTCAGGTGTCACCAGCCGTAAACAACCTCTTCCTAGTTTGAATCAGCAAGAAAACAAGATTGTGGTTGTATGCAGGTTTATTCGGAGGTATACATTAATAACATAAATATAAAACAAAAAGTATATCTATGTAATATAAATTTCTTTTGAAAAATCTAAGCCATTTCTATGCAATTAACTTTTTTAAAATAATTTTCTATGTAATAAAATTTTAATTAAACCTTGTTATGCACATGCAAAAACCGGCCTATGCTTTTAAATTTTATAAGGGACAATTCCACAGTTTAATCAGGTGTTGGGCCAGTCGTTTTTTGACGATTTGGATTCGGGCTGGTTCACGCCGGTGCTTGAGTATAGCTAAACTAGAAGTAAATTGAATAGTCACGTAGAGTTAGCATTCTGATTAGGAATCTTGCATTTTGTCACAACACGATTCTGTGTTATGCCGGGTATAACATCGTGCACCTGACTGTGCTATTGGCTTACAGTATAGTGCTGAGTTTGATAACATAAACGTTTGAATCTCGAATAAATATTTCTGTCACTTCTGATTTGAAAATGAGAAGTGCCTGGTTATTAATCTTCTCTTGTTTCACGTGACCGAATCTGTTATATTCTTAGAAATTATTGTTCGTAGCAATACGTAACTGCATCATACACCACCACTGGTTCCGAATCTTCTTCTTGTAAGTAATGAATTGGTTCCGGTTAGCTCCGAAA
Organism: Litoditis marina; assembly: GCA_964036275.1. Classification (NCBI taxonomy): domain Eukaryota; kingdom Metazoa; phylum Nematoda; class Chromadorea; order Rhabditida; family Rhabditidae; genus Litoditis; species Litoditis marina. Next base: position 34,001,233 of record OZ038434.1, on the reverse strand, counting down.
TCCGTCTTGTTGTTGCCTGCAATTAGATTTTTTTGAACATTCATAGAGACATTTTATTGAGATTTTCACACTTTCATTGTAAAACCACACAAAACATAAAAATTGAAACTACAAGGTACAAACGCATGCCGGCTACAATAGATATTAATTTTATTAACTTCTACTCATTTATAAATTCTCCGAGAACGAATACCAATGTTCCAATTAGTTACATAAGGTGCTGTAAATTCGAATAATATTAAATATTGAAGCATTCTCGAACCTTCACTGGTCATAAATGTCGATTAAAACGTTCAACTCGTGTGTTGTTACCTGAATGATAGTTGTGCAATTGGACAAGTTGCTGATTCAGCAAATGTTTCATTGCGCCTATAAATGCCATAGAAACCCGTGCGATACGCGAACGAAATGATAACAACTGCACACGTTCACCGCCTTATCTCAACAAAGTTGAAATATTGCAAGTGATATTGCACAAAAAGATTCCTGCGTTCAGCTAAAACATGAAAAAAAACAAATTGTAAAATAAGACAACCTCACCACCTCATCACTTTTCGAACCAAATACGTTACAGAAGAAGTACGATCAAAATGCGAGAAACTATCTTCAGACCATCTGTGTACGTAAATATACTCGAAGAATGAAACATGCAGCGCTTATGCGTATCTTTGATCTATAGGGGGTGCCAAATTGGTAGAAGTCTGGCTCTCGACGGAATCGAACCTGCGAGCAAAGGTTTGGTAGCAGGGCGCTAACCATTGCGCTACTGAAGAACATAACGGACAAGCTTTCGAATCGAAGACGTGTGTGCGTACACAGCGGAAAGTGAGATATACACCACCCTCCCAACTACACACTCTCTCATCCACTGACAAATAGTGAACGACTGCTCTTCCCGCATTACATGATCACCTCTTTCGTTCTCAAACTTTTTTGGGGAACTGAAGACTACGTACTTAAAATGTATACTTTGTTCAAAATGTTCTACGTTACTTGTGTGTAACGTAGAGCAGCAGTTCTGCACAAGTTTGCGGAGCAGTTCTGCACAAGTCGATTTCCGACTCTTTCCGCCTTCAAATGTTCTGGATCCCACTGTCATATTGCTATTTCTCCTCTTGTATATCACATGCTTGCATGTAAATAAATCAATCAATCAATGTGGGAATAATCCTTAATCTCAGAAATATATTTATAAAAACATAAGGTGCTGAACTCCACGTCGACTGGAGAAGAATGTGAGAAACTGATAAAGATAGGTTTTCACAAACAAAATTTGTGCTTATGTTGTATAACTGTAAAATTCAACTGGATCAAACTACATACCCTGTGGGATAGGATAATATACAATTTGGAGGAGGCCTTCTTTGGAGAGTGCAACCCAGTGTCGTCGAGCATTTACTTTTTCAAAATGTTTGAGACCATGCTACGATCATCAGATTTTCTGGTTCTTACAAATGATTGGAGGTAATAACAAAATAATTCATAATATACATGAACACGGTGGAAAATACTAATTTGCACAGCAGAAAATAGTTCAAAGGAAAAGCCCACAATAGGTTTCGCCAGGCAAAAGACAATCAGGGCAGTTCCCGAGCGTTTCCATGAATTTCCGAGAAGCTCTCGATTTTCCATGACAGGTTTACGTATAAACCATGAGACTTCCTGGCGACTGTCCTTTCTAACTGGGAAAAACTCAGTTTTTTCGTGATAGAGCGTGTGGTATAAAAACGGACCCGATGGCCATTTTCCATACGGACTTCATCGCCCCACGAACGATGCGGATTTCCACCCCACCGTTCAGTTTTGGTTCTCCTACTCTTGCTGTGAGTTTGCTACCGTATTTCATTTCACTCTCTATTTCTCTCTTTCCTTCTCTCTTTTTCTCTCTCTGTGATTCTCGGTCCCTCTCAATTACTATCCTAATTTCTCTTTGTCTCTTTTTTCTCTTTCTGTCCATCTCTCCTTCTCTCTCCGTTTTTTTTGATTACATTTCCTTTTCCATTTTTCTCTCAGTGTTTCTTCTCATCTCTCTCTTCTGACTGTTTCCAAAATTGTTAGCGTTACGTTGAAGCGGGACGGTAACTTCTTGCTTGGGTGGAAGTGTAACACCAAGATTCAGCTCGAACGGAACGGAATAGTTGTAACTCTTTTCTATGGTGGGAAACTCATGAATTGTTGCCTCTCACCGGAATCGGACCTGCTGGCAAAAGATTCGTGGCAGGCCGCTAACCACTGGGCTATTAAAGTACATAATGGGCATGATTTGGAATCGAAGATATGTGTATGTAGACAGCGGAGAGTGATATTTATAGTCCTCGCCAACGGAAAGGCGGAAGGGTACTGTATATCTCACTATCCGATCCACACATGTTTTCGATTCCAAAGCTTGCCGGTTATAAGCTTTAATAGTGCAGTCGTTAGTGCTCTTCTACGAAACTTTTGCTCGCAGGTTCGATCTCGGCGAGAGACAGAAATTCAGGTATTTGGCACGTACTATACAGTAGCCTTTTGCCTTCCCGTTGGCCACGATGACAGACTTTTATGCAGATATATCGTTCAATATACATTTCCAGCTTGGTTCTCTCCTCCTTCTGCTTGTTCTTTCTTCGATGGGTGTGGATGCCAACAGATGTGTGACTAGCGGAACTTATTTGGTAACAAAGGGAAGAAAAAGGATCATAAACAAACCGGAAAAATTTCCATTGGAGGTAAATTTTATTTGAATGTATGATGTGCGAACGATATCGGAGTTTTTTTCGCTCTACTTCGACTGTCAAGTTCTACCATCGGTGTTCATAGGTATAGTTCTCTCCATGCCCATTGAGACTTTGCCAGCGTGCCGACGGAACTTGGAATGCTGTTAGTCAATTGTACAGTCACGTGAAACATGTTAAACACAGCATAACTCAGAAACGTGCAGTGACAAAGGGCAGAACGCCTCACAAGGATGCTTATTTCACGTGACTCTTCAATTTACTTCTACTATATGTATGTGGCTAAGCAATGGGGGTACCACTCGCTGAAGCCAAAACTTCACTGAACTATAATTGTTTGGTGTCCACGGCCAAAACACTTATCGTTTTCAAATGTTTAAAGTCTGTTATAATCTATTTCCAGGAGGTTGGAACGAAAATGTGTGGTTTCAATATCAGTGCCGCATGGGATTTCACCTTTGTTGCAGTCGACGTGGAAAACACAGTAAGATTTGAACTTTTATTAGGGGTGTTCTGGCACAAACCCATTGTGTCTGTTTCGAAGTAGAGGCTACACGTTTTTCCTGACTATTCTTCCATTTCATTTTCCGAGTTTGTTCTATCATCACTGATCTCTTTCTGTTTCGAGATCGAATTATCCATACGCGCACTCTACATAGTTAAAACTGCCCCAAAATCACAAAAAAAAAACAGAATTTTTTAGCGGGTTTCTCGCGTTTTGGCTTAACTACCATTGATTGATAATACGCAAACAGCAACGTGACTCTTTTAGCTCGCGTCGGGTGAAAATGCCAACTGGAGTAACTGAATTAGCAAGCTCAAATTTCTTAGTAGTTCGTACTGCCACTTCATTTGAAGTTCCTTTGTAATTTGGCCGGATTGAAAAACATGAAAACTGAGAATACTGATTTTGTATTGTACTGGTGACCCTTCACTACTACATTGAAAACAATATAAATTGGTGGAGAACCAAGCTTCTTATAAGCCAAACTAGCCTCAGAGTTACTGTATCACGAAGCTTCTAGCCGAGAGGCAATTTCCGGTTCAGAAAACTAAATGTTAATCTTTGCCACAACAAAAATAGTAAATACCTGGAACACTTTGAACACATGTCAACTTATTACGTCATACAATTTTGCGATACGTTTTGAGCCGTTTGCGTAGAATTTGTGCGCATCTCCATAAAAAGGATGTCGCGAAAAGCTAAATTGAGGAGGTTTCACTAAACTCGATTGTTTTGCTCGTTTTTGTCACCAAGTTTACATTCATAAGTAGAATCACCAAATTGAATAGGGACGGTCACTTTAAGACAGTAGAAAACACTATTTCTATAAATATTCGAATTATCATGTTTTGTTTACACTCTCATTCCTCGTATAATGTCTGGTGTTCTTGACGGAAAAAAACGAAATTTTTTTTAAAAAAAGTGTCCAATTTCAACCTATAAGAAAACTAATCACTAAAGATTTGATCACTCTGAACTTTTCAGACTAAAGAGTTCTGTTCGTTTTGGGATACGCACGCGATATGTGTTTGTGCGTTTCACGGCTGTAACTCAGTTACTGGAACACTTCTGGTGAGTTTACCGTTTTCACTCATAAGGTAAACGAGGTTATTTGGGATGCCAAATTCATAAATGTTTGTCTCTAGCCGGAATGGAACCAGTGAGCACATAATTCGTAGCTGGCCACTAACCAGTCCGCTAAGAACGAATATAATCGCCAAGTATTGTAATTGGGGACATGTGTCCGTACACAGCTGAAATTGAAATATACAGTACTCTTCCGCCTTTCCCTTGGCAACTACTATGGAAGCCACATGACGTCTGAAGTAAAAAAAAAGGTGAAAAGTTGACGTCGAATATGTTCTCAAAAAAATGGTAATATTCAACGAAATTACGTGATGTATGCTTCGAGCGAAAATACCGACATGACCAAACGTATTTATGATTTCACATTAAGACGTATCATTTTGAGAGCAACTATGATGAGTTTCCTCGAACTTAAAGTAAAACTGTAGAAATGCTATTGTAGATCACAATTCAAAGCTGTGATTTGTGATCTACAGTAAGCTAGTTAGCAAAATATTCTTATCTTTTCGTTGCATCTTCACTTTGTTCCCTCTATATTGTTATCATTTTGTTGCTGTATTCCTAGAAGTAATGCCGTTCTTGAGTAGCTTGTACAAATCACTCCATTGTTGGACTCCACTTTTTGATGAGTTTCACACTTTTTGTAGACATTCCGAGAGCATTTCTACAATTTTACTTGAAATTCGAGGAAACTCATCATATGATTAAATTAATGTGCTCAGTGAGAGATGTACTCAAAACCGTTTCGACCCTGATTCAAGACGGTTTTGGGTTTTCTCAGAGGGTTGGGTCATCATCAGTTGAACCCCTCTGAGAAAATGAAAACAGGACGAAAAGACTAACTGACCGTCTTCTAGCGGAGAATTGAGAGAAATGAACATTGCTCTTACTTCATTGCACATTTCAAGCTCGAAAGCTGGTATACGTGTTTCCACCTTACCATGTTAAATGGTGGAAGGCAGTGGGGCGATTTCGCCAAACCAACTCGAGGGAAACACGCTTTTGGATTTATATTAGGTTATTTTATTTGAACAAAATATAATTGTGTCACTAGGACTTTTGGATGGTGGTATGATTAAATTAATGTGCTCAGTGAGAGATGTACTCAAAACCGTTTCGACCCTGATTCAAGACGGTTTTGGGTTTTCTCAGAGGGTTGGGTCATCATCAGTTGAACCCCTCTGAGAAAATGAAAACAGGACGAAAAGACTAACTGACCGTCTTCTAGCGGAGAATTGAGAGAAATGAACATTGCTCTTACTTCATTGCACATTTCAAGCTCGAAAGCTGGTATACGTGTTTCCACCTTACCATGTTAAATGGTGGAAGGCAGTGGGGCGATTTCGCCAAACCAACTCGAGGGAAACACGCTTTTGGATTTATATTAGGTTATTTTATTTGAACAAAATATAATTGTGTCACTAGGACTTTTGGATGGTGGTATGATTAAATTAATGTGCTCAGTGAGAGATGTACTCAAAACCGTTTCGACCCTGATTCAAGACGGTTTTGGGTTTTCTCAGAGGGTTGGGTCATCATCAGTTGAACCCCTCTGAGAAAATGAAAACAGGACGAAAAGACTAACTGACCGTCTTCTAGCGGAGAATTGAGAGAAAGTGTTATTTCGAACAGTTTAGTAAGTGTGAAGAAGGCTGAATGAGCCTTAAGGGTCTCGCCACGGAGACCCTGAAGTTCAGTCGTGGAACTGAACTAGCGAGTTTCCAAGCGAGCTTTTCTTTATCCAGGTTTTTCGTCAACAGTGTGTGTTATGTTATTTTATTATGTGTTTTAATGCTATTTTAAGCACGTTACACTCTTTATAAGGCTTACCTTCACAGCCGCTTCATTCAACAATCTCGATTCGGCCAGTCCTTTTCCATTTTAGCCTCTTTTAACCAAAACATTTAAAATTGGCAGTTCAACCCTAATTTTCAATTTGAATTCAATCCTTATTGTTTTACTGGCGGGTTGCGGCAATTTCCCTCTTGCTCGCTCAGTTGGCATTTTTCCCTTTGTACTAAGTAAGGCGATCCACGCGACTTATTTGCATCATAGGTCTCTTTCCCCAGTTTGTAAAAGCTTTTCGAGTATTTTCTCGTCGTTTGAGTTTTGGCCATATGGATGACATTCCCTATACCGGTTCTCTCAACCAGGCTAACATTACATTTACACTTCTGGTAAATCGCGGAACCATTTTCCTGCTGGTCCCAACTTCCTTCGCTTTCTCTTTTTCTTCAACCTTTTGAAAATTGTTGTAATGGTAAAGGTGTTTTTGCCGAGACCCCTGGCGAGACAGATGGTTGTGTTTTCATAAAGTGCCATATATGCACATAACGGATAGTTCCATTCCTTCGCGCCCGCGATTTTACTAAGTTTCGCCCATAGACCGTTGGGCGTTGGCTCACATTTTCAAGTTGTCGTTCGGTACTCGCTATGTACGGTTTTAATACTGGCTCTCGATGCCACATGCTGGGGCTCTCGATGCCTATTACTTGTAGTTATAATATCTCTCGAGACTTTTCTGGTAGTTAAATATGGCTCTCGACGCCTTTTCTGGTAGTGATTTTGGCTCTCGACGCCTGTTTCTGGGACAAACATCATGGCTTTGGGGACCTGTGACTTCTGTTTTATCGGCCCTCGGTGCCGATTTATCTCTTCGGGATTGAGACACTTTGTGGGGGTTCTGTTAAATGCAAAGTCTCGTTATCTGATTATTGAACCAATTTCTTTAAATTTTGATCCAGAATTGATCGGTTCTCGAAACCATATGTAAAACTGTTCCAAATGAGGTCGAGAAAAGTAAGGATAGCAGCACCCAGCGCCGAAAAGTTAGTATGTTGGACCGGAAAACGCGATAATTTATAGTATCTACTATCCTTGTCGCCGATTATGGCTTCTCATTTGTGTCCATAGAAAAATGACAAAAGTGAGCATCAGTCAGTGTTGATTGTACGTAGGCACCACGCACCAACCATGGTTTCAAGTCATGACAGATGAGGTTCGAATGTACTGCCTTTTAGGTATACGCGTTCAGTTCAGATCGGGGAATCGCAAAATTGTTGTGCTTACTCGAGGGTCGAAGCCATCTAGAATCCCGCAATCGTCTAAAGTTAACCACTCGTTTTGATGTCTGTTTCGATTCGAAACATCGTGTTTTATATGATATGTTCATCGATATCATTACTTATGCCGTTAGAAGATAAACTAGTGGAGGGCAGTAGATTCGTTCGTATACGTATATTTTTTTACTAGTTGGGATATAGCACCCTTTATCCGGTGTGATTGTGGATTGTGGTACCGTCAAATTTGGGTTTATCGTGGAAGTTGGAGTAGTGCCCCGTCAGATATGATGCATCGTCAGCAAGTACAGTGAGGGTCTCCGCGAGAGTAATTGTTTCACTCTTTTAATTTCCTTTTCATCACCCTTTATCTAAAATAGATGTAAGCATGATATAGACCTGGTCCAGGTTAACGTTCTTTACATTTTATATGTTGATCTCTACGATACGTGTCAATTTTCGGTCTACCGTTCTGAAAATCGAAATTCAGTGAAGAGCCTTGCATTTGCACCACCCAAATGTTATACGTGAAGGATAAGAGATCCATCTTCGATAAATTTGGAGAATTTTTGTATTTCAAACCAAATTGGTTGATTCCCCTCAATGGGTGAAAAGGAGTCGGATTTTGAGGGTTCATAATGTTCATTCTATTGAACCAAAGTTTTATCAGTATCCTCAGTAGCTGTTCCGGTTACAGACCAACCGTTTAGATTACCTTCTTGACTGACTCAGGCGCACACGCTCAATGTAGTTCGATGATTCCTTATCATATGTTCACATTTGGACATTTTCTTTCTGTAGTTTCAAGAATAGAGGCCTTCTGTCGATCATGAGGGTACAGTTGGTTTGAGTGTAATCTCGCATTGTTCCTATTTTGTCACGGAAGATCTTTCCTATGTACTGTGTTGAGTGTTGCGAAGTTGTGATCATGAACTTATTGGGAGATGATTGGAATTTATTTCAGGCTTCAGATCTAGAAGGTCGAAGTTCGTCACCTGCAAGACTGAAAGAGATTGTTAAGGACGATAAGAAGTCATCCTGCTTACCCCGGCCGATTAGGACTTTAGTTCCAGCTAGAGGTTTAAATTTTTATTACTATATCGCTCGTTACTTCGTTACGTATCCTCAAAAGTGGAAGAACATTTGTCAGCAAATGGCGACTTTTCTGAGCGATGGTCGCGCAATATAGTCCTTGTTCCTCAACCACAGTGACTTTTTCCGCTTTCCTCATTCATTGCTTCGTAACGGTATCGAGTATAAAACCTGTCGGTCGACAACGTATACAGGTCCTTTTATGCTTCAGAAAGGAAACCCGTTTATCTTAGTTCTAACGTTGGCAAAGGGTTGTCTTGCCACGCATTAAATAGACCGCTCTTCCACTTTTCTGTAGCCCCCCGGCTTTGTAGTCCAATGAAGCCTTTCACGCCTAAATTGTTCGAAATTTAGTTTATGCCGTAGTGAAACGGAGGTATAAGTGTTATTTCGAACAGTTTAGTAAGTGTGAAGAAGGCTGAATGAGCCTTAAGGGTCTCGCCACGGAGACCCTGAAGTTCAGTCGTGGAACTGAACTAGCGAGTTTCCAAGCGAGCTTTTCTTTATCCAGGTTTTTCGTCAACAGTGTGTGTTATGTCCCGCCCACCCTCCCTCAATGTAGATAGATAATGGTAGAAGGGGCTTGGACGCACACCTGGAATTCCTGCTAAGGAAACAGTATAGGTACAACCTAGTGTGAGTGCAAACGTCGGGCGCTAGATTCGAGATCATTAGACAGCTCACCAGTGTAGCATTGCCTGATTACAAGGCCCCTCTCAAGCTTAACAAAGTTAACCCATTCCTATTACATACGTGAACCAAAGCCTACACTTTCTTATTCTTATTACTGAGAATAACCGCACAAAATTAATATCAGTAGTGGTGATGGTGATGCTATTTTGCGCACCTGGTTTAATGTTGGAATTTCGCAAGCTAACGTTGGAATTCGATGATCCGTCTTCAAGTGTTTGCTAGGTTAGTTCTGGACTCTGGACAAACTGGATAGGATTTCTCTGGTTTTCAGCTTTTTTTCAGAGATTTCGATATATTATTTGCTCTTTCTCTCTCTCTCTCTCTCTCACTTCCCTGTCCCATTCACTATTCGTTGTTCCTTCTTTGATTTGTATTGTTGTTTATACATGCCAATGTTTGTATATGTTTTGTAATGTTTTGGATCATCGAATTGTCATTGATTGTATGTTGTTGCACACTGTTGTTGAATGAAGCCTTTCACGCCTAAATTGTTCGAAATTTAGTTTATGCCGTAGTGAAACGGAGGTATAATGAACATTGCTCTTACTTCATTGCACATTTCAAGCTCGAAAGCTGGTATACGTGTTTCCACCTTACCATGTTAAATGGTGGAAGGCAGTGGGGCGATTTCGCCAAACCAACTCGAGGGAAACACGCTTTTGGATTTATATTAGGTTATTTTATTTGAACAAAATATAATTGTGTCACTAGGACTTTTGGATGGTGGTATGATTAAATTAATGTGCTCAGTGAGAGATGTACTCAAAACCGTTTCGACCCTGATTCAAGACGGTTTTGGGTTTTCTCAGAGGGTTGGGTCATCATCAGTTGAACCCCTCTGAGAAAATGAAAACAGGACGAAAAGACTAACTGACCGTCTTCTAGCGGAGAATTGAGAGAAATGAACATTGCTCTTACTTCATTGCACATTTCAAGCTCGAAAGCTGGTATACGTGTTTCCACCTTACCATGTTAAATGGTGGAAGGCAGTGGGGCGATTTCGCCAAACCAACTCGAGGGAAACACGCTTTTGGATTTATATTAGGTTATTTTATTTGAACAAAATATAATTGTGTCACTAGGACTTTTGGATGGTGGTATGATTAAATTAATGTGCTCAGTGAGAGATGTACTCAAAACCGTTTCGACCCTGATTCAAGACGGTTTTGGGTTTTCTCAGAGGGTTGGGTCATCATCAGTTGAACCCCTCTGAGAAAATGAAAACAGGACGAAAAGACTAACTGACCGTCTTCTAGCGGAGAATTCATCAGTTGAACCCCTCTGAGAAAATGGTTTTGAGTTCATAGTTGCTCTCAAAGTGATACGTCTCACGTGAAATCATGAATACGTTTGGTCATGGCGGTATTTTCGCTCAAAGCATTCATCACGTGATTTCGATTTTGACGTCACTTAACCTTCAGAATCTCAATAAACTTCATTTTCAGATGAAGTTTCATTGTTGCCTGAGAGGTTGTTGAATATTACCATTTTTCGGGAACATATTCGACGTCAACTTTTCACTTTTGCTCAGTTGACATTATTGCATATACAAAGTTTTAACGTTAGCGTTACATAACTGACTTTTGACTATTACCGTCGTTCAAAAACATATTTGACGTCAAGTTTGCACTTTTTAATTGTGACGTCATCCGGGCTCCAGAATCCTTGATGAAGTCATCAGTAGCATATGTATATCTGAATTGATGTGAGTTCATGTCGTCGTATCATATTTCAAGTTTCACTTAAATTGGTTAGAAGCGTGCTACTACAACGAAATTTGAATTTACCCCCGACAGAGAGGGTTGAGAGAGTGCGCAAAATAAAGAGACAGAGACATTTTCGAACGCTCAAACTCTCGAAAATTTAGTTTGTCTTTACTGTACTCAAGTGAAAACAAGTTTGACAATTACAACGCTTTTTAGGAGACCCTGTTCAAGGTGTATAACAAGGAAAGTCAGATCCAAGGCGAAGATAGTCGTTCTCTTAAGAGGTATTTTCTATACTAGAAGTGGAATGAATAGTCACGGAATGTTATCATTCTAATCAGTAATCGTGTCCACGTTTCCAAGTTCTGCTGTGTTTAACATGTTTCACGTAACTGTGCAACTTAGAAACAGTATTTTCGACCCGTCTTACTTTTCTGAGCGTTCTAATCCAAAATCGTATCAACGTTCCCAGAAACATTCCTGGTTTCGTGCCAATCTTTTGCGATCATATAACTCAGAACGATTGGCGCCAATTTTCTTCGATTGGCCAGCTACAAAAGCGAGAGAGTGCGCAGGTCAATGAGGCCGCAGACATCTGGGTCTCTCTGACCTGCACACTCTCTCGCTCAGCCAATGAAAAAGTGGCTGGCCAATTGGCTGGGAATTGTCTGAGAACTGGCAGACATGAGCGTACAGGTCAATGAGTGAGAGAGTATTGAGTATAATGAGGCCGCAGACAGGTTACGACCGTCGGTATCTCGTTGACCTATAGGATTTGTCAGGCCGTTGTGGACACCGTACCATTGATTTTGTAGGGGGCGGGGTTTGGCGAGGGGCCAGCCAGTCTGCGTATCATTGATCTACACACTGTTTCGCCTGTTGGCAAATGATCAACGACCGCTCGCCCGCATCGCTCAATCAATCGAACCATCTGTCTTTATGAGGGAAATGGCGACTATACACTCTCTCTCATCGAAGGGCCGCTAAAAAAAGTGGCTTCGAATTGTCTGAACACTCAACTCAGCCTGTTGCGTAAACAGAAACTCGCTCTTTGACCCGAATGAGCAGGCGTAGTTAAAAAACGGTCATTGGGTGCGCCATTATGTCAGCTGGAGCACCAATCACGTCTAGAATTGAATCCGGAAGTTTCCTGGAATTAACCACAAGAGCTAATTACTCCTTTTACAGAACGGAATCTTCCAGAGTATTTGAGGCAATTTTCATAATGCAAGCCGTCACGCAGTACTACGACGACAAGTGTAAGTACATGGGAGAAGAAAGAAAGTACGAGAAAAGGAGAGAGCAACGTATATATCGACGTGTTCTGCTTCGATCCTTTGTTTCAATAACTAAAATAATCGTACCGTGCAGCACTTGTCAAAATGAACACTCTAGGGCCTCTTGTTTTTCTGTGTTCCCACCGAACGCTTGTCGAAATTTTCCGAGAGTATATGAGTGAAAAGAGAAACTTCACTCGTTTTATTACGTCCGTTCTCAATGAAAAGATAAACAAAAGGACTAAATAACGAAATAGACGTTGATTCATTTCAGGGCCTAGTATTGATCGGAAATGGTTCAATAAGATGAGTAAGGGAGGCGAAGACTTCAAGAAACACAAAAAAGATCATCCGCAGTAAGGGCTCAATCCATTTGCTTTCGAATAGTAAACAGATGTTTTATGTTCTGTGTCGGTTGAGAAAAAGGTTTAATATCCTATCAAAAGTGATCATCTAGGCAATGGCTATCATACTATACATATTTCTGCCTATTCACGACTCACGGACTACAAAAAGAGCACCTGAATAGCAGAAACTACAAGTTGTGCGGAGCAGTACGCTTTTCCCTGTTTCTTCCGGCACATCTTATTTTACTACAACCATAACTCTCAATTTTCAGCAAGTATCCAAATCAGACGAGAGTAGAAGAACTGATTCTGGAGGGACGCAACCTCTATTCCCCAACAACAACAACAACAACCACAACAACAACAACAACAACAACAACAACAACAACCACCACCACCCCAACCACGACTACCACCACCACCACCCCAACCACGACTACCACGACTACCCCAACCACGACTACCACCACCACCCCGCCAACAACTTCAACCACAGCTCTTGCCATGTCGCCCAACTCACTGAATGACCCTAACCCTGACTCTTCCAAAAAAGGATTAGTCACAGTGATAGGTGGGTATCTGACAATATTGCGATCATCAAAGATTCTTCTAGACTTTTCATGAATATAGGTTTGGTTTAGTTCCGTAATTTTACGTTTGTTCCTCATTCTACTGAATAAGTGAGTTCATTATTAGTATATTTTTTAGTTTATTATGATTTTTGTTGTTAGTTTATTGTTTATATTTATTGTGTATTCAGGTGGTGTGATTATTGTCCTGGTTGTAATTGTCATTTCGTTGGTAATATTCATCATTGTGGCTTTCGTGATTGTTCGCAAGAAGATGAAGAAAAATGAAGTCAAGAGCAAAAAGAAGACCAAAAAAGAAGTTAGTGAATTTCATCTTGTATCCGCTAGAAACTTTCCCTGTTAGTCATATCTACTGTCAGTTACAGTCAGCGAACGGTTGACAGAAATGTTTCTCGAACGCCTCAAAAACAGTTCACAGTATGATTTTTGGGTATGAGTCAATCATGCTTCCACCAATCTTTACTTCAAGATTTTCACTTTTCACCAGACGTCAACATCATGCATCAAATTAATGTTTGACTTTTGCAATTTTGAATCAAAACCTTATTCAATCTTTTAGGTTTATGATTGTAGTTATCGTGATTGAAATGAGTAGTTTGCATCAACCTTTCCAGCCGAAAAGTGGGGACACCGAAAACCCGAAAACTGTCCCGGCCCAGCCCTCGACTGAACCGAGTCCGAAAACGGACCAGCCCAAGACCGGTGACCTTTCAATTCGACCGGCCGATGACATGGACACCATAAATGCCTGTCAAAGTAACTGGAGCACGATGGGTGGCCTCACCAACGTCACGCAACTCACAAAGTTCTAGGTCAAGAGGTGGGAAATAGTTGTTCCCATTCATTTTATTCATTTTAGTACAACAAAGACAGTGATCACATGGATGTATTTGTAGAAGGGTGGGGTTTGGTATTCATTTTTCATATTTTCATATTTGATATTTGATATCAGTCAGTTTGATATTGAAATATCAGTTCAGTATGTATAATACAAACTTCTATACTTAGTGTATGGTTCATCGGTTTGATCTCTCCGTGTTAAAATGATGATTAGATGTTTTCCTCCACTCAGATTTTTCGAAAAAGTTAATCAACATCTACCCATTTATCAGAATGTTCTCAATTGTCTTTCAGGTAAAACGATACACATCATCTGCTGGAAGGCAATGATCATACTACAGTAATGATATGTATCAACCTCTTTGTAAATAAATAATCAACATGCGAGGTTATGTTGTATAAATAAACCCGTTGTGAATGTTTTGTTTTGTTGTTCAATGCGAAGAAATACTATGAAAGTTGGAACTAAACATTCAGAGATCGTCGAAAAGGTGAACATGAATAATTCTATTGTCCAAGGCTCAGATCTAGCGAAGGTGTTAAGTTCTTTGTAAACTTCGAATGAAGGGGAGGGGACAAAATTAAAGATTTTCGAATAACAGGGCACGAAAAATACCAGGCGCAGCGAGACTCATATCACATGATTCGGCAAATAGTCTAATCCTTCATTATTTCTCACGGAACTGAAGGTTTGACAAAACTTTGCAACGAGGTGTTCCACAATAAGTGATACAATTAAGAAGTGAGCGCAGTGAGTACAGTACATTTAGAGTAGATACAATGACTGTGAAATGAAGATACAGTCTTTTGTCAAACTGCAAACACCTTAACTACGGTAAGGATGTTCAAGAGGTATTGGATGAAGGTATGAACCGCATGCAGAGCTACAATTACCACTGAGTTGTATTCAACAGCGCAAAAATATAGTCAGTTGTATAATAAGCTGTGAATCTCAATAAATATTGTATAATATAATATAATAATCTTGTACGGCAATTAGTTCAGCCGTGTGTTACTTTATCCATTTTACTACAACCAAGACAATGATCACATTGTAATATCCGTAGAAAGGTAGGGGTGCGTAAGAGAGAAACAAGGCATGGGTGAGCTTTATCTCCAGCTCATGCGATCCGCCCAGAAGATACTGCGCCGGGATCGAACCATAGAGTTTTAAGTGCTAGCGCGCACACAACCAGTCGACCACTCGGCCCCTAATAAAGTATTATTGAGCCTACCTCGATCACAACTGTCAATAAATGACGTTCAATTTAGGTAAAACTGTGTGCTACCCAAGTGAACGATGAGTTTGCGATAGCACAAGTGGCTGATTCAGCAAATGTTTCATTGTGCCTATAAATGCCATGGGAACTCGTGCGATACGCGAAGAAAATAATTAAAACTGCACATGCACGCACCTTATCTCAAACGAAGTTGAAATATTGCAAGTGATATTGCACAAAAATATCCCTGCGTTCAGCTAGAACATCAAAAAACTAATTGGAAAAGCAGAGAACCCCACAATGACAGTTTTCTGACCAACTTAATGTCTAAAAATTACAAATTAAACGCGAAAAATACCAATAGATCGATCATATGCGTACGCAAATATACTCGAAGGTGGAGCATGCAGCGCTTCTGCGTATCTTTGATCTACACACTCTCTCATCTACTGGCAGATAGTGAGTGACTGATCTTCCGCAATCGAGTCGGTCATTGTCAGTCTTTGTTGAGGAATTGAAGATTCCATGCTGGAAGTTGATTGTTCCGAAATGCTTGATTGGTTCAAAATCTCTATGTTCCTATGCATGATTGCACAATAGTGCAAAACTTTGAAAAGGTCTGACAGAAGATCATAAAAATTATTTGAAAGGTTCGCTTTTCGAAGCACTAGTTCCTTGAGTTTCCCGGTATCGAATTCGATTTTTTTTCGCATTTTAAGGAAAAACTTTTTTATTTTTTTGCAACTCGAATGCAGAATTTGTTAATCTTTTCGAGGAGAGTTCATCAAGTTTTTGGGTCCATACAAAATACTGCTGAAAAATCAACACATCACACACCATAAATGATTCATTTGCACACCAGAAAATAGTTTAAAGAAAAAGCCCAGACTAGGCGGTCATTGAAAGTTTCGAAAGGCAAAAGAAAAACAGAGGAGTTTTCACGCATTTCCAAGAAATCGCGAAAAGTTCTCGAGTTTCCGTGACAGGTTTACGTATAAACCATGAGATTTCCTGGCAACTGTCCTTTCTAACTGGGAGAAACTCCGTTTTTCCACGATAAAAACGTAGGGTATAAAAACATAACCAAAGATCATTTTTCAATCTGCCTTGGTTGCCCCACGGACGATGCGGATTTTTACCTTCCTACCCAGTCTTGGGTCTTCTACTCTAGCTGTGAGTTTGCTGCCGTATTTCATTTCACTGTTATCTCTCTTTATTTTCTTTTTTTTCTCTTTCTCTATCTCTGTGTTTCTCGGTCTCTCTATCTTCATTTCTCTCTATCTTTGTCTCTTTTCTCTCTCTTTGTCTCTCTCTCCTTCTCTCTCTTTTTTTCTAGTCTAGTTGTACCCCACTATCTCTCAATCTTTTCTCTCTTGTTTTTTTTCTCTCTCTCTCATTCTCTTTCTCTTCCTTAGTCCTCTTGTTCTTTTTCTCAGTGTTTCTTCCCATCTCTCTCTCTCTTCTCACTGTTTCCAGAATTGTTTGCATCGCGTTCAAGCGTTACGGTAACGTCTTGAACTTGGGTAAAAGTATAGTAACACCAAAATGTAGCTCGAACGGAACGGAATCGCTGTGAAGCCCGTCTAGGCTATCATGCAAATGTACCGCTCATGTTAATTTGAATTTCCAGCTTGGTTTTCTCGTCTCTATGTTTGTGCTTTCTTCGATGGGTGTAGATGCTAACAAATGCATCACTCATGGAACTCTACTGGTAACCTACACTACTGGAGTAAGGAAAATAGTGGGCAAAGAAGACCACAATCCTTTGAAGGTGAACGAATTGTAGAGGAAATTGAGAGAAAAAACCGAGGTTTTTCACTGAGTGTTGGCTGTTGCGTGTTACCATGAGTGTTTAATGGGTGAGTACGGAAGTTTTGTGAAATCATAGGTTCGGAAGTTGACAAAATTGATTAGACTACAAAAGATACTCTTATTGATAGTTCACGAGTAGAAAAAGTAAAAAAAAAACGACCATCTAAGTAGATTGAGACACGGAAATGATTTGATTTCAGCTTCAGGTGCAGCGCCGTTCGGAGTAATTATCGTGCCTCGCGCAATTTTGATAATTATATGTAGCGCACAGAATTTTTGCAAAAACGTTTTTAAATGCATATATTGGATATTGAATTTTTTTCAGGAGGTTGGAACCAGAATGTGTGGATTTAAAATCATCAGAGGGAAAATCAGTAGAACACACGGGAACCGTTGTGACCGAGACAGATTCATTATCACCTTCGTTGCAGTCAAGGTGGAAAACAGAGTACGACTTGAACTACTATTTATAAATGAATAAATAAAGAGTAAAGGACAAATGCAGACTCATAATATTGAGCCGAATTTGGGATTGAGGCCAACACGTAATACTTCGTGGTTGTCGTTTTTCTATAGTTGTACTCGGTAGTCCTTGTCACTGTCTAATAAAGTAGTAAAATTTCACGAGATATCTCGCGGGTAGTTAGCTATTACAAGTCTCATGAGACGCGCGTAGTCGCGGTAAAGCTGGTACCACGTTTGCTGTAACGAACCCCGGTCTAAGTACCCATTCGCATTTTTCGCATTTTCACATTTTTAAAAAACGAAACTTGAGAACATTGACGTTTTATCCCCCCCCCTTACTTTTCTGAATTTGTATTGCGTTCGGGGAATTGTAGTTTGACCCCCCCCCCCCACCGGAGGGGGGGGGGGGGGGTTATAATTGAATTTATCACCTGCAATACAAAAGTTTGAGGGTGGGGGGTAAAAAGTTAACATTTCCGGTATTGAAGTTCAGCCCCTCGCTCGTTGAAGTTTGACCGCCCACCATTGAAGTTATACATCCCGCCGACTCAGGTGTAGACTCAGTAAATAGTAAATGTCGAAGTTAAATTTTGACCCCCCCCCCTATCTCCTAGATTTCCAGGATTAATTGGGTGGGGGGTTGAACTGCTACGGGGGGACCCAACTAAAGTGGGAGGCTTTCAATTTTCCCCGAAACTTCTTCATCTTTCAATAATAGATGGGGAAATTTGTCCATCTTCATCCATTTTTCTCACTGATTTTTTAACACAGAATTTAATTTTATCAACTGAAAAAACCACAGTTTTGCCGCATTGAAAACGCAAAAACTCGCGCGGCATCGATTCTTTGTGCCAGACCTAAACATCCACGCCCTTTTATGTCAGTTACGTTTGTCTCTTCTCTAAGAAGAAAGGGTGAGATACAGAAAAAAAAGTAGAATTGAGTATCATTAGTAAAGTAAAATTACACTTAAATAAACTCGAATAAAATTATTGGTCAAACCTAAAAGTTACGGGTTTCAAACCTATCGAGTTTATGTGCTACGGAAATGTTAATGATGGGTTTCACAGTTACTGTCGGGTATAGAGATTGAAATACACCGAAGATAGGTAACTCCCTAAGCATTTTGATTTTCCAGACCACCGAGCCGTTCTGTTCCGTGTGGGACGATTACACGATATGTGTTTGTACGTTTTACGCCTGCAACACAGTTACTGGAACACTTTTGGTGAGTTTACCTTTTTACACTGATTGAGTTACGTTCGTAGAAAAAACAACGCCCGTTTTGTTACTTTTCAAGACATTAAAAATGGAGAAAGTGGGACTTACGTAGACAGTGAAAATGAGAACAGTGGGGCTCACATAGATAGCGAAATTCGGAGCAGTGGGACTTATATAAACAGTGGGGCTCACAGAGATAGTGAAAAAAGAACAAAACAGTTTATTATATGAATTGAATGGAAAGGTGACGTAGATTGTATTGTTTAGCACAGTTGTTGAAACACATTCCGTGTGTTAAACGTGCGTGAACGTGCTAGTTCAACAATTGCATTGTAGTTCTGTGAAAATTCTCGCACTTCGCTGACATGAAAACAATTGTAACAAACACCGTGCATTTTCAGGAATCGGTAATCATGGTGTCTAACAGAGAAAGTCAAGTACGAGAAGACTATTTTGACGTCGAATCGCTCTCTGCCGCGAGGTATTTTCTATTAGATGTATCAAACTGTTGTAAACCTGTCAGTTTTAACATTATATCGATTTTGAAAAACATTAGTGTCAATACGCTGCAATTAATCACTGAAACTAAGAAGGGGAAATGATGTTTGTGAGACCTTAGACCATCGGAGAAATTCTGCATGTCGCTGACCTGCATGCTCTCCCGTCGAAGTCACTACAAAAGTGGCTTGTCGGATGACTGAAAACCCTCCAAGTTGTAGACAATAGGGTTCGGCGTGCAGCCAGCGCATCTCTTTTTTAGTAACTCTGGAAATTGAGCCCCCCCCCCCCGCTTTGGGTTATTCATCTATTTTGGCAGGTTGCGGTGTTTGTTAAGAATCATTGAGCAAACTCATGGGTGTTTTTTCACAATTGGTCGGCTGTAAAAGCAAAATAGCATGGAGTTCAGTGAGGCTGTAGATAGGTTAGACAGTTTCCGTTTCACTGAACCGCACAATTTCTCATCGAGGCAGCTTTAAAATGGCTCAATGGTGCATGTTGCGCAGAAACAGCAAACCTCCAACTCATCATACAAAGTCGGTAACGGCGAAATGTACCAATTTTATTCATCTTCTTCTTAACTGTTTTTCACGCTGTAACTATAGTAAATTAGAGGTTTTATTCTTATTAACTGAATATCGGTTTTCCAATTGAGCCATCATGCGTACAATACTTAACTTGACAAACCATTAACGCAGCGGCAATGAGTTTATGGTAACTTTAGAGAAAAATGGAAGGGTTCGTGTTTTATAATACCATAAACTTGTTTCCACAGATCGGGAGCAGAAAAAGTGGAGGCGGCAGTGTGCCTTAGGAGCACTATCGCGGCCTACTACGACGGACACAGTGAGTACACGGGATTGGAGACAAGATGGAGAATAAAACAGAAGAAGTTAACAGATCAGATTAGAAACTGCTGCAGATTTCATCTGTATGAACTCCAATGAACACGAGAAACTTGAGAAGAGAAGTGTTTCCCGTTTGCATCGAACAAAACACGTATGTTCTAGGAACAGAAACCAGTGCCGCATGGATAAGAACAATGAGCAAAGGAGGTCCGGAGTTCGAGCGACACAAAGCAAATCATCCGCAGTACGTGTTAAGATCAATTGCTTGGGAATTGAAAAAAAAGTTGTTGAGTATGCACTGGCGGCCGCCGCCTACTCCTTCCTTGTTTGCGCCTGGACTGACAGGAGCTTTCTGGCCCTTTTTCGCAACATTCAACGCGAGTTTTATCTTTGGAATAGAGCGCGAGACTTCTCTAAAGAGCGTGCGATATTTTCACATAGAACTGCTAGTGTATGGTAAAAAAAATGGCGAGTAGCAAAGAATTAATTTAGCCGATGGTTACGAAACTGAACCGGTTTTGCGTACTTGTGACTGGCGGCGTGCAAAAAAGCATAGCCAGGGATGAAACTACAACATTTGCGAAAAAACACGCATCTTCTTGTTTCGGTTCAGCCCATCTCATCACTTATCTCCAATAGAAATACTCTTTGGAATCATACGCCGCGCTATTCACAACAACCCTTCAACTTTTCAGCAAATTCCCTAACAAGACGAGAGTAGAAGAACTGATCCTGGAGGGACACAACCTCTATTCCACAACCACAACAACAACGTCAACAACAACAACAACAACAACAACAACCACCACCACCACCACCCCAACCACGACCACCACCTCCACCCCGTCAACAACTTCAACCACACCTCTTGCCACGTCGCCATCATCCAACTCACTCCGGGATCCTAACTCTGACGACTCTTCCCAGAAAGTATTAGTCACAGTGATAGGTGAGTGTCAGACAAAATCATTATAAATTTAGTTCATTAGTACTACATTGTATAGTGTATTATGGTTTGTGTTGTCAGTTTATTGCTTGGTATATTAAAGTTGAGTTCAGGAGGCGTGATCATTATCCTGGTTTTGATCGTAATTTCGTTGGTGATATTCATCATTGTGGCTTTCGTGATTGTTCGCAAGAAGTTGAAGAAGAAAGAGGTCAAGAGCAAGAAGAAGAAAACCGAAAAAGAAGTGAGTGTGAAAGTTTCGTGCCTGTTAATTTTGTTCCCTAACAGTTGTATTGGCGTGGTACTAGTTTGAATTAGCTGGTAGGCACCTCATGAGCTATACCTAGTCACTTCCTATCTCCTGTTTATCGTAGGTAGTTGGCAAGACAGTACGTGAAGTGCAGAGGTATAGTATAAAGTAGGACGATTATGTGCTCCAATCTCGGCGCGTCAGTCCTTTAAACTGCAATTATGTATTGCAGTTTAAAGGACTGAACCGTCGAGATTGGAGCACATAATCGTCAATCTTTAGAAGGTGGTCTTCAGCTAATGATGGATGGTACCGCGCCGAGAGTTTTGTGGTTCCTGCATGGTTATAAATATTTTTAACGTCTAAAAAACGATTCATTTAATGATCGCGTGTGAGTCTTTGCTGACTTCATCATTTTCATTTCACTTTCACGCGTTTCCTCTAATCTATCGAGGACAAACAAGAAAACATGTCTTACCGTTGCCGTTTGACGGAAAAAACCATTTTCAACTAGGAACTTTCAACATTTTCCAAGGTTACTGAACTGAATGTAGTTTGATTTAATTAAAATTATCAGTTGTTATGAAACTTTTCAGCCTAAAAGTGGTGACACCGAAAACCCGAAAACTGTCCCGGCTCAGCCCCCGAGTGAACCGAGTCCGAAAACGGACCAGCCCAAGACCGGTGACCTTTCAATTCGACCGGCCGATGACATGGACACCATCAATAAATGCCAGAGTAATTGGAGCACGATGGGCGGTCTCACCAACGTCACGCAACTCACAAAGTTCTAGGTCAAGAGGTGAGATATAATTGTTTTTATTAATGCATCCAATAGTTTTTTCTTATTTTAATCTAGATTCCAGGTCAAGAGGTGGGCTATAGTCTTTTTCTTTTCTATTTGCAGTCGTTTCATTCAAATCGTAGGCATTGAAGCGAAGTATAGTTCTTTCCATTCATTCATTCAGTCCTTTAGTTTCTTGCCGGTTTAAATCAAAGTTGTAGGTCAGATGATATTGTGTGGTTATCAATATATGGCATTGATTTCTTATTGCTGTTGGTTTCTAATAGTTTGACACAAACCTTTAGACATAGTGGCATGGCATGACAAAAATTCTCATTCTGCTGCGCCGGCGTGCGGTTGAGTCGTCCACAATGGAAATATCGATCAAAACGCGCCAGGATTTGGAGTCAAGGATGGATGAGTTTAAAAATTATGATCAATCCAAATTAAATATGATAGTATTCACCACCCTATTGACCTTGTTGCCATCTGAAAATACTGTAGGTCCTGAAAAGGACTTTTCAGCTTTAACCGTCGGTGAAGAAAGCGATCCTGCTGAGGAGAAGGAGCGAAAGCGCTCAGTTGTGTTAGTAAACGTTCCAGAGCCCGAGGGAGAAACTGCACAGCAGAAACAAGACTTCGATTTCAAGTTTGTGTCGGACCTCTTCTCTGATTTGGGTCAAGCTTTTCACAACACAGCGACCACAGTCTATCGTCTTCCGGTTCCACAGGGAAAGGCCTGGTCCAACCTCATCAAAGTAGTTTTGCCGACTAGTCTTGCACAGCAAAACCTCCTTCGTTCCGCTAAGCAGTTGAAGACTTTCACCAAGGTTGCATACACTTCTTTGTTTATCCGGCCATCTCTCACAGTTTTCGAGAGACAGAAGTATGCGTGTACAAAAAACGACAGCCTGATTTCGCGCGGAAAAAGCACAGGGGGCGGGGCTTAGAAATTGCGGGAACAAACGAATTCAAATATTTCTGGCTGATTGGCTCGTTTTCGATGAAAATTCGGTATTTTTTCTACAAAAGTAGATTAATCGATGGAATAATTCGTGTGTAAACTTAAAACTAATAATTTGTATTTTCTTCTTCTGGGAAATATGAAAAATGAAACTTTTATTAGTTAGTCGATGATCACGATCACAATAATAATAGTTGAATAGTTTGAACCATAATCACAATTGCGATTGTTTGTTCTAGGTATGTTGAGTTCTCTTTTGCGTTGTTCTGGGCAGAAACACTCTGAGACAGCTCAAACTAAAGTGGGAACACCTCAAATCTAAGCAGGTTGAGACCAAACTATGAAAATCTTAGGGATAGCTCAACTTGCTCACTAATTTTGTCTAGAATAGTTCCTCTTGGGTAGATGTGAGCAACAACTCATTGAAAAGGCTCACATTACAGTGGTAACAGTTAGAATTATGGCATTGTTCTTTCAAACTACATAGAACCAAGGAATAGTGTGTCTGGTTAGGTATTCCTGTCTAGAATAGTCCCTCTTGGGTAGATGTGAACAACAACTCATTGAAAAGGCTCACATTACAGTGGTAACAGTTAGAATTATGGCATTGTTCTTTCAAACTACATAAAACCAAGGAATAGTGTGTCTAGTTAGGTATTCCTGTCTAGAATAGTCCCTCTTGGGTAGATGTGAGCAACAACTCATTGAAAAGGCTCACATTATAGTGGTAACAGTTAGAATTATGGCATTGTTCTTTCAAACTACATAAAACCAAGGAATAGTGTGTCTGGTTAGGTATTCCTGTCTAGAATAGTTCCTCTTGGGTAGATGTGAGCAACAACTCATTGAAAAGGCTCACATTATAGTGGTAACAGTTAGAATTATGGCATTGTTCTTTCAAACTACATAAAACCAAGGAATAGTGTGTCTGGTTAGGTATTCCTGTCTAGAATAGTCCCTCTTGGGTAGATTTGAACAACAACTCATTGAAAAGGCTCACATTACAGTGGTAACAGTTAGAATTAGGGCATTGTTCTTTCAAACTACATAAAACCAAGGAATAGTGTGTCTGGTTAGGTATTCCTGTCTAGAATAGTTCCTCTTGGGTAGATGTGAGCAACAACTCATTGAAAAGGCTCACATTATAGTGGTAACAGTTAGAATTATGGCATTGTTCTTTCAAACTACATAGAACCAAGGAATAGTGTGTCTGGTTAGGTATTCCTGTCTAGAATAGTCCCTCTTGGGTAGATGTGAGCAACAACTCATTGAAAAGGCTCACATTATAGTGGTAACAGTTAGAATTATGGCATTGTTCTTTCAAACTACATAGAACCAAGGAATAGTGTGTCTGGTTAGGTATTCCTGTCTAGAATAGTCCCTCTTGGGTAGATGTGAGCAACAACTCATTGAAAAGGCTCACATTACAGTGGTAACAGTTAGAATTAGGGCATTGTTCTTTCAAACTACATAAAACCAAGGAATAGTGTGTCTGGTTAGGTATTCCTGTCTAGAATAGTCCCTCTTGGGTAGATTTGAACAACAACTCATTGAAAAGGCTCACATTATAGTGGTAACAGTTAGAATTATGGCATTGTTCTTTCAAACTACATAAAACCAAGGAATAGTGTGTCTGGTTAGGTATTCCTGTCTAGAATAGTCCCTCTTGGGTAGATGTGAGCAACAACTCATTGAAAAGGCTCACATTATAGTGGTAACAGTTAGAATTATGGCATTGTTCTTTCAAACTACATAAAACCAAGGAATAGTGTGTCTGGTTAGGTATTCCTGTCTAGAATAGTCCCTCTTGGGTAGATGTGAGCAACAACTCATTGAAAAGGCTCACATTACAGTGGTAACAGTTAGAATTATGGCATTGTTCTTTCAAACTACATAAAACCAAGGAATAGTGTGTCTAGTTAGGTATTCCTGTCTAGAATAGTCCCTCTTGGGTAGATGTGAGCAACAACTCATTGAAAAGGCTCACATTATAGTGGTAACAGTTAGAATTATGGCATTGTTCTTTCAAACTACATAAAACCAAGGAATAGTGTGTCTGGTTAGGTATTCCTGTCTAGAATAGTTCCTCTTGGGTAGATGTGAGCAACAACTCATTGAAAAGGCTCACATTACAGTGGTAACAGTTAGAATTAGGGCATTGTTCTTTCAAACTACATAAAACCAAGGAATAGTGTGTCTGGTTAGGTATTCCTGTCTAGAATAGTTCCTCTTGGGTAGATGTGAGCAACAACTCATTGAAAAGGCTCACATTATAGTGGTAACAGTTAGAATTATGGCATTGTTCTTTCAAACTACATAAAACCAAGGAATAGTGTGTCTAGTTAGGTATTCCTGTCTAGAATAGTCCCTCTTGGGTAGATGTGAGCAACAACTCATTGAAAAGGCTCACATTATAGTGGTAACAGTTAGAATTGTGGCATTGTTCTTTCAAACTACATAAAACCAAGGAATAGTGTGTCTAGTTAGGTATTCCTGTCTAGAATAGTCCCTCTTGGGTAGATGTGAACAACAACTCATTGAAAAGGCTCACATTACAGTGGTAACAGTTAGAATTATGGCATTGTTCTTTCAAACTACATAAAACCAAGGAATAGTGTGTCTAGTTAGGTATTCCTGTCTAGAATAGTCCCTCTTGGGTAGATGTGAGCAACAACTCATTGAAAAGGCTCACATTATAGTGGTAACAGTTAGAATTATGGCATTGTTCTTTCAAACTACATAAAACCAAGGAATAGTGTGTCTGGTTAGGTATTCCTGTCTAGAATAGTCCCTCTTGGGTAGATGTGAGCAACAACTCATTGAAAAGGCTCACATTACAGTGGTAACAGTTAGAATTATGGCATTGTTCTTTCAAACTACATAAAACCAAGGAATAGTGTGTCTGGTTAGGTATTCCTGTCTAGAATAGTCCCTCTTGGGTAGATGTGAGCAACAACTCATTGAAAAGGCTCACATTATAGTGGTAACAGTTAGAATTATGGCATTGTTCTTTCAAACTACATAAAACCAAGGAATAGTGTGTCTGGTTCTCGGAACGCGCTCTGTTAATTACAAATTCGTGTTTGGTCGAAACTGTATTGCAACAAATCTAGAGATATTTGTATAAAAAAACGATGTAAAGTGAGAGACGATTAGCTTTTGAGATTGAACTGTATGGAATATAGAAAAGGAGGACAATAACTCAAGAGGGAAATAAAAAATCTAATCTCGCAATTTTCATGGGTCAAAAACATTTTGTTTAAAACCTTGCAGCAAACAATTAGATGAAACGTCCTAATATGATTATCACCATTGATTCAAAAATGATAACAGAACAGAGTACACTATAAGTTTCCTGAATATTCATGTAAAGTTAGCATTCTAATAGCCTAAGTGTGCACTTTGTCGTTTCACGTTTCCGAGTTCTGCTGTGTTTAACATGTTTCACGTGACTGTGCGATAGACTGACAGTATAGCTGATTTTTGTTTCAGATACGTTTTTAGTGTAAGCGGACTTTTCTAAAAGATTTAGCATATATTTTTTGAATCAGTCTGTCAGGATGATCATGAAAATGGCGAGATTAGATTTTTTATTTCCCTCTTGAGTTATTGTCCTCCTTTTCTATATTCCATACAGTTCAATCTCAAAAGCTAATCGTCTCTCACTTTACATCGTTTTTTTATACAAATTGTCCTCATTTTCTATATTTCCGAAGGAAATAATGAATCAATAGATAGGAAATAATGAACATCTAATCAATTATTATTAAACTTTTTTGAACGTAACAATGAATACTAAGTTGATTTGCAGAACATAAACTGCGTTAGAACTCTGGTTAGTAAGCATTCTCTCAGAAACCGTGATCAATCCTTGATTTCGGGCAGCGCACGTGTGGCGCCGTCCATTTTTTCTTCCTTCGTGACGCTTTGGCTCAGTCGGCAGAGCAGCGCACTACAGTTCAGTAGGCCGAAGGTTCGAATCCTTTCACGGACAGCATTTTTGTTTTTGTTCGATTAACCTTTTTATGTAGTCAGGATGTCTACGGATTAACACAAATGTTTTTCCAATATATTTTGATCTATTCAAACCACCAAAAGGCGGAACAACAGCTCACTGCGCACACTCCGCACATCTAGAAGTGATTGTCAAAGCAGCTAAATGCAATGTTTCCAAGGCGATAAAATGACTCATTTTCAACCGATTGGTCCAAGATTTCAGATTTACACATAACTCTGCTGTTTCTAACTATATGCCAAATTTCAGACGAATCGGTTAAATTCGTCGGTTTTGCGGCCGCCGCGCCACGCCGCGCCACGCCGCGCCACGCCGCGCCACGCCGCGCCACGCGGCCGCCGTCGGAAGACATTTTTGCGAGACGATATTCAGCATAACTGTAGATCACTGGTCGCACATTAAATATCGAATAGCTCAATGATAAAGCCTTTCCTCCTCTATCTCTTTCCATCAAAATCTCAAAAATCCGTTCAGGAGTTTTTGAGAAAATGGCATAAAACCACTTTTGAAAGTCCGCAATGTTGTGATCAAAAACTAATCTGCGCAGCGCTTCGCGCTGCGCGCGATAGTGTGCCCCAAAGAGACGTCAGACGACGAGAGGGAAAATCAATATATATGATAGCCACTCTGTATAAACAGTAATTTACTGTTTTGCAACGACGCTTGTTCTGAGTTAGGTATTCCTGTCTAGAATAGTCCCTCTTGGGTAGATGTGAGCAACAACTCATTGAAAAGGCTCACATTATAGTGGTAACAGTTAGAATTATGGCATTGTTCTTTCAAACTACATAAAACCAAGGAATAGTGTGTCTAGTTAGGTATTCCTGTCTAGAATAGTCCCTCTTGGGTAGATGTGAGCAACAACTCATTGAAAAGGCTCACATTATAGTGGTAACAGTTAGAATTGTGGCATTGTTCTTTCAAACTACATAAAACCAAGGAATAGTGTGTCTGGTTAGGTATTCCTGTCTAGAATAGTCCCTCTTGGGTAGATGTGAGCAACAACTCATTGAAAAGGCTCACATTATAGTGGTAACAGTTAGAATTATGGCATTGTTCTTTCAAACTACATAAAACCAAGGAATAGTGTGTCTGGTTAGGTATTCCTGTCTAGAATAGACACTCTTGGGTAGATTTGAACAACAACTCATTGAAAAGGCTCACATTACAGTGGTAACAGTTAGAATTATGGCATTGTTCTTTCAAACTACATAAAACCAAGGAATAGTGTGTCTAGTTAGGTATTCCTGTCTAGAATAGTCCCTCTTGGGTAGATGTGAACAACAACTCATTGAAAAGGCTCACATTACAGTGGTAAACGTTAGAATTATGGCATTGTTCTTTCAAACTACATAAAACCAAGGAATAGTGTGTCTGGTTAGGTATTCCTGTCTAGAATAGTCCCTCTTGGGTAGATGTGAGCAACAACTCATTGAAAAGGCTCACATTATAGTGGTAACAGTTAGAATTATGGCATTGTTCTTTCAAACTACATAAAACCAAGGAATAGTGTGTCTGGTTAGGTATTCCTGTCTAGAATAGTTCCTCTTGGGTAGATGTGAGCAACAACTCATTGAAAAGGCTCACATTATAGTGGTAACAGTTAGAATTATGGCATTGTTCTTTCAAACTACATAAAACCAAGGAATAGTGTGTCTGGTTAGGTATTCCTGTCTAGAATAGTCCCTCTTGGGTAGATTTGAACAACAACTCATTGAAAAGGCTCACATTATAGTGGTAACAGTTAGAATTAGGGCATTGTTCTTTCAAACTACATAAAACCAAGGAATAGTGTGTCTGGTTAGGTATTCCTGTCTAGAATAGTCCCTCTTGGGTAGATTTGAACAACAACTCATTGAAAAGGCTCACATTACAGTGGTAACAGTTAGAATTAGGGCATTGTTCTTTCAAACTACATAAAACCAAGGAATAGTGTGTCTGGTTAGGTATTCCTGTCTAGAATAGTTCCTCTTGGGTAGATGTGAGCAACAACTCATTGAAAAGGCTCACATTATAGTGGTAACAGTTAGAATTATGGCATTGTTCTTTCAAACTACATAAAACCAAGGAATAGTGTGTCTGGTTAGGTATTCCTGTCTAGAATAGTCCCTCTTGGGTAGATGTGAGCAACAACTCATTGAAAAGGCTCACATTATAGTGGTAACAGTTAGAATTATGGCATTGTTCTTTCAAACTACATAAAACCAAGGAATAGTGTGTCTGGTTAGGTATTCCTGTCTAGAATAGTCCCTCTTGGGTAGATTTGAACAACAACTCATTGAAAAGGCTCACATTACAGTGGTAACAGTTAGAATTATGGCATTGTTCTTTCAAACTACATAAAACCAAGGAATAGTGTGTCTAGTTAGGTATTCCTGTCTAGAATAGTCCCTCTTGGGTAGATGTGAACAACAACTCATTGAAAAGGCTCACATTACAGTGGTAAACGTTAGAATTATGGCATTGTTCTTTCAAACTACATAAAACCAAGGAATAGTGTGTCTGGTTAGGTATTCCTGTCTAGAATAGTCCCTCTTGGGTAGATGTGAGCAACAACTCATTGAAAAGGCTCACATTATAGTGGTAACAGTTAGAATTATGGCATTGTTCTTTCAAACTACATAAAACCAAGGAATAGTGTGTCTGGTTAGGTATTCCTGTCTAGAATAGTTCCTCTTGGGTAGATGTGAGCAACAACTCATTGAAAAGGCTCACATTACAGTGGTAACAGTTAGAATTAGGGCATTGTTCTTTCAAACTACATAAAACCAAGGAATAGTGTGTCTGGTTAGGTATTCCTGTCTAGAATAGTCCCTCTTGGGTAGATGTGAGCAACAACTCATTGAAAAGGCTCACATTACAGTGGTAACAGTTAGAATTATGGCATTGTTCTTTCAAACTACATAAAACCAAGGAATAGTGTGTCTGGTTAGGTATTCCTGTCTAGAATAGTCCCTCTTGGGTAGATGTGAGCAACAACTCATTGAAAAGGCTCACATTACAGTGGTAACAGTTAGAATTAGGGCATTGTTCTTTCAAACTACATAAAACCAAGGAATAGTGTGTCTAGTTAGGTATTCCTGTCTAGAATAGTCCCTCTTGGGTAGATGTGAGCAACAACTCATTGAAAAGGCTCACATTACAGTGGTAACAGTTAGAATTATGGCATTGTTCTTTCAAACTACATAAAACCAAGGAATAGTGTGTCTGGTTAGGTATT
This sequence comes from Litoditis marina, assembly GCA_964036275.1. Taxonomy (NCBI): domain Eukaryota; kingdom Metazoa; phylum Nematoda; class Chromadorea; order Rhabditida; family Rhabditidae; genus Litoditis; species Litoditis marina. The sequence continues at coordinate 33,971,081 of OZ038434.1, read as the reverse complement.
CCTGTCTAGAATAGTCCCTCTTGGGTAGATGTGAGCAACAACTCATTGAAAAGGCTCACATTACAGTGGTAACAGTTAGAATTAGGGCATTGTTCTTTCAAACTACATAAAACCAAGGAATAGTGTGTCTAGTTAGGTATTCCTGTCTAGAATAGTCCCTCTTGGGTAGATGTGAGCAACAACTCATTGAAAAGGCTCACATTATAGTGGTAACAGTTAGAATTATGGCATTGTTCTTTCAAACTACATAAAACCAAGGAATAGTGTGTCTGGTTAGGTATTCCTGTCTAGAATAGTTCCTCTTGGGTAGATGTGAGCAACAACTCATTGAAAAGGCTCACATTACAGTGGTAACAGTTAGAATTAGGGCATTGTTCTTTCAAACTACATAAAACCAAGGAATAGTGTGTCTAGTTAGGTATTCCTGTCTAGAATAGTCCCTCTTGGGTAGATGTGAGCAACAACTCATTGAAAAGGCTCACATTACAGTGGTAACAGTTAGAATTATGGCATTGTTCTTTCAAACTACATAAAACCAAGGAATAGTGTGTCTGGTTAGGTATTCCTGTCTAGAATAGTCCCTCTTGGGTAGATGTGAGCAACAACTCATTGAAAAGGCTCACATTACAGTGGTAACAGTTAGAATTAGGGCATTGTTCTTTCAAACTACATAAAACCAAGGAATAGTGTGTCTAGTTAGGTATTCCTGTCTAGAATAGTCCCTCTTGGGTAGATGTGAGCAACAACTCATTGAAAAGGCTCACATTATAGTGGTAACAGTTAGAATTATGGCATTGTTCTTTCAAACTACATAAAACCAAGGAATAGTGTGTCTGGTTAGGTATTCCTGTCTAGAATAGTTCCTCTTGGGTAGATGTGAGCAACAACTCATTGAAAAGGCTCACATTACAGTGGTAACAGTTAGAATTAGGGCATTGTTCTTTCAAACTACATAAAACCAAGGAATAGTGTGTCTGGTTAGGTATTCCTGTCTAGAATAGTCCCTCTTGGGTAGATGTGAGCAACAACTCATTGAAAAGGCTCACATTATAGTGGTAACAGTTAGAATTATGGCATTGTTCTTTCAAACTACATAAAACCAAGGAATAGTGTGTCTAGTTAGGTATTCCTGTCTAGAATAGTCCCTCTTGGGTAGATGTGAGCAACAACTCATTGAAAAGGCTCACATTATAGTGGTAACAGTTAGAATTATGGCATTGTTCTTTCAAACTACATAAAACCAAGGAATAGTGTGTCTGGTTAGGTATTCCTGTCTAGAATAGTCCCTCTTGGGTAGATTTGAACAACAACTCATTGAAAAGGCTCACATTACAGTGGTAACAGTTAGAATTAGGGCATTGTTCTTTCAAACTACATAAAACCAAGGAATAGTGTGTCTGGTTAGGTATTCCTGTCTAGAATAGTCCCTCTTGGGTAGATTTGAACAACAACTCATTGAAAAGGCTCACATTACAGTGGTAACAGTTAGAATTATGGCATTGTTCTTTCAAACTACATAAAACCAAGGAATAGTGTGTCTGGTTAGGTATTCCTGTCTAGAATAGTTCCTCTTGGGTAGATGTGAGCAACAACTCATTGAAAAGGCTCACATTACAGTGGTAACAGTTAGAATTAGGGCATTGTTCTTTCAAACTACATAAAACCAAGGAATAGTGTGTCTGGTTAGGTATTCCTGTCTAGAATAGTCCCTCTTGGGTAGATTTGAACAACAACTCATTGAAAAGGCTCACATTACAGTGGTAACAGTTAGAATTAGGGCATTGTTCTTTCAAACTACATAAAACCAAGGAATAGTGTGTCTGGTTAGGTATTCCTGTCTAGAATAGTTCCTCTTGGGTAGATGTGAGCAACAACTCATTGAAAAGGCTCACATTACAGTGGTAACAGTTAGAATTATGGCATTGTTCTTTCAAACTACATAAAACCAAGGAATAGTGTGTCTAGTTAGGTATTCCTGTCTAGAATAGTCCCTCTTGGGTAGATGTGAGCAACAACTCATTGAAAAGGCTCACATTACAGTGGTAACAGTTAGAATTATGGCATTGTTCTTTCAAACTACATAAAACCAAGGAATAGTGTGTCTAGTTAGGTATTCCTGTCTAGAATAGTCCCTCTTGGGTAGATGTGAGCAACAACTCATTGAAAAGGCTCACATTACAGTGGTAACAGTTAGAATTATGGCATTGTTCTTTCAAACTACATAAAACCAAGGAATAGTGTGTCTGGTTAGGTATTCCTGTCTAGAATAGTCCCTCTTGGGTAGATGTGAGCAACAACTCATTGAAAAGGCTCACATTACAGTGGTAACAGTTAGAATTATGGCATTGTTCTTTCAAACTACATAAAACCAAGGAATAGTGTGTCTAGTTAGGTATTCCTGTCTAGAATAGTCCCTCTTGGGTAGATGTGAGCAACAACTCATTGAAAAGGCTCACATTACAGTGGTAACAGTTAGAATTATGGCATTGTTCTTTCAAACTACATAAAACCAAGGAATAGTGTGTCTGGTTAGGTATTCCTGTCTAGAATAGTCCCTCTTGGAAGTTTCGAACAGCAACTCGCTCAAACAGTTCAAAAAGTGGTGGAAACAGTTGAAATCTACTCATGTTCACACTTAACTAGAGAATACCGGAGAAGTGTGGACCTTTTGAGGTATTTCTGTCTAAAACCATCTTCCTATGGGTCGGTTTGAACAGCATCTCAGCTCAAACAGTTCAAACTTCAACAGCTCGAACTTCGAAAATTTTGAACTAATTGTATTTCAAATTGTTGGCTGTTTGGCCAATTCCTCAAGGTACCCGGTATTTCGTTAACCCTATCAATTAACCTTAACTGGGTTACTTGGTTAACCCTTTTGTTAACCCCTTTGTACCCCTCTTTTACAATGTCTTTTGGAGGGAAATTTCGAGTTAACAAGTGGTTGACAAAAGGGTTAACCAAGTAACCCGGTTAAGGGTAACTGCTAGGTTTACCAAAATACCGGGTTGAATAAAGAATTCGCCTGGCTGTTTAACTATGAAAAAATCGTTTTTGATTAAATTGATCTACAACTGTAGGAGAGTTCGTATGCGTTGTTTCCAACACACCGATACTCAACACTTTCTGTTTACAGCCGTGTTAAGGCGAGCGCGTTTGGCAAATTACGCGTCATATTTTATTTTGGTTATTTTTTGTTGTTCTGTTTCTTTTTTCTACTATTTCATTTTAAATTGTTCCAATTTGTGCTAGACATGTTCAAATTGGTTATTTTTGAAGAGAAAATGATCGGTGCAGTGTTTTGCGTTCATGGTTAGCGACAATACTGGTCATATGTCAGATGAGTAAAGTTTGAATGTCCTATGAAAGGAGCTCAGTAACATCGAAATATTCTCTAAATAGCAAATGTTAAATTTGAAATTGGGCCCCTCCCCTCTTCTAGATTTTTCGGGTTGTTTAGCGCTCGGGTGTTTTCCCGAAATTGTCCCCCGCTATTAGCGGAAGAAGTCCGTTTTCTTGAATTTTAGTAGCTATTCGGACAAAATTTCGGTGAATTCTATATCTAACCGGGTTTTTTGGTAACCTAACCTTTATTTGGTAACCTATTTTTCAGGTTACCTCAGTAGGTAGCCGGTTGGTAACCTAAAATAAAAAACCGGTTACCTGTTTTTCTAACGCAAAATGTGGTTTTTATGAACGGTAACCGGATTTTAGTTTTAGGTTACTTCTAGGTTACCTACGAAGGTAACCTGAAAAAGGGTTAGGTTACCTAAAAACCCGGTCAGTTGTAGAATTGGCCCAAAATTTCACGTGCGAAATCAAATTTATTTCAACCCTAATGTTTTCGCCTTCTTTGTAGTGAGCTGAAGACGAATTTTTAATAGTTCATTTTCATTAGAAATGAAAGGGTGTTTAAATGAAGTGCCATACATACTTGGTGCGTCTGCGGGCGGCTGCGGGCGTCTGCGGCGCGGGTAAACTAGTGGTTTGCCCGCAGACGCCCGCAAACGCCCGCAGACGCCCGCAAACGCACTACAATTGAAGTATGTACGCGCGTCTGCGGCTGGGTGCGGCGCCGTTGTTCCTCACTTTGAATTATAAATAAAAATCGAAATTATTGTTGAAATTATGATTTTTCTTCCACTTATTAGGAATATTTGTCTTTTGTCAAGTCAATGCTAATAATTGTTCGAACATTCTTCAAATTTCTAGAAATTGTTCGAATTGCAAATCGATTGATGCTTCTCGAATAAAATCTTTCTAAACTGGATTATTTTTGTTTTTTCAAATACAAAACGGAAGAAAAGCGGCCATTCACTTTAACTAAAACGGATTAAAAACTGACAATCGACTCAGAAACATTGGCGCCAATTAGCAGGAGTTAGCGCTAATTGGCAGAGATACCGTAATCCAAAAATTCAATTTTAAAGGAAAAATCTGCTGAAAACTACTTAATAACTAAAGAAAAGCAGTAATACGACTGAAACAGTACACAAGGAGGTTTCTCCGAGGAAAGTTTCAGGAAAAAAATCCTTTTTTTAAATATTAATAGGGCAGAAAACAGGGTTTGTCTCTTACGTGTTCATGGGATGAAAATACTATTCCCATCTGATGATGATATGTGAATAAATCTTCCCATGGAGGTCGACTATAAACAAACCATACCGAGGTAAAATCATACCGACCCCCACCGACAGCAAACCATACCGAGGGGGTGAAACCCTACCGACCTCCTTAATCAACACCGAATATGCACTCACCTGTTCTTCTCAACAGTTTTTTGTTCGGAATATGGTGAATGCAAGACAGTAACGGTGGAAAATACATGTCAGTAGTGAGTACTCTGTATTTTTCGAGGTAGGTATGTATTCACCCTTTCGGTATGGTTTGCTTTAGGTAGGGAATCGGTTTGGTTTCATCTCGTATGGTTTATACCCCAACCATTGACTTTAAAATGTCGTATATGGACATTTGTGTACATTTTTCAATGTTTGTCGCCTTGAAAAACTGATTTTCGGCTAGGTGACGTCGCACGAAAAATGCGAAATTGGCAGAAGTTGGCAGCCTAACGTAAAAATTGGCATGCCAATTGGCAGGAATCTGTCTGAGGAGTGCAGTTAACATTAAGTAGAATACAAATATTCATTTAAATTAACTATACTGAAGTAACTTGATGGGTTTAATAATGATTTTTAGAACATTAGTGATGTTATGTCATGAATGATCAATCCAGACGCAGAGAGCCGCTGCGGCAATATTGAATTGAATCATTATTGCCGCAACTGCTTTTGCGGCTGTCTGCGGCCCCGCCCGCAGACGCCCGCAGCCGCCCGCAGCCGCCCGCAGCCGCTTTTGCCCGCCGAAGTATGAATGCGCGGCAAAACGCCGAGAGCCGCCACCAGCCGCACATTTGATCAATAATCAGGGGCGCCATACTTATATCATATGCCGCCCGCAGACGCCCGCAGCCGCAGTCAAGTATGTAGGGCACTTGAGTTACAACATACATACAAAGCCACCCTACGTTTGTTTTGCGCGACGTTTTGTTCAATGACCCTTCTATCGATCGTCTTAGCCACAAATGTTGTCCGCGTTTTGTTTCGATATCATTTTCATATTTGTGGTTTGCAGATGGGTGTTCTGATTTTGTTGGTTTCAACAGCCAACGCGGAAGCGGGAGGCAGCAGTCAGCGGGAAGGACAGGTGTGTTTCCTGACTTCCTTGTTTGATTTCTATTGAATATACCGGCATCTCTACTTTGCTTTTTGGGTTCTGATTCTTCTAAGTTGACACGATTTTTCGAAACGTAAAATGCGTGTGAGTTAGTGCCAATATGTGGGGTATCTCACAGATAACCGGGTTTCCTCAAGCATTAGCCTAATTATTATCGAAATGTTGATATCTCCTGCGTGTCTGCTAGGACGACCGACGACATCCACCTCTTTTTGAAAAATTAAATTGCCCAGGAACGCCGAAGTAGTTCGCGATCTGGGGATCTGGCCTTAGCCATCGGGTGGTTCTTTTGAACCAGACAACTTTACCATTTTTCCAATGACTTCACTCTTCTTTAAGTACATGAACTCTCGGTTTATACTTTTGACAATTAGTGTTCGCGACCCTGTCTCAAGGGAGAGCCGTTGGCGGTGTATTGGTTAGCCGTGATGCGTGATCGCAGCGTTTCAAGGGGTAGGCAAAATTAAATTGCAAACGTGTGTCAAAACTCAAGTGCTCGTTTTCCATTATTCATCGTTCTTCCTTCTTATTTTAATGGGTCTGTATCTGTATGTTATCTGTAACTTTGCGGGCTGTGCTGATCAGCTGAACTGAAGTTTCCAATCTCTCGAAGCAGTTTCGCAATGAAAGACAATAAGCTTCTTATAGCATATAGCTGGAGTCAGACGACTTTCTTTCCGATTGATCTGATCCATGCACCGCGCTTAGGTTCTACTTTAATTTTCTGAGTGCTTTTCTGAGTTTTACTGAGTTAATTCGTTCTCTTTCGATGAAGTATTGAAATGAGGGCTACAATCCTAAAATCTGTAAAAAAAAGTGAGAAAGATCTCGTCCACTCGTTGAGGTTGTCCGAATAGTCAGAAAAGGTCGAAACACGGACTACTTTTTCGCCAAAACCGAGTAAGATTGTCTATTTTTGATGCGAAATCATACATTTTCCCGAATATGTAACGAAAATGGACTCCTTTTCGTGGGATAGTCACACCTTACTGGTCTGTGCGTCCACTGCCTATTGATATCAATTCAATTTTGCAAACAAATTGTTTTTGGGAATTACTTCATAACTATGACTGGTCCATGCTGTATGAAAGCTAAAATTAGGTCAGCCAACTATGGTTTCATTTTTTTGTTGTTTCAGACATTGTTTGAAGACGAGGCCCGGAATTCCGGCAACGACGGGAACAATTGGATCGATTGGAGACGGCCCAGCTATATGTTAGTTTAACTATGATTACCCCTCACTTTGGCCAAATGACAATCACAAATCTTCTAGAGAAAGAGTAAAAAGTTCAATGCCGGTGATAGGGATAAAAAATTAGCATGGATCTACACCATTTTAAAGGGGGGCAGAATCGAATGTTCAAATAATAGCAAAAACTAGTACGATTTGTTATATACTTATCTCTTTGTAAAATAATAACTATGAAGGCTCTATTTTTATAGTTTCATTCAATTTTCACTTAGGTCAGACACGCAGAGGAGGGTTGGAGTGGCGCCAAATTACGTGACAGTCGTAAGCTTGTAGCTATATCATAGACACAAATGGTTCAAATCAATAATTTACACAAGCATGGTAAATGTAACAACGTGAGAAAATACATTTCGCTCAGCATAATGTTTGAACCGTTCATTGTCTAAAATGAACCAAATAGAGATCATTTCATAAAAAAATGTAAAACGAATGAATACAACAGCCACGCAAATCACAATTTGTGGATGTAGGTATGTGAGTACTACTCTAGATGAATAAGTATGACCAGTGAGAACGAAAATTGTGCAAATGAAATCACAGATATAGACATTCTACAGAAACCTCCACATAGGAGCACAGAAAATATGAATATTATTTTTATGTATATTTTGGGACAAATCACACCTATAGCCAGACAAATATGAACTGTACAAATATATAAAAATATGTTACAAGCAAGAGTTATCCGATTTGGGGAAAAGAACGGGCGTTTGTCGCCAGAGAACACAGCACAATATTAGACGACTGCTCGAATCAGATAACATAACCCTGGAATACGTATACATAGGTTTGTTAGATTATATTATTGCTCATTTATTATTATTATTATTATTAGACACGACGCGTAACAGTACCAAATGACGCGATAAGGCAAGACTGTGCTATAGGTTGCACTGAGAAACATGTTCGGTGGGGAATAAGCCGGAATACAACAGCTTTCTGATTTCCGCGTTATAATCTCAAAAATTGTGTCCGAAAGGCAGAATCTAAGTGGTAATATCTATGTTACTCTACACAGAGCGAAGACCATTGTCTCAGAACAAAAAATATAGCTTTTATATTTCACGATAGTGAGAAAACCTAAAGTTCACATAGTTAGATATAAAGAATAGCAGGGTGAAAGGTGACACTATTTCCAATATAGAAATTTACTTCTTCGAAAGAGAACATTCACTCACGTTTCATATTCACATGGCATTGTCATAATTCCCAGCCATTTGTCGAGTATAGCTATAGAGAGACGATCCTTCGAACCATCAAACAAGCCATATTGTAGATTAGTGGAGGAATATAGGACCTGAAATTTACTTTTTGAATTGTAAAATATGAACTAACTGGAATCGTTCTCGGAAATTAGTCGAGATCTCACTGAACTATGCATACTGCATACACACACGAGAAAGATATGACTATTCAGCAAAAAGTAACCCGTTTTCCGACGGGAACACGTCAAAATTCATGATTTTGCATCGAAAAATAGGTTGTTTTTCTCCAAATTTCAAATCGCCCTCGCGAAAAAAAGTTTTTTATTTTTCCTCAAATTTTTATGGCTAATTGATTACTTTTACAGCTGTGTGAATGTATTACTGCATATCGCATCGCTGGGACTCAATACTGGCAATGGCTTGTACAGTTCGAGCAACAATTTGGTGGACTATCAAATAAGAAAAAAATGAAATGGAGAAAAGCTATTCGAAATACCCAATAAATTCGATGGTTTACCTTGGTGCCTAATTGAGCTCGAATTTCCTGATGAATATCCGGAATCGGCGACAGTGAGATGATCTTCCCAGCGAAATCGATTATCCGTACACTGTAAGAGTGATGGTTACACACACATAATTGTCTACATCTACATCACCTACATCAGACAGGTTGATATCCCCTCAACCATCATATAATTATCAAAAACAACAGCTTCTAAATGAAAGGACAGGCTTTTCCATGCCGTTAAAAATTCCCAATGATGCAAATGCCACTATAAAACGTAGAGTGAAGAGTTATCACTCCCAGAGCTGACGCTTCTGGCATTAGAAGAAATGATTGAACAACGTGCTCTCTTTCCGCCAAACCGCCAAAATTGGAAAATTATTCGTCGAATTATACATAACCACTATTATGAAGTGTGTATGATGTAGTTTGTATGTATTATGTTTTGTATGTACGAAGTTCGGTAGAAATAACTGTTGTAAATTGACTTACACTTTACACAATAGCCATTTCCTTTGCCCCGATTTGTCCAGTAGCAACGTTCAGGCACATAAACTAGGTAGTGAGAGAATGAAACCTGTAATAAGTTTCTTATTATAATAATAAACTACAAGCATACACATGTAAGGTCTGACCATCCGACAAAAATGAGACCATTTTTAGATTTGAATTGAACACGTGAAAATTAATGATTTTGCATCAAAAATAGACAATTGTCCTCGTTTACGGCGAAATGATGGTCCGTTTTTCGATTTGTTCTGACTATTCGGATAACTTTACTGGGGTATGACTACAAGTAAAAACAACGAATCAACACGTATGCTCAGTCACCAGTATGTGCCTGCTAAGCAATAAGATTCGGAACACTACTAAAATAAATCATTTGACATTAGTAACTGACAAATACAATTACACGACTGACTAATGACAGTTCCCTACTGAACAACAGAACGACCACAGAGTTCCATCAAAGATAAAATGCGGTTCGACCATTCTCTACAAGGGAGCTAGACGCATTTCTCTCCAGAAAACAGCGTTCTTATCAAGAAAATAGTTAGAGAGTAGGTAGAGGCTATTGAGTTTTTCTCTAGAATTCTAGAAAATAAGAAAAGGAATTCAACCTACTTATTCAGCATCGATCCATACACAACTGTCACTATTCACAAAGGAGGAGTAATGACAAAGTCACATATGAATTCAAAACTAACCTGAACGAGATAGTGCAAAAAAAAGCGGAGGTACTTCGTACACGAAATCGCGAGTCACTTCTATAAATACCGAATTTCATTTCATCCATGAGCGGAGACCTGAAAATACAGCTAGAATCAGTATTTTCAACGCCACTTTTGAGAAGAATAGAATGCAGTGAATGAATAGACCAACAGAAGACAAATCAACAAATAATGAGATGAAAAGCTGAATGTATATGAAATCCATTACTGATGAGACCAGATTGGAGTCACCCACCACAGAACATATTGACTATAAACCTACATTTTGGTTCAACCTTGTATGCCAATATGATAACCATCGGGTAAAATCAAGAAGAACGAGTTAGTAAATGTCCTTTGAAAAGCGGAAAATTGAGAAGTCGACCGTTTTTCTTTATGCACCGGTTTTGCAATGTGCGAAACAAGTAAAGTAACTGAGTTCTTTTCAAGATATCCCGACTAAAAATACATGAAAGATGAACAAAACAGTAAATAACAACGAAAGATAAAAAGGAGACAAAATATTCGAGGGACGCCTGCCAATATTATTGACCGCGCCGCTCGCCTGCCGCTCTGCGTCTAGTGCCTTTTGGTCTTTCCGATTGGAGCACGTTAGGCAAATCGCCCATTCAATGCAGCCCCCCTTTAACGGGGTGTTTAACGTTTTTAGTGGTAATTAGGGAAGACTGTAGTTATGGACAGTTTGAGAAGGAAGACACAGTCACTAAAAGAGCTAATTCCAATTCTGATCATTGCCAATTTTTTATTCGGATCTCGATCAATACTTTAGCGCCGAGTTGACATGCTTGAGCTGTTGCTTGCTATTGGTATTGATGGGTTTGAATTGAATTAGGTAGATATGTTGATAGTCGGTAGTCGCCCATTGTGACTAGCCAGATAAGGCTGGTTGCAAGTAGTGTTTTTAAATGTTCTGCGATACCATATTAGCTGAGGTAAACAATTAATCCTCAGCCCCTTTGCCTTTTCTTCAGATGGGGAACACCGAGTGGCGAGTGGGTGACGATTAAGCTCAGACGTCTCAAGCTAAAACCTATAACTCTAACTGGTTAAGTAAATTGATCTGTCAGAAACTGAACATTTCGCGTTGGCGCCAAGCGCTGCCGCCAAATTACGCCATAACGCAGGAACGAGAAATTGTCAACATAAATGATTGGAATTTTGTCATTTGGATGATGATCACAATACAACTACGTTAGTCACTCGACAATTTCAAATTTATCAGTGGCGTTAGTCGCTTGCGCCAATTAGCGCCATTATTCTTCTTCTCGTGCCATGGATAGTTGTAAGAGTACAACTAGCAAAAAGAGATTAGTAAAAGTGGGGGAACCAACAAATGTGTGAGTTGTGTTTGGTTTGACCTCTATATCAGCAAAAAGTGAACGATACGAATTGCTGTGATACTGTAGCAGTAGTATTCTACAAAAATAGAACAATACCAATGTTGCACAGTGGTTCACAACGCACGCATGTCATTGAAGTACACATGAAATACCCTTCGGTGATTCCTGAAATGTTATGCGGGTTTCGTGAACCATTGTGCAACATTGGTATTGTTCTATTTTTGTAGAATACTACTGCTACAGTATCACAGCAAATCGTATCGTTCACTTTTTGCTGATATAGAGGTCAAACCAAACACAACTCACACATTTGTTGGTTCCCCCACTTTTTACCAATTCTTGTCTATTTTGTTCATTCTGAGCTCTGAAAATACTTGAAAATACTTGAGGGCATAGGGTTGTTAAGATCGAAGTCAAAAACCGATTAGAGTCAAATATCGATTTTCGATCATGAAGTTGAAACTTGAAAAAGTCGAATAGTTGTGTTATTGGTGGAGAATAACTAGAGGGAGTGTATTATTAGTGAAATTCGAATAATCATTAAATGACTTGGGACTCGACGTTGCTAAATTGAAATAAACCCAATAACATACCCCTAATAATGATGTATAAAGAACAACTAGTTTTTCACGTTGAGTCAGTTTTGGGCCGTCCAACCAGCAGCACGTCCTATGGCTTCTTTGGCTTGAAATCTTGGATCTTGGAAAGTAGTCCCAACTGACTATTGCTTGATTATCGTGTTTCTCATGTTAGGGATCTGGCTGTCAGGGGTAGCACTAACTTTATTTCATTCCAATTAATTACTGATTGAATAATAACTACCTAGGAAATTCGTGGGGATGAACTGACAATTGATAGAGACTGCGCAGTATTACTGTGGTTTTGGTATACTCGTGGTGAAACTATTTTGAGTTAGAACTTTCATAAGTGATTTTAATAACTGATGCTTCATTAATGTGGAATATGGTCGAATTAGCCATAAAAGTCCGAGAACGGGCTTCATTTCAAGGGGGGGGGGGGGGGGAATTGTTCTTTTATGGCTCAGTTTTTGGTTATAACACGGGAAATTATTTATTTATGTAAAATGTTAAAGTTCTGCGTAATTGAATGGGGAAAAACTGGTTCCTTGTTGCATTGAAGTCAAAGCGTACTGGTGTTTGACTGAACGCACTCCTTAGATTGATGTGCAATATGCATGTCATCCATAAACTACAATTACCGATTCACTCCTGCCTATAGTCTATTTCATATATCAGTCTATTTCCGATGCAAAAGCTTGCCTTTTAACATATTTGTGTCGGAAAATGGGTTATTATTATTAGAAAAGCAGTCACACCTTACTGGTGGGGCGGATGATTATTGCAAACCTTAGTCTGATTTGGTGTTTTTAACTCAACGTGTGAAGTTCGAAGCAATTCCCTTAAAAGCCCCTTTTGAAAAACATCTCACTGGTGTGCGGAAGCATTTTTCTGGTGCATTTGCAGGTTAGAGGGTACCGGATACTTTGTTTTTAGTACAGTTATAGAATATTCAATGTTGCCGACTACAATCTACAAATCAGCGATATTCAACAAAATGTTACCTATGTAGAGTATGTAGTGAACTGAACAAATAATACTTTTCTCATAATGATAATGACTATATTATAATTTTTGTAGGTTCAATATCGGTGATGGTTGGGGTTGCTCTGTTGACGTGGACATGGAAGAATTGCGATGGATCATGATGTACCACATTGCTTTGGTATTTATTATTTTGTGTTGTCTTTTCGCGTAGTAGAAGCTCTTCATCTTCATGTTGATAAGTTACTGGAAATAGGCAATATGACGGATTTGTAGTGTGAGGTTGTGTAAACTAGGGTCATCCTGCCTTCGGTCATCATTGAATTCGATTTCTGAGAACAATTGAGGAACATTTCGAGAATCATAGGTACAATAACTAAATACTAATGTGTAACCACGGAAACGCGTATGGTAACGTCGATTTGAGGGGTACTTCACCTTTGCAGAACATTGAGCTATAGTTCGTTCTACATTCATTAATAGGCGTTTTTGAACGAGGAAGGTACCACTTACTTTTTCACGAAAGTATCTTTATTCTAACTTCACAGCTCCAATACTTCAATCGGCATATCCTACACGTGTGGATAATAACTAAGGGGGAAGTAGTATTAATGATATATTTTTTGAGGTGCTGAATGCAATCGTTGGCAGGATGAGTCTGTTTGTTCTCAAACACCAGTAAGGTCTGACTAAGCGACAAAAATTAGTCCGTTTTCGTATGTAAACAAGTGAAAACTTATGATTTTTCATCAAAAGTAAAGCGATTCTCTTCTTTTCGGTGGAAAAGTAGTCCGTTTTTCAATTTTTTCTGACTATTCGGACAACTTTACTGGGGTGTGTTTGTTCTTGATTAGCTCCCATTACCTAGGCCTTCTTTTTTTTCAAAATCACTTCTCTTTGAGTCAACTTTGTTTGATGCTCAGGCCCTCTCAATTGAAAAACTCGGTAATTTTTCGGGCGATGTTAGGCAAGGATTTTATGATGATATTTATGTTCTCGGAGTTTTACCAACTAGGAAAATGTCAACTGTTGTACTTTTCTCTACCCCCACCCTATTACCTCGCACCCCTATTCCATGATTTTTCTCCTTTCTGTTTCTATTTGCGACTGGGCATTTAATATTTATTTGTCAGGCTCTCTCCTGTTTATCCATGTTTATTTAGAAAACTTTTCGCTCATGCGCTAACTCACTTATTATTGTACTCTCCGAATGTGGATATAGGCATAACCCACAGTTATAAGGGACTCCCAAGTTCCTTATAACTGTGACTTGAGCTGAAATTGTCGGTTTGTGATTGTGGTTGTATTGATTAGGTGGTTTGAGGACTATGAGATTCTTGTATTTTTTGGCTGACCATGTTTCTTACCATTCCCATGATAATTTCTGGATTTGTCAATTTGGTTTGTCACACTTGTATACTTCACAGAATAGTTAATCGAAATGTGAAGATTTGTTCTCCCAATGACCCAATGAATGTTTTTCGTTAGAATTAGCACCTAATTCGAGAATCATTGAGTTATAGTTTGTTTTCAGCAGCAGTGAAAACAGCGACAATAAAAAATATTAAATATAAAAGTTTTACCATTGTTCTCTTCCCTCATTTAAAATTCCAACATCACTATGTTATATTCTATTGTGAGTATGTTAACAAAAAATGTTGAACCCCACAGTCATGGTCTACCATCTAGGTTTCGTCGGGAAATAGATCGTGCCCACTGTCTATATATATATATATATATATATATATGTATACGCGAGTGGTTATTCAACAATATGTTCAACGAAACCATTTTTTTCGTTTTCGTTGAGATTCGGAAATTCTGTCGAAAAACCAAACTAAAACTGTGCATGTGTATGTTATAATTGCTCAAGGAACTTTTCTACCGTACAGAGGTCAAACGAAGGGTAATTCGAGTTCCTTAACTTTGGATTTTTCAGCAAAATATTTTTATACCTCTAAACACTGTTGTCAAATTGAAGTCAACGTCATTGGTTTAGTTTTATGTTGAAAATATCAATCCCAACTAATGGTAATAGTTTATTATTCCGTGTTTCTTTGATCATTGAGCGTTTTCCCAGTGAAATCGTAAAATATACGAAATTCCATAAAAAACTGTAAGAATATTTGAATTTGGTTTTCCCGCCATTCCTAAGCCCCGCCCCCTGTGCTTTTTGCGGCCGGAATTGAGGTGTCGTTTTTTGTACACGCACACAGAAGGCGTTCGTTCTTCGTGAACAGAGGCGGCGTTTGACGAAATCAACTGGATCGAGATACCGCATCGAGAAAGAATCCTTGAAGGCTGCTGATGGAACATATATACCACTCGATCAGGCTCTACTCAAGGATATCATGGACAAAGCTACGCAACAACGTAAAACTCGGCAGACTCAGAAAACTTCGAAGGAAACTGTAGTGTCATCTGAAACCTCTACCTTGAACTTTGCCAATGTCTCTCAGCGTCGTGACCGTATTTCATCATCGATTATATCAGCCACAGCCAATCCTGTTTCCATTCCAGCTGGAAATAATTCCTCCCCTGTTAACAATCAACACGTTAACATTTCGGCAAGTGCTCCAATTTCGTCTGACGTCGTTTCTTCACCGGTTGATTCTGCTGCTACAAATTTATCATCCGATAAATCGCAATTGGTGGTAAAAAACTGATAGTTTCTTCGGCAAAACCATCAACCCTTCCGCTGCTATGTTTGAGTTTAAATTGTCGTAGTATAAAAAATAAGATAAACGATCTTCGCATTCTGCTATGTAACACAAAGCCTGATCTGGTCTTCCTACAAGAAACTTGGCTTGATTGTTCCGTTCCTGATGCCTCCATCTTGTTCAACCTTCCATATGCTCTTCATCGTCTAGATCGTAATAGTAATGGAGGTGGTGTAGCCGTTATCTACAAGCAACATCTATCTTGTCACATCGTCGCCAATTGTTGCTACAAAAAAGGTGGTATCAACTGTATAGTCATTGATTTATTCGATAATTTTGCTAAATGTGTTCGAGTTTTCAATGTGTATCGTCCGCCTAATGTGAAATCTGCTCCTTGTGATGAGTTTTTAGATCACCTGAGCTCAACTATACCTCTCAGTTCTGATAATGTTCTATTAGTGGGAGATTTCAATCTTCACGTTGAGTGGGATACTGAAACTGCGTCCGGTCGGAACAAGAAATATCTCGATTTTTTCCTTGATTTGTCGCTCAGTCAGCTTGTCCAAGATTCTACATGTGGGACGCGGACGCTGGATATCCTTCTTGTTGAAGATCCTTGTATCGTTGATAATATTAAGTTACTAGCACCCCTATCATCGTCTGATCACAAAATCGTAGCGTTCTATCTCAACTTGCAGTCAGTAGTGCCATCAACTTGCTCGCCAACTCCAGATTTTCCGAGGACAGATTTCATCTCTTTGCGTCGAGAGCTCAAGACAGTTAACTGGTTGGAAGTTTTCGACAACTTCTACGATATCGATGATCTGTATTCTAGGTTTTGCGGTGTTCTACACTTCTTGCTTTCTCGGTTCACACCTATGAAGTACTCTCGTCATCGCCCACCGACCTATCCTAGCAACATACAAAAGTTGGCTGATTATAGAATGTTATTATTTCGAAAAATTCACATTCCTTCTGTTCTTGAGAAATATAATGTTGTTTCCAAGAGACTAGCTAATGAAATTAAACGCTTTGTTTCTCTACAAGAGAAAAAGGTTATAAACGACTCATCAAAACAGTTCTATGCTTTCGTCAAGAAAAAAATTAGGTCACAAAAGACAGAAATCGTTATAACCGATGCTAATAATACTAAAGTTAAATCAGATGAGCAAAAAGCTCAACTATTAGCAGATTACTTCAGTTCTGTTTTTGTCACTGATAATGGTAGTAAACCAACTTTGGCATTACCAAGCAATCGTATTCTGAGCTCTTTCTTAATATGCCCCTCAGACGTTTTTGCAGTATGTAAAACATTGAAACCATCATTTTCGTTGTCTCCTGATGGTATTCCTCAGGCAATATTCAAGGAATGTTATAGTGAAATCACTGAGCCATTAGCCCACATTTTCAATATATCGTTGCGGTTAGGTGCTGTACCTCAAGTATGGAAACGTTCATTTGTGACAGCCGTTCCAAAAACTAGAAACGCGTCAAAACCATCCGACTACCGACCTATTAGCATAACGTGCACTCCTTGTAAACTGATGGAACGGTGTATCAAGAAACCTCTTGAAGCTTGGTTGAACAACAATTGTATTCTTCCGAAAGAACAGTTTGGGTTCCGCTCTGGAATGTCAACTTCCCACCAAATGCTCGACTACACCAACAAAGTCTTAAGTAGTGTTTCTTCCGGTTCCAATGTTGATGTAGTGTACTATGATGTCGCCAAGGCTTTCGATACGGTATCCCATGATAAAGTGCTACACATCCTAGCCAAATTAGGAGTGAGGGGTAACTTGTGGTGTTGGATTTCGTCTTTTCTCAAAAATCGTTCTTGCAAAGTCAATATTAATGGTTCTCTCTCGTCATCTTTTGATGTTATAAGTGGTGTGCCTCAGGGTTCAGTTCTTGGTCCAATACTGTTTTTGATCTATCTCTTTGATTTACCAAAAATCATTCCATCATGTCTTGGGGTGCGCTTATACATGTTTGCTGATGATCTAAAAATGCTGAAAACTATTCAAACCGATTCTGATACACATGTTTTGCAAGCCTGTATAGATTCTCTAGTCTCCTACATGACAGCTCGACAACTCAAGTTGTCACCAACCAAAACTCGCATAATGCATTTTGGAAAAACAAACCCATGTCACTGTTATACGCTTTATGATCAGATATACCTTGAAACTACTGAGACTATGAAAGATTTAGGTATTCTTGTTAATAATCGTCTCACGTTCACTACGCACATCGAAAACTTGACTAGGAAGGCGCGATGTGCTATGTTTATCATTCTAAGACTGTTTGCAAACCCCAACTCAAAATGTGTCATTAGATTATTCAAATCTCTCGTGCTACCTATTCTTGAGTATGGTTGCAGTGTATGGAGCCCTTACCTTAGAAAGGATATTATATGCATTGAAAATGTGCAACGAACTTTTACTAGAATATTGTACTGTAAACTGAACAGAGTCTCGCCAAGAAACGCACCTTCGTATGAAAACCGATTGAAAATGTTTAAACTCGAGCCCCTAGCTGTGAGAAGAGTGAAAATCGACCTGATCAACTTCAAGCAAATTTTGTATTCTGTGTCGCCATTGAAATTTTCAAACTTTTATGTATTGCGCCCGACCGGAGGCCGAAATAGTCAATTTGAAATTCAAATAGACTTTACGAAGTTCAATCCGTATTATCACTCTTATTTCATGAGAATACGTCGTTGGTCAAGATTACTTCCAACATCATTTTATGGTGCAAACATGTCTCAATCTGAGCATAAAGAGTTTCTTTCGAAAATAAAAGTAGTTTGATGTGTACACATTTACTCTACTCGAAATTTCAGTTACTGTTTGTCAAGATGTGGTTGATGATCTTGCAATTCAAGTGCTGTTCAGTGTTCCAAGACCGATGTGTTCCGTGATGCTCCGTTCCGCCAAGACAACAAAAATGATAAAATACAGCGATTAGTAGTTGTGGCACTCCAAAACTATCGCCGCAATTAGTTGTAGAGCTCAGGATGTGACAAAATCTCTCTCATCATTCCATTTCTATACATACACAGTGTGGACATAACGGTGATTGTCCAAAACGGCTCATTATCTCCAATAGAGCTAGTGAGAGAGGGTGAAACATGTCTTGGTTGGGATTGAGAATTCAAAAGCCTACACTAGCACAAAGATGTTTGAATATTTATCCCTATGCATATATGGATGGTCACAAATGTTTTCTATGTCTTATTAGGTGGGATGACATTTATGTCTATCCGCGGTGTTGCGAAGTGCGGCCGTTCTCTGTACTCTGTGGTAGAAATCTGATCTACGAAGTGTCATTGGTTAGGGGCAACGTTACTAACTGAACCGTCTTGACACTGGATAGCATTGTTGCATGCATGATCGAATTATTCGATTTTTGGTATAGAGTTACAAGAACGGGCAAACTCAAAACAGCGCAGAGTTTATGTCTTATTACTATGTATTTTGTGACCGTCTATTGCATCCCTCTGTTTTTACACATGGCACAGCCAAAGTGCATACATCTCATCCCAGCCAAACATGCCAATCCGGATGATCTCTTCACAAAACATATCTTCATTACAACGTCTCTTTCAAGATAACTATTGTCCCACAAATCATTTGGTTCAATCGCCGTCGTCCAGCACTGTCAAATTGCATGTAATATTATGAGCGCGTAACAGGGTAACCATACCCTTTTTCTTCTCAACTTTTCTCTCCATTTACTCCATTGGAGTGCCACATACTATGTGGAAGTCACGTGTTAAATCACGAATAAATCTATTCTATTCTATTCATTTTATTGGTATTTGAACAATGATTGAATTCTTTTCTCGGCTCATTCATTCAAAAAAACATAATGTAACGGCTTAAGTTTGTAACATCTATCCATCTATTATATCAGGAAGACCAGGTTTTTACATTACTAATAATATTGCCTTTCAGGTAAAACGATACGCATCATCTGCTGGGAGGCAAAGATCATACTACAGTAATGATATGTATCAACCTCTTTGTAAATAAATAATCAACATGCGAGGTTATGTTGTATAAATAAACCCGTTGTGAATGTTTTGTTATGTTGTTCGATGCTACGAAATACTATGAAAAAAAGCTATAACGACTTGCCTGAAACTAAAAAAGCTATAACTACTTGCCTAAAATAAGTTTAAGTTATTTATTCATAAATGTCCCTAAATATAGTATTTCGTTATATTGATTGCATGTATTCTAGGCCGTGTCAATCGCAACACATGTTCTGTTGAGAAGCAATCATAGTGCACACTTTTATGTATAGTCGTCGCCAACGGAAAGGCGGGAGGGTACTGTATATGTCAGTTTCCGCTGAGTACGCACACATGTCTTCGATTCCAGAGTTTGCCGGTCATGTGCGCCAATAGCTCAGTCGTTAGCGTCCTGCTACGAATCTTTTGCTCGCAGGTTCGAGTCCGGCGAAAGACAGTAAATTTAGCAATGCAAGGTTATGCTGTATAAATAAACCAAACGCAAGTGTTTTGTCTTTTTCACACTTTTGAATTTCAAGAAGTCAAACCGTTATTATCGGACGTTCTACGTTCACTTGTAAAGAAAACCTTCTGGATTGGCGGTATTCATAAAAGTTGGCAACGTTGGTATTTTGTTTTCACCACTCCTACTACAAAACATCGGGAAACATTTTTCAAAAGTTTGTTTTGTTCGTTAGTGAGAGCTATTTGGATACTTCACCGCTCTCTATCTATAGATGATTTTCAATTGCGGAAACGCACTATACACGATCCCACTCTATTGAATAACCACGTATAACCACGCTTGTATCTGATCTTCTCCAAGATTTTCGTGAGTGGTATAGGAAACTCATACTCAAATAGGCACAACAAAATGAACCAAGTTTCTTGAGGTTCATTTCATTTGAAAATCTCCCAACAACGTTGTTTTTACCCCACTTTTTGTCTTTGGATGAGTTCCTAAAAAATTCGTCCATCACTGAAACTGGCCATAATATGGCCAGTTTTTAGTGTATAGTGCGTTTCCGCAATTGAAAACCATCTATAGATAGAGAGCGGTGAAGTATACAAATAGCTCTCACTAACGAACAAAACAAACTTTTGAAAAATATTTCCCGATGTTTTGTAGTAGGAGTGGTGAAAACAAAATACCTACGTTGCCAACTTTTATGAATACCGCCAATCCAGAAGGTTTTCTTTACAAGTGAATTAGTCACCTAGCACGTCCAATAATAACGGTTTGACTTCATATTATGAACCAAATTTTGCTTTAGAGTGAACGGTAACCAGAGGTTAATTCAGGGCTACCGAACGGATAAAAGGTCACCAACACCTTAGCTTTCCAAGCTTTTTCGAAAAAACGGTTAGATGAAAAAGTTTTCATACACATAATTTAAAACATGACAAACCGAATACAAACTAAATCACAGAAAAAGGAAGATTTAATAATTACTTGTGTACTTATATTCTATGTGTTCTCTATCGTAGTTTTAGGAACGGAAATAGAAATATATTTGTCAGCCGACATTTATCTTTGTAGTAATCGTTGTTATTCTCTCCGAAACTGAATAGAACCACTGCGTCATTATCACAACTACTGTCTTTCTCTAATCTAAGCGTTTGACAACATACATTGTTCCCCATCCTGAAAATTAAAAATTTCATAAGAAAGTTTCCATTTCGCAAAAACTAATCAAAAAATAAGATTAAGTTTTCCCAACTAACTCGACAAAAAGGCCGGAACTACTATAAGCACATGAAATTTCTGGTTTTTGTGTAAAATTTGGTTCATATTTGATTCGTGTCTTGACTCTCACGCAATCCCATTTTAACAAGTTCGGAAACACTTCGGCATTGAGAGCTAATGATAGCTGCCCAAACATTGTGACTACCTCTAAATCTCTGAGAGTCTTCATCAGTTCTTAACAGTCTTTGCATAATGTAGCAAGTATGAGTGATAATCTGATGTAGTTTGATCTCAATACACCAAAAACCAGCCGGATTAAACTATTAACATACACTGTGTAGAATCTCTATCCTATAACTGTCATACATTGTATTTAACATATATAAGTCAAGTGAAACTCGTTAAAGGGACTGTTTCTCTATAATTTGGATCGATTAAAAAACATGAAATCTCAAGAATCTGCTTTGATAGTGTACTGATGATCCCTTACTATTATACAAAACAAAGAAAATGGAATTCAGTCGAGAACCAAGTCTTTTATGAGCCAAACTATCTTAAGGGTTACTGTATCGCCAAACTTTTGGTCAAAAGATGAATTCGGTTCTAATACACACAACTTCAATCTTAATTGAACCAAAAAGAGGCATAGACAACTGAAACACTTTTAAATATGTCAGTTGTTATGTCATTGAATTTATGATACGTTTCACGGACGTTTTGCGGGCAATTTGTGCGCGTCTCCATGAAAATAGGTACGTGCTGTGGCTTCCGCGTTGTGGCCGTACTCAAATTTGTTCAAAAACGCCCCAAATTGCGAAATTTTCACTAATTCTGACTGTTTTGTCCATTTTTCGTCCACATGTGTCCACCGATAACTCAAATCAACAAATTAAAGAGGTACGGTTCCTTTAATAGAGTAAATATTCAGATCAAAATATGGCCATATCCTGGCAAGTCCAAGTTTTCTTCGCGCTCAGTACAGTATCCTTGCCTCTCTATGTTCTCATTCTGATAACCATTATCCGTGGTAGAAAGAAAGGAGGACCGTATAAACACACATTCTATGGTCTATTCATTTCACAGGTACACATAGTTTATTATTGGTTATAGGCACGTGTCACACTTTCTAAGTGTCTGCATGACGTTTATATAAGACCGTACAATCGTTAAGAATCGATAATAATGCTTTATACACAAAATGCGTTTGTGACACATGGGTACTGTAGTGGTTTGAAATTGTCGTTAAAGGCACAGTACCCTTATAACAGGATTTTCAAAAAATATGTTTTTTTCCGAGAAAAATGATTATTTCGCCCCAATTCGAGTTCTGTGAACTGTTGCGACGCAGAAAAAGTTGTATTTCTGAGCAAAATTACGTATTCATGTACTTCATCGCTGGAATGTACTGTATCGAGCTATTTTCGAGAAGTACGCAAGAGTACGTGAGGCGCGCGGCTTTGTACCGTAATCCAAAATTTTTCCGAAAAATTTTTCTACTCTGATATTTGTTTATTTTTCTCAACAATATTTTTTCGTTGTTTTCATGATGTTTTTATCTTTTTTTGATTTGTCATTCGTTTAGCCTGGTTCCGTAAGTGTTTTCGATCGTGGGTTTGCATGTTTTTGTTCATTTGGAAGGTGTTTCATGGTAAGTTTACTTGATGAATCACAATGTATAATTTCAGATGGCCGCCAGCAAACGAAGGAAAGTATCAGGGAAAACAGTACCTTTCGATATTCCGGAATTTGATTGTGAGCGAGCAAATCAGTGGTTGCAAACACGGAACTACCCTTCAGAATATATTGGAAAACTAGCAGACCCGAGGTGTGTTTTTTTCTAATTCACTTGCATGACGTTATGTTGCCTACGTTGTTTTTTCTTTTGTAATTTCGTTGTTGTTTTCGGATTGACATTTCCATATCAGTTTGATATCTCGTACCACACAGACGTATTAAAATCAATTATGCGTTAGAACGTATCTTTTTCCAATTGAATATATGTATAGCCTGATGATAGCTCACCTATTACGTCTAATCGTAAATGTTTGTTAGTTTATAGTTACAAAGTAGACCTATTGAAAACGTAAGCAACGTTCGATAAGTGAACTAGTATATGTAAAGTGTCTTTACAGCGCATGGCGCATCTCTCTATCTCATTGTGTCTCATTTCAGCTTCTCTGTCATACTGAACAAGAATGTGTGTATGGCTCGGCTGGAAGACACCGTTCATTGTCTGTGTGGCCAATGTGTGCCAGAGACCGCTCTGAGGGACACCGTTTGCTGCCAGGAAATTCTGAACTGCTCGTTCGAATCCCTGAAGCCATATCATAACAAATTTGCATTGTTATGGGAAATCGATACAGATATGGATTGCATCTCGAGTCACCCGGATTTTGAAATCATTCTACAGGAACAGGTTCGTACTTTGTATGTTGTATCGGCAAAAAATGAAACCATAATTAACAACTTAGCACTTTTTTGGTGCATAAAAAGTAGTTACATCTTGAATCAGGATCATTTTATAGTATTTTTCTTTCCTCGCTGTATTATTTTTCTGTTGGTTCAAAGCACTTATCCAATAAAAAGCTCTCTATGGTGTATTACCGTTTGATCCTAACATGATTACGGCAAATTGTGTGTTGTTCATCGTTGACGTTGTACTTTCAGACCATCGCCCTCCGTATAGAAGAAGCTAAAATGGATCCCAAACGGAGAAAGAATATAAATGCTCTACTCGAGTCGGATCGAAACAGGTTAGCACTACTTTTTTTTGGAAGTTTGTTTTGAATTGCGCACGCACCAGTAGGATGTGGATGTTTAACAAAAACTAATCCCATCTTGTAAACTATTCGTGAAAATTCAGGTTTTTGCATCAAACATAAACGTATGCCAACTCTGCTCATTTTAAAAAATCGGGTTTTCTACAACTATTATTATGGGATTAGATGATAGTACCAAGGTGTTCTAATTGTGAACAAGAATGATTAGTCAGATTTATTTCTATCCTAAATACAAAATCAGTTATTTTTCATTTATCTTTCCATCTATATCTGTTCAGCCAATAGTAGTATACATATTATCACAGCCGTTTCTATGTATCATTATTATCATTACAGAGTGTATCGATATTTCTGTTATCGATCATTTGTATTGTGGGCTTATGGATATCTGGGATGTGGTCATCGATTGGAAATCCCATCGTGTGTGCGGTCTCAAATCATGAAAATGTATCCATCTCTAACTGGATATACCGGTTTCAAGATCAGCGATGATCCACTGTTGGATGATTGTGAGTTTTTGTTGTATTTCGTTACTTTACTGCAATTGTCAGACTGAACCGGTAAGAAATGCATGAAATAAGATAATGTACGTTCAAGTTCTCTTGTAGGAGGTCGATCGGTTGCTCAATATTTATGTACTAGTAATAAAGCGGGAATAATAAATACAGTTTTATTGCAGGATTACACTACTGACTTCATTCTTCCTCTTCCCTGTCTCAGTAAACGGACTCTTCTTCCTCCAGCATCCCTTCATCTCTCAGGTATTTTTCGAATTCATCTTCTCCACTGTAGAAGCCGTTGAGAACACCGTATAGGAACTTCTTTTCGATGTTGTCCTCATCATCACACTCTGGGTCATCGAACACGTCCAGATCAAATGCGCTGTCCAGTTCACCCTGACGTGTGACCTTGATCTGTCGCTCCAATACTTCATAGAAATCCATCTCTTCAGGTTCCATGTCGTCTGGCTGCTCTTCGTCTTCTTCATCAGTCTCGGCTTCAGTTGTCGCCTGTCCTTCCGCTCCTGAACCTCCAGCCGCTCCACTTTTCTTCAATCTACGCTTTTCCAACTTTCTTATACGGTCAGTTCTCTTGTTGCGTATCGCCTCCTCCAAAATCTCGTTCCGCCACTTATGTTCCACTGGCGCGTAGTCGGTGATAGTAGATAACCCTTCCTTGTACTTGCGTGGAACATTCCTGACACGCAACACTGTTCGTTTCCCATCCATATCAGCTAATGTGTGAGTATTCAGGTGAAGTGACGATATCTTGACATACATCGGATAGGTAGAGATTGGCCTAGAATTATATTGTTTATCATTTTTAACGCCGCACCCCGCATTTTCAAGTTATACTTCACAGTGACTAAATACAAAACTAAATTTAGTGTTATTTTCCTCCACTTTCAAACTGGTCATGTTTTACGTTCAAATTCTACGGATTTTTGTGCCACATCTCTCACTCTAAGTTGGTCAAAATTTTAGATTTTTTCCCAATGGGCATCTGATCTGAAACCTATCATTAAATTATACTAACGTGTAGCTCTCCTTGCGCACGAATATTCTATCCATGGCATTCTTGGTCTCATTGTAACTCGTTCCTCTAAGGTTGGTGAGTGGAATGTCCTCTTGGAACCTTCGATGTAGAATAACATCCCGAAACCTCTTCAAAACCTTGGGGATAGATGGAATGTAGGGTTTTGTATCCGGGAGAGGTCCATGGGCACATCTTGTGTACTCACCAGTAACTTCCTGCAAGTGTTCTGTTCTGACTTCTGACCAAATCACTAACTAAATCAGAAACTATACAAAATACAATCTCACGACAGTGCTGCAGTGGATACTTTTAAACGCATTTTCCGTCAAGGTTAGTTGAGAATAAATAGTCAAGGGTTGCGCTGAGATTGTATAGGCAGTCTATCATTCCCTGCGCTTCTCTCTGGTTATTAAAAAATTGAATTAGGGCTCCCGTACCTTTTCCTCTTCCCATTCATGCTCTCCAAAGCAGTGATGAAGGCAAACATTGAATAACTGTCGCACTTCATCTTTGTCTGCGAATTCGTCCGATCTCTCAATACAATGCTGATACTACTGCCGCAAAATGTTCGAGATTAGAATTACTACTTTTTGTTCAGATATCTGGTTTTCGAATCGACATTTATTTCCCAATCAATCAAAAAACAAGCAGAGGATATATAAAATGCAGGGCTTTGTTGAATTTCAGAATAATGTTCACCTCTCGCAGCTTATTTCCGAGCCATTTTATGAGGTGCCAACCATCATAATAATGTATGATGTTGATACCAAGCTCTTGATTCAGCTCTCGTATTCTCTTGCCAAACGCGCGACTCCGATCTGTCGTGATGGAGCGAATCTTGATTCCGAGCCCGTGGAACCATTTGACCAGCCGACTCAATCCATCAAGCTCCATTCGTGCAGACTTTCCGTCTAAAATATCAGCTTTCATTACTATGGGTATGAGTTGATGGATACCGATTGAGAAAATACGCGCGTAACTCTGGTAATGCGTCAAACTGGAGAGGAGAGAGAAAGAGTTTGTAGCTTACTTTTTCATTCTCAACAATATGTAACAATTCATTGTGTGAAATTGCATTCTTACCACATTCAGAACTATGCAACACGGCCGTCTCAATGATGATGTTCGTCTTTTGATCAGCTGCATTCGTCTTCCCAATCAACGCAGTGTAGCCTCGACTGTCGTATGCCCCGTCGACGGATATGTCCCATTCAACTTCACCATCTTTCTAAAGAGGTAAGTACTTTTATCACTACATACATTTATATTTCTCTACAAAGTTACAAGGTGACAAGCAGTTCAGCGTGTGTATTTTTGTTAGGGGTGCACCATCGAAATTCGAAACAAAACTTGACTAGCCTGCCTTCTCCAAACAGTTTTTATCACGTAACTTCACAACGTGCCAACCTCATACTCTTCTTTGATGCGCTTTATCCACTCTTCTTGATGCTTCGTGTAGACTGTATCAACGGCACTGTGTACAAACTTGAAAACCCTGTAGTATGATGATTTGCTTATCATAGATATGTTTGCCGCCTCCGACCACCGATCCAGCTGCTGTAATATTAAGCGTAAACATTGGAATATTCATAGAATAACCATGGATTAACCCTTCTCTCACTTCAGCTCACGATGAGTTTCAGAACTTTCATTTAGCGATATGAACCTAATCGCTCACCCTTTTGTAGTTTGGTTATCTAAGATAAAACACCTGATTTATCATTAATTTTTGTGAAAAACACAGTCGCCTCGGTATAATTCCACTAGTTTATGTTTTCCACATAGCAAACTTGTTCGCCTAGCCAAACTGGTACTTCATTTTTACTATACAATAATAGTTAGTGGACGTTAACTTTATTCTCTTCTTTTATACGACGTGAACTTTTGCGAGGGAATGAAGTGAGCGTTTGAAAATATGTGACAACTGTAGTCATTTTTGAGATACCAGCATTGGCAATACTCACCGCATATTTTAATCCGCCTGTGATTGCCGCACTCGTCAATGCGAAATTTCCGTGAAACATTCTGTCACCCGAATCAACCATGCTCTGTCCATTCCACTTTTGAACGGGTCTACTTTTTTGCCAACAGTAACGACATGCAATGTGCAAGGTTGGAGCGGTACCGTTAGAAATCAGTCTGACCGAATCTCCAATAACCGGATTCTTGCATTCGGGGCAAGATGAACACAAATCAATGAGTTTGCTACCCTCAACCAAATACAATTTCTTTTCCTTTTCAGGATCAGTGGGCAACATTGGAATCGGGTTCGGAGCGGTGATCCCGTCAGATCGTACTGACAGCCGACTGTCGAGAGTAGTGGTTCTGGAGGGCGGAATCCAGTCAAAGTCCGTCGTATTCTGAATAGTTGTACGTTTCACCTTGTTTGTTCTAGGTTGTCACTCTTATCTGTTACTTTTCTGTCATTTCACAGTAATAAATAGTTCACAAATAAATTTATTGCGATAAAAAAGAAAGTACAGTATGTATAAAGAAAATACATTGACACTATTGACATACACGGAAATGTATAGAGAGTTGAGGGAAAAACGGGAGTATTTACACAAAATAAAAGAGAGAGATACCCCACCCCAACAACAATGGTTGACCCAGAGCTATTTGAAAGATCACGACACAACGAAGGTTGCTTGGGCGCGGGCAGGAGAGAAATAGGCGGGGGGGCTTGGCGGGACATCTGGGCGCGGGCTTCATTTCTTCTCTGTATTTGACAACAATCGCATTTGCCACATGTCTGAAACAATCAAATGTTTATAATTCAGTGACCGTATTCACATGCTCAAATAGCCGGGTAAGCTATTTGACAGAAGGGTTTCTATCTTTGGCTTCCTATGATTTTCTCACGTCCAAATAGCTTATCCGACTATTCGAGATTAGTGAAAACGGCCACAGGTGAATCCAGTGTCGAATGCTATTCACTGAGAACCTATAGTTACAATCCGGTCAAAAGTTGCCGCCAATTTCTCTCGTAATGTGATAATGAATCTTACTTCGGTGCGTTCGGTTTCTTCACGTTTCTGATGGGCCAGATTCAGACGTCGGATAACTGCTTTCGCGTTGATCTGTAATTCATTAAGTTAAAAATGTGTTTATCTCTAATACGAATAGAATCATCATTGCTATTTGCGCTTACCTCTCTTATGAGTCTATCATGTGCTCCTTGATCGAACGAGTTTGAACGCTTGCGGAGAATATTCGGCTTTACAACGCGTGGAGCTTCTCGTGGACCTACTATGCGCAGCTCCTGAAATATAAAACTAGCAATATTCTTCTTCAATTGTACAATCACGTGAGACATGTTAAACTCGCCAGAACTCGCAAACATGCAATGACAAAGTGCTTGATCCCTCATTAGAATACTAATTTTATGTGACTCCAATTTACTGCTAGGTTAGTACACTTTTAAAATGACTGTATCATTAAAATACGTTGTATGTTGAATGATTACCTCAGTTCCAGTCCTCGGTGTACATGTAATACTCGAGTCTTTTCGCATTGGACCCTGAAAGAAATCTTTGATTAGAACTGAGCGTAACAGTGAGCCATTCGGACTGAAGCATAATTGTAGACTGCACGATACGTTTGTCAGTTCAGCGAAAGATTAGTATAACGAATACAATACTCACCAGCTCATAGGGGCGTTGAAAATCCACATCTTCGTCGAACCTTCGCAAAAAAGCAACACAACTCAGTTCATCATCGGGGGTGCCATCCTAAAATTGTGATAACAGAAATACGGTTTATTTTGTACAACTAGACGAGTGCGGAAAATTAAAAACAGAATTTTGAAACAGAGCTAGCAGTAGACAATTTAACATTGATCCTACCTGTATTATTATACTGTATTCATCAGCACTATGTTTAGTTTCACCAAAGTAGCGCTTACCCAATTAGTTGTATACACACCAGGAGGAAAACCTTCTGAACAATATTTAGCTGCAGTCTAATGTAGCGAAACAGAACATAACTAACCTCTTCAGTAGCAGTGAAACTGCTTCTTGTAACACGCATAGGTTCATCAGTTGAAAGAGACGCAGAATTCTTTTCCCCTTCAGTCACATTATGAAGAGAACCACCACTTTCAGCTACATGAGGTTGAGGATCCTGTAAGAAATCAATGCAGAACTGAACTTGTAACCAACCCTTACTTCCATGTTTCTAATTTCACTGAACCTATAAAATATTAATTCAATATTCTAATTTTGAAAATGAGATACCAGTTATGCTAAAATGACTTTTTTATGATGCTCGTGTTATACACCCTAAAAACACACATAGAAAACGATTTCTGTTCACAAATGCAGAACCGTACAGTGAACAGAACACATTATAAATGAAAAATGAACGACTACAGTACTTTATAGAACAACTTACCGCATCTACGTGAACATGAAGGGGGCCATTCTCCCTATTCACAAATCGCACTGAAGAAGCGGTTGTTTGACGTTTCTCCTCACACTGTTTTTGACGTAGATTCCATTTTTTCACATCTTCCATGAGAGACTTGATATCAGCAATAGTTGGATCCGCTATCTGAAATATCACCCGTCTTTCACGAAAACAATTGCGATTTTGAAACTCAAGAATGAAATATTTTTTCTCTTATAGTTTCAGAATAAGCTGGATCTAAATAGATTAAAACAATAGCCAAATATGCACAGTTTGACAACTATATGAATATCGCGCAAACCTGTTTCAAAACTTCTCGAACATTATTATTTTCATGCGAAAAGATTAAAAAAACATAAACAGACGCCACCAAGTTGCTCTATAACCAACCTGGAGAGTCCTAGCTGCATCAGAAAGCGCCGTAGAAAGGATGACACATTCTTCAGCACCCACCGAATATGTTTTTCCAAATTGTGCCTGAAGTATTTTTCTCAGGATACTTTCAACTCCTATCGTTTCAGAATACGCTGGAACTAAAATATATCCTGCTACCTAAGTTAACTTGGCCCCGACGTCTAAATTTACGGACAAAAGTCACACACAAAAACATAATTCTGGTTCATTGACAATTTATCGACCAACCAATATAAAAATAGTAAACTACTCGCCTGAATAGTATCTTGCAGATAGGATCCATCATAACCGCTGGCAGTCCATATGTATTCACACTGAAAAAACAAAGGGTTCCAATGAGCATTCACGATAAAATATAATAACACCTGAACAAACTATCCTACAAGAATTAGACGGATATATTATCGTCACAGTTCAAAACAACGTTCCTTACCACACACTACAAGAAACAAAATGAAAAGAAACAAAAAGACCTGAATGTTCTCAATATCAGCCGATACATACCGAACGCGTTTTTTGAACTATGAATTCTGCAACATTCGAGTTGAAAAGGAAATATAAAAGCCTCACCGCATGAATGTAGTGCTCACCGCACACCTTCTTTCGCACTTTTGTTTGAGTCACATCGACGAAAGCATCAAGAGTGACCTTTCCGCTGGCCAAAAGGGCAGAAAAGAGGGCCGAGTTACTCCTAGTCGACAAGTATCTCCCTGTGTCATGCCGGCGTGACACCCGACAAATGGCACATTTGAAATTCAGTGCCATTTACCTGAAAACACTGTTGTAAGAAGAAAACAATCGAAATTTGTTTAGTAAGTAGTAAGAAAACCCTCTTCATTGCTGGAAAAACGCACGCGCATAATCCATGTACCAGGAAAAATCAATACCTGTAGACATTATAGATCAATAAACACGCAAAATTAAGTGACCACATACGATTTTGATTTACAACTAATAATTAAACGAACGAAATATATTCATTGCCAGTAAAACAATGTGAAACTGGTCAATTTGCCAGCATTGCCAGTAAAAGGCTGCCGTTTGCGCACTGGTATGTAATGACCTGGTTTTACGCGAAGTTTGCACTGGGCTCACTGTTATGTGACCGGGGCTAAGCTAGCCGCGAAATTCAAATTTTCCGAGGAATAACTGACTCTCAAAATTTCGGGATTTCTCGTTTTTTTCACAAATTGAAATTTTTCTGACATTAGCTTTGAAAAATCAATGATTTAAACTATCAGAGGAGCTCGTCTGCCCTGTTATAGCGGTACCGTGCCTTTAAACTCGTAATTTAGAAAAACAAAATGTAAATGTTATTGTGTTAATAGAGTATAAGTTAATGCACTAGCATGTTTAAAAACGTTATAATTAAGTTAACAGTAATCTAAGAAGAAACGAAAAATTTTCTCATATTAATTAAAATTTATGGGTTAAACTTTGTTTGCATCGTTTTAATGTGATGCTTCGAATTGTCGTTGTAGTTTGGTCTCGGTACGCGCCAAAGTAAGCACAATCGAAGCGAATAGCAGCATGATCAAACTACAAACCCGGCCGTACCACAACGTCGGCTGAAGTCCTAGAAATGCTCTGTCGGATAGAGTCCTAAAATGCATCGAGATCAAACTACAAAAACCTGAACGAGTATCAAACATTTTTTCAGGGCACTGCTGATATAGGCGCGGAACTAGTGTTCACATTGAATCATTGAATGCGCGCGCATTCAGCAGTTTTGCTCAAGTGCCGTCTTACGTTGATGGAACTGTAAAATGCATTCGAGATCAAACTACAAAAACTTTTACAGGGAATCGCCGATATAGGTGCCGAGCTCATGTTCATACTGAATCCGGCCCTTCGCTGGACCCGTCTGTTCGATCAGCTGTTTTGGTCGAATCGCGACTCGTACTGGTTCTCCGCCTGGGGGTACACACATATCTACTACTTTCTCTTTATCAGATGCTATGGAATCATGTTGATCTCAGCACAAAGATATCTGGCCATCTGCAAGAGAGATTCTTGGCTGAATAAGGTGGGTTCTGAGCAAACTACAACGTACAAAGTTATGAAAAATAGATTGATCCGATTGACTTTTTCAAAAAGTCTGTCTTCGGCGGTTTGTATTCAGGGCGACAACGTTATTCGTAGCTTCAACTCTAGGTTATGATTCCAATTCTGTTTTTGTTTGGTTGTAAGTGACTAACGTTTTTTGTTACGTTTTTCATATGTCATACCAAATCGCGCGCAGCGCGGAGCGCTGCGCAGATTAGTTTTTGATCACAACATTGCGAACTTTCAAAAGTGGTTTTCTACCATTTTTTTCAAAAACTCCTGAACGGATTTTTGAGATTTTTATAGAGAGAGATAGAGGAGGAAAGGCTCTATCGTTGAGCTATTCGATATTTAATGTGCGACTAGTGATCTACAGTTATTCTGAATATCGTCATGCAAAAATGCCTTTCAACAGCGGCCGCGTGGCGCGGCGGCCGCAAAACCGACGAATTCAAACGATTTGTCTGAAATTTGAAATATAGTTAGAAACTACAGAGTTATGTGTAAATCTGAAATTCACAATAAATCTGAATCTGAAATTCACGAAATTTTTTGGACCAATCTGTTAACATTGAGTCATTTTATGGCCCCGGAAACATTGCTCTCAGCTGCTTCGACAACTACTTCTAGATAGATGTGGAGTGTGCGCAGTGAGCTGTTGTTCCGATTTTCGGTAATTTGAACTGATCAAAATACATTGGAAAAGCATTTGTGTTAATCTGTAGAGACCATGGCTCCCTAAAAAGATTAGCCGAACAAAAACAAAAATGATGTCCGTGAAGGGATTCGAACCCTGGGCCTACTGGGCTGTAGTGCGCCGCTCTGCCGACTGAGCCAAACCGTAACGGCAACTGAAGGAAATGGACGGCGCCACGCGTGCGTGGCCCGAAATCAAGGATTGACTACGGTTTGTGAGACACCTTACTGACCAAAATTGTCACGCAGTTAATGTTCTGCAAATCAACTTAGTATTAATTGTTACGTTAAAATAACCTCCAATGATAATTGATTAGATGCTCATTATTTCCTATCTATTCATTATTTCCTTCGGAAATATAGAAAATGAGGACAATTTGTATAAAAAACGATGTAAAGTGAGGAACGATTCATGAAAAAGTGGGGGCCCAACGAATGTGAGATTTGTCTTCTGCTGTGCGCCCCTTAGACAACTACTCTCAAATGGAGCAGTTACTACTACAAAAACCGAAAAATACCAATATACTCAAGTATAACTGTTCATTACAAACATACAAAAGTCGTAAAATATTTTCTCAAACCTGTAAACTAGAATCTACAAGTCACAGCTGCGAAAGAGAGAACAACTGTTAAATAATATGACAAACGTTATAGCACCTAGAATTGAAGTAATGACAAAAAATGCCAACCATTGTGCACAAAATCAGGAATTCTATAATTGAGTACGTTGAGTTAACATCTGTGATTTGTAGATTCTAGTTTACAGGTTTGAGAAAATATTTTACGACTTTTGTATGTTTGTAATGAACAGTTATACTTGAGTATATTGGTATTTTTCGGTTTTTGTAGTAGTAACTGCTCCATTTGAGAGTAGTTGTCTAAGGGGCGCACAGCAGAAGACAAATCTCACATTCGTTGGGCCCCCACTTTTTCATGAATTTTTCCCCTTTTGTATACATGCCGTAGGTATGTAGTTTGATCTGTACGGTGCAGATAAAATTCTTTTCTTAATGAACCACTTGTCAAGTATTACCATCATTCGAAAAAAAAATATGACGTCAACATTGCAGTTCTGAAAACTTACTTCATCTGCCCTTCAGAGTCCCAGAATACGTCATATTTGAATGAAGTTTCATCGTGAATTGACCATTTTTAAGAAACTTTCAGCATTCGAAAACATATTTCACGTCAATTTTTTAAAAGTTGACGTCATCTGGCCTTCTGAATCCCAGAAATAAGTCATATTTAGATAAAGTTTTATCGTTAATATACCATTTTTAAGATATTGTCAGCATTTGAAAATATATGTGACGTCAACTTTGCACTTTTCAAAAATGACGTCATCTGGTCTCCAGAATCCCGGAATACGTTACTCTTAAATTGAGTTTCACCGTTAATTGACCCTTTCTGAGATATTACCATCATTTGAAAATATATGTGACGTCAACTTTGCACTTTTCAAAAATGACGTCATCTGAGCTCCAGAATGCTCGATGACGTCATCAGTAAAAGACTTACATCTAAATCGATGTCAGTTCATATCGTGGTAGCATACTTCAAATTTTACTTGAATTGGTTAGGACTGAGCTGAGTTATAACGCAATTTGATTTACCCCGACAGAGAGGGCGAGAGAGTGCACGAAATGAAGAGACGCAGAGATATTTTCAAAGACCTATAACTTGAGGAAAAATAATCTTTTTCGAAAAAAAGTTTGCGCCCCCAAAGTTTGAGTGGGGTATCTATCGTGTCCCAAATTTTCAGTCAAATCGGTTCACACATAAAAATATCCCAGGAGTGCGCACCTACACACACACACACACAGACACACGACGGAAGTTGGCGGTCTGCATGAAGCGCATAACGTCATAACTCGGCTCAAACTTAATCAATTTTGTTCAAATTTTGAACATAGCTTGTAAATGTGCCATAGAAAGTCAGCAAATCATAAAAAGTTTTGATTTGCACAATTGGACCTTTTTGAGAGTGAACTAAAAAAATGAAAGCGCGCATTAGCCGGACCAAAGACAAATCTCGCACAGCGCTTCGCGCTGCGCGCGATTAGCTTTTGAGATTGAACTGCATGGAATTTGGAAAAGGGGGAAAATAACTCAAGAGGGAAATAAAAAATCTAATCTTGCAATTTTCATGGGTCAAAAACCTCTTGGTTTTGTACTGGAAAAGAACTTGCAGCTAACAAACATTAGATGAAACGTCCTAATATGAAAATTTCTCACCACTGATTCACAACTGTTAACAGAATAGAGTACACTAGATGTTTGCTGAATATTCACCTAAAGTTAGCATTCTAATGAGGAAGTGCGCACTTTGTCGTTCTACATTTCCGAGTTCTGCTGTGTTTAACATGTTTCACGTGACTGTTCGATTGACTGACAGTATAGCTGATTTTTGTTTCAGATACGTTTTTAGTGTGAACGGAATGTTCTCAAAGATTTAGCACCCTATTTTTTTGAATTAGCGTGTCAGGATGATCATGAAAATTGCGAGATTAGATTTTTTATTTGCCTCTTGAGTTATTGTCCTCCTTTTCTATATTCCATACAGTTCAATCTCAAAAGCTAGTCGTTTCTCATTTTACATCGTTTTTTTATACAAATATGCTCTGTAGTTCGATCAGTATACTTTTGTTGGAATACAGTGATGAAACTACAAACACAGCAGATCAACAACAATTACCGTAGACCGCCCTTTCAATTCCAACACGTTCAGGTTACCGGCGACCTTTCGATTTGGGTCATTTTTCTGATTCACTGGATTCCACCAACTATTTATAGTCTACCTATCATCTCGCATAGTGATCTATACTACAACAATGCAGAGGAAGTCAGCTTAATGATTCCGAATCAGTTGGTCCAAGTAAGTGAAACTTGAAACTGAAAAAAGCCGAAACAGTGCTATTCAAATGTAATCTCACTTCTGTTGATACAGATAGTAGAATTTTCTTCTCACCCAGTTTATACTCTTTCTCTGATGTAACGTGTTCATAATATATTATGTACATATTATGTTAGTCTGAATCGGCGTGCGATATACTAGAAGTGAATTGAATAGTCCCGTGAAATTAGCATAATTTTGCTTCGAGGCATCGGGCATTTTGTCATTGCTCGTTTCTGAATTCTGCTGTGTTTAACATGTTTCACGTGATTGGGCAAATGACTCACAGTATAGACAGTGGAATTTGCTTTCCATCACATTAGTCCTAATTTTCCTAATTTTCTAGTCCTAATTTTCGCAATATGAGATAACTTTCTTTACTAATTACCAATTCTACTTGCTACTTCCATTTCTCCCTTCCAGAAAGCCACTTCAATGGCTAACATCTATCTCCTGGTTGCGTTTTCCCTTAGTTTCTACTCGTATTTCGCTGTTCTCAATCTTGTATTGCGAATGAAATCAAATAACACCAGGTACATGAAATATGTATTTATTCATCACGAAAATTATAAACAAGATGAATGGATGAATCGACAAGTTACTTTTTCTCATTTTTCCGATCCAACAGCAAATAAAATTCTGAACCCTGCGTTTAAGAAAGAAGTATGTAAAGTATTCACCCGTTCAAAGAACCCGAAATGGCCAAAAATGAAGGGGTTGAATAAGAATGAAAATCGTTCATACATACGTTTATACTTCTATAGAAGTCAATCGAATTGTCACGTGAAGTTAGCATTATAATGAGGAATCGTACACTTTGTCATCGCGCGTTTCTGAGTTCTGCTGTGTTTAACATGTTTCACGTGACTGTACAATTGACCAACAGTATACTAATTGTTTGAGATGGTGATATTGAACACAGCCACGTCTCTAGATGCTAATCGTTCTTTCTAGACTGTCCTTCCGTAGTTTGATCACTTTCTGGAAATTCACAGATTGTACTTAGAACCGAGTACGTATGCTAGAAGATCCCGGCATCTTCATCTCTTCCTGCGTCTCCTCAAACATACGCTATTTCTCTGCTCTTACATCTCGCCGGGAGGTAAGAGACAAGAAATTGTGAGGCAAAGCGAGAGACGCAGAATGGGATAAAGATGCCGGGATCTTCTAGAATACGTACTCTCACTACAAGAAGAATTAGGTCACCTCTCCTACGACCCTTCGACGTAAACAAAACTTGACGCATTTTCAGTCAATTTCGTTACGAAAGTCGGTTGTACGTTCAAATAGTCGGCCTGATTCTGGCTTTTCTACTTATAAGTGGACATTTTTTGCTGCAGTTCATATTCAGCCTCGTAAAGAGCGTGAGTTATTGATTATGAAAATGTGAATCGTGAGAAAGTGAAAATGTGAAAATGTGAAAAATTGAAAAAGTGTCATCAAGACCCGAAACTATTGTAAACTGTGAATGACTATGGAATAAATTGTGAAAGCTTTCTATGCAAACAAACTTAACATGAAAGAAACAATTATTTTCATTTTCAACAATTTTCAATAAAACCTATATTTTCAGGACCCAATGATAGTGATAATGCGTGCAATGTACCCTCTCACAAGTTGTCTGCTCTCTTATATCAATCCATGGGTTTTCATTGTTCTGAACCGTGAGATAAGAGAGAAGATATTTGATCTACTTTGTTGGTTCAAGAAAAATAAGGTGTGGTTGTAACAGAACTCAAAAATCTTCCCAACCTCATGAGAAACTCACACCTCAAGGGCCACTCGTGAAAATGCTGAAGCATAGCCATCAATATAATCTCATGAGAAGTTCGTGAGATGTTGCTCATGAGGTATCTCATACGGTTTTTGAGAGATTGCTATCGCCGAAGATTCGAACCCGACACAAACTGGCTTAAAGGAGGGGGGGGGGGGGGGGGGGGGGGGGGCAGAAAGAAAAGTTCATATCAAAGAGCTGCTCAACAGATATATACGAATGTCAAATCACACTAGCGAACCTACTTTGCATACGGTTCACATGTCTTACCCTGTTTTGGGGATTGCAACCCCCGGGGTAAAACTAGCTTTTCATTCTGCCCTCCTTCAAATCCAGCCGTGCATTCCCGTAGCTCGACCGACATGTGGCTATAAAGTTCAACGCTGACCTCAACTTGATTCGAGAAAAAACTCCAAGCTTGAAATTTTTCTACAATTTGACTAGATTACTAGTTTTTATGAGGTGTAATTTATAATTATTCCAGGTGTCTCCGCAACAACAGCCGATCATACGAGTAACGGACACTTCTTCTCGTTTCCAGTCACAGTTAACCTAGATATTACCCGGTCTCATGTTATAAATACTAATTATGCTCTCCACAAAGCTTTATTGATTTTTACAAGAAAGGAACTTAAGTTACTGTACAAAATTGTTTATCTACTCTATAATAACGGCTTTAGTAAAAACATAGGTTTACCATCACGTTTTTGTTTATCGCGAACCCTTCTTTTTGGGTTTATTCGCACCTCAAAACTAGTTTTCCTTACTCACCCTATGTTTTCAATACTTATTAAGTTGGTATGTTTCATAGTTGTTGATAGGAAGGTGAAAAGTTGTATTTCACTCGAAATATTCCATACTTATCTGCTCTGTAATAACAACTTTGTTATTGTAATCATGTTGTTGCCTATTGTAGTTTCACTATTCTCAAATGAACTTTAGAATAGTATTGTAGTCACCCCCGGATAGAACAATTCTACCAAGAAAAGACAATAACAATCATTCACTTCCTGGGAAGGAATAGCGTTACATCGTTCAAAAACCACATTAAAGCTATCCGATAAAGGGTGCACAAAATTCTTCAAGGACAGCATGAGATTTGAGCCTATTTCAAGACCGCTTGGGAAAAATGTAGAATCGCCTCACCCCTAACATTGGTCCGCAACCAAAGATACGTTCGTTTTCAGAACATTTCAAGCAGATAACTTATCACAAAACACAGAATCCTGTCTAACTAGCCTGACAGCTTTCTGAGAAAACCATTTGAACCTGAAAACACTCCCAATTCTGTGAGCTTTCTGAGCAGACCACCTTTCACAAAACCCGGGAAACTTTCGAGGGCTTCTTTTTCATGATGAAACCACCAAATCCGGAAAACCTGTCTGACTCGGGAGCTTCTCAAGTAAACCGTCTCCCAACCTGAAAACCTGTTCACGCGAAACGACGTCCGGTTTTCCGGTTTCCAGTTTTCTGGGATTTTTCCTCGCCACTCTCCATCATTCCACTCCGTTCTCTCACCAGCGCCGGTCCGATTCGCCAAATGAACTACCAATTCGTGAGTTTCTCAACTTTGTCATTCCGCAATAGACGCTATCACCCCCTCCCTCTGAAAACATTTCTTTTTGAGCATCACATATCTTCTTCTAACCTTCTAACCATGTGAGTGCCGTACGGATTTTTGAAAGAAGACGAGTGACCATTTTAAAATAAGATAAGAACCTCCTTATCACTATGTGACTATGGTATGAATTTTTGTTGCGCAAAAGTAGTGAGTATTGAACGAGGGAATCGTGAAAGGTTGTGTGTTCAAAGGAACTAAAACTTTCTCTAACTTACTCTCTAACTAACCAAATTTCTCTAAGATTTTCCAACGGATTCATAATATTACCAGCTGAACAGAACCTGAACCGGAGGCCGTATGCAAGAAACATCCCGGGCCGGGTTGGGATGCTATCTCGAGCTATTTCCCGGCCAATCCAGCTCGGGATATCATCCCAACCCGGCCCGGGATGTTTCTTGCATACGGCCTTGGACGTCTATTTGAACTTATTTGTTTTCAGTTTCAAGCACCTGTGAGCGGCGGCGCCAGCGACCCGAACTTGGTTAGTTTGCCGGAACCGACCTGTATGAAAAGAGATCCGGTCTGAGTTATAGTTTGATCTGCATACACAGCATAATATTGGCTTTCCCACTGGAATACCAGACTAGAGATACAGTCACAGCCACCCATTAAACATGGAGTGGGTGACGATTAAGCTCAAATGCATTAAGCTACAACCTATAACTCAAGTATAAACATCAGCAGAGAGTTCAAAGTTTCACAATGGATCGTCAACATCAATAAACTATGTTTGTACAAGTTTGGAGCAAAACCATTCACCCAGTTTTCATTAGGAGACATCCGCTCAATGTGTTCAAGCTTAATTGTCACCCACTCAAAATGTTAGAAATGAATAGGAACAAACATGAAACACGTTTCACGGGACCATGTGAAGTTAGACGCGTTTTCCATGATAAACCTGAAAACGGATACGTTTTCGGGCCGAATAGTTAGGGAAAGAGAGTGGGAAAAGAGAGAGAAAGAGAGAGAGAGAGAAATAATGATGAACAGAGAAAGAGAGAAACATACTGTATTTACATCCGTTATTTCAGACCAACAGCTCCTATGCGTACGTTCAAACCACTCCGGGATTGGTGAGTTTTTCCAAGTTCCCTATTCGAATATCACTTGAACCAATCTAAATCTCAGAAAGCTTCACTTTGATTGAACTAGTAGATCTACTAGGAAATACATTATAATTTGTGAAACAGCGATGACAGGTACTTGATTAGGAAGTATATAAGAACATCAGAAAAGTCTCATAAGTGATACGAACTGGGATAATAAAAGAGAAGAATCAAATAAGTTGTACGTTCCGCCTCTGTTTGTACTGTCTACTTCTTCCGGTTTATATCTTTCTGCTCACTAAGTTTTTGAAACTAGAACAACTCTACAAAGTTAGGAAAGGTAATTCTGTAAAAGTGATGAATTGAATATATAGATTTTCCAGACAAATTCCTCGTATGCTTACGTCACTGAAACTGGACAGCCGAAGCCCGTTATCAATGGGGTGAGAAATTTCATTTTTTGAAAACTTGAAAAAAATTTTGAAAGTTTTCAGTGTTATTGTTCAGAGAGACATCCGAACTAGTAATTGTCCGGGGAACATTGACTTTTTACCCCCCACCTTTCTGGAAATGTATTGCGTGTGGGGAATTGCAACTAAAGTGAGGGGCGAAACTTCAGTTTTCGCATTTTCCGTTCCCAATGAGACATGTCTGCTTGAAAATATTTTCGATCAATATCAACTTTGAGCGTGTACTATAAGAATCTCAGTAGAGATGGCCTAGACTACCTCATATTTTAGATGTTTCTCCAATTTCCATGCCATCTGCCTTCAGTTGTTATCTTGTAAAACCTTACACAATTCGAAAACATTTCGTTGACCTGGGTTATTGAAGTTTTTGAACCTGCCTTTCAAGAACTATACTTTGACCCTCACCGGAAATATAATATCTTTCAGATGTTCGTTGCCCCTTCGATGCCTTCTGCCTTCTACGGTCAACTTCCTCTGTACCATCCCGTGCCCATTCCCAGCCCGATCAATGCCCAATCGCAATATGGAGGTCTCTACATTCCGCCCGGCTACACACTCCAGCCCATTGCGTACCCTGCGCCGGGAAGAAACTACAGTAACCAGGTTGGTATCGATATTTTTCTTAGGAAGGAGTTTCCTATTATGTCGAGATGTTAAATAGGTTTTGCAATGATGTAGACGTTAGGGGTTGCAGCTACTTTGGGAACAAATAGTTATTGATGTTACATACATTAATATGCAATCTTTATTCTAGATTTGAATTCATGACTCATTCTTTATATGAAACCAGTTTTGCATTTTATTTTATTATTATATTGAATACGTTAATTCAGACTAGAGGCAGATCGGGTTACGGTGGTCATTCGGTGTCGGCCCGCGAAGCCAGTCCCAACCCGTACGCCAGACTGCCACAATACGGGAACCAGCAGAGTGATATATCACTCGTGCAGGCTAAGGTATAGTTGTGATAGCATCGAACATAAAACGTTGGCATACTGTATCTGCTATTCTAGCTGTGTGTAAATGTACATACGATTGCAAAGTGAAATATCGGTCGTGCAGACTAAGGTATAGTCTTTATTTCCTCTACAAAGGTAGTTTTGTAGTTTTGCCAGCAGATAGAAGAAAATTTGACTCATTTTTGTTCTTGTCTTGCAATACCCAATACAGTCACTTACATTCTACTTGACATATTTGGTTTCATATCTGTTTCATTTAAGATCTTTTGTTCTGAAATCCCCCTATAACCATATTCGATCATTTAATTGAAAGCAGTACAGTGTGCAGTATAGAACAGTGTATGGGAAAATTTTACTTTCGCCCCCCACCGTACAATCGCACCCCCCGTGATAGTTTGGCCCCCCACCCGCACTAGTTTGAACAGAAAGTGGTGGGAGGGGGGGGGGGGGGGGGTAAAAGGTAAATATATGGTAGAGTGGGGAGCTAAAG
The DNA here is from genome assembly GCA_964036275.1 of Litoditis marina. NCBI lineage: Eukaryota > Metazoa > Nematoda > Chromadorea > Rhabditida > Rhabditidae > Litoditis > Litoditis marina. The sequence goes on along the minus strand of OZ038434.1, from coordinate 33,928,761 downwards.
TTAAATGTCGATATTGTACAATCACCCCCCACTAACGTAAATTGGGGGGTGAAAGTAACATGCCTGACAATCTTTAACAATCGCCCCCCCCCCCCCACCCTTGTAATTCTTAGTTGCAACGGAGCCATGTTTCTTTCACCCCCCATGGTGGGGGATGAAAGTAACACAGGACCTATTTCGGTTGAAACGAAAAAAGTGGGGGGCGAAAGTAAAATAGTCCCCTGTGTATAAAACATATTTTTATCACATAAATGAATGTCTTACAGCGTTCCGCTACATCGGTGGCTAGTGAAGCCCCTACCATCGTTGCCAACGGAACACTTCCTAATGTGTTTGAGAAATCCTACCACGCCCCGCCCCCAAGTCACCCACCCATCGCCCCACAGAATGTGGTGAGAAATCCGATATTAGTTAACTGCTAATTATTACTAATCACGAATCAATAATAGAAATTAATGTCTTTAACACTCTCAGTGTGGTAAGATTTTTGATAATAATCGGTAAATAACTAATATTATAATTGGTTATGTCGTATTGCCTCGGTAACTTACGTCGCATATAACGTAACGTATTCGATACGTATGCAGATCTATGTGGGTAAATTTTCTGAAATTTCAGGCCTAATAACTTCAGCAGACTGCTATTTCTTCTCTTATTCAATTAGTCCACTTCTTCAGATATTATTGATATCACCACTTTTCAGACCTTGAACAAACATGCCATGGGATCGGATTCTCTGTTCGCTCTGAACGAGCTGGATGTCACCTTTGAACCGAAGAATGTTGGTTTTACAATATCCTTTTCCTTTTCTCTTTCTGTTCTAATTGATTTTTTGTTATCATTAATAGAAGGTATATGGTTCTTATTAGTACAGTACTTGCAGTTCCGTAAATACCTAAATTCCAGGATGATGGTGTATTCTACACGTACATTCCCGCTCAGCCCAAGACCACTGCGAGCACATCTGCTTTTGGGAAAATGGTAAGGTGTCGATGAGTCTTTTTGTTAATTTGACTTTCTATGTTTTTCGGACACTTCCCAGCCATTCTTCGAGCCTTTCTTGCAAAGCCTTGACGAGAGAGTGTGTAGGTCAGACAGACTCAGAGTGTCATAGTTTGTCTGAAACCCCATCTCTCGCTCTCGCTCTTGCAATTTGTGTTTCTGATTCATTGAATTTCATGGATTTTGTACTATTCCAGGGTCTGTGCGACTACAGTAGTTATGTTGTAGTAGAAGACAGTAGTGTAGTACTACCGTAGCAGACTGGCGACTGCACAGTTTGACCGTGGTGAATTTCACTAGTAATAAGCACTAATTTCTGTGTTTTGTCACGTTCACGTGTGTCAGATTCATTTTTCTACACCATATTTGTGCCGGCTCACTTCACGACCTTGATTTTATGAATTTGGCACTATTCTAGGTTCTGCGCGACTACAGTAGTCAATCGTTGGAGGACCTGAGGGCCCTTCCGTCCTTCTCTGTCATCCAAGTCACTGTTGACCAACCGACCAGTGATGTGGAAACAGCCTGTCCCATTACTTCTCATGAAAAGGTTAGTCAAGTTGGAAAGTTATTTCTATTTGATATTCAAAGAAGTTTGTGAGAAGTGAATTCAAATAAGTAACTGCACAATGTAAAGTAAAGTGGAACTTGTGACTAAACACTTGAAGTTCAACGCAAGCCTGCCGCAAGAAAAGTAAGTAACCCATCTCTTTGAAATCTCTGAAGGTTTGCTTCTGAACACGTAACAGCAATTTATTAAAAGCAATTTCCAGACTTTTCATTTACAACTCCTTGCATGATTCTTTTTTTCCAGCTTCAATACTTCCCGGAGGCCAGCAAGTGATTCAATTTCTTTCGACTCGACAAGAAGAAATATTGCTATGATATTTCTAGTGAATAAAGTTTGATGAAATTTTCCGAGAAAACACAATGGTGACCTGCGAAAAAAAAACTACTACTTCCAAGTAATATTCGTAAGCATTAGCTCGAAATACATATTCTATTTTAGTACAGTTGTACACGATACAAATGCAATATTACGAAGAACGCTACAACAATCATTTTTGGTTTCATTGTGTTGTATTTGTAGTTTAGTAGAAAATCGCAGTTTTGTAAAATATTGCAGTTCAGTGATTTGTTTGTCTTTGTGTGGAGTAAGCTCCGTGAAAAAGATAATGTATACTTTATTTACACACAAGATTGTCCGGCAATCTATTGTGACAGCGTAATAAACGGTTACAGTAATGCACTGTAGGTTCTGAAGCGCTTTCTTGGCAGAAGGGTACTGTACTCGTTGAAGGCGGAGCAGCGCGTGTTGGCCTGCAAAATAAATCATTCTTGTCGTTATGAGAAGACATTTAATGAATTACGGAGCTCGTCTTGTAGTTTGATTGCGGTACAGGCTATACCGAAAATTGAGTGGATAAAAAAGTAAAAAGATGAACCAAATCAGTTTTAATTTGATTCGCATACCACAGTATTGATTGTGAAACCCAGCAGAAAAAAACAATTTCAATAGAACTTAAAAACGAGGATTTGAAGAATGCTCGAAACAGGATAGGTAGACCTCTAGAATTTAAACGTTAAAGAGACCATTTCCCTATAATCTGGAATTTTCGAATCTGAAAAAATGTATTCTGTTGTGTTTCCATAGTCATCAACCACCTTTGAAATTTGAAATGAGAGAGAATTGCCTATTGCCATTGAAAACCTACCCGAACTTGAACATTTTTACTGTGACGCTATCCAGCCTGGTTAATCAGTTTTCAAAGAATTTGACTTATTCACTCATGTTTTTCTATCCTAATAGGCTTCAAGATGTATTCAAACAATTTTCGTTATTTTATCAGCATTTTCTTGATTTTTCGTACGCAACTCGTTCTCGGTGTACATTACGTATATCGAGTTTATGAGAAAACCTAGCAAGATCAAGATGAAAAAGTTATATATTTGTGATCAGGTTTTTAAGCTCTATAAGATGGAACTGCTAGTTCGAAGTCATCCTTATCGTTCTGGTTTGCTTCATAAATTTTTAGGAAGTTCCAATTTAAAGAATGGAAAATGCAGAACGTACCCTGGATCGTACATCCTCGTCTAACTCGTGCACAATATCGTAGACAGATCGCTCTTTGGTCTCTGGGAGATTTCTGAAAAATTATGTTCTGGTCCAATACAAAATCTTCAGTTCACCAAAGTTTAACAATGAGATATCTCAAGTTATAGTCCTTGTAATTTTATTCTACTAGTTCTTCGCTTACTTAAATTTTGAGAAAGAGGGTCGAATAATCAATCGGATATCTGAACCAAAGCTCTATATGTCTGTAAACTGTAGGAGTTTACGTGAATGATACAAACTTAACTTAATGAAGGACGATTATGTGGTCCAATCGCAACGTTTCAGTCCTTGAAACTACAATACATTTTTCAATTGCAGTTCAAAGGACCGTTGACGCGGGATTGGTCCACATAATCGTCCTACAGATTTCAAGCGGCGACAAGTAGCTGCCAAAGCGGCTAGGAGCAATGTTTTCGAAAAACTAACCGGTATAAATAGAGTACAATAACTGGCTGAATGAGCAGAAGTGGAAAATAGAAAAGGGGAGGAAAAACGGCATTCAGCACTGGGAAGGCGATCATCAACGGCAGCATGGAAACCATGTTGGCGAAGGCCGATAACTGAACAGAAACTACAGTACAAACTACAAAGATTGAACACCACAAAAACAGACTACAGGGTATGAATGGTCTGAGTTGTACTTTGATCTTGCTATCTCAAAAAGTTTCAATCATATTACAAACACAACACATGATTCGTAAAAAGTGGGGGACCAGGAAGTGTGTGAGTTCTGTTCGGTTTCACCGTTTTCTGCAAAAAGTGAACAATACGATGTTGTGAATGAGTGCAACAAAAAAAGAACAATACATTTCTTTGCACTACGGTTCACAAAAAACAGAATATACAAAGTATAACTTGAACGTAAAAGTGCAGTGCATAGTGGTTTCCCCTAAGAACGTTGTGAACCGTTGTGCAAAGAAATGTATTGTTCTTTTTTTGTTGCACTCATTCACAACATCGTATTGTTCACTTTTTGCAGAAAACGGCGAAACCGAACAGAACTCACACACTTCCTGGTCCCCCACTTTTTACGAATTGTTCTCTTTTTGCTTGTTGTACTAGTACAACCACTCCTAGAGTTGACTTGGAAAAACTATTTTTAAATAGTGGTGACTATCAAACATCCTGATATCTGGAAGTTCCAAGTATTCAAACGATGTGATCTTTGTTTTTCAAAATATTTTTGGCGCTTATTAACTTCTTAAATTGACGTGATAGGCGAAACTGGTTCAAAAAACAGCTTTTTCCCGCTTCGTTAATTGAAATCTGAGTGTTGTGAAAAATATGCGTCATTATAGTACAAAGAAAATCTTTTCTCAATTGGCGCGAACGAGCGCCAGCCATTGGCTCCATATATGGAACATGCTCTTTTAATTGGTAGCAAATAACTGGAATGAATGGCCTTGACCAATTAGCACAATTTTCGACTGTTTTTGGGTTCCGAAACCCTATTTTCAATTTTGGCGTCATTTGGCGGATAAAGTACCGTTTTGGCGCAGAATGTCGAAGAAATGTTGGTATGCAAGCCGTATTCGTCAACTATGTTCATAGTTCGGACATTTGTGGAACATTTCGCTCGTTACCCTACTTTCCTGGCGTTGTTCTAATTAGGCGCCACTGGGCGCCAGCGTTTGGCGCCAAAATTAAACCATGTCACCAACTTTTCAGAAAAGGCTGGGATTCGCTAATCTAACCTCTGTGCAAAATTTCGGAGCATTTCATCCATGGGAACACATATTTTCCAGCTTCTGGCGCCTATTGGCGCCCGCGCCAAGCGCCAAACAAAACGTGACAACACCAAACTTTGGGGGCCGAGCTAACTTTGGGGTCTACGCATGTGTGCCAAATTTCAGCCGAATCGGTCCAGTAGTTAAAAAAATAATTTTCTATGCGGACATTGGACGAGGGACGAGGGACGAGGGACGAGGGACGAGGGACGAGCGACGAGGGACGAGGGACAACGGAAATTTTCATAACGACACGACAGCATAACTTTTTTCAGCCTTGACCGATTCTCCTAATTTTTTCACACAACATGTATTTAATAGATATCTAGCTCTCTCTCTTTTTAAGTTTCGAAAAAATGTTTTATTTGAAGACTTTTGTGGTTTGGAAGCCAAAAATGGGTGCGCAATGGCCAAACCAAACACAACTCACACGCAGCTGCGCGCGATACTGTTAGTCAATTGCATAGTCACGTGAAACATGTTAAACACAGCACAAATCAGAGACGTGCAATGAAAAAGTGCACGTTTCCTCATTAGAATTCTAACTTTACGTGACTATTTAATTGACTTATAATAATAATAATATAATAATAATCTTTTACGGCAACTATTTCAGCCGTGTGTTACTTTTATTCATACATTTACAACCAAGACAATGATCACATTGAAGTATCCGTAGAGAGGGGGGTCCGTAGAGGAAAACTAGGCATGGGTGAGCTTTATTACCAGCTCATGCGGTCCGCCATGAAGATTCCGCGCCGGACGGGATCGAACCATGGTCTCATGAGTGCTAGCGCGCGCACAACCAGTCGACCACTTCTAGTATACACACCATGTTGGCGAAGCGGATAACTGTACAGAAATCACACCGAAAACTCCAGCAACGTCACTACAAGCTACAAAAATTAAATAGAGCTAAAATAACAGGCGACATGGCTTGGCTATGCTCGAGTTATGGTTTGTGTCTTGAGATCTTTGAAGGTTTGTCAGAGCGTTAACTGCGATATTTTCAGTGATAAAAAGTGGTATTTCACGAATAGTGAATCAAGTTTTTGAAAGCTGTTTTTATGAGTTTTGATAGTTTTTGATAAAAACCTGGAACTGTAAAGTTATCTTTGAGAGTCCAACCTAGTGTAACCTTTCGGATCGCCTTTCGTGTAGAGGTACTTTCTGTTTTGAGAACACCATGTAATAAAAACGTTGTTTTTCAGGTAATTGTTTCAGTTCAGATGTTACTCGTGTTTGGAGAACGTAATATTGAGAGTGCCGCCAACTCTACCTGTGCGACGGAAACCCTGGCAGCCGGTGGAATCAGCTCAGCTACCAGCAGCATGTGAAGGGCCGCGATGCCGGTGGCGCCGTGGAACTCGGAGAGGACCTCGTTGGAAATGGCTGCAAAGTTTGTTCAACTCAACACCTGTACATTCCGTTCATTATACCCTTGGAAACTGATAAATGTATACCAGAATCGAAGAACTTTGAACAAACTCGTTTTCAAGTCTCCCTAGAAGACACTTTCCTCTAACTCACAGCGCCGTTTTTACGCCAACAATGTATTCGTCAACATATAGGAGATAAAACCAAACTTTGTATCGTACTGGCTAAATTTCCTTGTAAGCTAACTCAAGAACTAGTCTGTTGAAAAGGCGAAGTGAAAAGTTTGAAAAGTTTGTTGTTTACTTCAACATCGAGTTTTCTAAATATTCCAGGACTGATAACTCTGAATCTTTTCACGTTTTAGGCGACGTTCGACAAAAAGGCAGTGTAGATGAACGATCAGTTTTGCCCTTTTTGTGAACTGTTTTGTTACACCGTTGAAATTCACAAATTATTTTACTTGGCTTACGGATATTATGACCTACCCATATATGACGTGACCATAGGATAGGTTCCCATAACGGAGAGAAATTGAGCTGTGCACATCAGAACGAGTTTCAGGTAACTGAAATGACAATATTTCCCGAAGTGATGATTATTCTATTTGTGTACTACTATTGTTTCCACTTCTTGGAGAATATGGTAATTGTTCAATCTATGTTTGTCATTACAGCGTCACTTTACTGGATGCGAACCTTTACGGTGTAAACCACTGTATTCCTATCACTCTGTTCGTAGTCTGACGAAGTTCCATGGAAAAACTAATCTCAAAGGATGGTGAGATAATAGATTTACATAACTCTCCAGAGCGTATAATAATGTCCGAAGTGTATAATAAGCTGCATAACATGGACAAATTGAAGAGAAGCTTCCCAATCTTCTCCAAACTCACACGAGAAAAGCAGCCAGAAACAGTACCGCCCGTCTGCCAAACTTATCGATTAGCGTGGTTCCGTAAAGACGTAGTGGCAGAAATAGTAGATGAACTACCAGGTTCACGTTCATTGCCTGGAAAGTCAACACAGTTGTTCATTACCAAAAACGTGAAGGTCACGTGACGTGAAAAACTGCAGAAACTATCTTTGTTTGTAGTTCGATTTTAATACATTCCAGGGGAAATCGGAGAGTCGCGATGTTTTCAAGACCAAACTACAATGCATGTCATCCTCAGTAGAAACAGTAAATGAACTACCAGGTTCTCTTTTACGACCAGAAAACTCGGCAAGGTTATATAGTCTTTGTTATCTCAACTGAGAATCCTACAGTACACTCCTACCAACTACCAACTTATTCACGTAGACTTTATCTAAAAGTTGGGGAATTTCGGATTCGACTCTGAATCCCTACACAGAGCTTTCCGAAACTTTCCGAGATCAGATCAACACATAAGTCCTAGTTTGCTGTATTTGTAGTTTGATTGCAGTCTTTTCCGATACCAAACTACAACCCATGGTCATTCTCAGTACCCACCTGCTCTACGGTCAATCCTAACTTGGTCATAATGACCACACTGTAGAGTCCCTCTACAATCTGCGGGGAAAAGGCCACAAATAGGGTGCCGGCCACAATTATTTTCAATGCCTAGAAATAAGTGATAACGTTGTATTTATGAATAGTATCATGGTTTCTTTGTCATACTTTATGAATAGTATCATGGTTTCTTTGTCATACTTACTGAGCCTCCCACAGTCCTTCAAACTTCCAATTCGTCTTTACGTAAGACTTATCAAGAAACTAATGATTTTTGTGATTACGTTGTCGTGATTACGTTGTATTTATGAATAGTGTCATGGTTTACGTGCGCAAGAATAAAAAGTTTGGACCTCTCTGTGGTCCTTATGCCGTAGACTTTGTTCTATCTTATCGTGTTTGTAGTTTGATCATGTTGCTTTTCGGTCGGAATTTGTAAAACATGGCGCAGAGCGAGATCAAAGTAGAACAATGTCATCCCTGTCGGCTGTAGATTTACGAGAACGTTTGTTCGTAACAACTAGACACAAGAAGAGAGTATAGTTGGTGCCAAATGCATAATATCGCCGAAATCGAACCTGCGAGCAAAATGTTTGTAGCAGGGCGCTAACTGCTACGTTACTAGTGCACGTATCCTGCAAGCTTTGCAATCGAAGACATGTGTACGTACACAGCGGAAAGTGATGTATACAGCTTCACCCCCCCCCCGCCTTTCCGTTGGCGACGACTATAACGTTTACAAGTGTACATATACATAACTAGAACGCGCATTGAAATTCTTACGTACATATTAGGGTTGCAGTTTTTCGAGTTTCGAGTTTTCAAAAATTCGAGTTTTTCGAGTTTCGAGTTTTTCGAGTTTTCGAAAATTCGAGTTTTTCGAGTTTCGAGTTTTTCGAGTTTCCGATATTTCGAGTTTTTCGAGTTCTGAAAATTTTCGAGTTTTTCGAGTTTCGAGTTAAACTCGAAACTCGAAATTTCGAGTTTATTTCGAGTTTTTCGAGTTCGAGTTTATTTTTTAACAACCCTAGTACATATGTACGTTTTGAACAATTAATCTCAGACGTTTCAGACAAAAGCACTGACCTGTCTCAACGTTTCATCTCGACACAGTTCTATCACCGGGATTTTCTTTTGACGTGTCAGATTGTGCTCCTTGATGTACGAGAATAGAACTTCGTCTGCAAATATTGTATGAATATTGACGCGATATAGAATCAAGCAACTTGTTGCATTCAGCGCTACGCGTTTGGGCTTTGTGTTACTTGTCTCGAATTCGCAACGATTCTCCAAATTTACGAGTCGGTTTCGTCTATGTTTTCGTTAAACGTGCAAAACAACGGCGGAAGTGCACTTTTCTTACGTAAAATTGTTATGTGTTCACGTGACATCCACGTGTAGTTCTAGTTTTTTTAACGTTTCACGTGACTGATACCTGGCGGCGTAGCGATCCCTCAAAAATCTCATGAGTTACCGCATAACCTATTAGCACGAGCTTCTCATGTGATTATATTGATAGCTGTGTTACTGAGAGTTCTGAGTACGTATGCTAGAAGATCCCGGCACCTTCATCCCAACCTTCGTCTCCTCAAACCTACGCTATTTCTCTGCTCTTACATCCCGCCGAGATGTAAGTGACAAGAAATAATGAGGCAGAGCGAGAGACGCAGAATGGGATGAAGAGACCGTCTTCTAGCATACGTACTCACGAGTACCTCATAAGGTAGGTTGGGAGAAACTGATATGAACTTCTCATGAGATTGGAGGGATTGCTACGCCGCCCGATTACTAGTAACCAACTTTCATCGACGTCCGTTCCCTGATAGAACTGAATTGACTCTCTGGCCTTCTCTTCTTCCCCAATCCCCACCAGCCATTTCGGAGATTCCGGAAGGCCGTAGGTCAAGGCAAAAAGTAGAATTGCTCTGGAAAGAGCGTTTTCAAACAGTTATTATGCGTGAAACTCGGTGTGTAGTGTCTGTTTCTGGTTGGAAAAATTGATTCGGTTATACTAGAAGCAACTTCAATGGTTTATGTATCTAATGAGGCATCGTGCACTTGTGTGAGGCACAGTCATTGCACGTTTCTGAGTTCTACTGTGTTTAACATATTCTACGTAACTAAAAGTATGTTGTAGGTATCTAAACTGTGTGGTGTAACAAAAAACTTCAGAGATTCACTAGCCAGACATTAGAGCTTCATAGTCATCCAGTCAAGTTGACATACGGGACAAAAGTGAACTAGTCTAGATGAGGTAAAAACTCACAACAGAAATGAGAAAGCCGGAATGATGGGCCACTTCTCAATGGTCCCCAGCATGTTCGGATTTCCAATGAAGTACCTGCAGCAAAGATCATGATTTACAAAAACTCGACGAAAGTGATTTCGAGTGGTCAAGTGGTTAGCGTTCGGCTGTCGCTCCACGGACCCGGGTTCGATCCCCACTCGCCGCGGTATCTATCTGGCGGACCGCATGAGCTGTCACTATGTAGCTCACCCATGCTTATCACCACCCTCTACGGACAGTCCTTCTACGGTTTATATTGATCATGTGTATTGTACAATTAGAATAAAATGACAAACGGATGGAATAGGCCGTACACAAATTTATTTTTATAAGTGAATGTGAATCTAGACGGTTAAACCGTCTGACACGCCATGTTACGCAAAACGCTGCGAGATTCCGTTCATATACACCCAAAGGGCAATCGAATGAACGCATACTGTTAGTCAATTACACAGTCACGTAAAACATGTCAAACACAGCAGAACTCAGAAACGTGCAGTGACAAAGTGCACGACTCCTCATTAGAATTCTGACTTTACGTGACTATTCATTTTACTTTTCTAGTATAGTAAATGTCCATGTGAACTTTAGAATTACACAGATACTTACACAAATGATGCGGAGATGACGTTTCCCAGGAAAAGTGTGGTGGAAACGGCACCTAGACACAAAAGAGATGAAAACGATAGTACAAGATCAAACGATTGTGACAATCGGCCTAAATTCAGTTGAAGGAGATCGTAGACCAGGAAAGTTCGTATATCTTGATTTGGCCTGCACTTATGATTCTAGGAACAGGCAACATTTACGTGAAAGTTAACATACATGCCAAAAGTTGTAAAACACCCAGCGCGACAAGTTAAAAGCAGCAGCTTTCTGATGTTCCTCCCTTCCCTTTCAACATTATCCTAAAAAAATTCAAGTGGTATAAAGAGCATGATACCACAAACTACCAGCAACTACTCATACCTCGATGCAGATCCGGGGCGCACTCTGCCATGTACAACGGGGTAACCACCATCTGGAGTGGAATGGAAATACCAACCATTATCTGAAAAAAGAATTTTGTTAAGTGTAAACCAAGAATGTTGGAAGAGAAACCCATGAAAAGCGAAAAAGTTCATTTAGTTAGTGTCATTCACTATGTAGATCAAACTTACACTGCTACCATAATCACGTTAGGCTTTGAAAGAGATCAGGAAGTTATCACGTTTTACGTGACTTTTCCATTTGAGATTGATTCATTCTCAAGATCAAGTAAAATCGTTGCGAAATGGTGTTGCTTGACTGTTCTCCAGATGTGTTTATCTCAGTATTCTCGGGAAAAAATCTTTGTCGACCTCTTCGCATAGTTATGTTTCTATACATCTTTACTGTTAGTCAATTGTATAGTCACGTGGAACATATTAAACACAGCAGAACTCAGAAACATGTAATTACAAATTACAAAGTGCACGTTGCCTTATTGGAATGTTTACTTCACGTGACTATCCAGTTTACTTCTAGTGTTCTGAAAGTTACCGTACCTGTGCCACAAAATAGCATTCCGCCGAAAAAAGCCTTCCCGCTAGCACTTGGAACACAGCACCTGCGGCGCCAGTGAGAAATCTGTGATTATGAAAATTGTTCGACCAAACTACAAACTATAGATACAGGCGTACCCTATATAGTTTGTTCCACCCATTTATGAACCTCTACAGTAATCTGCTCAAACTTCCAGGTCGATATTGAGTAGATTGGCTTTTTGGATAATCTCCAAATTTTCGTAGAGTCATGCTTACAATACAAACTCAGAAAGTTACGGACCAAATAAGTGGATTAGTCATTAGAAACAGCGTCTTAAAGGGACCGTTCCTCTTTAATGTGCAATGTAGGTAATTTTTGAAAAATGAAAAAAGTAATTTGTTCTGTTTTGAAATGAAAGTTCATACTCTACGTACAGAGAGTGGAAAGAATCCCATTATTACGGAGCAAAATAGAAGCGAACAGGATTTGGGTTACTGTAATGCAGCAATCCTTATTCTATCACTGCTTTGTAGTTTTCATGATATTTACAAATCTTTCTTCTCAGATTTCATATTGGTGAATTTTGACATGTTTTGAGTATGGTTTTGTAATTTTATGGACATTTTTAAAATTTTGTACGTAGGTGAACTCGGCGGTGTATGTACGTGCGCGTGGTCGCGCCGCATTTTTGAGAACACGGAGCAAGACAGGAAGTTGACACCTATACGAATGATTTGGGTTTTTTAATGTGAACAGTATCGACTAATCAGCTCAAACCTTCAAATTAAAGAGGAACGGTCCCTTTAAATATTTGACAGACTACTTTATAAGGACATCGATTGGTGAAACATAGTATATTTCACTTGTACTATGGTTCTTTTCAAGGCGAGCCATAACGGTTTGTGTTGCCCTATGATACTCTATGAATCAAACTATACACCGCCGTGTGTGTATAGTTTGATTCAATTTATTATTGTTTGAATTCCGCTCAATATTTCAGATGAAAAAGCCGTTAGAAGTCGATTTTAGATCGAATATCTACTAAGGACCAGCCTCAACTTTAAAAAATGGAATTCTATACTTTAGAAGTTGATACTGTACATCTTAATCATAACCGCTGAGTTTGTAGTTTGATCCCCTCGTAGTTTAATCGTAAATCAGACTACAACTCAGACATTTCACTCCGCGTAGAAGTAAAGTGAACTATAACTAAACCTCATTTTGACCGTAATGAACTTCCTTCCCTTCTTGTCCATTTTCGGAATGATGAAAATGGTGGCACAAAGTACACCGATCGCCATACCCAATGTCATCAGCGATGATACCATTGAGAGTCTGGAAATGGTTGTTTTCATGTTTTTCCATTAATTTCCGTGTTTGACTGAGATTTTCTGTGAATTCGAAGAATACTCAGAAATATGTCTATTCTTGAAAATGAACGTTGTTCCTACCCGGCATCGTCAGCATATATGCCATAGTGGTTGACGAGGGTGTAGTTGTAGATGTTCATGAGAGGTCCGGGTAGGGTGGAGAACATCATCAACTGAATCTCCGTGTAGATTCCAATGAACCCATAACAGAAGATTGCGAACACTAGGTTTCTGGTAATCATCTGAAATCAATATTTCTTTGGGATAGTCACGTGAAAAGTGATAGAACGTGAAAAAACAGAATGCAGTTAACTTTGAAACCATGTACAGTGCAACGTGATGGAACGTGAAGGAATGAAGTTATGAGTATTGATTTGATTTTGACTGTTCGCAGTTTCGGTCTTTAAGAAAGTATGCAAGTACTAGGTTTCTCGTAACATTTTGTTCCTGAAAAAAATATTTTCTTTGAACAACTGCAATCGGTGTACTAGATGTAAATTGAATAGTCACATATAGTTAGCATTCTAATGATGCATCGGGCACTTTGTCATTGCACGTTTCTGAGTTTTGCTGTGTTTAACGTGTTTCACGTGACTGTGCAATTGCCTAACGGTAAATTACAGTCTCTCATGTCTTATCAAATTGTGCTTTCTGCTGTTGCGTTTCTATTAGATAACTGGTCAAAATGACAACAATAGTTTTCCCACGAAAACAGACACAAGTTGCATGAAACTCTCTAACTAGTTCGAAGTTGTTCAATGTTAATACATCTACACATGGAGAAACTAAATCATTGAAACTCCAAACATCGACGTGACACTTCTAACACTCGAAACTCATCAGAAGTTCACGGGAAGTTCACATGAGAAAGGATTTAACACATTACAAGTACTCAAGTATGCTCTGCTCTGGGATTAATAATTTAAAAACACTATGTTCTGATAGGAGAAAGTTGATATTCGAATATCCGAGAAACATTCAGATTTCGAACTCTCATGGTAGTGATCATCGAAACCTAACATGTCTATAAGTAGGAGTACTTTGTGGCGAATTCACTCGAAAACCGGGTCCTTCCCGAACTGAACCGCGAACCGGTCACTGGAGAACCGAACCGAGTGAACCGACCAAACCGACATTCTGAACCGACTGGTTCTCCAGTGAAACGTTTGAAACGGACCGACATTAATTATGATTTAAACAAACAAATCGTATACAAGATGAAATTAGCGGATTCCCTTTCATTTTACCTTGTATACGATCCGGTTTGGTCGGTTCGGTACGGTTCTTCAGTGACCGGTTCGCGGTTCGGTTCTGGAAGTACCCGGTTCTCCGGTGAATTGGCCCTTTGTACCCCTTAGTTGACATAAGAGAGGGTCCTGTATTTCGAAAAGAACACGGAGAAACAAAAAAATTGACAAAGAATGAGGTAAGATTTACAAAATGGGGTGTTCGCTTTTTGTCCGTTTACGGAAATAACAACAGATAGCGTTTCTGCAAGTGGGAGAGACGTTATCTAGTTGAAAGAGTCATACCTCACAGAAACTGCTGATTCAATTGTTTGCAAATCAACAGAACGCCCAAAACAGTTTTGCAAAAACGCTGAACGGGATTTCTAATAGCAGAACTCGGAGTTCTATTTCACACATCACAAATTGAGTTCTACCGTATGCTGCTGTTAATTTGATGACTGTTTCATATGGTAATTCTTGTGAAATCTCATATCTGAGAGTTTTCATCTAAACTAATAGAGATCGTTCAGGCTTGATGAGGGGGGGGGGGGGAGATTGCTATAGAAGACATGAGTGAGTTGTAGTCAGATTTTCATTTGATTCCACACACCACATGTACAATAAATTACTTGTGTTGATATAAGTTTATTATCGATATTTTAAGAATCGTTTATAATAAAAGTTTATGTGACCAAGGTTTCAATAACAGTCTTCGTAGTTTCTCGGATTATATTGGTTCTTCAACGCAAACTATCAGCTGATACCACACCCTGCGTTTCGAAATAAGTGGTTGAAAAAGCAAAACACTTTTGATAAGAAAAACTGCAGGAAGACATGGGGGCATGGAACACTTATCAATTTGCGGGAAATCACAATTTAAAAAAAAAACTGAACCCAGAGAGTTGGCGAGTCAAAGATTGAAGATCAACAACTTTGAAATTGAAAGAACTGATAAAATCAAACTCTCTAACCATTTGGATTTACGTTGCTTGAAATTGTTGTGTTTTTCACAGTTGTATTCATTTCCGAAACTTTTCCTTGAAAAAAAAGAGCTCCTAACTAACTACATCTTGCGTTGACTTGGTTATACATATTTTTTTCACTGAATTAAGTATTTGTCAACATTTAGATTGTATTATTTTTTTTATAAAATAGCAATTTCAGTTTGAAAAACCAATTATCTCAATTGTCAAATCTGTCAATCATCTCTCTCTGAACAATCCCGCCTGCGGTCAACGCATGCCTCTCGGTTATATCACGTTGGCCTGACCTAAGCAAAACAGAGAAACCAGACATCGGAAAATTGGGCACCCGGAAAAACCTAGGGTGTTTCGGGGAAATGGAATTTTCGGGAAATCCCCGAGAACGTTCAAGGTATTTTCAGGGTGAAATGGAGGTATAAACTCTACAAATTCTCGGAAATTTCAGGGAAACTCAGTATCAGGGAAAAGTGCGGGAAAAATATGATAAAATACCCTACAATTTCTCGATAATTTCTGGGTAACTCAGCATCGGGGAAAAGCATCGGAAAAAGGGCATGGATAAGCCTTTCGCCGCGGCAATCGCGTAACCCGTACTAGATACGGCGCGGCCAGGGGTGCCGTGATTTGATATTTTGGAAATTATCAGCTCAACATCGAGGTCTAAATATCGATAGGGATGATACAATGAAGTTCATTTCATGAAGTTTTTACTAATGAAATATGCACTTTGTCAGGGCATGTTTGGCGCCCCATCTTTTGCGTTTAGACGTTTGGTTTTTACACCTAATGCACTCATTTTACAAAGTTGAATTTTGCGCAATTTTCTTTGCGCTTTGCGTTTTGGTTTTTGCGTTGAGTGATTTTTGAATAATTTCATCTTTTTCGATCAATTGCATTCAAATTTCGAAAGGCGGGAATGTCAATTGGGATTGATATGAATGGTTTACTTCCATCAAAATGAAGCTAGTTAACATCAGTGTTGGCACCTCTGTAAATATCGGTACCATAATGGTTCTATAGATTGATATTCTGTCTCTGTCATCATTCAGATGTATCACTTCTGCATTTAAACTTTAATGATGTCATTCAGTCATTCTGTTCAAGAACGTTCTACGCACTAGACTATTCTGACCGGAGTAGTTCTTTCAGTATTTATAGCCATGGTACTATCTATAATTAGTTAAACACTGAACTACAGACATCAAACAAAAACAGATGCTTCAGTTCACGGTTCAATCGACAGTTTAACGTCACGTACGCGTCTGATTACAATATAACATGCATGAATTTGCCGCCTGTTGTTCTGATAGAAACGTTTCTACTCCACTAAGACTCAACAAGATACAAATAAATATGCAATAGTAACGTTTCAAACACCTGGTTTACAATCCTTTCTAGGCAGGCTTCAAATCAATTTTTATTTGGAGCCACACAAAGACAAGTGAAAACATGTTAGCATTCTTAGCCTAGTTCGTAGGTAGGAAAGCGTGTGGTGAAAATTTCCCAGAATTATTGCTCAATTCGTCTTTGGTAAACACGGAAACGTTAGTGGCCCATTCCCTCTAGTTGCGACGAAACGGCAACCAAATTGGTAATCATTCTATGTCCTACAACATAGAGCTTGTGTCAAAGCTGAGAAACTCCCAAACGATCAGCCGGGTTATCAGGTTAAACTCGTTCTATTATGTGAAACGCAAAGAAGACGGCTGGTACGATGTACTCAGGCGACGGTTTGCAGGAAGGACAACTCCTCCTTTAATTTATTTCTCAGTAACTGTGCTCATTTTTTGAACTAAACTTATCCCATTAAAAACGATATAGGACATACAAATATTTAAAGGTTAACTCTCTGGCTGACCTTGCATAATCATCGTCTCAAGTCAAAAAACAGCCTAGAACATTAAAAATATCCATAACCATCAAGTACTTCAAGTTTTTTTACATATGGTTTGACATTCGAGTCAAGTTTGGGTGTCTTCTCGTTCTCCCTCTGGAATAGAAACCATGAAAAGTCTGGAATCGAAAGTAACTTTATATTAAAGTGAGTTTCAGAAAAAAAATAGAAAGGGGGGGGGGGGTGTCCGCGCAGAGGAGCAGAGGGAGGATTTGTGCGTAAAGGGTCCCATGTCTCGGAACTGTCCCGAAGAATCACGGTAGAGATGGAGCATATTTGCATATAATAGTCTATTTTGTCATAATTTATTCAAATCTGCTTCATTTCTACTGTAATTCTTGGTACCGCCCCGGGACAAGAGACGTCCTGTTCCTGTACCCTGGGACGAGCGACTGCTGAGTAGCTGTGCGTGATTAAGTAAAAAGTAGGGCTAGCTTTTGATGGAATTTGTTCCATCTCTTAAAATTTCAAAGCGTGACATAAACCATCGTATTAGAACTCAGGAAACGAGAACTTTTGGGACGTTTTTATTCAATCACTATCATTCACGGTATTTGTATCAGTGGTATGGTTAGAAATCGAGAATGGGCAGGCAAAAAAAAGCATTAGTACAACAGTTGGTCATTGGTCTATTCTACAAAAAATAGCGGAGAATTCAGAAAAGTGTCTAGTCGAAAGGTCGAAATCAAGAAAAAGCAGCGAAATAGGGTATGACGGGTGTTGATTCCTATATACTTGAATATATAGAATATAGTATATAGTGGTGAGTTCTTCAATCAGCAGACCGGTGTGCCCCAACTTTACTACTCTTCCCTTGTCTCCGGTCTGTATCACCAGCACAACTGTTTAGGTTTAATGTAGGCTGTGAAAAATAGCTGGTGGCATGAGTGTTGAATAATTTCTTGAACGTCACCATCCATGTAAAGTAACCTTGCAGTTAAATTACGATGAGAGTCATGAACTAAACCAATTTCTGTGGTGACGGTAACGCTCGCATTAATTCTATGGATAAGTCATAAGTGGCATTTTCTCACACTTCCATGGTAAGCTCTGGAAAGGATTTCATATAATATCGAATCAAAACTTATGAAAAAGACATCATAGGCTATTGCGAGCTTTTAACTCCGAATATGGGCTTTTATGATAAATACTCGTTTATTACACCATGCTCCGCCGTAAGACATACCATATGAAATTATGAAATTCGATGGTATTTGGGAATCGCGACGCGACCGCCCCGCGTTCACTGAACGCAAAACGCAAAAACTAAAACGCAAAACGAAAAAGCGTAAACGCAAAAGATGAGGCGCGCAACATGCCGGGACAGCACTTCTATTCTCTTCATATATTATTAATATTTTGAAAAATATTTTTTAGAAAAATATTTTTCATGAAAATATATTTTTGATAACATTTTCGAAAAATACTTTTACCAAGAAAAAATATTATTAGTTTTTTCAATCACGTGTGAAAAATTTCTGAGAAGTTACTGAGAAATTGTAAGGTGACAACCGGGAAATTCCCGGGATTTTTCCCGGTTTTCACCTTCTTTTCGCTCTGATCATTTCGCGAAATGATCCCGGAACGATTGAGGTAGAATCAGGGAAAAAATCGGGGAATTTCAGGGAAACCGGCGCTCCTGTGAGATAATTAGTCTTATTTCCAAGCTCATTTCACCAAATTCATCTCTCATACTACCAGCGCTTCCTCAATCCTGCGAATGTGAAATCGAAATAAAACCGTGGTTCAAAAATCAAAGTTTAGCTCAAAGTTTACTGTAATACTTCGTCTTGCCCTACGGCTAAAAGCCTGCTCCACTGCTAAATTTTCAAACAGAAATTTTGGCGCGAAGTAAAAGTCAGCTGACCGCGGGCGACAAAAACAACAGTTTCTCGAAAACATTCGGTATTCTTCGGATGTTATTGTCTATATCAACCGCTCTCACCTTTCCTTGACTAATCATTCATCTTTTCAGGACATCCGATGCCGCATCTATTATCACAGCTTTAAATGCCAACTCCAAATAGTTGTTGTTTCTTTTTACGATTTTCATTCTAATTCGGACATATACATTACATCCAGTTATTTCCAGATGAGTTCTCAAGATAGAAACCCTGCCAGGCAGTATCGACCGTCCGGCTGGAATCGTCCTCCCCGCAGAAGTAATCCTGCTCCCGGTAGACCTCTCTTAAGAAGACAATCACCTGTACCAACTAGAGCCCAAGCAGCACCTAGAGCCCAAGCAGCAGCAGCAGTACCTAGAACCGAAGGAGCACCAGCTACAGTTCAAGGATCAGCATCTACAGTTCAAGGATCAGCACCTACAGTTCAAGGATCAGCACCTACAGTTCAAGGAGCCCCACCTAGAGCAGCTGGAGCTGGAGCACCATCACCTAGAGCAGGCACGTCTACTGGGTGAGTCTTTTTCGCCGAATTTTTTTAAAAAATTGCCTGGTTTCTTGAAAATTGAGAACTTTTACGTATTTGTGTGCAAAAACGGAGTGACTTTTCGTATGTCACACCTTACTGGTCTGTTAGGTGTAACGGTTACTGCAATGCAGTCTCTTTCGTTTTCGTGCCTTCTAGTTATTCTAGTCTCTTATAGCAAGCAGTTAAACAAGTACTATCCCACCTAATCTACATTATAAATATTTTTACTTGCTGTTCGTAGTCATGTTTCACTTGTCACGGTTACTCTCAAAGCGAAATTTGTGAACAGTGCCAGTCTCACATGTACAACCATTTTTCTGTCAACGTTCAGTGTTTTCACACTCAACGTTGCCCATGCGGTGTATGTTGCTATCGCTGTGTTTGTAGTTTGATCTCATTGTTTTCGGTCGAAGTTCATAATTACGATTACGGCTACATTTTCTCGAGGTCAAACTACAACGGTACTTTTCAGGCATACGTAAAATACCCTCTCATTTTGATGTTGACTGATGTTCACTTTTGCCCGATTTTGACCGGGGCATGCTCACTTTTTGGGGTAATGTTACAGATTCTTGGTGAAATTGAAAAAAAATCGTGTGTTTCAATAACATATGCGTACTTTTTGGGGATGCTCATGCTCACTTTTTTCGACCTGATGTGAACCTTTTTTACGTATGTTTTTAGGTTGCTTGGAGTTGATGAAGGAAATAGTGTGCGTGGCTACAGTTCGGTATTCATCGGTGCGGCAGAGCAGGAGAATGGAGAATACGGAAACACGGTTAGTTTCACAGGTTTATAGGTTGGCAACAGTTTTAAACACATACACCGCCAAGGTCCCTCATAAAAGGGGGAGTCGCGAACAAATCCTTGTAAAAAGTAGGGGTCGCGAGCTGTTAACTAACGAATTTCTTACCAAATCCCCTATAATCTTACGGAAAATAGTTGAATGTCGCCGTTTTGGGGGGTCGCGACACGAGAAAGCACGGAGAGGTCGCGAAAAATTTCAAGGTATAATAGGCTCTTGGCGGTGTATGTTTAAACACATAATAGGTGCGTATCAGTAAAAGTCAATCAACGTGCGTACCTTCGTAAACGAGGCTGAGTTACCTAAAAATGAGTACGTTATGCTCTTTTTCGGTGTTTGAGTTATAACAGTTTTGGATCGAAAAATTAATTTCGCCCACATGATAAGCATACACCAGCAAGGTTGTCCGAATAGTCAGAAAAAATCGCAAAACGGACTACTTTTCCGCCAAAAAGATGAAAATCGGTCTACTTTTGATGAAAAATCCTGAATTTTCACGTGTTTACATCAGAAAACGGATTACTTTTCGTCGCTTAGTCGGACCTTACTGGTGTATGATAATAAGCCTAGAACAGAGAAAATGCGTTAGCGCCATTCAGAGCGGCAAGTTACTGAGATCCAAGTTAATATTTTCCTTGCGACTTACGAGAAAATTTTGAGATTATACGGTCATTAAGAACTCTGATATGTGGCGCAATTCGGGAAAATCTATAATACTTACTAGCCTAATTTTCCACCTCCTGCTGCCTTTTTGGGAAAATGGCGGCTATATGAATCAAACTAACCATATACTCGTTGAGAGTCCTCCTTTGCTCTGATTCCGGCAGACATCGCGGGCACGTGGCCTTTGCGGGGCTATTATGACCCATATTGCTATATAGTGAGTGCCAAACTTATAAATTTCTGTCACTTGCCGGAATCGAACCTGCGAGCAAAAGATTCGTAGCAGGGCGATAAACACTGCGCTATTAGAGCACATAATTGGGTAGCTTTGGAATCGAAGACATGTGTGCGTACACAGCGGAAAGTGAGATATACAGTACCCTCTCGCTTTTCCGTTGGCAACGGTTATACACCTCATTGCTATACTGTGTTTTCCTAATTTCCAGGCTGGTTACGGTGTGTTCTGGGGTGCCAACGACCCTAGAAACCGCAGTGGACCGGTGGACGGAAGAGCCACCGCGGACCGCGCCCATCTTCAGGCTCTAACTGTCGCTCTCGATCAGGTATAAGATTTGTTCTGTAAAGTGGCTTTATTTTCTGTTTCAGACCAAAGTAACCATATCCCAGTAAAGTGGTCCGAATGGACGGAAAATTCGATGAACGGACTACCTTTTCCGCCAAAAACGAGATAAAATCATACGTGAAATAGGTCCGAATCAGGGCAAAAAAAGTGAGCATGAGCAACTCCAAAAGTGAGCGTGAGCAGCCCCGAATACACAAATATTAGTAATTTTGCGTAGAATCTTCAACATTTACCCCAAAAAGTGAACATCAGCCAATATCAGAATGAGGGGGTATTTTACGTATGGATAAAATGTCTATTTTGGTTGCGAAGTCGTTAATTTTTACGTGTTCAAACCTAGATTAGGACCAGCTTATGTGGAATAGTTCCTTACTGGTGTATGGACCGTGTCCATTCAAAAATTGTAAAGCTGGCCTTACCGCCTTATTTTCATTTTTATGTTTTAGAACACAGTAACAAAGTGTAATGTCCTTTATGGAATGACCACATACCCAGTAAAGTTGTTCGAACAGCCAAAATAATTCACCAACCGGACTATGTTTTGCCGAAGCCCGAAATCGGGAGATTTGACCTATTTTTGATGCCAAAACACTAATTTTTACGTCTTGCAAATATAAAAACGTAAAACGAAGTATGTTATGTCGAGAAGTCGGACCCTACTGGACCAGTCGAGGCAGTAGTACTGGTGTATGATCTCAATACTTTTCAGGCTATCGAAGCTCAAGTGAAACTAACAGTCAACGCTTCTTACGATTCGATGATTCATATGCTCAGAGAAAGTATCGAAGAATGGAAGAAGTTAGTTTGCTTTTTTTTCTTCTAATGAGACCGTAAGTGTTGTAGTAAATAGTCATGGACAATCTATTCGCGAACCTATTTCGCCCGAACATAGATAAGTTCGGTAACAAAGTCGTATCAGTTTGGTGCCACATACCGCAATAAAACTTGAACAACTTCGACTCACTAGCGAAATCTCTTCAATTTTTGATGCAATTTTATGAATTTTCACGGATATTAATCAAAGAGTGTTATTCATTGTGGAATAGTCACATCTTACTGGTATGTGAGTTTTATCGATTATTTTGAGGAATGGCTGGAAGTCCGGAGCTGACACTACCGTGGAAAATATCGATTTGTTGAAGAAAATCAACAGGCAGCTGGAGCAAGTAACGGTGAGTTGTAAAATATCATATTTCGGTTGCTTTTCACTAAAGTCGTCCAAATACCGGGCTCCTTTTTGACTGGTTAAATGAATGTTTGCCGTTTTATTGTTGTGAAATCATGAATGGACACCCATTCAAATCGAAATATGGAATCTTGTTTGTAGAATAGGCACACCTTACTGGGTGTGTGAATCTGGGTATTTCTAAACGCCCCTCCCTCGAAAACGGGATCAAACTACAAACAAGTGCCGCTGTTACTTACTGTTGGAGAGTAGGAGTCTCAGTAGGAACTTCGTCAACTTGATTACATCTTTTGTCATGGGTCTCTCAAGTTTAACGAGAGTAATTTCAGGTGACTTTCGTGTTCGTGTCTCGTCTTTCGTCCGATAATTCTCCGTCTATTGAAGAAGCACATGCATTGGCTGTAGGAGGACTAGAAACGTACGTTTAACTTTTCGTTTGTAGTCAGTTCTGGAGAGTACATTTTGTTTTTAAAAAAACCTTGTTACCTTCCACAATCTTTCATGTTTCTCGAGCTCCCAATTATTCAAAACTGGGATTTCAACCGGTGTCCTGTTAATAGACAGCCAGGGTTCTATGAACCTTAACTCCCTACAGAATTACAGGTTATTCAACGAAGAACAGGTTAACGTTCCTGTTTTAACAATGTCGCGTCCCTACTTTAACAATGTCGCGTCCCTACTTTTTACAATAATCGGCTCGCAGCCCCTCATGGCCGTCTGCTACCCTCTGTTGTTACGTGTTGGGTGTTGCGCAAGTTGTCTGTACATCTGATAAACGGGTAACAGGTGCCGAAACACATGTTCACATACCCCAGTAAGGTCCGACTAAGCGACAATAAGTAATCCGTATTTAGATGTAAACACGTGAAAATTTAGAATTTTTCCTCAAAAGTAGACCGATTTTCATCTTTTCGGCTAAAAGGTAGTCTGTTTTCGAACTTTTCTGACTATTCGGACAACCTTGCTGGTGTATGCATGTTCGTGTGGCATATAGGGTTCGTATGCTGCCATATGTGGTTGTAATTTGGTAGCGGTAATCATACCTCAGTAAAGTTGTCCGAATAGTCAGACAAAAATGAAAAACTTACTACTTTTTCGCCGAAAAGAAGACAATCGCTACTTTTGACTAAAAATCATAAAACTTGTTTACACACGAAAACGGACTAATTCTTGTTGCTTGATCAGACCTTACCGGTGTTTGGCGGTATTGTTCTGTTCAAGTTGGTGAATTGTGGCGTGTTTCGAGATCAAACGATAGCGATAGTTTGGTCACTCTATAATAGACTAATCGCTCAGATACGAAAACTCGAGAAACAAGTGTTCCGTGACCTATTTGGGAAATGAAGATTTTTCATACGTTAGGCGATTATTCATTGAAGCACCCGATTTTCATGAAATTAAGATAGTTAACTACCTTAGTTTCAACAATAATCAACAATAATCGCCTTCAAGGATGAACACGTCACTTTTCATCAGGTTTTGTACTTTGATCACCCATGTTAAACACCCGAATTTCAGTCGGTTTTTGTAGACAACAAAGTGTATGACTAAGTTTTTGATTTCAGTTCTAAGGCAATCTGGAGTCAGGCCAAGAAGGTGTTCACCAATGCTGCATGCCTACCTACTCGTACCGGTCTTCCAATTGTAAGTATATAAACCAGAACATTTCTTTAGAAAATATGCTATTATTTTGGTGGAAAATATGTAAATTTTAATTAGTTATCAGCGTGAGTATCGTTGAGCGAGAGTGATAAATCGTACGCTCTGAACGATAAAGCAAAAAAGCATATCAGTGTAAAGAACACCATGTTTCTCTAGTTATTCATGCTGAGTTACCTGAGTATGATTTGTTTCTTATGTTTCTACACGATCACAATTACAGGGCGCCTATGGTGTGTTCTGGAACAACTACATGACATCGGTGACTGGCTCTGTCAATGGAATTGCCACCGAAATGAGGGCTCAGCTCAGAGGAATCGCGGTCGCCCTCAATCAGGTACTGTAGATATTGATCGTATCATCGTTGTAGTATGTAGTTTGATCTCGATACACGTCACAACATAGATAGTGTCTGTTTGGGGGTTCGAGAAGTAAACATATTATCCATAGAATTTAGCGAAATATTGAGGATCCCCTGGTCAGATAACCGGGATATGCGTCACAATTCACGAATTGCGTCCTTGAAGTAACGAGATCAAACTCATCAAACCATTAAACTACGGTACATGCAAGTCCGCCAGAAAGATGTGATTAGTATACAAAAGGAGTAGTTTTATCGACCAAATCACCAGAAACTTTATGAAATAGACAAACTCGTAGCGATATTAAATGAAGCCCGTTTCTAGAACTTTGATATGGGTAGATATGGCTACATACGCTTTTCTCCTTGAGATTGGTGAACACTAGTTTGCTTTTATAAAAAGTAACAAGTCCCTTTTGTCACGCAGGAAGAAAAAATTTCAATTTCAATCGAGTTTTTTTTTCACTTCGCGCTATTACACTAAAATTGCACTAAAACACGAAAATGATCGGTTTTATACTTTTTTACAGGCTGTAAATGCTGAACTGGAGCGCGTGGTCGTCTGTGTGGCCTCAGAGGAAGTTCATCGCATTCTCACTCATTTCGTCCACGTCTGGAAAAGGTAGAATTTAGGATACACTATACTCATTTTATAATCATTTTGCTCAATATTTTGGTCAAGCAATCATAACCTCATAACTTCGAGACTGGCCTGATTGCGGAAAGTTGTTAGATCATTGAGGGCCAGTGGGATCACCGGGGTGGAATTATTTTCCTCTCAAAAAGAGTGACCTGGATTAGGTGAATACGGATAATATGCCCATACACCAGCAAGGTTGTCCGAATAGTCAGAAAACTTCGAAAAATGGACTACTTTTTAGTCGAAAGGATGAAAATCGGTCTACTTTTGATGAAAAATCCCGAATTTTCACGTCTTTTGCCTTGAAAACGGACTACTTTATGTCGCTTAATCAGACTTTACTGGCGTATGAATATGCCACTATACATTATATTATTTGTTTGTATACATTATGATAGTTGTTTTTTAGCAACGGCTGGCTGGCATCAGATGCGGATGGAGTTCCCGCACCTCAGGATATCGATCTGATCGTGGAAATCGACTCGAAGAAGAATGATATACAGGTGATTTTTCTCTTTTCTGTTTTCTTTCTCTCTCTCTCTCTCTCTCTTTCTCCCTCTCTCATTCTCGCCCTCTCTTCCTTTTCTATCTTTTTCTTCCACTATGTTTCTCTCTCTCGTTCTTCTCTATCCCTTCTGATCTCTCTTCCTCATTCTCCTTCTTCTTCATCATCTTCTTCATCTTCATCTTCTTCTTCTTCTTCTTCTTCTTCTTCTTCTTCTTCTTCTTCTTCTTCTTCTTCTTCTTCTTCTTCTTCTTCTTCTTCTTCTTCTTCTTCTTCTTCTTCTTCTTCTTCTTCTTCTTCTTCTTCTTCTTCTTCTTCTTCTTCTTCTTCTTCTTCTTCTTCTTCTTCTTCTTCTTCTTCTTCTTCTTCTTCTTCTTCTTCTTCTTCTTCTACACTTTCACGCTTTTACGCTTTTACCGTGAGAAGTAAGACAGTGGTGGGTGGCACCATTACTATCGTTTAGAACAGAAATTTCCTGATCCGGTATCCGGTTGGTTCACACGAAAACGAAGTATATAAAGTCATTGAAAATGATTCATTCGAATGTTTCAGGTGGTTCAGAATAGAATATTTCTTCAATCAGTTGGTTCAAACGAAATCTATAAAGTATTTCAAATGGTCCATTTGAAGGTTTCAGGTGGTTCAGAATACAATTTTTCTCGAATTCAACGAATATATAAAACATGAGCTAAGTATACAAACCATGAACTATCTCATTTGAATGTTTCAGATTGCCTTTAAATGGGTTCCCAATCACTATGGACTGCGTCGCGCGAAGGAGCTCGCCGATAACTGGCTTTCTACCGAAATCGCTGTTCACAATGAGCGTAATGCACCCCAGCGTCCTGCTTGACTTCGTAGTTTGATGGTGTGTAGTTCTGTTCATTTACCAATCGATATTGTACTTAGATATACTGTATTAGTATTACATGTTGTTTTAGTTTTTCATTAGAAAGTTGTGTCATTCAGTTTTTACCCTTTCCAGTAAGGTCTAACCAACCCATTGATAATGTACATAGATGTGTTGTATTGGCTTTTTCATCATATATTTGTGTCTATCCGTAGTTATTACCTCATTTAACGTGGAACCTACCGGGCTAATCTTTAACTAAGTAGTCTGGATCGATTCAAATGATCTACTTTGGTTACCCACGTTAAATAATTGTGTTTTGACATTTCTGAGTGTTTTGTTCTTGTTTTTTTGTAGTTTAACCACAATAATCACTTGTTCACGTACGGATACACAGCTCGATCCACGAATCGCTAAGTGGACTTTTTTGTGGATGGCGCGGCGCTCTCTTTTAATTGCGTGGATGGCGCGGGGCTGTCTCGAAAATCTGTGGATGGCGCGGCGCACTCTCTTAATTGCGTGGATGGCGCGGCAGAGTCTTCAAAGATTGTGGATGGAGCTGCACTCTACCTTTAAAACTTACGTGTATTTATATATAAAGTGTGGAAGACAAATAATTGATGATATAGTGTATTTTGAGATAATAGTTGAGAGTTGAAAATACTTTGTAACGGTTTGATATTGTCTTTAACTCACTTTCCGATCTTGGTAATACAAGTTAGAAATATGAGTTATGAACAAAAACAGGAGAAACCTATACTGATAGTTCTACACATGAACGAGCCAGTTACCTGAAGTGGAACGAGCCAGTACCCTAAGGTGCAACCAGCTACTCTAGGAACCATGACTAACCTAAGCCTAAGCCTTTCTAACAGACAAACTAAATTCGAAAAAATAGTATGTAGAAAAGTTGTTTGGGAAAACAAGTACTATCACCAAGTATGAGCTGCTAAAACCTTGTGATAATATGCTCCATCCACGCTTTTTCTGTCATTTGAGAGTGGTGACCCAGTTAACCAGAAAAGTGCGGCTGGATCCACAGATTTTTGGCTCGCTCGCCACTAATTGCTTTTCAGGGTGGCTCTCTCGAAAATTCGTGGATGGAGCGCATCTCCCTTCACGTACTTGCATTCTGTTGTTTCGTAACTCATTTGCAGTACCTTTCTTTTTGTTCAAAAGATCTTCAACTCATACTTTGCATGAAAGCTTTGCTTTTAATAGTTTTAATTCTTACAGTTTTTCTGCCTGTTGTTTTTGAAGGGTTTACGTTGTTCACAAATTTTCCATCTGTTCTGTTGTGTTACTGTTTATTTATAATAAACATTGTTAATAACCAGTTTTCTAAAAAGTACCAACTTGTGTGTATTATAAGGATTATCAACCTAATTTTGTAAAGTTCAATTCTTAAAAAAAAGAGTTTTACTTCACAATCGGTCAAGCGTTTCATGTTTTCCTCTAATGAACCGAGCGTTGTGAAATGGGCCTGTTTTTCAATTCGCCCCCTATTTGATCATTGATTACTGCAATAGTGATTAGTAGCTGTCACAATTTTCGAATAATAGCCAGCTGGATCATTCCGGTTGCGCGCTCCTCTAATTATTCATTGTGAATAGGGTTTTATTATGAAACTGAGAACACCAGTATAGATAATGACTATTGAATTGTAGTTTGAACTCGATACACGTCATAATTTACGTCCAATTTAACCATATAGGCTTGCTTTGAGATAATCAAATCCTCTAATAACTCACTCAAAGTGACATCAATGTGATACATCTTGCGGCTTTTAGATACAAGATATTGGTAAGTTTTTGATTTTTATAACGTATGGTTGGTTAGTCAATAAAATTGCTTCACTCAGTTTCACTTTGGACGTTTGTGACCCTCTACTGAAGCACTAATTTCGATTTTATCGAACGTATATTACTCAGACAGATTCCTGCCAATTGGCATGCCAATTTTTACGTTAGGCTGCCAACTTCTGCCAATTTCGCATTTTTCGTGCGACGTCACCTAACCGAAAATCAGTTTTTCAAGGCGACAAACATTGAAAAATGTACACAAATGTTCATATACGACATTTTAAAGTCAATGGTTGGGGTATAAACCATACGAGATGAAACCAAACCGATTCCATACCCAAAGCAAACCATACCGAAAGGGTAAATACATACCTACCTCGAAACATACAGAGTACTCACTACTGACATGTGTTTTTCACCGTGACTGTCTCGCATTCACCATATTCCGAACAAAAAACTGTTGAGAAGAACAGGTGAATGCATATTCGGTGTTGATTAAGGAGGTCGGTAGGGTTTCACCCCCTCGGTATGGTTTGCTGTCGGTGGGGTCGGTATGATTTTACCTCGGTATGGTTTGTTTATAGTCGACCTCCGTAGGAAGATTTATTTACATATCATCATCAGATGGAAATAGTGTTTTCACCCATGAACACGTAAGAGACAAAACCTGTTTTCTACCCTATTAATATTTAAAAAAAAGGATTTTTTCCTGAAACTTTACTCTGAGAAACCTCCTTGTGTACTGTTTCAGTCGTATTACTGCTTTTCTTTAGTTATTAAGTAGTTTTCAGCAGCTTTTTTCTTTAAAATTGAATTTTTGGATTACGGTATCTCTGCCAATTAGCGCTAACTCCTGCTAATTGGCGCCAATGTTTCTGAGTAGCTGTTTACTAGCCGTATAATTACTGTGATCATACAAATATTTCATCAGAGCCTTTTGTATTGAGGTGCATGTGTAATGTTTTGGACACCCCGCCCCCTCTAAGGGATATTGACCATGGCAACACTGCCGCAACATGCAATCGTATTCTTTTTTTACTTGAATGAATCTCTCATACTATAAGTAAAAAAAGTGTTCTCGGGAAAGATCATCGAAAGGTTGATTTAGTTTTGATCATTTCAAAAATACAAAAAAAACTGAACTTTATCTGTGATCTTCGTAACATTTTTGTATTTAACCATTTCACCGGGTTTTTTTTTTCCTGATGAATGATTTCCATTTTTGAATTGTAAAACATGCGGCGTCATGCGTTTGAGCGTTTGCCTCCAAGCGCGCTCCATAATAAAAAGTGCGCCAAACCAAAATATTCGAACCACTTTCAGCGCCAATTCAAATATTTGGACGTTAACTTCATTCATGCAAGTTTTTTTCATGCGAAGTTCTATTTCTCTCTCGTTTATTTTGTATCCTCTCTCATTTTCACTGGAACTATGATTTTTTGTTTGGTTCAGAAGTCAGATGAATTCTCCAGCCAGCTCAAAACGACCAACGACTAGTACTAACAGGTGTGTTTTTCTATTGTATTTTAGCGGATTATTTTCTGGAATCATTGTGAATGACATCGATTTACCGCGAAAATGGTTTTTGAGCTACTCTTTCGCAACTATTTCGAAATCTACTTTGTTATACGGACTGGCATGTTTGTTCCGAGGGGCCCGCCTCGAAAAGGGACTTTGCCATTTGAATAGAAAAACTTATAGAAATACCTTTTCTGTTCTCGAACAAAGTACAAAGGGACAGTTTCCCAATTTGAAAAGTTAATTGTTTGTTTTGTCAGTTGTCAGATTGCTATTTTGTTTAAAAACGCGAAAAAGGGCATTTTTACGAATCTTCTAAATGACCAGGGTTCAGGGTTTTTATAAACAGCTGGCAATTGTATGAAGAACGTGACAGTTAGTTGTGAATAGTTCTGTCTGTGAACTCTTATAGTTCACACCATTCCTACTGAGACTCCTACAGTAACTTTACAAACTTCCCGGGAGCTGTTGTGAAGCTGAAAATTTTGTTCATCAGAAATCCGCTCGTACATTCATTGTAAATGAGGACGAGAATGGGGTTCGAAAATCCTGTACCTTTCCGATCACAAGTGCGTGAGGAAAACGACTTAGAAGTTTCGAAATCCTACTGGAGGAGTCTCAGTAGGAATGAAAAAGACTATACGTTGAATTAAAGTGCTAGTTAACTGCATAAAGTGGAGACAAAACGGTGTCTTTGCACGTTATTCCAGCTCGCTTGATGGCGAATTTTGTGAAAAGCGTGCCCTTTGGCCCATCCATAATTCCTACTGTATGTAGGTGTCTACAAAAGTATGAAAAGGACTCTACGATACAAAAAGGTGTCATTGCAGGTGATTTCAGCTTGATTGCTGGTGAAAAACGTGTCTTTTGGCCCGTTCACAATTCCTACTGTAGGTGTCCACGTGGGTATGAAAAGGACTATATTAGACAAAATGTGTCATTCCACGTAATTTCAGGGATGACGGCGAATCGCGTGAAAAGCGTGCTCATTGGCGCACTTTGATGCCGACAAATGACGAGCCACCCGTAGACGTTTTCATCAGTGGAGTGTGCGTTTCCGGGGAGTTTGGAGACGCGGTCAGTTTTTTGTAAATTTTCTCATCGTGTCGTTTGAAGCATACACTCTACTGTTAGTGAATTGCACAGTCACGTAAAACATGCTGAACACAGCTACACAGCAGAACTCAGAAACGTACAATGATGCACGATACCTCATTAGAATGCCAGCTTCACGTGACTATTCAATTGACTTCTAGTATAACTTGTTTTAGTTTTGGCGAAGGGTTTGCAGGACTAAGTGTGTACATGCTCAAAATGGATGACTTCTCCAAAATGGTAGAGATATTGGGAAATTACATGAAGAGAACCCATGGTGGTTTTCCTTTTTCTCCATCCATGAGTGGTGTTCAACTCTACAAACTATCTAACAGAATCACACCTATGGTTCACGAGTTCTGGTTTATGTTTTCAAAGTTTACATTATTCACCGTAAAAGAAAAATTATTAAAATCGAAAACTCTGTCAAACCTACTGCCCTTTTTACGTTCAGGCTGGTTGCGGCGTTTATTGGGATGCAGCTGACGAGAGAAATCGAAGTTTCCCGGTTGGAGGACGAGCCTCCGAGACTCGCGCTATTCTACAGGCTCTGTCTGTCGCACTGGAACAGGTAATGTTGGGATCAGTCGGGGACTTTTCATAATAGCATCGTAGTTGTTTGTAGTTTTGTATTGCGTTATTAGTGTTAGTTTGATCTCGGAAGTTGTAGTTTGGTGTTGAATCATGAGCTGTTATTTGATCTCGAATCAATAGTGGTAGTTTGGTTTTGAATCGTCGTTTGTAGTTTGATCTCACAAATCAAACCGATTTTTCGAATTGTGAGACTTTTATGATCTATCTGCAAAACATACATATCTGTTTCTATTTCAATTGTTTATGAAGAGAACTGTCACATTACTGGTATGTGAAAATATTTGTTGTAGGCATTGGAAGCTGGGACGAAACGCCTTCTAGTTCACACAACTTCTACCTATGTAGAGCACACGTTGTTAAACGACATCCGCCAAGGAAGAAAGTGAGTGAACAAGTTTTTAACGTCTGTACAAAAAGCTGAAAAAAAGGGCCATTATCTCAAGTTTGGCGAGAAGAGAGCTTGTGTTGAACTTTTCTTTACGATTCAGATAAGTAAGGATGTGTGTTTACTATTCAGATAAGTAAAGATAAGAAAAGATTGCTAGTTTGAAGACGCACACAACTACTTTAACTGATTGTTTTCACACATAATAGTCAAAAAGAATGAGAAGTTGTGAGATTTTATGGCTGTTGACACACTCTGGCAATTTTTCGGGCTTGATATTCGTACGAAATTTTTCCTCAAACCACATGTTTTCTTTTCCACAAACAGGGAGAAATACGTTTCCTGGTGAAATTGGCGTTATCTTAAATGTCACAACATTATTTTTTGCTTTGATGAAACCATTTCGCAGACAAAACTATTTTTTTGCCAATTCTACAACTAACCGGGTTTTTAAGTAACCTAACCCTTTTTTGGTAACCCATTTTTGAGGTCACCTTGGTAGGTAACCTGAAAGTAACCTGAAACTAAAATGCGGTTACCGTTCAAACTAACGGTGAAAACCCCATTGGGCGTTAGAAAAACAGGTAACCGGTTTTTCATTTTAGGTTACCAAGCGGTTACCTACTGAGGTAACCTGAAAAAAATGTTACCAAAAAAGGGTTAGGTTACCTAAAAACCCGGTTAGATATAGAATTCACACTATTTTTTAGAAACGGGTGGCTCACAATGAAGAACAAGGCTTTCAATGAGCTCGATCTCATGAAAAAGGTTCACCAGCAGTTGCATCAGGAAATTGAGGTAAGCACGAGGCACAACTTTTTCGTATTACTACTGTTAAAGCGCTGTTCAGAAATTTCAATAAGTGATTCTTCTCCAAAAACTAATTGGTCGCCTGGTTTTTGTTCCTATTTATTCTTTACTTACGTTACATTATTTTATAAACAAAATAGGTTAGAATGAATAGTAATATTCACTGATAGTTACACTAAGTGAAGAGTTTGTGCTATTTGATAATCTATTATTTAACTCAATTATTACTGTCCATAGGACTTTATTTACACCATTCTCTCTCTTCCTCACTGATGAGCCTCGGGAGAGAGAATATAAGTTTAGTGGTCACGTCTGCGGGTAGAGGCGAAACGTGCTACTATAATTTCTTACTAATATTTTAACGTATTTATGTTCTCTATGTTTGAGCTTTTTTTTAATCAGTGAAGGAGTTAGTTTTCGTTAACTAGGCCCACCTCACTAGTTTATGGTTCTGATTCAGGTCAGTTTCCGCTTGACACAGCCTTCAGACGCCACCATGAAGGAAACGGAGGAGTTAGCCAACTGCGGTCTCGAAGTGTTAGTTTCATTTAGAGGTGCCTTTCGAATGTGAAACTTTTAGGAATCACAAACACCACATGTGTCTGACGACGTTTTAGTTGTTGTTCTGGTCTGACTCACAGCGACATCAAATTACAAACTCTGTAGACGAGACAAAAATGTTTCGTAGTTTCGTTGTAGTCTGATCTTCACCAGAAATGTCGTGCCACCAGGTAGCAAGTGCCACCCACTACGACTTTTTCGACCCGGCTTTCATGGAAAACAGAGAAAAATCACAACTTTTTTTCGAAATTCCGGAGTTCCGAAATTGATTCTCTTACCATGAAAATCATGAGAAATAGCTCATTCGTATTCAAAGTCATAAATTGTTTGAAATCTTCTATTTCTTTCCAAAGCTAGTTTAAATTTCAGGGCGAAATGTCTTTGGGCTCATGCCAAAAAAGTCTATACGAGTGCAGTGGTTCGCACCACACCATCCGGTCAAGTTGTGGTAAGTTCTCTATCTTTTCGGTCCTGTACGGGTTACTGTAGTGAAATGAGTCAGTCAAAACTTACACTCATACACCTGTTGAGTTATCAAAAAGGCAATTTTTTTCAATTCGAGAAATCTTACGGATTTTTTATCGAAATTAGAGCAGATCATTTCTCAGAGCTAAATATCTTGTTCCATCATTTTCCAGACAGGATACGGTGCGTTTGAAACTGGGTTACTTCCTGCAAAATTTGACAAATTAAGAGAAAAAAGATCAACTATTACATATTGAAGTCGAGAAACTCGCTATTTCCGTAGAATAGGCACATCTGAGGTGTGCGATTGTATTCTATCATCATTTCCAGGCCGCTTACGGTACGTATTAGGTATTAGGTTATTTAAACATAAACACCTATTATTAAACATGTTTTTCTGAAACTGATTCAATACATATCTATTTTAATTTCCCGGCCGGCTACGGTACGTTTTGGGATGCCAAGTTCCTGAAACCGGCTGTCGCTTGCCTCGACGGAGCTACTCAGGAGAGGGCACTATTGAAGGCGATTTCAGTGGCACTACTTCAGGTATTATTCTGAAAAATTAAACTTTTCTGTAATTTGAATGGTTCCGCCACATGAGCTTCGGCTATTTCACGAAAAGCACCATTTCCCGAACCATGTCATTCTCTATATCCGGTCGTTTTTGAGTTAATGTTCATTTCACGGAACTGTCAGGAGCTTTCCGTGGCCATACACCTTTCTCTACAGATTTTTCCATTCTGAACCCTGTTAATAACTATCATAATTTCGCGGCGGTAAATGTGGCTTTTTCGAAAACTAAATAAGTTCTTACAAGCAAAGTTCCACATTATAATATTTCAGGCGGTGAATTCGGAGTTGGATCGGGTGGTACTATTCGTCGAATCAAAGGATGTCATTAAGGCCCTCAACGAGTATATACTCACGTGGAAGAGGTACTTTCACGTTTCCGAATTATCGAATTCAAAATCTTAAGTTTTTAGAAAAGTGTCATTTCAATTCGGAAATAACTCGAAATCTTCTCGTGTTTGAATTTTAGAGCCTTTGTTTGACAAAAGTTTGGAAGGTCTTATAATATATGGATGAACAGCCAGACGCAACTTTTGAAGCTTTTAAAAAGTTTCAATGTTTCACATGTCATGGAACTGGCTGGGAGCTCATTTTCATACTGTTAATTTAACGGGAAACATTAGGAAATATGGAGAATTGCCGTTCAATTTTGGATGAGGATGAGCTGAATAGGTCTAACTTTGCTCTAAAATAGAACCAGTTTCAAACGGTAAACTTTTAAATCTTGGGACACGGCTATAGCTGAGTTGTAGTTTGAACTCGATACACATCATAATTCACAAAAACAAGTGAATCAAACTACAAACGCATCGAGATAGGATAACGTACAGTGTATAGGCAAGCTTTGAAATCAGAGAACGCTATAGTTGTATTCCACCATGTATAGTCGCCATTTTCCCCATAAAGACAGCAGAGGGTTCGATTGATTGAGCGATGCGGGGCGAGCGGTCGTTGATTACATGCCAGCGATTGAGAGAGTGTGGAGATCAATGATACGCAGACTGGGTGGCCACTCACCAAACCCCCCCCCCCCACAAAATCGATGGTACGATGTCCACAACGGTTTGACAAATCCTATAACTGTATTTCTTTCTTCTCTAGCAACAACTGGACTGCCGAAGATGACATACCGGCAGCCGAAAATGTTGACCTCCTCCTGGAAATTGACGCAAAACGAGAGGTTTTACAGGTATAATCCGTTTCGCTCATTGTTAGAGATATACAGTATACCTAGTGAAAGGTCGGTCGGCTATAGAGGGATTGCAAGATAGAGATCAAAATTATCCGCATCGCGTATTGACGCATTGTTATTGGCTCGTGTCAACATCGAAAATTGACCGATAACAAACACCTCACCACACATATCGCCAAAAGTAACCGGATAGAAGAAAAGAGATATCAGAGTATTCCCATACCCCAGTAAATGTGTCCGAATAGGCAGAAAATATTGGAAAACTAGCTACTTTCCCGCCGAATCGGGAGAGTTCGCCTAATTTTGGTACAAATTGTGAATCTTCCGATATTTAAATCTGAAAAGGGAACTCCTTTTTGTTGAATGTTCTGACCTTACTGGTATGTTTACCTTTTTATATTTCAGGTGGCATTCAAGTACCTGTCTCATGATGACAATAAGCCCGAAGTGAAAGAGATCATTGAGCAGGAACTATCAGAGGAAATTTCCCTGCGCAACCAGTGAGCTGCAACTGAGTATAATCTTACCGAACCGACAACGAAAAGTAACAGAGTAGCAAAGGTAACCGAATTGTTTGTAGACAGGAAGATATAGTTGTACGATAGGTTACTGCTCTATACCTTTTATTCGGTTACTTTTACTTCTTATTTGATGTGTTTCGGGTATATAAGGTGTGGTAGATTATTGGTCTCAACTGTGCTTTCCGTAGATTTCCCAAGGTTTATACGATTTTGTTAACAGGTCGAACTTTTTGTCTTGAAGGATGAAGACTATCAAATACCTTCCTATAGATTCATTTGAGACTGCTACATTGAAACTGAGGTCTTCAAAGTTACCTGACATTCTTCTCAATATGGAGGTTTCTCTGTTTCTGGAAAAAAAAGTGTGCCAGAAACCTTTAACCTGGCCCAGCCCGAAAAGTCAGCTGTTTTATGAACTTTTCTCAACAAATGGGACATTCAGTATTCCGTTTTCTGGGTTGATCTCGTTTCATAAGTTTTGATTCGTTTGTTTTCATG
This sequence comes from Litoditis marina, assembly GCA_964036275.1. Taxonomy (NCBI): domain Eukaryota; kingdom Metazoa; phylum Nematoda; class Chromadorea; order Rhabditida; family Rhabditidae; genus Litoditis; species Litoditis marina. The sequence goes on along the minus strand of OZ038434.1, from coordinate 33,892,104 downwards.
CCTTGTATGTAGCTAATAAGCTATTTTTACTCAGCCTCCATGCACTATACCATTTATTTTAAAAGTTTGTATATCCCGCCGTTCGTATTTTTCTGTAATATGTACCTCTTCTTGTATAATAATGTTTGTGTTCATGTTTGTTTCATCCAACCCTTTAATACTTTTTGTTTCACTTGTACTTGTTTTGGTGCTTTAATAAACATGTATTTGATAACTAGATCACCTTTTTCAAATATTTTTGAGGGTAACGGGGCGCGGAACTTGTAACATTGTCTTTTGAACATTTGGCGCGCGTTTTTTAGATCGGCCAAACATGTCAATCGATCTTCAAAAAAAGAGTTGCCAAATCAAGGTCGTATTCGAATTCGTCCTTCTTTGAAACTGTCGTAGGGGAGGCTTTCGCCCTTTTCAAAGTAGTCTTATACGTCAGTCATTGCAAAGTCACGTGAAACATGTTGAACACAGCAGAACTCAGAAACGCGCAATGGCAAAGTGCACGATGCCCCATTAGAATACTAACTTTACGTGAGTATTCAATTTACTTCGAGTATAGACGATGTATGTAAGTTACTCTATTCGGGTGTGTCTGTAATTTGATCCTGCTTTTCGGGCAAAACTGGCGAGATCAAAGTACAACTATCCTTCACCCTAAACAGCCAACTATCAATTCATGATACTGTAGGTTGTGAAATTAGTTAGTTTCAAGTCGAAAAGAATACTGAACTCATGTAACCGATGATGAAACTTTTGAATACAAATCACCAAGATCTAGACCTAACTGCTTTCCGCAATTGCTCAAAATGAAGCGATATTAGTCTTTTTCTCAAAATATCCATTTATTGGTCACCTTTCTATATTTTTCGTTCATGTTTTATCGAAAAATGATCTTTCCTGTATTTTTACACTACTTTGTTATAAACATGATACTGTAGGTTGCGCAACTCTGAGGACCCCGCCCCTCTAAGAAGTGCTCACGACAGGGGGCGGGCGGCCTGTTTAGGTTCAGTGTCAATGGCAAATACCTCTTTATTGGTCGAGTACCGCCTTATTGTAGCATAAAGGTCAAGTTATTGTTACAATAGGAAAACGATCTGTTTAGTTTTTTTTTCTTACCTTCCACTTCATTGTTTTATTTCTTACCGACCTCTTTCTAGAACTCTAAGGACATCTTAGTGTTATGGTACTTTATTATTCGAAAAAGGTTCTTTTTATAGGGACATATGTTAGGGATCTCTTTGTTAGTCTTTCTAGACCTTTAAGGTAAAGCTGGTCGTACAATTTGTTTTTACTAGTTGCTTTCTCTCTCTCTCTCTCTCTCTCCCTCTCTCTATCTCTCTCTCTCTCAATTAGTTTTTGAACTAATAAATATTTAAAACATTCACTTGTACATTTAGACACCAACAACACAACCTTCAGACTTTACAATTCCCAGTCTGTTTATCACCACGTTAATGTTGTACAAAACACTGAAAGTTTTTCTGAGTGTCAGTTAACCTTTGTCATAGTACTTGGATGAGAATTCTTCCCATAAAACCTGTTGTGTCTATGAAATATATTCATTCGAAGTTTCACTGGCACGCTGCCAAAGTCTCAGTGGGAATGGCTAGAACTATGGCTAATCTTATCATTCTGCCGTTCTCACTGTCATAAGTCGTATATTTTACAACAATGATATCGTTGGCATTATAAATGCTCTATCGGGTTCTCTTGGTATTCAAATACTCATTCTTCTATACTTCGAATCACTTGCTTGGTTGAATATTTTTATTCTTATATATTATTTGTTTGGTTTTATGTTAATCTCATCTCTCTCTATCTTTATAACGCTGCCTCGTGCATAGTTCTCTCCATTTTCACTGAGAATATAGCAGATTATCGTAGCAAAGTTGTAGTTTGAACTCGATACACACCATTTTTGCGAATTTCGAGCGAACTACAACGAGATCACACTACTGCCTTCAAAAGAGCTGACTTTGTTGTTTGATTTTCCTTTTTTGTTCATTCTTTTCTGCTAACAAAATTAGCATTCGAACTGCCAGTTTTTGTGTTTGAATTCCTCTGTTCGTGAAAAATGGTCCTTTTTTCAGAGGACACAGTTTCCGCGAGTTCTCAATTTCGACCGTGCAATGTCCTTTCCTATCGACTCAAAAAAGGCCTGCAACGTAGAGAAAAGGTATAGTTCACACAATTCCTACTGAGACTCCTACAGTAACCTTACCAACTTTTCGAAGGCTGTTGTGAAGCTGAAGTGTTGTTCATGAAAAATGCTCTCGTATACTTACTCTACCTGAGCAGGAGAAGGAGGTACGGACATCATCAACTTCTACGATCAAAAGTAAGTATGCAAAACGGCTTGGAAGTTCCGAAATCCTACTGTAGGAGTCTCAGTAGGAACGAAAAATTCTATATAGTCCCAGTCATTCCCACTGAGACTTGGCAGCGAGCCACTGAATACACCTAGCAAGCTCTAACCACCTAGGAGATTCCTAATAAACTGCGAAACGCTTAAGGTGGTTCAGTTTCATGTGAATTAGTCAATGAAAAAGGGTTCAGAAAACATATATCTGGTCTGAAAATAGCCATCTAAAAACTTCGGCACGATGCCAATTGGTCTCAGTGGGAATGAAACGAACTATACGAACAGTTTTAGATACAAACTGAAATGAATTTTATTTCACTGCAATATATTTAGTTTGCACTAGCTTTCCCTATGGCGTTTCGGGCACTAATTCACGTAAACTGCCCTGTTTCATTTTCCCTTCAGTCCCTAATTTTTCTGGTTAATCTTTCAAATTTAAATTTTAAGAACTGTAATCTAGAGAAGGTTAAAGTTAAAAGTTGAAGTTACCCCTGTTCTTCAGAGTTCCTTATGGAACTTGCAAGGGACAGTCTCAGAGGGAAACTCTGTAAGGCAGACTGAGTTTGGCTTACCATCCCCATCCAGCCACTGAGCACCAGGGGAGGCTTCAACTTTTGTAGACATTCTACTACCAATTTATCGCCTACGAAGGGATGAATGCCTTGGTTTGGCAGTGATGGGGATCGAACGTGTGACCCTCCGAGTGGTGGGTGGCGCCTAAACCACTACACCATTCCACCACAAGTTTTATATTTACAATATTGATTAAGTTCCTGCATTCTTTGGTTAATTCCTACGAATTCGGAGTTCTAAGCTACACTGTATTGTGATTGAGTAGTAGTTTTGCGGTTGTCGGTAACCAGAATAAGTAATCAAAAAGTTTGGACTGTGACTGTAGATTGCGGTTAGGTTTGACGAAGTCAGAAGGTAATATACTGTTCGTTCATTGCAAAGTATAGAGTGTAGCGAGTTTGAACTACAATTAAGATTTGTTCACTTTCTACACTCAACGTTTTTTTGTTGGTTTGAAAATGTTTCCGACGCATGATGTTTCAAGATTTCAAGATTTCAAGATTTATTCCTCCACGTCATATTGTTGCAACATGAAGTTCCTTCATCACTTTTTACAGATTTTCATCTCTGCACATCCTCAATATCTCTTCTTTCTGCACAATAAAAAGTTTGCGCCATAAAAAAGTCATGAGAGAGTTCGAATATGTACTGTAGGATCTCAGTATGATGTGGGAATGATGTAGACTATAATATACTGTTAGTCCATTGCACAGACAGTCACGTGAAACGTGTTAAACACAGAAGAACTCAGAAACGTGCAATGACAAAGTGCATGATACGTCATTAGAATGCTACATTTACGTGACTGTTCAATTTACTTCTAGTATTCTCCGCTTTTTCCAGATCGTCTACTTCGGAATCGACTGAGGCTGAGAAGCGTTTCATCAAGGATTTAAGAAGTTCAATCGATGCGGAAGACGCGGACGAATTCAGTTTCACAACAAAGAAGGCCAAAAGCTCTCCGGTCAAATCCGAAAGACCAAGATCAACGTCTCCTAAACAGCAGTATGTTTATCTTCTATTCCTATATTCTGAGTGGTTGTTTTGAAGGGTTCAAAACAAACTAAAGATGCAGAATACCGAATAGTTATTGAACAAAAGATGCAAAAGAAGTATATAAACCTAAGGGGATGAGAGAACTTCATAAAGATCCAATACGAACGAATGTGACGCGAACCCTATACTACGTCAAGAAAACATACTTTTCACAGTTTTCAATCTACTAAAAATGAACCTATTACTTATGAACTTCTGCATTTCATTCTAGTACACATTTTTCGCAGTTTTATACGGGGAAATCATATTCCCTGGGAACAGTTGTTTTCGCGCGTAACCCAGTTGTAGCCTCTCAATATTAATGGTTCTTTATGGATAGTTTGTTGTTGGTTGCGTATCTTATGGCGAGATAACGACCAAGTGCAACACAAAACTGAGGGATGAAAGTTTCCTACAATTACTTTCGAGAAGAAGACTGAAGTTTGAATTTTGTATGGTTTTCTTCATGCCAATCTACAACTTTGGCAGCATTTCAATGACATTCTGGATGAAAGTTTGCAGAAAAAAATAAACACAATTTGAAAGTGTTTTGACATAATATAAGAAGGGTGAACACTGAAACGCTTACGGACATTTCTCAATTAGAAATAACCGAATTTCAAACCAGTTCACCTTAAAAAGTACTGGAAATGACCCTCAAACTAAACTTAACGATAACCTCTCCACTACCCAAAAATTGGTTACCGAAACCGCGTAAGTTATAGAATTTGCCATAAAAGTCTGCGTTTTCAGCTGGAGTAGGGCCAAAGAGGAAACCGCTGAGAAACACCCGTCTCGGAGCAAGTATTATACATACGATCATGTGTATATCTCTGCTGTGGGGGACGACGGACCATTCGGTGAAGTGGTTGGTTTTTCGGGTTTTATCTTGCGTGGTTGGTTGTTCAGGTTTTTGTCTTGTGTGGTTAGTTTCGGTCCTAGTTTTAGGCATGAATTCTTTAGCTAAAAATTGTTCGTCCACCACATCGGTTAGGCCAACCACAGAAGTGACCCGGTAGTAACAGAGTACGAAAGTAAATGTAATGTTACTATTAATGCGTTCTCCCTTACCACCCCCTTATTTTTGTATTCCGTGACTACCCCGTTACTTTTGTGATTCACCCATCAGGTTACACATTCATTCGGGTTCCTGTGTATGCATGTATTTGCATACCTATGTGTAGTTCACACTATTCATATAAGACGACGGATTTCAAACTTTTCACAAAATTCGGCTTTTTCACAGATTTACAGCTTTTTCTGTGAAACAAATATAGAGGCTACAATTTAAGTATTTAAGAGGAAAACCCGATTCGAGGCATTTCTTCAGATTTTCTATGAGGACAGCGTGTTTGGTACTCATAGAGAATAGCAATTTGAATTATCAATAAGAGAAACTCATATGAAAATTTCGTATTGAAATTTTCCATTATGAATAATTTCAATTGAAATATTTCATAACCAGAATAGTTATTCACAAATGTAGTTTCACCTTTAACTATGAATAATTTCAATATGGAATATTCATAGTTTATATTAGCGAAGTATGTGAACAAAATATTCCGTGAAAGGATTCGAACCTGCGATCTCAGTTTTGTAGTCCGACTCACTAGCCGCTGCGCTATTGTGACACATTTCCATGGAGAGATAGGAAGCTTGATATACCGGTCAATGCGGCATCAATTCCACGGTATAACTATGCGCAGTTGTCTGCCCTAATTTGTGCTCTCGTGGCGCAGTGGTAGAGTGCTCACTTATTAACCACAAGGTCGCAGGTTCCATCCCGGTGGTGACAAGTTTTGCTGCAATCCACTGATTACCATAGAAAATTTCAATTGGAATTCTCTATTATGGATATTTCCTATTGAAAATATCTATAGTAAAAATTTCAATTGAAAATTTCAATGGTTCGAACAATGAATATTTCATATTGAAATTCTCTATATATTTCCAGATTTGGCCCGATTGCGTGAAATCTGCCAATATTGTTAGAATGGGGTACAATTTCACAGAAAATTGCGAAAAACATGAGAAAACCGATTTTTCTATGTACTTCACAGAAAAAGCTGTAAATCTGTGAAAAAGCCAGATTTTGTGAAAAGTTTGAAATTGGTCGTCTTATATTTATATTGAGACTCCTACAGTAACCTTACAAACTTTCCGAAGGCTGTTGTGAAGCTGGAAATGTAGTTCATGGAAAATTATCTAGTATATTTACTCTATCTGAGAAGGAGAAAAAGTAAGTGAGCAAAACGGCCTGGAAGTTTTGAAATCCTACTGTAGGAGTCTCAGTAGGAATGGTGTCAACTCTATCTGATGGGTAATTTCGCTCAGAAGGCGTCGCGGGAACCGGTTACATTCTGAGTTCTAAAAAATTGGTTAACTGTTTGATTGAAACGGTTTTTACAGTAGGATTTCCATTGGTTAATATATTCCGAAGTCCGAGGCAAAAATATACTGATAATGTGTAGAGACAAACAACTCTGGACAGCGATAAATAAACACCATAATATTACAATCATAATGAATAGATGGTGAACTCTTTATCTAACCAGGATTTCAACCTACCCGGTTTCTGCTAACACTTTTTTTTCAGGTTACCTCAGTAAGTGATCGGTTGGTAACGAAAAATTAAAAACAGCTCACTTTTTTGTAAGATAGAATGTGGTTTTCACCGTTATTTTGTGCGATAATCGCCCTTTAGTTTAGGTTACCTACCGGTTACTTGTAAGGTGACCTGAAAAAAGGGTTACCCAAAAACCGGTAATGTTACAGAAAGACCTGGTTAGATATAGAATCGGCCTGAATAAGTTCTCAATTTTGAATAGATTTCTGTTTAGGCCGGTTGTGGCGTATTCTGGAGAAGGGGCGACCATCGCAACCGAAGTCTGCCGGTCGAGGGCCGAGCCAGTGAGAACCGCGCCAACCTACTGGCACTATCTGTCGCCCTGGACGAGGTATGGGCTTTTCTTCCCGAGAGAAATTATATAGAAAATTAAGGAAAACTTTCTCTGTATATTTTCCGAAAAGCACACAAAATATTGAAACACTATTTGTAATCCTCAAATCCTCTGCCTTTCCATAAAGTGCTGGTCATTAAAACGAACGGAAAATTTCTCAATTATGTTGTATGAGTCTCAGTAGGAAAGAAAAAGACTATACTGCCATTCCATTTATGTCGTGAGGTTAGTCAGGCCGTATAGCAATCCATGCAACCTCATGAGATGTTCCTTTGAGTTTCTCATGAGAATCTCATGAACACCTCATGAACTTCTAATGTTATGGCTTAGCAAGAAATAAACTCAGGAGAAGTTCGTGAGATATCGCTCATGAGGTATAGTTTGTTCCACCCACTTATAACCCTCTACAGTAATCTGCTAACACTTCCAGGTCAAAGTTCACAATACTAGCGTATTCAGAACGCCTCAAAATGTTCATAGTGTCTTCTGCATGTTTACTACTACTAACTCTGAAAATTTGAAACAAAAGTAATGACTTTTTCATTAGAAAACACCCCCTTGAATAATTGACGGATTATTGTAGGAGTACATCGATTGGTGAAACAGACTATATCTCATGAGCCTTTCGAACGATTGCTACCGCACCAAATTCTGATCTTTAACTAGTTTTGAGAGAATTTAGATCAGTAAAGCAGGACGATTATGTGAACCAATCTCCTGTCAACGGTCCTTTAAACTGCAACTGAAAAATGTATTGCAGTTTAAAGGACTGAAGCATTGGGATCGGACCACCAACTCGACTTTCTTCAACGCATTTAGAGATTCAGAAATTTAAATCACATTTTATGGCGCAACTAATATTTTAGGCCAAATTAGCTTGGAGTCGAAATATCGTCATTCACTCTACAAATTTTTTTCTGGGATACTCGTTGCGACAGGTCATTCAACAGGGCAAGACGTGAGTTTCACAGGGCCGTACTCACCAACAACCCTGCGTCTCTACCCCAATCTGCGTCTGTTCCCAACTCACGCTATTTCTCTTCTCTCACTTCCTGTCGGGATACGAGCTTCGCGAAATAGTGTGCGAAGCGAGAGACGCAGGATGGGATGGCGGTGCCGCGGTGTTCTCGCACACGTATTATGAAACTGAAAAGGTGTATACTGAAAGTCAATTGAATGGTCACTTAAGATAGCATTCTAATGAGAAATCGTGCACTTTGTCATTGCACGTTTCTGAGTTCTGCTGTGGACAGAGTCCAAAACGTAGTTTGACCTGGAATCTGGATGCATAGCGCAGTTCCGAGTTACTTAAACATGACGGTTCAAAATCGACCTTCATGCGCCTTCTACCAAACCCTCCAGTGTCGTGTTTGCGTTTTCGCTTCGAGTTTCTGTGAACTCTAAAAGTAACCGGGATTTTGGGTAACCTGCTCTTTTCCAGTATCTCTGAACAATGCAACCGGGAAGTGAAGGTTACCACCAAACTAACACTGAAAACAAAGTTTCAGATAAAAACAAACGTTCAGTTCAGTGGTGATTGGTTTTCGGTTACCTACTCAGGTAACCGGGAAAAATACCAAAACGGTTAGGGTACCGCAAAACCCGTTTAGATGAATAATTCACGTTTTTTTTCAGAAGTGGATGGTTGTCATCCGAAAATGAGTCGATAAAGGATCTGGACCTAGTGAAAAAGTTAGATACGCAGTTGGAGAACAACACAGTAAGAACACATATGTCCTACCCTAGAAGTTAATTTAATATACACGGAAAATTAGCAGTTCAATGAGGAATCGTGCACTTTGTCCTTTCATGTTTCTGAGCTCTGCTGTGTTTAACATTTTTCACGTGACAGTGCGATTGACCGACAGTGTACATTCAAATCAGGCTCATTTCCTGAGAAAAACTTGAACATATTTGAAACTTTTGACTCAAAATCATCCAGTGGGACATATTTCAATCGAAAAACTGGGTTGTTCCAAGAGTAGTCGCGCTCTATACTGTTAGTCAATTGTAGAGTCACGTGAAACATGTTTAACACAGTAGAACTCAGAAACGTACAATGGCAAATTGCACGATGCCTCGTTAGGATGCTTACTTTACGTGACTATTCAATTTGCTTCTAGTATATTAAGTATTTGAGGATAGGATATTTATAATGAGTATTCAAATATATATTTCGACCGAAAATCAGAGGCGCCAAAACACAAACATAACGGGATAAGACAACAATCACTGTATAGGCTTACTTTGAAAATAGTAAACATACATATATTTACATGTTTAAATATTTATTCATTCACGTTGCTCCGTTACGAGGCATTATACATGTGATTTCTTTCTGTATTACTAGTAGCTTCTTCTCCGTTGATCTTGGTGCCTCCTTCATATAACATTACTTATTTTCAATAAAAGTTTATATGCAAACGAGAACTGGAACGGTTGAACTGGTAGTTGGAACGACAGTATTCTCAAATATGTTTTTTGAAGTAATGGCTTGGTTCTGATTCAGGTGCGCTTTTGTCTGAGCCGGCCGTCCGACCCACAAATGACCGAAGCTGAGGACCTGGCAATTTGCGGCCTCCAAGTGTCGGTTTTTTTTCTGATTTCATTATTCACTACTTATTCCACTCAAAATGTGCAGCGGAATGAAGGGGAACGAATAGCATGCATCGATAACCAATTACACAAGCAACTTGCATGTTTACAAAACTACTGGTTGCTTTTCAAATGGAACCTTGAGTACTTATGCTAGCAGATCACGGCCACTTCATCCCATTCTGCGTCTCTCGCTCTGCCTCACTATTTCTCGTCTCTTACATCCCGGCGAGATGTAGAGCAGGGAAATAGCGTATGATTGAGGAGACGCAGGATGGGATGAAGGTCCCGGGATCTTCTCGCACACGTACTCTCGTTGCATCTGGAATGCAACCAAAATTACATGGTTTGGAAAGAGCGAACCACATTAGGAGTGACAATGCTGAGTTGTAGTCTGATCTTTACACATGTTTTACTGTACGAATTTTCACCACAAAACAACGGGATCAAACTACACACACTGCGGAGTATGATAACATACCCCGTATGTAATGTTAGTCAATTGCACGGTCATGTTAAACATGTTAACCACAGTAGAACTCAGGAACGTGCAATTACAAAATGCACGATTCATCATTAGAATGCTAACTTGACGTGACTTTACCATTCACATCTAGTTTGTTTCTTCTTTCTCTTTATTCTCAAATCTATAACATAGTCGGAGTCGGCGGTTCTTCAATTAACAAGGTTTTCTCATAACCTTTTTCAGGTTACCCAAGCAGGTAACCGGGAAGTTATCCAAAACTAAAGCCCGGTTACCGTTTGGGTAAGATGAGAGAGTGAGTACAAGGTTCCGTCAGGTGAACAAGATTATTCGAAACCGGTTAGAAAAATAGTTTAAATACAGTTCGCTTAAAGAAGGACGATTATGTGGTCCAATCGCAACGGCTCAGTCCTTTAAACTGCAATACATTTTCCAATTGCTGTTTAAAGGACCGTTGACACGAGATTGGTCCACATAATCGTCCTTCTTTAAGTTGTTCTATTCTCAAATTTCGTAATGTTTTAGGGCAAAATGTCTGTGGGCCCATGCGAAAATTGTGCACACGAGTGCTATGGCTCGTACCTCCTTCAAGGGCCCGAATGTGGTATGTCTTTCTAGTATTTGGTCCTCTAAATTATCGACTCTATTATAGTCTACATTCTCTATCATTTTCGTTATACTCTTATGAAGCCTTACTGCAATCAATTCCGGAAGGAAAGCTTGTAATCGAAAACTTGTATTACAGGTCATTTTTTTCATACTCGCTTCGTTTTGCTTTTAAACGTTTCATTGTTGATCCCCCGGTTCAATGAACATGGTAGTATTACCAGACATTCTACGGTATGTAATGTGATAACGAGTTTGAAAAGTAGTTGTGACTCCCACTTAAACGATGGTAATAATAATCATAGTATACATAATAATTACGATAAAACTAAGTATTTGTTCGTTTCCAGGCGGTCTACGGTACGTGTTGGGAAGAATGTGATGATGAGTCTGAGTCTGTCAAACCGACGATCGCCTGTCTGGAAGGAGAAGGCGCAACCATGATGAGAGCACAATTGAAGGCTATTTCTGTCGCAATCACGCAGGTATATATTCTGATTTTGATAAAGTATAAGAAAAAAATAAAGATGAATGACGTGTAATTTAGATTTGAAACTTTTTTCCACCATGACGAGAGCACAATTGAAGGCGATTTCTGTCGCAATCACGCAGGTATTATAATTCAATAGGTAACACTTTTTCGTTGGTCTGCACTAATATCTGTCAAACGTTCTAAAACGCCGTTATTTAACAGAAAGTTGTATTGTTCGAAAAACAGCCAGTACCCTATGTACGTTCAACTCTGCTGTTTGCGTCAAAGTAGTCATTAGTAAGTGTGACTGTTATAGTGAGTGTCAAATTCATAAATTTCTGTCTCTCGTCGGAATCGAACCTGCGAGCAAAAGCCTCGTAGTAGGGCGAAAACCACTGCGCTATTATTGCACGAACCTAGCAAGATTTGGAATTGAAGAAATGTGTGCGTACACAGCGGAAAGTTAGATATACAATGCCCTCCCGCCTTTCCGTTGGCAACGACTATATAGGGTTTTTGAATTTTTTTCGTTTTTTCTTCTCGATAAATTCCTGCAATTCAACAACCAATCTCGTATCTCTAGAGTTTGAGATTTCCGAGTTCAACTCGGTGCTCGCAAACTGTGTGTTTTTTTGGAATTTTTTCTTTTTCTCAAAACTCGAAAAAACTCGAAAAAAACGCAACTCGATTAACAACCATTCACTGAACCCAAGCGCGTTTTTATTTGAAATGGTTTCACCGAACTCTCACGATTATTGGATGTCGTAGTTTGGAGCGAATCTCTCAAACAACTTTTCCGATCTCATGAAAACAAATGACAAATCTTTTCAAAAGTAGAAACTGTTATTTATTCTGTCTAAGGTGACAGAAAAGTACGACATCATAATTTTTCAGGCGATTAATATGGGTTTGGACAGAGTGATCGTTTTTGTTGAATCAGTGGAAATCATCAGCGCCCTCAACCTTCACATTTCAACCTGGAAGAGGTACTTTGATAATTATTGACACAAATATAGTCTGTTTCACGCAACCTTAGCCCTCTACAGTAAGCTTGCAAATCTTTCAAGCGAATTTTTGATATCTTCTAGGTATTGAAAATAGTTTAAAATTTGTGATTTTGTTCTCCACATTGGTTAACACGAGCCTAGAAAACAGTGAATCTGAAAGTTTGTCTGTTTCATAGATAAACAGCCTTGAATATTCGAAAGATTACTGTAGAAAGTCATCGATTGGTGAAACGGAGTATATAGGAGTGACAAAATCCTCGTTGTAGTTTGATCTCAAGACGCACCGGAATTTTCGAATTTTGGACGAAACGAAACTAGATCAAACTACAATCACAGTGTAATTGTGTGAGATTACCGTATAGGCTTGCTTTGCATGAAACAAACCCCTAGGTGTTCTCATTTTTCGAACACATTTTTTGAAGTATTGGTAAACTTTGAAACTATATTGGAAAAGTATTTCTGGAAATTGATAAGCTCTCCGTTTTTAGCAATAACTGGATGGCTGATTCCGAAAAAGATGTGCCAGCGCCAGAAAATATCGATCTTCTTGTTGAAATCGACTGCAAACGAGAGAGGATCCAGGTAAATTTACGCCGCAAGTTCGAAGACGTTCGAAGTAGATATTCTTAGTATAAAATACACAAAAACAAACTTCCCAAGTTGTTTGTCCGAGCTCATTGAAGATCTGAACACATTTTAGTCAAATAGCCGCGAACTTTCTATTTGAAAGCCTGGGGTATAGGATTTGTCAAACCGTTGTGGACACCGTACCATCGATTTGGTATGGGACGGGTTTTGGCGACGGGCCAGTTCTTCTGCGTATCATTGATCTACACACTCTCTCAACTGCTGGCAGATAATCAACGACCGCCCGCCCCGCATCGCTCAATCAATTCAACCCTCTGCTGTATTTATGGGGAAACTGGCGACTATAGACCAAATAGTGACGAGTTATTGGTTCTGCTATTAGGTGACCTTTTCCATCCACTCTGATACGGTGCCTATTGCTTACAGTAACAGAAAAATCTCGGTTGTAGTTCCAATTTCCACCAAAGAGCCACACGACCAAAATACAAACATAGGACATAGCGCAATAGGCAAGCATACACCGTGTATAGTCGTCGCCAAAGAACAGGCGGGAGGGTAGTGTATATCTGGTGAATTCCTTCTCGAACCGACTCTTCCCGAACCAAAACCGAACCGATTCTTCCCGAACCAGTTGGTTCGTTCGACAACCGAACCAAATTCAGGTCAACAAAGGTGGGACCGAACCAATTCAAGTAATTAATGCTAAAATTGGTCGTCTGCGTAACGTTTATTAGGTTTTGGTTCGGTTTAATGTCGGTTTGAGTACGCGAACGGTTCGGTTTCTCACCGAACCAACTGGTTCGGCAAGAATCGGTTCGGAAAGAAATTTGCCTGTATATCTCACATTTCGCTGTGTACGCACACATGTCTTCATTTCCGAAGCGCGCCACTCATGTGCTCTAATAGCGCAGTGGTTGGCGCTCTGCTAAGAATATTTTGCCCTCGGGTTCGGCTCTGGCAAGAGACAGAAATTCATAAATTTGGCACTCACTATAGCGTATAGCGCTTATCGCTGCTATATTCTTTTTTATATTTTCTCACTTAACTGTAAGCTGTTCGATCTAGTTTTGAGGTATCGAATCTCTCAGTAAATTGGCGCAGTCCCCACACAACTCTTCACCAGTTTCCAACCAATTTTGTGGCGCCCTGGCTAGAGAGTGTGTCGATCTGAGAGACGCAGATAAATTCATGAATTCACTATAGCGTATAGCGCTTATCGCTGCTATATTCTTTTTTATATTTTCTCACTTAACTGTAAGCTGTTCGATCTAGTTTTGAGGTATCGAATCTCTCAGTAAATTGGCGCAGTCCCCACACAACTCTTCACCAGTTTCCAACCAATTTTGTGGCGCCCTGGCTAGAGAGTGTGTCGATCTGAGAGACGCAGATAAATTCATGAATTCACTATAGCGTATAGCGCTTATCGCTGCTATATTCTTTTTTATATTTTCTCACTTAACTGTAAGCTGTTCGATCTAGTTTTGAGGTATCGAATCTCTCAGTAAATTGGCGCAGTCCCCAGATAACTCCTCACCAATTTCCAACCGATTTGTGGCGCCCTGGCTAGAGAGTGTGTCGATCAGAGAGACGCAGATTTCTGCCACCTCACCTACCCGCACGCTCTCCCGCTTCGGTAGTTTGATCTTCGTAGTTTGATCTTCGCCTAAAATTGGCGCCAATCGTTCTGAGTCCCTTTTGGCAGCATTTGCACTCTTTCCAAAAGCTTCCTTCCAACACACGTTTTAATCAATCATTCCGGAATATCCTTTCTTTTCAGGTAGCCTTCCAAAACACTAATTCGGATGATCTCAGTTTCAGTCAATTGAGCGAGATCATCGAAGAGAAGCTAGCGAAGAAAACCAATCAGCGAACTGGTGAACGATATTAAACTCGAAAAGTGACCGAGAGTACCCGATATAAGTGATGAATAATTGTAACCCAGGTAGAGAAAATTTGATTGTTTCGATGAATATTTTTATCTTGCAATCAGTGAACTGGTCAATGCAGTTTAACTCAAAGAGTAACCGAGAACTTAGAATAACTGACACCGAGAGTACTCGGGAGTAACCCATAATAAGAGAAACCAAAATTCGTTATTGTAGACAAATGTAGTTGTTTGGTTTTTTACGTGGCCTTCCCCAAACAGAAACTCGACGATAAACCGAAACCTTAGAGTGGCTGACACGAAGAGTAACCGAGAGTAACTCATGGCAAGAGTAACCGAGTTATTTCCACATGTATAGAAAACGTAGTTGTGTACCTAGCCAAAATAATCAGATATTCAAATAAATTCACTGAAAATCCATTGTTCCGTTCAGTAATGGTCTTCATGTGGTCAGTTGGACTGGTCTCGAATCATCAGTTTTAATTGACCTGTGACTATATTCTTTGTGTTATTATTGTGTTATTCATGCTCAATTTCTACAGCTACCAATCATTACTATGGTATTCATGCTCCATTTGTACTTATTATGTTATTTATGCTCAATTTGTATTTATTATGTTATTTATGCTCAATTTGTACTTATTATGTTATTTATGCTTAATTTCGATACCGCGTTATAATGTTCCTTAATGTTTGTGCTCTCTATTTGCATTTTCCTGTAGATTTTTGACTGTATATTGCTTGTATAATATCATCTTGCGTTGAATAGTTTCGATTTTATAGTTTTCTACCATTTTAATGTGGACCTTCCTATTTGTTAAACGTACATATATGTTTTTGTTCTATGCTACTGTTCATATTTACTGCCGTTTTATTTGCTATATTCGTTTATTAAAGCTTTGATTCATTGCGAAATCATCATATTCAAGGGATGTTTCGAATATTTTGTATAAATAATATCAAAAGTATAATTTTGTATACGATAAGTAAACGAAGGGATGTTTGCGAATTATGTGAATTCATGTGACTCGAAAAATTTGTCCATTGTTCAAAATTTTGCGAGCGTTTTCCATATAGAAACGGCGGCCAAAGGTGTTAATCATTATTCAAACAAAGTTGCGAACACAACTTTTTCAAGTCTGTGTAGCTAGCCGCTCAATACTACCATAGTAGTGATTGGTAGCTGTCACTCTCGAAAAATAGCCAGCTGGTTACAAGAAGGCTGCACTTTCTTGCAAAACGGTTTGTACAGTTGCTTGTTTGAAAGGGGAAAACTCTTCCGACTTTCAGAGCTGGAACAGACAAATTTTCCATCTTTGTTTTCATCATCACATAAACTCCCAAAAAAGTATCACTCATAGTCAAAGACAAACCTATGTCGGAAAATACAGGAACCTCGTTTCACTTTTCCCTCAGTGTTAAATGAGGACATAAAGGAAAGTTTATATGAAAGAGCTGCTCAAGAGAAACTGACATAACTTCTTTACTCAAACTAACAAACTTAGTTTCCATCTATACGCTTATGTCTAATTTGAACTCCGGTAAACCCCGAGTCTAATTTGGGGCGCACAACGTTATGTTTAGGTACCCCGGGGTACCTAAACTAGCTCTTCTATAGTTCGCACATTTCCCAACTGGACTTGGGCAGCTTGCCAATGAAATTTCAAGCCAGTTTTTGAACATGTTGAAATACTTCAAAACAATAGAAATTGATGTGAAGGGTTTTTCCCCTTCGTTAGAGTTCGTCTTCAGGGAAACTTTCTGTAAAATATATGTTTTCTCTAAATAACAGTCTTCCAAAGTTTTTGGCACGCCGCCAACGAGTCCAGTTGGGAAATGTAAGCACTATATCTGTCTTTCTTCAATCGTGCTCTCTGGCGTATACCTCTGATTTCAGCACATGTCGTTGGCAATTGTGAGACGTTTTAACATTCTCCAAACTATTTCAATAGGGTAATTAACAATAAATTCATTTATCATTCATCCATTCACTGCACAACAAGGTACGATCGGCAAAAAGCAAATTGACTTGAAGAAATGGAAATATGCCAAACAAGAAAATCAAAAATCGGTACCATGCTAATAAATACTGCACTAAACCATTAAAAGATAGTGTCTTGCAACACTAAATACAAAAATATGGGATGTTATGCAAGTTAGTTAGAAAGTAGGAGCCGTTACAATTATAATAGATAGTAAATATAGTAGAAAACTCGAATCGAGCCTGTAGGTTTCGAGTAATGCAGTCTGCACAGAGCTTGAGGAACAGGTTTATAAGCTATGGCGAGGCTGGCTCTGCGGCAGGAATGAACGATCACTATTAGAAACCGACTCAGGTCGAGCCGGTATTCTGGTGATGCTCGGTATCATTCCAATAAAACTGCCCTAAATACACAAAATAAGACAATGAGAAATGATAGAGGGGGTCAATTCACATAATAACCGTATCCTCATTGAACTACTACATCTAGAACCCAAACAAATTGGAAAAGGGCGGTTTTTGAGAAAATTGTTCCAACCAAACCGCGACCCGTTGATCTTACCTAGCTCTTTCTTGCGTTGGATTCACCGGAGAACCACAAACAAATAACTAAAGAACCGCGCGGTTCGGTTTTCAGGGACGCTGGTTTTTCTGTCAATTGGTAGATTCAGGCATGGGATAGTACTTTCAATGTACGAAACGTATTACAAATAAGGTGAAGGTTGTCAAGGGAATCAAAAGAGGTGTAGTAATTACATTCTTCTAATATAGTTTACAAACTATAAACTTACCTTTATGCGTGGTTCGGTTATTTTTTTTCCATATAACATTGGGAATATCGGAGACGGTGATAGATGTATAGATGTATTTGCAACTTCGCAACTGCCGAATCATACATTCAAATTAATATTCGTGATATAAGCACGAAAAAATACTGGAGATGTATGCTTCATTTGGTAACTCAATCTGTAAGTACGCCATTATTTACGAGTTTCGAGGGAAAAGTAACCAAATTAAACTACAAACACAGCGGGTTAGGGTAAGATACGCCGTATAGATTTGCTTTGAGAAGAGCGAACCGAATAGTAGCAAGTTCGGGAGCTGTAAATGACCAGCTTTACCCAACGAAACCAGATCTAAGAATGAAATTCTAGATGTGAATAACTATGAAAGGTTACCTGGAACGATCTGTCTACCCGCACTCTCTCACTTTTGCACACACTCTCGCCGCACGTCTGTTACCTGAACAGTAGGGGGTAACCAGATGAGGTAATACTGTATCTGCACGAGACACGTGATGTTTTATCACCCTTTCACGCACAACACATTCTTTGAAATTCGAAAACTTTCCTAAAAATGTGTTGTTGAGCTCGAAAGCGGTCACCATTGTGTTAGTAAAACAAGCACGAATGAGAACAACAGACTTATGCATGGACATCTAGAGTTAATATGAACAATTTGAAATTTTTTGTTTACAAATCGGATACATTTTCGGCCTGGCACGTTGCCGCCGCTGATGTCGTCATGCTTGTATAAAGATGCATGGAAATAGTAAAATTCTCGTCAAAGTCCAATGTCATATTGTTCTGCGTCATTTTTCAATATGATCCACGATCGTTCTACCATTCAATGTTTTAAATGTGCGGAAGGGAAGGAAGAACCCACGTTGTTCCCTGAAACCGGGGTGTTCCAAACGAAGACAAAACTTGGTTTCATCGTCCCCTTCACAACGTTTCAATACATTTTTAATGAATTCATCGAACGACGCCATTATCATATTTCAGCATAGCCGTACCAAAAACTTTGCCCTAAATTCATGAGATGAGATATTTTGTTGAATTACACCGTTCAAATTAAACAGAAGGGTGATATGTTCTATTGGAAGTTGTGACGTTTCGGTAAATTCAAGATCATGCTTTACTGAACAACCGTTCCCTTCCTGAACCGGACCACCAACTAGTCATTTCAGAACCCAACAGCAGAACCGGAAATGAAACGGGGTTTTCACCCAAACAGGAACCGTTCATTTTACAAAGATTTTTGTTGCGTTGAGTTCAATGAAAATCGCAAAAGTGGAAATTCGAACTGCGAACCAGTCACTGGACCAAATAGCGACTCAATCGCTGTTGGATCAGTGTGGTATGGTTCACGGCTCGGTTCGAACTGTAACTAAAGAACCGCGCAGTTTGGTTTTTAGGAACTGGTTTGCTGTCCGGTTACCAAGAACCCAGGCAGCGTAGCGATCCCCCCAACCTCATGAGAAGTTCATATGCGTTTGTCATGCGATACCTCGTGAGCTTCTCGTGAGCTCTCAATGTCGTAGCATAGAAATCAATAGAATCTCATGAGAAGATCGTGCTATTAGCTCATCAGATATCGTATGAGATTTTTGAGGGATTGCTACGCCGCCAGCAGACTTTGGTCGAATCAGTCGTGTGATAGTTCTTTAAATGTAGTAGTACTCTAAATGTAGAATACGTGTTAAAGATTTAGGTTTTAAGAGAATTGAAAGGGATGGATAGACTAGTAAACTTGTCATTCTGCAACGGTTCGCAAACTATGAACTTACCTTTATGTGTGGTTCGGGGATTTTTTTCCATCTAACATTGGCAATATCAGACACGTGAAAGATACATTTTCAGCTTTGCAGTTGGAAAACCATGAATAGAAATAAACATTCGTGATATAAGCACGAGAAAAGGTTGGAGATGTACGCTCCGTGTGGTAGTTCAATCTGTAAGTACGCCATTATTCACGAGTTTCGAGTGAAATGACGGAACCAAACTACAGACACGGGCGGGATAGGGAATTCAAAGGAATGACTAGTATTGTATTCTACTGCAACGGTTTACAAACTATAAACTTACCTTTATGCGTGGTTCGGTTATTTTCTTCCATATAACATTGGGAATATCGGAGACGGTGATAGATGTATAGATATATTTGCAGCTTCGCAACTGCCGAATCACAAATTCAAATTAATATTCGTGATATAAGCACGAAAAAAGACTGGAGCTGTATGCATCACTCGGTAATTCAATCTGGAAGTACGCCATTATTTACGAGTTTCGAGGGAAAAGTAACCAAATTAAACTACAGACACAGCGGGTTAGGGGAAGATACACCGTATGGATTTGCTTTGAGAAGAGCGAACCGAATAGTAGCAAGTTCGGGAGCTGTAAATGACCAGCTTTACCCAACGAAACTAGATCTATGAGTGAAATGCTAGATGTGAATAACTATGAAAGGTTACCTGGAACGATCTGTCTACCTGCACTCTCTCATTTTCACACATACTCTCGCCGCACGTCTGTTACCTGAACAGTAGGGGGTAACCAGATGGGGTAATACTATATCTGTACGAGAGAGTAAAGTGCTATTGGAATGTTACTAAGAACAATAACAATATTCTAAACAAAACATAAGGTAATTTTAAAGATTCTTTAGGTACTTTATTAGCGGTTACTACAGTAGTCCTCGGTTACTGATGTGCCTAATGGAGAAACGTGGCTGAATCTGTAGCATTAGGCAGCATTTGAGAAGTTTAGTAGAGACTGAACTTGTGTTAAAGTTTGATCTCAGTGCACGAAACAGTTTACAAATTCCGATTGAAAACTAACGGGATCCAACTTCGAAAACCACATCGCGATAGGAAACCATACCCACTGTAGGCCTGCTAAATAAGGTTAGCCAGTTACACTGTCACGTGAAACATGTTAAACACAGCATAATTCAGAAACGTGCAATTACAAAGTGCACGATTTCTCACTAGAATGCTATCTTTCCGTGCCTGTTCTATTTACTTCTGTTAAAGGAGGTGAATAATCTACTCGTATGGATTTCAATGTTAAAGATCCTTCTATATTCTCTATGATCTATATAAGTTTGAAGGTTCCACGAGTGAAAAACATCACAACATTGCGAAAAGGTGATCATTGACTTGTTTCCAGATTCAAAAGTGTATGCCCAGGGTCTGAATACTTCAGACTCTTTGTCTCCACTACTGCTTTCACAGAGCTCTATAGTTCATTTCATTCCCATTGAGACCCATTGGCATCGTGCCAAGATTTTTGGAAGACTTTTTTCTAGAATTTCTAGAAGCAGACGTAGGTTTTCTGGAGCAATTTTTTATTCATATGTTCTTATGAGACTGAACACCGTTAACAAGGATTCACAGATTTTTTGAAATGTTCCAAAGTGGTGAAAACAGCATGAAATATGACCGGAACCATGTCCTCATCACATATTTGTATAAATAGGCGATTAGACCATGTGGCGACATATGTTTCATAAGGGTTTCGATGTCCAAATCAAATTAATAATGTATAGGTTGACCTATCCCGCTGTGATTGTGATTAAGTCCCAGAGATCACAAAAATGATTCGGTCACTTCCTTTGGTTTGCCAAGTTTAGGGTCATGCACTCTACTCTATTATCATTATCATCATTATATATCAATATTATATCAAGATAATGATGTTACATAACATATTTATATTTCACGTCGCTTCGTTACGAGGCGGTGATCATCATACATGTCACAGATCTTTGTAGTAGCAGTTTCTTCTGAGTTGATCTTGGAACCTTTCCTTCATAGAAGACTTCATGGTGGATTATCGAATGCTCTAATGACATTCATCCAGTGAGATGCGAGAAACTTCTATTGAGGGACAACATTAGACGATTAGTAGACGTTGCCACATATGTCGTATTAGAGGTCGCTATACCATAGGCAAGCCGCCGCGGCAATCTGTTGCGTTGAGCGGTGTTTGTAGTTTGCCACGCCACATAGGGAATTTGGGACCACAGTTAAACTAGTAGCAAACTGGGAGTAAAAGAGAGGTGTGGTAGGAGTTCACCTGTAGCTGTCGTGATCCTGCCGAGGTCGCCATGTTTTGGAATTTAGTAGAATGGGAATGATATTATTTATCTATGTTAAACGAACCAACAAATACATGAATCGAGACAGGCTTATATAGCAGTTTTTCCCCTTATTCTATATTCAACACAACGAATAAGCGATAACGAATAATATGGTTGAAAGTATTACACATCGAATTGCATTCATAATATGACACAAGTATTTCTACATATTTGGAGAAAGTGATCGTTCATTGCTGAGAAATCGCCTGCTGCGCAATCGACCACTAAACAGAGAGAAAATTATACTGTGTAGTTTATTTATCCCTCACCTAACTTTTCCTTCTTCTTTGATTTTTTTCGTTCACTCAACATATTTTCGTGGATGTTGTTTCAAAAGTTGTGAAAATACATCAAAATGTATATTTAATCATCTTCTCCACATAAGATCAGAGTTGCTCAAATTGTATGAAGAAATGGTGCCCCACGCCACTTACGGGAGAAAAGGTGTCACCTACTCTTTATTACTCATGAGAACATTCCATTGGGAATATAGATGGAAAACTATTCTATTAACCTAGGCGAGGAACGTTTGCAATAGGCGAACTAGTGATGTCCCCTATGGGGCTCCCACATCCCAAAACAAGTATTACCCTACCCCAATGTGCAATGAAATCATACCAAAAATGTAGTTTTAGCCTGTTCCTGTTCGGTCAAAATTGGTGAGTTACGGCTTGTACCGAAATGAACGGTGAATGGTCACCATCTAGTCGTCGCCAACCGAAAGGCGGTGAGGGTACTGTATATCTCAATTTACTCTGTGTACACACACATGTTTTCGATTCTAAGACATGCTCGTTATGTACTCTAATAGCGCAGTGTTCAGCGGTCTGCTACAAATCTTTTGCTCGTAGGTTCGATTTCGGTGAAGGACAGAAATTTATTAATTTCGCACCCACTATACCCAGCTGCTCTTGTAGGTTTATCCCACTGAGGTCAAAATTTAGGTCGAAATTTAAAAATCATGTTGTGAATATAATAGATATTCACAACCTATTCTATATTAACCTTTCCATTACTCTCAATGTCTAAGTCTCGTAACACTTTCTCTGGTATGCGTCATGGCATACCATGGCACCGCCCCTTCATTTTTAGTCGCACTGTATGGAAGATTGAAATAAACCATCTGTATTCAAACTGTTCTGTTCTACCTAGAAAGACCTTCAGGAAGTAATCCCTAAGGCCCTCCCGAGACTTGAACTGAAGACCCTATCAGTAGGGCGCTCTGAATACAAAGACCCTTCCGTGGGCGCACTCAACTACAAATAAAACCCGAAACTACGGGTAAAAGACCTTTCTACAAAGGCCACTGTCGATAAGGGGAAACCCTTACCAAATTGTGGCGATTGTGTTACGTAGTCTTGTAACTTACGAGCGACTTTTGTCGCTCTAGTCTTGTAATAGCGTAGTTCTGCCATTTGGGAGACTACGTACCCGTGTTTCAGGGTTTTTTCTTGCCAGCTATATCGTCTGGTCTTTGTGGACGATTGGAGATCGAATGCCTGCTTTCTTAACTCCGCCTCTCTTTGTGAAAAAGGAGAGTTGTTTCAAGAGAGAAAGGAATGTCTCTCGTTGCGCGCGCTTTTCTTATCGCGGCGCAATCTGGTGGTTTACAGCTTTTGTTTTTGCAACCGTCTGACTCAACTTGAGAATGAGTTTAGCTGACTGCAAACTGTATAGTTGAGGGAAAGAGTAAATTTTACAGCTTTTCACCTCTGTCGTTGTTCCCGACAATTTCGCTGATGACCTTTCTGTAGGTAAATCAGCACCAATGGAGTGTAGTAACTCGCGCTTGGTTTCTGCTTGTTAGCAAGTTTCGTTGAACGAAGCGTTTTTCGTTCGTATTGAGTGCACCTTTGTAGGTTACCTATGTTAGGTGAAAACGTTGGTTTTCGCACTACTTTTTGTTGGGACTGCCACGCGGGTCTTCGTACAGCCGCCGGAAAACCTTTAGATAAGTTCCAACGGCCGATGCACCAATTTGGTAAGGGTTTCCCCTTATCGACAGTGGCCTTTGTAGAAAGGTCTTTTACCCGTAGTTTCGGGGTTTATTTGTAGTTGAGTGCGCCCACGGAAGGGTCTTTGTATTCAGAGCGCCCTACTGATAGGGTCTTCAGTTCAAGTCTTGGGAGGGCCTTAGGGATTACTTCCTGAAGGTCTTTCTAGGTAGAACAGAACAGTTTGAATACAGATGGTTTATTTCAATCTTCCATACAGTGCGACTAAAAATGAAGGGGCGGTGCCATGGTATGCCATGACGCATACCAGAGAAAGTGTTACGAGAGCTAGACATCGAGAGTAATGGAAAGGTTAATATAGAATAGGTTGTGAATATCTATTATATTCACAACAAATCATGACGTGCGTGATCAGACTACAATGATGATTCGGTGATTCGGTCTCTCGATAGAACTCAAAGAAATGGCGGCGTAGCCACTCCTTCAATCTCACGAGAAGTTCATATGAGTTTCCCATGAGACACCTCATGAGCTACTCGTAAACTCTTAATGTTGTTGCATAGCCATCAATCGAATCTCATGAAAAGCTCCTATGAATATCTCTTGACATTTTTGACTGATTGCTATGGTTCTCAGACCTGTCGCTGCGGGGGGTATGCGGTGTGTTTAGTATTATTAGTTAAGCAAGTACTTAGGACCTCTTTGCTAATTTCGCGGATCTCTTTCCAATGGTTTACAGGGAATTTCTACAAATCAGTTCTAGTTTCTGTCTAATACATGTCATATCTCACGGTTTAATACCAAAAGGCAACAGTGTACAACTGTAGTTCTTTTCATTCCCACTAGACCCATTGGCACCAAGCCAAGACGTTCTGAAGACTATTTCTCAGAGCAAACATAAGTATGGTAAAGAAAATTTTCATTTACGTGTTTTTTTTTTGAAACTGACAGCCGCTAACAAAGATTAAAGTGGTGAGAAAACCTGTAATATTTATTGGCTCGCTGCCAAGTCTCAGTAGGAATGACCGCAACTACACCGACACAGCTGGATGGCACATACACCGTATAGGTTTGCTCTGGAAGATGCGAGCCCTACCAGTTTTTGGTCAGCCGAGCAATACACCGCCGATTCCATGCTGACGTATAGTTTGTTTCACCTACTCATAACCCTCTACAGTAATATGCTTCAACTTCCAATTCAAACTTTGGTAAGTTGACGTTTTCGGATTTCATCCAAATTTCGGTAGTGTCTTCTACACCCTCACTACTACAAACTCTGAAATTTTGAAAACGAAATAAAACATTGCTCACTAGAAAAAGCCTCCTGCATATTTGGAGGATTACTGTAGAAGGACATCGATTGGTGAAACAGAGTATAAAACTTTCTACAAAATATGAGCTTTCGAGAGCGTGCTTTATCTCAACTCTGTTCCTGTTCTGCAGTCCGGTTAAAGAACCCTTGTTACCAGGGTGTACGGTGGACGTTGACAAACAAAACATTGGGATTCGTTGCACCGACCAAACTATAGCGGATACTCAGTTATTTGTTATAGATTACTGTATGTTGCCGGCAATGTCACATAACCCCGCCCCCTCTAACAAAGGACGCTCATATTGCCGCGGCAGGGGACGCACACGGTTTGTTCGCTATGAATGCTCCGTTAGCTAAGTCCAAAGCCTAGCTCATTAGTTACCTACGATATTTTAAGTTGCTACTAGAGAGCTCAATAGTAGTTACCTAAAAGCTTTTGATGTGTTATACACTTAAAACTCCACTACTACTACTAGATATAGTCGTCACGTAATTAGTTACTTAAGACCTTTTTATCATTCGTCACCCAAGACTATTTAAGTAGACCTCTTGAATTTGTTACTTACAACTCTTCATAACTTCTAACTCAGTGACAACTATTAGCTATAGTTCTCGTCATTTCCTCTCAGACTTTGGCAGCGTGCCAACGAACTGTTAGTCAGTGAACTTCTAATCTATCTGGTGAAAAGTTAGCTTCCAGATCCCTACTAAAACTCTTCCAATGTTTCGAAATTTCCATAACTGTTTTCTATCCTAAAATTCCTCTTTGTTTTTTCTTCTTCTTTACTCCGGCCTATTTGTTGAGCGCGTAATCCTGACGTAACCTCATATGATTTATGGTTCTTTAGGGTTATGGTTAACATTTAGTGCTGGCGGGTGTTTTAGGATGGACCAGAGGTGTCTGCTCTCTACAAAGGTTGACTTGACTGTAATAATCCTTACGATCCCACCATTCTTTGTTGAGCCTCGTCCATTACTTCTCAATGATAACATACTGTTGGTCAATTGCACAGTCACGTGAAACATGTTAAACACAGAAGAACTCAGAAACGTGCAATGAGAATGTGCACGAGGCCCCAATTGTGCGTGGCCATTCAATTTACTTCTAGTATAACTAGTTAATTCTTCACAGGCACTGTATTCGTTTTATAGTCGTCATTATTCCTATTCAAACGTACAATGACTGTTTCTTGCGCAAACCTCAACTTTTTTCAGAGCGTTCGAACATCAGTTATATATTATAAGTCAGAATCTAATTAAAATTACACAAACTTTTTAGATTGCAACATACTGTAACTTTTGTTCATAGTGTAGAATCAAAAGGAATGAAAACACTATATCGATACATTTCTCTCGATGTAGCCGGTTGTTGTAAGTCAGAAATTTCAGTCTCACATTCATGATTGAAAACCCTCAGTACATGACTCTATCACCTTATCATGACTCCCATGATAGGAGGCCTAGATTATTTATTTAGTTGTTTTGTCGTGTACTACCATATCATATCATAATACATTATCTCATTTTCCGATAACATAATTTATTACCGTAACTTCAGTCTAACATGAGATCTTATCTTGGGTTCTGTGGACAGAACATGTTATCAGGAAACTATTGTGGACGATCTAAGAGAAACATAAACATACTGTTATTTGTTTCTATTTCTTATTCAGGGGTTCACCTGACCTTGGCATGCAAAAAACAGGCCACTTCTACAACTAACCCGGTTATTAGGTAACCTAATCCTTTTTTGGTAACCTTTTTTTAGGTTACTTGAGTAGGTAACCTGAACCTCTAAATAACTTTAAACCAAAATCGGGTTACCATCAAAAATAACAGTAAAAACAAGTTTTTAAGCCAAATTCGAGGGTAACCTGTTTTTAGTTTTGAATTACTTTCAGGTTACCACCGAAGTAACCTAAAAAAGGGTAACCAAAAAGGTCAGGCTACCTAAAAAACGGGTTATCAAAAAAAGGGTTAGGTTACCTAAAAACACGGGTTAGCTATAGAATTCCCCAATAAAACGCGCTCCACTATGAACTGCTCGCCAAACCGAACATTTTCGAAATTACAAATTAGCGCCAAGACTAGATCGCGGCGCCAATTCGAATTATTCTCTCGATCTGTAGGTCTTGTAGTTTGATTCCAATCTGTTCGTTATTTTCTGCGAACAAAGATTGCTTGTTGATTTGCTCTTTTCATTGTTTCCTATCTCTATTCTTGTACAATACTCCTTTTTTTCTAGCACAGCTCGGACAGTTTCTATCAATCGAAGTTCCAATTTCCATCGCACAATGTACATTCCTCCTACCTGCTCAAACAATGGATTCAATGTGGAGAGGTTCGTTTCATTCTTCTATTAATTTAGTCCCTGCGTTTTCTGGCTATTTTTCAGTTTCAAACTATTGTGATGTAATTGAGTAGAGTGTAACCACATTCGAAGTCTTATAAAAGTGAGAATCAATCATTGAAAAATCATTTATAGTCGTCACCGAAAGAAAGGCGGTAGAGTACAGGTTCGATTCCGGCGAGGGGCAGTTTGTATTGTTTCTTGAAACGTACCCAAACTTTACGATAATTGAATGGAGTTCCAAAGTTTTGGTCTGTGTTTTCCAAATCCTGATTAAAGTAAATGAATGACTTTCCGCTCTAAATGAGCGGTTCCTGACTGAATTTCACCTTTTACTTTCGAATGCAAACTCTTCTCGGTACCTTATGGTGAATTCTTTATTTTGCCGGTTTTCTAGTAACATGACCTAGCTTATGGCATCAACCTGAGTAGGTAACTCGATGGCAACCTAAATTGAAAAACCGGTCAATCAATGATCTGCTAAATTGGGTTTTTTCCTTAGTTTGGACGATTACCGGAATTTGGTTACGAGTTACTTGTCAGGTAACCTGAGTACCGAAATAGGCTAGGTTACCAAAAATTGTTTATAGAAAGAGTTGGCTGTTTATCCACCTTCGTTACGTCACTTTCTTGCGGATAGCATTACATAATTACATTGGGTTACCTTTGTTTATAACTCATGCAGCAGATGCACCCTCCTAGGCTAGATTGCGTGTTATATACTCTGTTTCACCAATATATGTCCTTCCATAGTAATTCTTCAGATATTCAGCAGGAGTTTTCTAATTAACACTACTTAAGTTCAATTTCAAACTTTTAGAGTTTGTATTAGTAAAGGTGCTGGAAACACTAAAGAAATAGAGAAATCCCAAAAACGCCCACGTACCAAACTTTGAACTGGAAGTTTAAGCACATTACTGTAGAGGGTTATAAGTGGGTGGAACAAACTATACAACCTCACAACTATACAACCCAACAAACTAAACAAACCATAGGTAAATGATTGTTTTAAAGTTCTATGAATCATTATTAGATTGCTATCATTCACTCTGTATTGGTTGCGTAACAGTAACTTACTGCATGTGCAGCAAGCTTCTGATATTTAGTCGTAATGTGCTCACTCTGAACCTCTGGGTGGTTGAGAACTTGGTAGCGTACCGGACAATTATGTGGACCAATCCCGTGTCAACGGTCCTTTGAACTGCAATTGAAAAATGTATTGCAGTTTAAAGGACTGAAGCGTTCGGATTGGACCACATAATCGTTCTTCTTCAAACTTTTGGGTAGCCTGAAATGATGGACCCTTGCGGTCTACATACTCATGACATCTGTGAGGATTGTTGTGACTGTACATTGCGGTTGCTCTTTGTTCAGTGTTTGACAAATTAGCGTCTGTTCGAAACAGTTACACAATCAATCTCTAACGATGCGGAGGGCGCGAGTGGCAGACGGTTAGAGAAAGGGTGATTTGCATATTACTAGGGAGATAATAGATAAATGGAGTGGTGATGTTATTAAATATGAACGGGAAAGTGAATAAAAAATGTAAAATGCAAAAAAAGTGAATGTTACCTAGAAATTTCGGGCTTTTATATAACAGTAATCTTTGTCAAACAGTCAGACAGTTAGAGAAAAGTCCGATTTGCATAGTTGCATGCCACGAAGTTGTAACAAGTACACTCTCAGTCCTTGGCACAGTCACGTGAAACATGGTATACACAGCAGAATTCAGAAACGTGTAACAATTAGAAAAAGTGCACACTTCCTTATAAGAATGCTAGCTGTACGTGACTATGCATGTTACTTCGAGTATAGGACGATTTCCTTATTTGAGCAACTCACTTGTGATTCAATAGATACTCTATTCTATTCAATACATTCTATACTTCACTTTGCTCAGATGTTCATCTTTTGGATCGGCCGAGGATGAGAACCGTTTCCTCGCCGGCGCCCTCTTGGGAGAAACGATTTCCCCTATCGAGGTCTATGTGCGGGGAGCAGAGGAAAATGGAGAGTTCGGAAATCTGGTCAGTTTTTGATGGTATTTTACGATTTTCGACTCAAAAACTAGGAGATCAAACTACAAAACCCACATTCTGATTAGATAACATACCCCGTATAGCACTGATGTATACTGTCAGTCATTTGCACAGTCATGTGAAACATATTAAACACAGCAGAACTCAGAAACGTGACATAGTGCATGATGCGTCATCAGAATGCTAACTTTACGTGAATATTGAATTTACTTCTAGTATACCAAACTTGCGGTACCCCGGTTACCGGAAGTCTATACAGATGAAGATGAAATCAGAAATGTCATAATGTTTATAGGAGATAAATAGGCTTTGGTAGCAGTTGAGAGCTACTTCGGCTTTTGTAAAGGTACATTGTTTGGTGAAACGAACTATTTAGTGTAGGGTTTTCTCCAAAGCAAACCTATATGTTAAATGTGGTCCTATATCGGTGTGATGGTAGGTTAATCTCGTTTTTTTTCGGCCGATGTTCAAACATTATGGCAGGTTTCGAGATCGAACTACAATAAATTTTCAGTCATTTTTATATGTGTCCATTTAAGCCAACTTCACAACTAACGGGCTCTTGGTAATCCTTTTTAGGTTACCTCATGGGGAACCGGTTGGTAACCGAAAACTAGTTTCTGGTTATCGTACAAACCAAAACTAACGGTGAAACCATATTTTGAATTAGAAAAACCGGTAACCCGTTTAGGTTCCACGTTACCAACCGGTAACCTGAAAAGAAGTTACCAATAAACGGCAAAACCCCGAGTAGATACAGAAATCACCCTCTTCCTGTTCAGGCCGGATTCGGTGTGTACTTTGGTGCCAACGACGAGCGCAACTCCTATGGACCTATTGATAAACGACCTACCGAAACTCGAGCTGTTCTTACCGCCATATTAGTGGCGATCGAGAAGGTATGGCTGAGTTGGTACAGTTATTTCTTTTTCTACATGAAACTGTTTTTCCAAACAAACAAACAAAGTGAGAACGGGTTAAAAAGGGTTAAAAATCGATACATGAAACACTCTTGATAGGGTGTTAAAGGCTACGAAATAGGAGAATAGATCACGCCAGTGTCTGAATGCAATTCTGACCGAGAACTTGTAATATAATATAGTTGAAGTGTGAAATAATAATTAACATAACAAATGAATGAAAACGGAAGTGTAACAATGCCCTCTTTCTTGGAAAAAGTTCACCAACAATCCTTTGCAGGTCTTGGAGTCTACAACTCAGAAAGACGAGGCTGGCTTTGAAGTGAAAAAAGATTCCCTTCGATTCAAAGCCCTCATGACCCTGAGAACGGTTAGTATCGCTCCCATATACAGCATTTTTCTTAATATTAATAATTTATTGTTAACCCGTTATTTGACAAACAATTTGAATGGCTGATGAGTATCGAAGGTGTTGAGCTCAAAAAATTTCGAAAATGTACAGGATAGAGAGAATGTACAGGACAGTTCCAGGATATGACCATATTCGAGCAAAGTTGTCCAAAAAAACTGAAAAATTCAGAACACAAGCTCTCTTTCTACCAAAACATTGAAAAATCACGAATTTGTACGATTAGCTTGCTTTGATTAATCGCGGAAGATGGTCTTAACGTTTCTGAGTTACCTCAATCACCGAAATGATTCATTATGCATCTAAAGTTATAATCATTCGTTTATCATTATTAATACTATTAGAATTTATGAATGATTTATTGCAGGTTGTTCCCCCGGCGAAGCCGAGCATAGTCATTCACACGACCTCTTCGCACATTGAGCATCTGGTTAGCAGCGTGTTGTCATGCGAGAATAGGTCAGTTTTCTTTGTATAGTCTGTTTCACCAATCGATCTACTTCTACAGTAATCCGTGAAAAGTTTAGGAAGTTTTTTCTAATGAATGATCCGTTATCTTTGTTTCAAACTTTTCGAGATTGTAGTAGTAAAGGTCTAGAAGACACTGCCAAAATTTTGAGAAAATCTAAAAACGTCTACATAACGAACTTAGACCTCAAACTTCGAGCAGATTACTGTAGAAGGTTATAAGTGGGTGGAACAAACTATATAGTTCACACCATCCATACTGAGACTCTTACAGTAAAAACTTTCCGACAGTTTTTGTGAGCCTGAAAATTTAGTTAATCAAATATCCTCTCGTTTACTAACCTGAGAAGGAGAGTGAGGTGCGATAATTCTCAACCCTTCCGATCAAAAGTAAGTGAGAAAAACGGCTTGGAAGTTTCGAAATCCAGCTGTAGGAGTCTCAGTGGGAATGAAAAAGACTATATCTGTGTCGAGTTTTCACAATTTCTTGTGTGTTTGTTGAAAAGTTTGAGAGTGGAAGTGAACCGATTCTTCGAAATGAATTGACAAATCACTAATAGCAGAAAGGACCGTATACCTGTGAAATGGAGTTTCCAGGTTTTGAAGGTTGATAGATTAAGGTACTACTTCAATGTCACATTGAGAAAATGAATAGTTATTTATTGAACACAATATTCTAGATAGTAGTAATGGTTAATTCCACAAGGAACCGCGTATTCCGTTAACCACGTCAGTCGACCAGTAACCAGAATCCTTATTAGCTGGTTTCACAATGGAAGACATGCGTGCGTACACAGCGGAAAGTGAGATATACAGTACCCTCTCGCCTTTCCAAGGGCCACGACTATATTGTTTTTCTGATGTCTATTTTCAGGCGCGGATGGCTCACTTCGAAGAATCGCAGTCATGATGATCTGGATTTGTTGAAGGCGATACAAATCCAGATCACAGAGGACGTGTCGGTATGAAAACTTTTTGGTTCTCTCAGAACTAATTCCCGTTCAATCATCCGGTTCTTGTAGTTTGATCTCACTGAATGTTTTAAAATTTCGCTGTGTATTCAGAGCAAACCACAACCTATCCATCGTGATAGTGCCCCAACGTGACAATGCTCACCGAGTCAATAATTTCTTGATTAGGTGATAGGGTGGAAAACGTGATATATCAAATGAAGTTGAACTTTTGAGTGAGATACATAGAATAGGATGTTGGTATTCACAACTGATTTACTTGGTTATTTTGGTAGTGGGCTCTCTAATTCTAGGTTCGAAATTGAATAATGTGTACTACACCAGTAAGGTCCGACGATAAAAAAAGTCCGTTTTTGAATTCAAACCCTGACAACTACTGATTTTGCCTCGAAAGTAGACACATTTTCTTGGTTTCGGCCAGAAAGTAGGCCGTTTCTTGCTATAAGGTCAACTTTACTGGGGTATGATTGGGCAATTTTTCAGCACTGAACAATATTTTTCAGGTGGCCATAAAATTGACCCCAGCTGAAAATCCGAATATGAAAGAGGCCAAAATGTTGGCCAATTCTGGCCTGCAAGGGTAGGTTCTCGTCATGGTTTTTCCCCTCTGAATGGGAAAAGTAGCGGATTTTGTAGTTATATCAAATGTAGCTCTAATATCGAAATTGTCGGAAACGTTTATTTTGATGTTAACATTCTTCTCATTCTTCTAACTGTGAGAGTCTACGAAAATATGATATACAGTACGTTTGTGATTCGATGGAAACGATATTTGCTCTCTGAGGTCGAGAAACATTTCGGTTTTATAGGGGAGAGAGCACACAGGTCACAGGCTGTGGGCGTCGCTCTGAGTACGTATGCTAGAAGATCCCGGCATCTTCATCCCATCCTGCGTCTCCTCAAACACACGCTATTTCTCTGCGTTTACATTCCGCCGGGATGTAAGAGACGAGAAATAGTGAGGCAGAACAACAGACGCAGGATGGGCTGATGGGGCCGGGATCATCTAGCATACGTACTCTGGTAACCAATCGTAACTTTAAACAACGCCGGAAGAAATACGCGGTTATCAAGTTAAAAGACCACAACAAAACCGGCCTGCTCACTTTGGCCTGCTCACTTTCCAACATGGATCGGTGTGTCGCTACAAAAAAAAATTTTGTGTCAGAAGCAATAGCAATAATGATACGTTAATCAATATTCTTTTTTATTTCAGTTCGAAGTCACTGTGGGGCAAGGCGAGGAAGGTGCACACGGCTGGAGTGGTTTGCGCCGCCGACACTGGCAACATCTTGGTACGTCTAATTGGCTTTTATAGTTGCCATTTTCCCCATAAAGACAGCAGAGGGTTCAATTGATTGAGCGATGCGGGGCGAGCGGTCGTTGATCATTTGCCAGCGGTTGAGAGAGTGTGTAGATCAATGATACGCAGACGAACTGGCCGCTCGCCAAACCCGGCTCCATACAATAACCATATAAATAAAACTTATATATATAAATATAATATATATATATATATCTTATATCTTATATAGAACCATCAGAGTGTTGGTTATATGGATCAAAACGTACACCTTTCTCGATATACATTATAGTCGCGTATTTGCAGACAGGTTACGGTATGTTTGTAGTTTGATTCCAGTTACTTCAGGTAACTTTTCAGGGAATATCCTTTGAAGCAGGACGATTATGTGGACCAATCCCGTGTCAACGGTCCTTTAAACTGCAATTGAAAACTATTGAAAACAATTGAACGCAATTGAAACAATTGAAAACTATGTTGCAGTTTAAAGGACTGATGCGTTAGGATTGGTACACATAATCGTCCTGCTTTAAAGGAGACTGGATAGCGACATGGTTTCTCGTAAAGCTGCTGTATCCTACTTTTGATTGGACGCGTTACGTGTTGCGCGGCATCGTTATGTGAATGTCACGGGGACTGATCAAACTAATAACAGTTATATGTGCCTCAGTACAGTTGACAACAGTTCGAAACAAAACCTCTGCTCAAGTTGTGCTCCGGTCTCCTTTAAGCCATTTTCCTATGAACTTTATTTGCAGGGCGGCGGTTACGGTGTGCACTGGTGTGGTTTCATGAAGGGAGCCGTGGGGTGTCTGAACGGGACGAAGACTACTGAAAGAAGGGCTCAGTTGAAGGCGGTACACGTCGCCCTGACACAGGTATAATAACAAGCATTATTATTATTATTATATTTATATTTATTAAACAACGGTAGAGAACGTTTCACTACTAGTTATTGATTACTGACACAGACTGATGTCTGGTATGACTATTTCTTGTCATAGTTCTCACCAAAACCGAACCATAAATCAAACTTCGTGAAGTTTCATAGAAAAAAACCCTGCTGAATTGTTCTGGATATATTAAAGAATTACGATTATGTGCTCCAATCTCAACGCTTCAATCCTTTAAGCTGTAATACACTTTTCAATTGCAGTTTAAAGGACTGACGCGCCGAGATTGGAGCACATAATCGTCCTACTTTAAGCCAGACATACCAGAGTCTACTCATGAATTTAGAAGGAAAATCACCATGTTTCGAATAAATATAAAAGTTTACTTGCGAGTGAACACTTTTTCCACATTGAAAGATGATGGGCACTCCAATTCAGTGAATGAAGATGAAAAGGGTATAGTTCCAATATTACAGGCGGTCAATATGAATCTGGAACGGGTGATTGTCCACGTCGAATCGGAAGACGTCATTCGAGCATTGACCGACCATATCTACGTGTGGAAAAGGTACTTTCGCTCTTCTTTTTCGAATCGGGAGAACTTTAGTAAAAACAACGTTGTTTTGCGGTTATTTTGCCAAAGTTGACTAGAGTCGGCGGTTGATTCATAAAAATGTTCATTTGTTTCTTAGTATGTGAAAACTTTCAAACAACTTTTTCGCACCTACTCCAAACGACACTAAGGGAAATGATCGATATGAAACTATCTTTCAATAAACAAAATTTCGCGATGAACTATATTGTTCTCAAAGCGGAGAAGCCAGTTTTTAAAGCATATTTTCATAACACAAGGTTTGTAGAGATGTTTATAAGGATCAGAAAATGAATATACGTGTGTCAAGTTAGAAAAACGTCGATAAGTAGTTGAGTAGGGTTAGAAACGTAGATTTGAAAAGTGTAAAGTGAAAGTCTTTGAAAAGTTTATTTTCAGTAATAATTGGACTGCCGAATTCGGTGTTCCTGAGCCCAAGGATACCGGCCTGCTGGTGGAAATTGACGCGATGCGAGATCGTATTCAGGTATAGTCCTTTTCATTTCTACATGAACATCTACAGTACCCATTTGAGATTTGCGTGCATGTTTTCTAGTAAAACAGCTGAGATCGCACGATTCGTTCTCATGTACGTATGCAAAATGGAAAACGAGTTGTTAAAGTAGTATGGTAATGTTCTTCAAGAACTTTTACTCGGCCGAAAACCCCCATCACTCAAAACTCATATTTTCCACACTACTAACGCTTTGATCACTCTTTCATTGCTCAATACGGTGTAGAAACCCGAGTACTTGTTTGAGGAACTATAGTCGTTGCCAACAGAAAGGCGGGCGGGTACTGTATATCTCACTTTCCGCTGTGTACGCACACATGTCTTCGATTCCGAAGCGTGCTCGTCATGTGCTCTAATAGCGCAGTGGTTTGCGCCCTGCTACGAAATGCTCGCAGGTTCCATTCCGGCAAGAGACAGAAAGTTATATATTTGGCACTCACTATATATGATATATACATTCGAAAAGTTAGTTTGTTCTTACTGAAATGGGAAAATTTCGAAATGGCTGAATTATAGTTTGAACACACCATGCTTTATGTACTTCAACAGAAGAATCAAACTATAGACACATCTGAAAGAGCAACGTTTGCAAGTGACATATTTTCAATACGTTTGGTTGTTTATTGTTGTGTTTTGTTTACCTATTTGTTTATCTGTTTGTTTTCAGTTTGCTCTGAAATGTGTGCCGAAAGAAGATCCTACCATGCGAAAGGTGATCAAATCGGTCTCCGCCGAACTTGCTGACGAGTTGCAGTTGTGCCTGAATATCGACTTTTGAGAGTTGAGAAAAATCAATACCTGAGAAATGTGTACGTATGTTCAACTCGTTTTTAAGATAACTTATGGTCAGTTTTGGAAAGTCAGAAAATTGGAATTGTAAAAATCCCAGGTATACTATTTGTTTTCAAGATTTGTTGTCAAATTTTTGGAAACTTGAGTGGTGACTCAGAAAAAACATAATTGAGGGAAACCTGTTTAGTTTGTTCATACCATAACTTATTGGTCGTTTTTGAAATCTTCACATTCATGTTTGAAACCCGTTAAGGTGTAGGTTATCAAATAACCGTTGCGGCTGTGAATATCAGAAAACTGATAACCTTTTTAATTTTGTCGTACTAATATTTGTTCATTAACCTTCTATTCTACTAATTATTGTACATAAGTGCTCATCTAGCCATTGTTTTTCAGTTGTTTTGTTAAAGTTGATCTCTAATCATCAGTTTTCATTATCATTCTCGACTCAGATTTGTATCTCTATTCACAGTCATTTTTATTTCTTCAATTTGATTGTATGTTATTACTTTTATTATGCTATACAATAGCTGTTTCAACTGATTTCACCGTTGTAAAAAGTAGTATTTCATTGTTTTTTTGTTTAGAGACTGACTACAACAACCAAACTACAAACATATTTATTAAATCTCGGAATGATTAAGGGTACAACAGAACAACTGATGAGTGCAAAACATTTTTCAACATAAATGACTAACTTTCGTTACATAAAAGTGGTACATGACCAGGATACCAAATGTTTCGTCTCGAAAATATAATTTGATATCCAGCTCCAACTTTTAGAAACAATATTAAAACTAAAACATTATAAATATCTGTATCTGAACAAAACAAACGAGGTAAACACTATATTTTCTACTATGAGACTCTCTTGAACACTATTTTGACCTTTGGTTATCAAGTAAAAGGCCTCAAATTAATACACGAACAATTTAAATCAATGGCAACAGGAGTATCTCAACATAAAACGAAGATTACGGTCACATTCGAAACGTACTTAACAGGCACCCTAAAACTAGATTCTAACATCACTATGGCTCCACAAATCAACTGGGAACCTGAATCAAGCACAAAATACAAAGTTTTTTACAATTTTACAACTGATTAATATTGTGTTATCGATCACCCCCGTGACTGGTATACACCTCTACATTTTACAAAATTCTTTCATTGTTTAGGTACAGTAGGGTGTGACTTTTGTACAGAAGGAAACTCTATTCAAATTCAAAATCGCCAAACTCAACTTCATGATTTCGGGTCAGATAACTCTACTTTTGTATCGATACATCCCCCTCAAAACTCCAAACTAAGCCCC
The DNA here is from genome assembly GCA_964036275.1 of Litoditis marina. NCBI lineage: Eukaryota > Metazoa > Nematoda > Chromadorea > Rhabditida > Rhabditidae > Litoditis > Litoditis marina. Next base: position 33,854,803 of record OZ038434.1, on the reverse strand, counting down.
GCGCATCCGGGGGCCACTAAGTATCTCGTGTTTACGGCCAATACGACCTCCCCTTGTTAAGAATGTAAAAAGAGCACCGAAAAACTTGTAACATGCTTTTTGACCCCCAACCCCCTCCAAATCCCCCGAACACCCTTATTTGTCCCTATAAGCCCCGCGCGCGTATCCCAAAAGTCACGAGACATGCCCCGGATACAATTGGAATGCGGTATTTCCACGATAAGATGCGAACACACCGGGACAGTCAGCGATAAACGAGAGATAACATCATCTCCCCTACTTGGGTGAGAAATGAATCATATCATAAACAACTATTATAGCGCGTAATCTTGCGCATATACTTACAATTAGTATATTAACTACTATTATTATAAATATTGTCAACTTTTGACTACTATTCGATTTGTGTAGTTTCCATAAAAAGAGCAAAATTTGGTACCAGTCACGGGGTGTCAGTAACACTGTGCGACAAATTACCCTACTTTATTACAGGGTATAAATAAATTCTGGATTCGTTCTACAAAAAGCGAGTGACAAAGTGACCTGACTACAATAAATAAGTGATGAAAAAGTTGGCTCTGAAAGAAGAAAATCATGCAAATAACACTAAACACTACAAAAAACAAGATACACTAGAACTACCAAAAAAAGTCAATTGGAAAGAAGGTTACGTATGAACTTGGTAAGGTACGTACCACACTCCAAGGACTACCAAAATGGTGCAAAATGTGTTTGGAAAGAGCGGAAGTACCGTATTCACCCTTCCTATTCGTCTTTCTTCTACAACTCGTCCATATCGGTGAACGAAGCTATAGATACTATAGGCGGAACGGCAGACTGCGACTCGCGGCTCCACAGACCTGAAAAGGGTAGTTTTTCACAAATCTCAGAAAAAAATCTTCTTCACAATATATCTCGAAAAACTTGCAAACCAACTAAGAATATATCTCAAATCTCGAAAAACTTGCAAACCAACTAAGAATATATCTCAAATCTCGAAAAACTTGCAAACCAACTAAAAATATATCTCAATCTAGCGGAAAAATGAGAAGAGAGAGAGAAACAGAGAGTATAGGAGAGAATAGTAGAGGAGAGAGAGAGAGAGAGAAAGGGAGAGTAGAAAGAGAAGGAGAAAGAGAGAAACAAAGAGAGAAGAGGCAGAGAGAGGGAGGGGAGAGAGAGAATGAGAGAGATATCTGCGCTAACCTTCGTCTGTAGTGGATGGATTCCGTTGTGGGGACTCAATACTGCTCCTACGATGGCGACCGCTACAAATAATCTTATTATACTTTCAAAATATACTACAGCTTTAATAATGTGAGAACGTATCGCAATATTCTGATGCATACACGCTCTGAAACTACAAATTGTCCCAGCAGCCTTCATATTAAAAACTGAAAGCTGGTTTCCAACTTGAATCCTATTCCGAAAATGGGATATAGGGTTTTGATCTTTGTAAATCTGTATTTGTAGTTTGATCATATGTAAAATACCACCCACTTTTGAAACTAAATGATGCTCATTTACATTTCTGCCAGATTTCGATCGACGCATGGTCACTTTTGGGACCACATACGTCTGAGAAACTATGAGTGTTGACCAAAATGCGGCACTTTTAGTCACACATACTCACCTTTTTGATGTTGCTCATGCTCGCTTTTCTTAACCTGATGTGAAGGTATTTTACGTATTAGTTTGATTTCGTTGCTTTTCACTCAAATTTCGTGAACAAGAGAGCAACGGCAAGTGTCGAGATCAAACTAAAAAAATAGTTGGTTATTCTCTATAATAAAGCTCACAGCAGAAAACAGAACCGACCTTACTAAACTGGCACTTTCTGAGGCCGAGTCCGGACATGCAGAGTCGCCGGTAAATTCGCTCATCGTGCGCGAAACCGTCAAATACGTGCCTGAAAAGAGTGGAAAGTGCAAATTTTTTACACGTACGGTACTTTCGATCTACTATTGCACTATTCATCAAACACGTCTGCTGAACCGGAAATGTTTAGTTCCAAGAAATTGCAAAAAAAAAGTGCTGGACATGGACTCAAGTTCAAGATGACCTCAAGTCTTGTTTAAAGTTTAAACAGTCTTTCTCTCTTTTCTTCCAATTTTCAAAGACAAATTGGTTAACTTCTCTATTTCTGGTGCTGACTGAGTCACACCCTATTCAATTGCGAATAAACATTCTATTCTATTCTATTCACCCTACTGTCCTTCTTTTCTATTACATTTTATATACATATACCAACAAAACATGCTTATCAAACTGCTTATCTTATCAAAACTGACCTAAGCCCTTCAGTTCCTCATCCCAATCGATAATATTCGTCTCTCCCTCGAAGAACGAGAGTCGATTGCGCACCTAGACCATGAGAACTACGAGATAATATTTTTTCGCCTATTTTTCACTCAAAATCCTATAATTTCACTGATCTTATCAAAAAGAGTTTCCTTTAGTATAATAGACTAGAGACACCACACTGGTGTTTGCCTATAGATAAGAAAGGTCGTGGTGATGAATCTATTACGTGGGAAACCCCTGCTAAAGTGACGTGATCATTTCCCTAATCATCCTATCAACCAGTATTATTATGAAAATACAGCAGATTTAGCTGAGCACCGATCATAACGTCACTGTATTGAATAAAAACAAACGAAACAGGTGCGTGAGACACTTACTTCCACACAAACCTGAAGAAATAGTGAACAGTTTGTTGTATTTGCACCTTTTTGAAAATCAAAATCGAAGAACCTGGATTAGAAAATCGAAATTAAGTCTCCTAGATTCGACTGGAAATCCCTGTTTCGCGTAATTATGATTGTTGATATTGATAAAAATATGGAAAAGATTTACTCACATCCTGTAATATACGTGGTACATCTTGGTAGGTCACAGCTACATCAACTTCCACTGAGCCGAACAGGTTGTATACTTCGAACATATGGGACAGAGGCTAGAAAAAAACTTAAAAAAGTATCCCAGCTTTGAAATTTTAAACCTTTGGTTACGATTCCATAAAAGAAACCCGTTTTCGAAATTAAACACGTGCATTTCTGTTTATTTTGTTCATCATCTTCACTGCTATCAACTAATTAATAGCCTTTTTCCGGACGTCTACTTGTTCGTTGAAAATGTTATTTGAATATGCGCAAGATTACTGTATAGGGTTATCAAAAAGTGTAACAAACTGTACCTATCCAAGCGAAAATTGAATGAAACCAACATACCTGCGTGGGCTTTGCCTTCCTAATATGCGTCTTTCTGGTCGTGGGAAACTTCTTCAGCCCATTTGAGGGAGGAGCCACTGTCAGACGAGCAAACGACGCCGGGAACTCCTCCGCACTGTCGGAACCGGAATCCAGGACACAGTGGGCCATCTAAAGAGAAAGAATCATACAATCGCACATTCTCGAAAGTTTGGCAGCACGGCGTTTAACACAATACATTCAGTTTCTGTGAAGTCACAGGCAACCAAGCTATCGCCGCAACGCGTCGAATGGAGCGCGATTTCACTGCGCCGCAAATTTTTAATTTACGTGATTTCGATCGACGATCATTATTCTATATAATTCTTCTCTCTCTTAAACAAGAATAATTTTACGCTTTCATATATACCATAAGAGTTACATAAGATACATAGCTTTTCCTTATTATAGAGCTTTTCTGCACCAAATCCGCACCAGCGCTTAGCACGCAAAACACGTCAGCGATGGGCGCTTTCCCGCAAAAATTCGCGTTTGAAAATTTCGAAACCCGGCCGACGCACATAAGGCAACCCATTCCGAAAATTTAGCCGAGTTTAAACGCCGTGGCAGAAAAGGAGTCCCTTTTCTGCATTTTTTTTCAGAAAAGTCGGAATTCGGCAAAAAAAACCGGGAGATGTGGCCCTCACTCACAAAAACAGTCAGAGAAGAACAGAAGAAAACTATTGTCTATCGTTCTCACTGGAGCAAACTTCAAACATACAGCAAACTGTTGTGGACAAAAAACATGTGGAACATTAACAAATATACCAGAAATCAACAAATTCTACATTTGACCTACCTCCTGTTCGGTCAAGTCACTTTTCTCCATGTTTGCCTGCAATCTCTCCAGATAGGCAATTAGCCGCTTGCAGTCTCTCTTCTGCTCATAAAACGGTTCCAATTCTTCATCCTCCAAACAAACGGCTGAAAATGAACGATTGCGGATCACAGAATATTGTAAATACAGAACTTTATATCGAACAACGCATACAACATACCTAGAAAGACCAGCCTACAAAATAAACACCGTTTTTCAATATAAGCACGAGCAAATTGATCAATTTGCATCGAAAATATGCTTCCTTACATTGGTGAAAAGGGAGCCAGCAATCTCTCCAACCTCATGAGAAGTTCATATGGGTTTCTCATGAGATACCTCATGAGCTACTCGTGAGCTCTCAATGTTGTAGCATAGCAATCAATAGAATCTCATGAGAAGCTCATGCAAATAGCTCATGAGGTATCTCTTGAGATTCTTGAGAGATTGCTACGCCACCAGGTGTTTTGGAAACTATGGAAAACAGTGGCTAAGACAACGTATAACTAAAAAGTCAACATGAACTCACATGTGTTTCTGGTACGATGAACTGAAGGGAATGTGGCGGGATAGGAGTTGCTTCCGGCAATGGCCTTCCTCTGGAAACAAAAAAGTCAATAAACAAAAAAATCTGACAATAGGCCGTGGATTCGTGGATAAGAAAAGTCTAATGGTGAAATCTACGACTCAGTACTCAGACCATATCTGAACACAACAGCGATAATCAACAGCTATGAATAGACTAAAAAACTCTCGCTGTCGACCGAAATCCGCCGCGTAGGAAGTGGAAAGTCTGAGAAAACATCACAACCTTGTTACTTTCCCAATTTCTCAGGCGCACTACCCGTCTGATGTACAAATACTGAACTCTTAACTACTCCGTGAAAACACTATGGAAGGCAAAGGTAACTTTCGTGATTTTCCATGCTCATTACAACATTGCTACAAAGTATGAAATATAAAAGGAAAAGTAAAAGATAAATACAAATAGTCACTCGATTTTTCTTCATCCATTCTCCATAGTCGAACCTTTCTTTGTTGTATGTACCAATCAGTTCACCCCGTTGAGCATACAACTCGGTCAGATCCCTTCGAATGCCGAGCAGATGCTCCACGTGACAACGTCTCTCGTTATTCGCAGCCATCTGCTGCGACTTCAACTTCAGAATGTGGCGATACGTTTCCTGTAAGGTTCTAGGTTCAACTGTTCGACAAGAAACACTCCGTTTTTCGACTCAAACATGTGAAAAGTGATGATTTCGCGTTTCGCAACGACAATGAACAATTCTGTTTGTTGAATTTTCATTTGGATATTCGACCTAATTCATCTTAGTACGTAAACAAATGCTCTTACAGAAACCGACTGTAAATAAACAAATTCAACTAAAATGCGTCTGACAAAACCATAAAATGTGTCTGATAAACTTTAGAGTTGAACGAAAGGATGAACTTGGATTGCGTCATACAAAAAAATGCAACAAGAAGCTATTTTGGTACTCATGATAACATGAATGGAGGCTCAACGTAAATGATAGCTACTGAGGCAGTTATGGTAACCTGTATTAGATAGAATAGCACGTAGCACTCACCTCATTTTTCTTCCTCAACACCGAGATTTTCTGATCAATTACAGAACGCTCTTTCAGCACTTCGTCGAGCTTCCTGAAAAATAAAAACATGCAGTAAAGGGCAGCTTTTTCGATATACCGTTTTTTTATCGAAGACAATCAAATTGCATCATTTTGCACCGAAAACAACGAAAATTTCTGATGACCTCTGCGGTTATTCAATCACGGTAAAAAAAAAACTACGTTAAATTGTAATATAATCCAATCTGTCAAGAACAAAACCAAAAACGCACTCCAATTTGGCTCTATTCCGCTTCAGTGCATCTATTTCTGACACGACCAGCTGCTCATCTTTTCGATTCAGATTCTTGGTTCGATATCGATCTTCATTCGTTTTAATATAGCTGTCGATCTTCTCGAAGGAGCGAACACGACAATCCTTTTCTAGTTCGAACTGACTGTTTCTCTGAAACACAGGTATACATGAAAAGTTGAGAAGGCAGCTAACTCTGCTACAAACTCCAGGAACTACTACGTTTCAGGTTTCAGGAAAGGTGATAACTACACATAAATGTTGTTCACGATTGATACAACGGTGAAATTATAAAGTATTCCGCTATCAAATGTAATCTAGAAAAGCTTACAGAGACACACTTTGAATTTTGGTGGCTATTTGAAATTAGTCCAAATAGCTCAAAGAGCTCTGTTTCCGGGGAAAATCGTGAGAATTGGCCATTTTTCATTAAAATCATGCGTTTTCACCAATCGATAACTATTAAACTGACCAGCACATCGATTTCCTTGCGAAGATCGGCGATCTGTACCTTCACGACATCAGCCTCCTTAGCAAGTTGTTCACGCTGGCTTCTTATTGAATCCTTACGTAGACGAGCAGCGGAAATCAGACCGACATTGCCGTTCCTGTCTACAAGGCGCTCTACCTGAATAATTTGAAATAAAAAGCTAATTCTCAAAGAACTTGGTATTCGCTAACCTGTTTTCTGCAACAATACTATAACAAAAATCATTCCAAATCAGTTAACCGCGAATCCGTGATTGAACGCGGTTAAAGGTCAACTGATGCTAATCAAGAATATCAAATAGGAGAACAAGCAAACTAATACGGAACAAAATAACAAGAGAACAGCAGAACAATGACAGTACCTCGTGACGCATTCGGGAAATGTCGTTGTTAATTCGACTGAGCTCTCGTTGAAACGTATTTCTATCCGGCGGAAGTGGCTTGGCAGCATCGATTGATTCATCAGCTTCTACTATTCTATCGAGGGTACAATCAGGTTCATTCTGAACCATACCTTGAGTTGGAGAACTGGAAGAATCGAAAATAGAATGTTATGTTGCGTTGACGATAAATCAAACATTGCGCAAAAAAAGAAGGTATAGTTAAACTGTCAAATTTGTCTAAAACGACGCCTAAATGACAAGAAAAACAGAATAAAACATTAACATGACAGAAAGAAGAAGAAGGAAAATAAACACAGCAAAAGTCGGATCGCGCGAAAATTGCCCACATGAACTTGGCAAATGTCCAGAAGACGGTTACAAAACACGCGCCGCGACACGCTCGCGGCGGCATTTCGCTGTAAGGCTCTTTGAATTGCAATAGGAAAATGACCAGCTTTTCGCGACCTGGCCTAAATCCACACTCTTCGCGGATTTTCCCGACTGACCCTTTGTGACTTCGTCCAACAGGGTTTGAAATCCACCTTCCTGCACTATACTGCTCAAAAACCCCATAAAAATTTGAAAAAGTTAAAAATTCTATAAAAATTTATAAAAGTTTCAAAAACCCCCAAAAAGAAACATCTCGCACCGCCAGACATCAATACAAGGTATGTTTTCATTTTTCTTATGAATGTGCTACCTTTCTTCCGTATTTTGTCGTGTCACACGTATGCTTACTGCATTGTTCTTGCTACCTACTTGTTTTCTTGTTGCTCGTCCTTTTGTGGCTGACACTATACTATTGAGATAGAAGATTTTACCGGAAACCTGTTTTGAAAATGGCATGAGCTGTAGACATCAGCTGCTTTGTGATGCAGTCATTGCTCAAGATTGGTGAACGTTTTTCTTTGATTATAGCTTGTTTATTGAAGGGTCTTTGTGAATGAGGGTGAATGTAACATAGTAACATGCGTAGTAGTGCTAAAATATTGGTGTAATACTTATCACAATCATTTAGTAATTGTTCTCTTTCAGTGAATAAGATGGCTACTGCAACTGCTCCCGCTGCTGCCCCCGCTGCCGCCAATGCTGCTGCTCCCGCTCCAGCTGCGGCCGGATCTGCCTCCTACTCGATGGCTTCGCTCTACGTTGGAGATCTTCATCCCGATGTGAACGAGGCTATTCTCTTCGAGAAGTTCAGCACCGCCGGACCTGTGCTCTCCATCCGTGTCTGCCGTGACAACGCCAGTCGTCTGTCGCTCGGTTACGCTTACGTGAACTTCCAGCAGCCGTCTGATGGTGAGTATCTGTACTTGCGTATCCATACCTAATCTCATGTTGATCAAGTTGGTTGAAGAATAGTTTTTCAAATTGTGTCCCTTGTATTTGACAAGATAATTAACGAGTATATGACTTTGTAAAAATAGTAATGGGTTCACGCGTTACTCCATCTCGCTCTTTGTATAAAATTTATTTACTGTTCGTTTGCAGCCGAGCGTGCTCTCGATACCATGAACTTCGATGTCCTCCACGGAAAGCCCATGCGCATCATGTGGTCTCAGCGTGACCCCGCTACTCGTCGTTCCGGAGCTGGAAACATCTTCATCAAGAACCTCGACAAAGTCATCGACAACAAGTCCATCTACGACACCTTCTCTCTGTTCGGAAACATTCTTTCCTGCAAGGTGTGTTGGGGTTTGTAAATGTTTACTTTCGGTTTGCACCATCTGTCCGAATATCTGGAATAAGTCATAAAAATGTCTTCTGCCATATTAGGTGAACTTATTATGATGCAAAACTGTTATTCAGCAAACCGGTTTTTTTGCTGCAGAAAACTTTGTTCAGCTATTGTGGATAGCTTATAATATTATCTAGTTGTTCTTAGCATTGATTTCTCTCGTTTCAGGTCGCTGTCGATGATGAGTTCAACAGCAAGGGATACGGGTTTGTTCATTTCGAGACCGAAGAAGCTGCTCAGAATGCCATCCAGAAGGTCAACGGCATGCTGCTCGCCGGAAAGAAAGTGTAAGCTATTTTATATTCTTTCCGATTCTATCGTAACCGTGTGTCAAATTCCATGTCAGGATAAAGGAGCGACCCAACGATCTCGAAAATCTTCTTTTCTCCTAGCTGGACTTACAACCAGTCTATTTTCACCCAATAAAATCTGATTGTTCTCCAAAACTTTTTTGTTTCAAATACGTTGGATTCTCTTATTTTGCTTCGGCTGCTAAATTTTTCAGACCGAGGGCCTTTCTTGAATTTGTAAGAGTTCAGCCACCTTCACGGTTTTTTACTTCAGTGTTTCATATTTTCAGGTTTGTCGGAAAGTTCCAGCCTCGTGCAGCTCGTATGAAGGAAATGGGTGAGACTGCCAAGCAGTTCACTAATGTGTTCGTTAAGAACTTTGCTGAGGACCTGGACGCAGCAGCACTCGAGAAAATGTTTGCCAAGCATGGAAAGATCACAAGTTGTGCTGTGATGACCGATGCTGAGGGAAAGTCAAAGGGCTTCGGATTCGTTGCCTTTGCTGATCCCGAGGATGCTGAATCCGTTAGTTGCCTTTTTTGATTTATTGTACGATAGATAGAATTCTTCTCTCACTAGGAGCTCAGAATGGTCAATCTCGTTCTTCAGGCCGTCAACGCCATGCACGACACTCCCATTGAAGGCTCTGAGAACAAGTTGTTCGTATGCAGAGCACAGAAGAAGAGTGAACGTCAGGCTGAACTGAAGCGCAAGTTCGAAATGCAAAAGGTTAGTCTTGAATGCACTTCACGTTTTTTGCGTTGTTGTAGTCTCTAACTTTAGAAATGGTTTTTAGGCTACATTTGGCGTTTTTTGTTGTCTTTGTTTGGCAGAATCTAATTCTTATCACATTTTCAGGTTGAGCGTATGCAGCGCTATCAAGGTGTCAACCTCTATGTCAAGAATCTGGACGACAACGTTGATGATGAGGGACTCAAGAAACATTTCGAGCCCTACGGAAAGATCTCTTCCGCCAAGGTGAGCGTTCATATCACTAGTTTTAGTAGGAATTTGGTTGGATATTCTCAAGGAACTAGTCACTACTTTGTTTGCCTCGACAGGTTTTCGAGCTCAGGCAGCCGAAGTTTGTGTTTTGTATATAGGTTCTGCTCAATGGTATAGATTCATTCCCTTTTGTAACATTTTTCTTTTCAGGTCATGACAGATGAGAACGGCCGATCCAAAGGATTCGGTTTCGTATGTTTCGAGAATCCCGATGAAGCTACCAAGGCAGTCACTGACATGAACTCGAAGATGGTGTGCTCCAAGCCTCTGTATGTCGCCATCGCTCAGAGAAAGGAAGATCGTCGTGCGCAGCTCGCATCTCAGTACATGCAGCGTTTGGCCAACATGCGCATGCACAATGGTGGAATGGGATCCGGTACCATGTACACCGCTGGACAAGGCGGATTCTTCGTTTCCAACCCGATCCAGGTTCGTGATGCATTTTGCTAATCTGGTGATATCTGAATAGAATATTTGTTCTCGATTTCTATATATATACCAGCTGCGGTTGTCTAAAATTGGAGAAAAATAGCAGTATTATAACTTCACACACGCTTCTTGTGTTCCATTTAACTATACCATGTACGTTTCGTATTCAGAGAACAATCACAAACATTTTCGGACTGTTTGCCTAACTGATTTAGTGGCGTAAATAGTGTACGCCGAGCTTGACACGATTTTCCGGTGCTCATCGGCTTGGACGTTAATGTATTAAGGGACTTTTTTTTTTACAACCACAATTACTCTTACAGGCTCAACGTGGTTTCATGCCCGGCGGCGGTGTCGGTGGAGGAAACATGCGCATGAACTCGCGCAACTGGAATGTTCAGAACCAGTTCAATCAAGGCTACATGGTTCAAGGAGGTGGTCCTATGTACCAGGTAGGTCATTGTTTTCTTTCATAGTATGGTAGTGTTCTAAATTCTACATGCGTGTTAGTGGGCTCAATTCCGTGATGACCTTTGTAGGTGGTGCGTTTTTTTTGTAGTTTTTTTCTCCGTCGTGGTCATTATGTGTTCATTCTTCAAAATTTATTGTTTGTAGGGTGGTCGTCCTCGCCCAGCTGCAGGTGCTACTGGCGCTCGCCCTCAGCAATTTGCTGGTGGAGCCGTACCAGCCGGTGCTCGCGTCAATCAACAGCGCATGCAGCAGGGAGCCGTTGCCGGTCAACCTCAAGTGGCAGGACAGCGTCCTCAGCAGGTATTTTATTGTCTTCATTAATCGTAGTTTTCACACTTTTTGAAAAATGCTCGGTTATTCTTTTTGTTGCCATGTGGGAGTTTTAGACTCGAAATTGGAAGCACGGAGCGTTCTTGTTCGAATAGATTTCGAAACCCCACATTTTCGCATGTTCATTCAAACTATTAAAGGGTCGTCCAGCTCCGACTGGTGCTAAGCCAGGTGCTCCAGTGTACCAGCAGTACGCTCAGGCCGGACAGCAGCGCCCTCACAACCAGGGTATTGTTGTTGGCGGACAAGAGCCACTGACCTCTCACATGCTTGCTCAGGCAGCACCTCAGGTACGTAGATAGTCTTTTGAATTGTCAAATTTCTGACAGTGAGACTTAGGAATGAAGTAGCATCACTATTCTATTACCCTTTTCCCTAGTGCCCACCTTGTAGTTTGGACTGTCTGTTATTTCTAGCATAAGTCAGTTCGTTGTACGGTCTTGCTCCATCCCTGGCATTTTTACAGGAGCAGAAACAGCTTCTCGGTGAGCGTATCTATGCTCTCATTGATAAGATGTATCCCAACCATACTGATGCTGGCAAGATTACTGGAATGATGCTGGAGATTGACAACTCGGAACTGATCATGATGCTGCAGGACACTGATCTTTTCCGCTCGAAGGTTGATGAAGCCGCCGAAGTACTCAAGTCGGCCGGTAAAACCGCCTAAGAGTATACTGAAATCCCCTAGGGAATTCTAACCCCCTACTTCCTATTTTGTTCCCCCGGCGTAGCCATTTTCGTTTCGCCCGTTTTGTTTGTTGTTTGAGAGATATATCTGTCGGCTCGTTTATATCATTGTTTTGCGTGTTGCCGAATAAATAGGAAGTGTTGTTTGAGAGAGTTGCCTGAATGGTTGGCCTGCTAACGGATCCATCAACAGTTTTCTTCATGATCTATAGTTAATTTGCCACTCGTGCCACGCACCGCACCACTCCTATCTTCTAATCCATGTTGTTTCTTTTCAATATTTGTTTGGCGTTTTATTGTATTCCTTTTTTGGTTCAATAAATGCTCTCTCTTAACTCAATCTCTCGATATAGGAGTGGCTGTGGTGTCTAATTGTGGTTGTGGTGTTGTACCGGCTTGTGTCTCTGTTGAGATTCTTGTGGGATGTTTTCATACGTGAGGGGCTGTGTGGATCGCGGTACTTTTTGCGTTAACGTAATTGGTACAATTATGGAACTACGTATAATAAATTACGCAACTTAATTACGTAATTTGAATCTGTCGCATCCAAAGTTATTGGACGGATTCAATATTAAGTAGATCACTTTCCCTGTAGAAAGTTGCTGACGTTGGACCACGTGGTCTTACCGATAACTGTCGTCGCCCCATCTGAAACGCGGGTAATGAAAATTTGAAAAGCAAAAAATTTTTGCTTGCGGTATGGAGTTTGTCTTCTTTTAAATTTAAAATATATGTTGCCTGTCAGTCAAACGTTAATTGCTTTCAATACATTTTTATTGTGCTGTTCTGCTAGTGCACCGCAGAAATTACCATTTAAAAGTAGTTTGTAAGCCCTTCTAGGAACATGTGGGAGTCTTTGTTTGAAGTCGACGAAGAGTCGTCTTTGGAGGCCGATTCGCTCAAGCAGGGTTGTAGCAGTTCCTCCGCTCATTTGAGATCAGCTCTACAGAATAGGATCAACTCAAAGATACCGTTGAGCATTCTCGCAGCCTGGGGATCCAAGGCTAACAGACTGACCTCCCAAAAAGTAAGTGGTGGCAGATTCCTACTGAGAGTGAAAATATATATTCGAACTGTGGCCGTATTCACCGATGATCCGGGAAGCTAAAATACCTTCCCGCGGGGAGGTAGAGTACGAAAATAGTGTGCTGGTGAGGAGGGTCCAAAGGCGCGGGGAGCTTTTTTTTTTACCTTCCCGGGATATTGGTGAATACGGCCACTGTTCTCTAATCACGGTGAGACCGCTCCCCAATTATTTGGAGTTTTGCCCGCAGTTGAAAAACGGCTTACCCCGCCAATTGAAATGCGGCCGGTCATCAGCCTAGACAGGGCGCGTACCCGCGCGGAAAAAATGTACTGTAGCTTTTTGGCACGATGCTTGGTTGAAATTTGCATTTAATTTATCAGAAAGTGCGCTCCATTATTAAAACCGCTCGTGCATTATACGCGGTGCGGTTTTGTCTTTCCTCTGTTTTTTCACTTGGACCGTTTTTGTCGAGCGGTCTCACCGTGTAATAGAAGCTTCAAATTGTGTCGACAATAATTTCGGGCACTCCACTGTAATACGGAATCAGAACCGAGTATGAGAATGTGTCTTTTCGAAGATATAGTTTGCGTAACTACTTACAGGTATCGTTACGCCATACTGTATGTAACAGGCTCACTGGAAAACTTATCTGATGTTCATTTAAATTAGGACCTTTCCCCTTTAGTTGTTTCCGTTTGTAATATAGTCTGTTTCACGAAACAATGGCCCTCTACAGTAAGATTATAAAACTTTTAAGTGAATTTATCATATCTTGTAGGTGTTCTACATAGTTTAAACTTTGTGATTCCGTTTTCCGCTTTGGGTACTACAAACATACGAAACAGTGAATCCTAGATTCTGTTTGTTGACTAGATAAATGCGTTTGAATTTTCGAAAGATTACTGTAGAAAGTCATCGATCGGTGAAACGAACTATAGTTTCTCTTTTGAGGGTATTACGCAAGAGCGAAAGCGGGACGAGTGCTCTCATTGTGCATTGCCCTTCAGAAGAAAGCTCTGTTTTACACTTCAAGTGAAAGTTGCTCGGAAGTGAGTTGTTTACCCACCATTCCATTTTCAAGTTCATAAACCGAACAGTTTAAAGCCGGTTTTATCAGTTAAAAGCTGTTTTGAGCTCAAAATGAAAGCAAACTGTAACCTTAGAATAATGATGTTATTCCTGAAATACTGTGGATTTCAATAGTAAACATTCATGAGGCCAGGCAGGCTGATAGTTTGTTTCCCTGCACAAATGTAGGAACAGAGTCTCCTAGCTGTCATATGTCTGTGAATCGAAACGAATTTCTTATTTCAATACCCCAGTAAAGTTGCCCGAGTAGCAGAAAAACGGACTACTTTCTCGTCGAAAACTATAGGACTTGTTTTTTTTTAATGCAAAATCATTATCTTTCCTGTGTTCGAGTACAAAAAGGACTTGATTGGTCGTGTAGTCGAACCTTACTGGTGTATGCTTATTTTTCAGTGGTTCACGCCGTCTGATCGCTGTGTGTAAAGGATGTGGGACAAGTCATTTTGCAGGCGATCTGCCGCAACTAACGAATCAGTCCAGTACGGGCAATGGTGAGTTCAGTCATTAACATTTGTTGCTCTCTATTTTGACAACTTGAAACTGTTCGCTATTTGGAAGAGAAAGAAATCGCTATTTGAAATGTTATTTTGGGTTCACGGCAACGGTGTTTGGAATAATTAGAGGCTAATACTATGTTTCGCGATTTCATTAAGTTAAGTTTGCTTAAATGTGTTCTGGATTGGCTGCCGGAAGTCATTTCTCTTTGTTGTTCAGTATCTCTGAATCAGACGAGTGGTTCCCTGATGAACCTCAGTCTAACCAGCAGCCACAACACGCCGATCGCCATGTCGACCCCGTTGCCGAAGGGAAAATGCGCAACCCCGTTGACTAATCCCAGAATCACACAGATGTGAGTATTTAAAGGTATTAGTTATACTTTCACGATTCAACAGTGTTTGCAGTCCAATCCAAGTGTAAGTTATGATGTCGTTCAGCGATCAAACTACACTTTTTCGTCTCATTCTTCAAAATATACGGTAATGAACTGATCGTAGTTTTTGAAAGTGTGGTAATCTACCCTTCACTTGTTAGAAAGTTTGTTCGCAATATACACTGAACTATATTATTTTAGCCAGGGAAACCGGAAACCAAAGAAACGAAGAGGATCAGCTTTAGAGAAATTGTTAAAGGAAGAAGATTCGGAGTCAGATAGATCTCTTGGCGGTTTTTTGAATATGTTCTCACTTTGATTTCATAAAATTTATTTTGTAATCTCTTGTTATGGGTATTGACTACAGTTAATTGATCATGTACAAATACAGAGTTTTTACACATTCCATAAATAAAATCTAGATAGTGTGATAAAACATTTGATCCCAAAAGCTCAGGTACCATTCGTAATTATATGCTGACTATATATCCGATGCCCATTCTATTATTTGAATAAGCGCAATAAATATTACTAATAGTTATAAAACATTAATAGAAAAACTTATAATTTACAACAAGGTCTGTTCGACCAGAATCTCATCGTATCCCTGCGGGGCGTCATAGGAAAAACTGCGGAATTTTACATCCATTATGGCTGAATCGTCGACATAGACCAGTGGATATACCTGAAACAAAAAACGGGATGTTTTTCTAATGTATTTACCGGGAGCTCATCTTAAAAGTTCATAGACCAGTTGATAGATCTGGAACCGAAACGTGATATTACGGGGATCTTAGCTTCTTCAAAGTTTATAATCTTCAAAGGTATGTTCCACGCACTTATAACCTCACACAGTAATATGTTCAAACGTTTAGGTTACTACTTCATACTGTAGACATTTTATACCAAAAACTGAAGTGTTCATTTAGCAAACAGTTCATGGAATTTCGGACAGCGTAGTGCAGCAGTTTATCGTAAAAGAGACTCCGTTTCACCAATCGGTGACTATCTACAGTAATCTTTCGAATATTCAAGGAGATTTATCTAACCAACAAACAGACTTTCAGCTTTACTGTTTTATGTGCTTGTAGTAACCAATGTATAAAACAATATCACAAAGTTTAAACTATTTATAATACCTACAAAGTATGAATAATTTACTTGAAAGACTTACAATCTAACTGTACTGGGCTATCGTTGCGTGAAACAGACTATATAACAGAAAAGTGGACCTATGCAATACATAATCGAAGTATGAATGCAACCCACTCACCGGTCCTTTCACCCCGGGAATGGTCGGTTCGGCTGCCTCGCCGTTCACCAGGAACTTCACTTCGATATGGTCGTAGCAGATACCCTGAAATCGATAATTGATAACCATAAAAAACAGTGTTTGACCAACACGTTTCACTCCACGAAATGTTACTAGAAGAAGAAGGCATCAAGAGACAATTATAGTCCACATCATTCCTTCTGCGACTGCTACAGTACAAATGCAACTTTCCAACGAGTACTTCTGGGTACGTATGCTAGAAGATCCCGGCACCTTCATCCCATCCTGCGTCTCTCGCTCTGCCGCACTATTTCTCGTCTCTTACATCCAGGCGGGACGCGGGATGTAAGAGCAGAGAAATAGCGTATGTTTGAGGACACACAGAATGGGATGAGGGTGCCGCGATCTTCTAGCATACGTACTCTAATGAAAACTACAACTATGTCACAGAAGGCTCGAAAACTCTTTGAATATTGTAATCGAAAACGGAGAGTAATAGCTTTTTTAACGACTTTACGGGCCAATTCACTGGAGAACCAGGTCCTTCCCGAACCGAATCGCGAACCAGTCACTGGAGAACCGAACCGAACCGACTTTTTAACCGACCGGTTCTCCAGTGAATGCTTCGAACCGAACCGGGATAGAGTCATTTTACCTTGTCATCGACTTGCTTGTTTAACTCATGATTAATGTCGGTTCGGTTCGAAGCATTCACTGGAGAACCGGTTGGTTCAAAAATCGGTCCGGTTCAGTTGGTTCGGTTCTCCAGTGACCGGTTCGCGGTTTGGTTCGGGAAGAACCCGGTTCTCCAGTGAATTCGCCGACTTTACGTAATTCAAACGCACTAGGAAAGTATACACTCGCACTGCCGCCTGTGGGAGTCTCAGTTAAGATGAAAAAAATACTATATAACTTGATTATTTCCAAGTAAGCATTATTAAAGAAGGGCCGTTATGTTTTTCAATCCCAACGCTTCCGATTCGTCGAGATTGGTCCACATAATCGTCCTACTTTAAACCATAAACCTCACCACACTGTCGCCCTCCTCGATGTTTTTGTCCAGTTTTCCGATGACTTTTCCATTGGCGACCACGTCTCCGTTCTCCCGAATGCCCCAGAAATGTTCCTCGACCGGGACGCCGTCCAAATTGGCATTCTTGTTGCCCAGGCCGATACCCCAGGTGCCTGCAAATGAGAAAACAACATTTAGATAAGAATTGTAGGGTTCGCTCTTTCTAAACCAGATCTATCAATTAGTAAAAAGTGTGTGAGTTGTGTTTGGTTCGAACTCGATATCAGCAAAAAGTGAACGATACGAATTGCTGTGATACTGTCGGTGTCGCAGAAGTATTTTGCAAAAATAGAACAATACAAATGTTGCACAATGGTTCACGAAGCCCGCATGATATTTCAGGAATTGCCGAAGGGTATCTCATGTGTACTTCGACGATATGCGTGCGTTGTGAACCATTGTGCAACATTGGTATTGTTCTATTTTTGCAGAATACTTCTGCGACAGTATCACAGCAATTCGTATCGTTCACTTTTTGCGTGTATGTTTCCCATTCACGCTCTGTTTGTAGTTTGATCCCGTACAACATATGAATTGTACCGAGTCGAAGTTGTATCTCTCTCATAGATAACGGAGTTCTCGGAAATGTGTACTTTTGCATCTCTCTCACCCACGCATTGGAGTCCCACATGCAGTAGAGAAGTTTGGCCAATAGCAAAGGGGACGAGGGGTGAAGGGGACGAGGCTCGACGAAATAATCAACGATAAAATCATAATTATCAGTAATGACGTGACTACAATCACTAGTAGTACCATATAGATCAGTAATGACGTGACTACAATCACTAGTAGGTTTTAGTAAGCAATGTGAGCCGCAGAACCGATATAAATCTCGTTTTACCACATCTATTTGTCACAGCCTCGTCCCCTTTACCTTTCGTCCCCCGGTCGTCCCCTTTGCTCCTTCCCGAGAAGTTTCACTTTTACCCTGCTCTCCTAACAGTCCCTATGAGCAAATCAAATCTACCTGTCTGCTGGATGTTGACTTGGAAGTAGGACTTGTTCTGTACTATTGGCACAGTGCCAAGAGCACCGCCGGTACCACATATTCGCTCTCCTTCCTTCAGAAGAACCACGTCTTTGCCTGTAATCATTTCATCATCATAAACGGCGTCGAAAATGGTCCGGAAATAAATTACGTCTCATACTACAATTATAATACGAAATGTTGGAAAATGTAGGCGGCGAATTCACTGGAGAACCGGGTCCTTCCCGAACCAAACCGCGAACCGGTCACTGGAGAACCGAACCAACTGAACCGAACTGACTTTTGAACCGACCGGTTCTCCAGTGAATGCTTCGAACCGAACCGACATTGATCATGAATTAGACAAGCAAGTCGTAGACAAGGTAAAATGAGTCTATCCCGGTTCGGTTCGAAGCATTCACTGGAGAACCGGTCGGTTCCAAACAACGGTTCGGTGGGTTCGGTTCGGTTCTCCAGTGACTGGTTCGCGATTCGGTTCGGGAAGGACCTGGTTCTCCAGTGAATTGGCCAATGTAGGCTTATCGGGACACAAGCTTCTATTGATAGTTAGAGCAGTTGTTAGAAAATGAATGTTTTGAGCTTGGGAATATGAACATTCTGACATCAGACGGAATGCTCGTGGTTGAACTTTCTGTCAGCTTCAACCTCGTATTGCACAGCTATAATCTGCGAAAACTTTCGCTAACATTTCGGATGATCTTTTATGTGTATCAGATCAGAACTAAGTCTCAGTTAGATCCAAGGTGAATCCGGAGTAAAACAGAATCCTCTCATTCCGAAAATGATACCAAGATAGAATACTTGAAAATAAGAAATAACTCACCCATGTGACTAACATCTAGTCGATTTGAGGGGGTTAGGGGGTTGTTGAACTGGCTGAAGGAAGAAGTTCCCGCGAAGCTCGGTCCCTGTACACAGTCTAGACAACTGCGAAAACAGGGGAAGCACGCAGTGAACATGCTCATCCTGTAATAAGAAACAGTTGATACAAACTTTATAGTTAGATACATACTTTATTCCGTGGAGAAATGGTGAAATGCCAAAAGAAACAACAAAAACATAAAGACAACAAGAAGAAGCGAACATGAAATAAACACGGTAGCAAAGAATAGTTGATCTGCCCCTCGCGTGCTAGCTTGTGAACTATATAGGTGGGTAGACACTACAACAGAGTTAATAAGGTAGCCAACTTCATGAATTTGTTTAATACGTATTATGTATGTTTTTCGTTTCTATTGTTGAAAACACCCTAACATACAATGGTAAAACATGTTTAGGTTAAACCAATCCCAAAATACGAGAAAAACTACTTCTTTACTGTGAATGATGATAGAATTCATGAGAAACGTGGCAAAAAAAGTGAAGCAAATATCCGAAAATTGAAGCTGGCACGACTTATCTGATTTCCGGTACGTCATTTTTACGGTGTAAAAACCGTGCAGTAGTTCGCCGTTATTTAGTGTTTCCGGTGGAAATAAATAGTGAGTAATTTTTTCTGAGAGCGTTTTTCTCTCTCCTCTCTCCAAATTATTAAAAAAACCTACTATTTAGTTTTCTATCGTTTTTCTGTTCTTTCTGTCTTTTGTGCGTTGAAGATGTGCGTAGAAGCCAGGGGTGGAGGTAATTGGCAGGGTTCTCGGGCGCAGGAAGGGTTCTCGCGATGATTTAAAAAATTATCATTTAAAAAAAAGTATGGGAACATTGACTTTTTACCCCCCACCTTTCTGAATTTGTATTGCGTTTGGGGAATTGTAGTTTGACCCCCCCCCACCGGGGGGTGATAATTCAATTTATCGCTTGCAATACAAAAGTTTGAGGGTGGGGGGTAAAAAGTAAACATTTCCGGTATTGAAGTTCAGCCCCCCACTCGCTGAAGTTTGACCCCCCACCATTGAAGTTCTACCCCCGCCGACCCAGGTGGGGGGTAAATAGTAAATGTCGAAGTTGATTTTTGACCCCCCCCCCTCTCCTAGATTTTCAGGTTTTAGCTTGGGTGGGGGGTTGAAGTGCTACGGGGGGGACTCAACTAAAGTGGGGGGCGATACTTCAATTTTCCCAAAAGTATTTTTTAAAGTAAAAATTGTCATCCTAAAAAATATATTTTTCGTATTTTATTAAATGTATTTGTTCAGGCGACTTTCCACGAATGGCTCTGGCTGCAGTTCCTCCCGGAGGATCTAGAATACATCATCAGCCGTGGGCCAATACCAAGGCCGGCGAATATCAGGAGGTAACATCGTTGATTGATACAGGTTTTATTTCGAATCCTCATTGTTGTAGCTTAGGTGGGGTAGTGCTGTTTTAAGTTCAAGGCTTTGCAGTCGAACTTAACTAAGGAAAGCATGAAAAGTTATAGGAAAAGTTGAGCATTGAAGAAGTCGTAGGATCCCTACTCCTACTCCAGTTTCGAAAGTTAAGGACTTGTAGACAATGTATGATGCATAAGACATAGATAGATGTTTGATCGGAGTTGAGTGTAATCTATGACGCATTTATACCGCGCGGTTAGCTGACCGGATGTCTCATCTTCACCTCGCATAGCATACAATGAAAGGTTCCAAGGTTTCAACCGTTCCGTAGTTCATTATTTTAAATTTCTATTGCAACTCTGCAACTTTTCAACTGTTTTTTTTTCAGATAAGCCTTCTCGGGAAAGGAGCCTACGGGAAGGTCTTCCTTGTCACTCATTTACCCACTCGTCAACAGGTCTGTTCTGACTCCAAACTCTTCAACACATTTTCCACAAATAAGAAATAAATAAAGGAATATCCAATTCCATTCTCTTTTCAAGTTTATAATAGACCTCTTGATTCTGATATTATGGTGAAGAAAATTTGGGACCTACTAATTACCGCACCTACCGCACCGCTGAAATACCGCACCGTGATTTGAAAATACCGCACCGTACCGCACCAGCGCAAATTTGCGTATTTTTTCAAAAATTCCAAAATCTCCAATTTTGTAAGCAATTGTTCCTAAAGCAGAAATCCTAATCTTTCATCACTTGAAAACAAACATAGTGATCTCGAGAAAACGTTCTTTCAAACTTTCTCACTAGAAGACCATACGCTTATACGCTTTCCGTATTGCATTTTCCTTTTCTGTTGGGTAACCCTCATGTCACTTTCATGAGTTATCGAATGTATAGAAGAAGCTGCTCATCATTTCAAAAGAAAAGTACTGAGGAGTACCCATGATTATGGCTTTTTCTCCACTACTTAAAACTATGTCATGAACCTCAGATATACCGTAAAACTAATGAACGCCGGCCTCACCTGACTCAAGTGTGCTTTTCATTTCTAGTTTCTAGAACCGTTTTTCACAGCCGTTTTTGTAACGCTTCCATCAGTACAAATATATATTATATGTGAATAATACGAGACAGGATAGAACGTATACGTGACCTCGCATTTAGTAACTTAACGGTGATTGATTCTAAACGTGAAAATATGTTTTCTTCTATCTGTGTTCATGAGAGCTGGATCTCTGCATCGACAGAGAGTTAGCTCCCAACAAAGTCCTAGCTGCTACGACAACAGTTTTGAGAGATCCGAACTGGCTAACTCTGTAATGATCAACTACTTTGCTGTTGGTCCGACATATTAAATACCGGGCTTGCTTTTTGTTGTTTCAAGAATACCCAAATTATCGTTATTATCGATGAACCTTTTTGGAAACAGTCGGAAAATATCTTAGATGCAGGCTTCGACGAATATAGTGACCAATTTGCAGTTGAGTATAGAAAACATTACGCTTAACTTAACTCTTACCAGGGTTTGATATTTTGATCCCTTGCAGAAGTACCATAATACGGTTCTCGTTTATTCATTGGCAATGGTTGTCAATTTTAGGCAGAAAACAAAATCCTCTAAATATTTCAGGTTTGAATAGCTCATACTTTTAGAAGAGCTGAAAGGATCTCTAGACAAATGAACTGACTGAAAACTATTTTTCGAAACACAATTCAGAATATTTCCACTATTCCTGCAGAAAAAGGAAATAAACTAATTGTGTTCGGTCATTAAACATCATGTTCAGACTTGCTGTATCTAAAGTGATGAAAAGGATAGGATTTCTGCTTCAGAAACTATTTTAATTGCAAAATTAAAGATTTTGTATTTTTTGGAAAAAATACGCAAATTCGCGCTGGTGCGGTACGGTGCGGTATTTTCAAATCGCGGTGCGGTATTTCACCCGGTGCGGTAGGTGCGGTAATTAGTAGGTCCCAGAAAATTTTAGAGTTTGTAGTTGAACAAGATTTCTGTTAGTCGCTCGGTTGCGGCAAGTTTGAAGGAAAACGGAAACCCATTCAAAGTGAGAATTGGCTACGTTTTAGTCAGACGTATACAATCCTAGACGACGCCTGATCACCCGAAAATTCGCCGAAATTGGGTTATTGTCTGGATTTTGAACAAAAAAAAAAGCATTTTGTTCACCCAGAAACTGGATAGTTACACCATTTTTCGTTTTGTCACCCAGAATTCAGAGAGTCGTCCAATAATTGTTAACGTCTGGTTTTAGTTTTGGCCTTATCTATCTAGTATCATTTCATATATTTTTCAGTTCGCTCTCAAAAAGATCCACGTAATGGTCAACGACGACGGCGTTCCACAGTCGGTGCTTCGCGAAATTTCCACCATGAAAAGTTTCCAACGACTTCATCACAAAAACGTGCTCAAGTGGGTTTTGTACTCGTTTCTATACCCACGAACAACTATGAATTGGACGTATTTTGGGCGAGTTCTCTATTTAACCTAGTATTTCGTTAACCCTAGCAGATAACCATGAACCGGGCTACTATGTTAACAGGTTAACCCTTTGGTAATCTTTTGGTAACCCCAAATTTTCCCCGAAAGACATGGTAATAAAGGGTTACAGTTACAAAGGGGCTAACCAGGTATTCCGGTTATGGTTATCTGATAGGGTCAACGAAATACCCGGCTCCTTGTGGAATTGACCCGTATTTCGTTGGTTTGTTGCGGTTAATCACTCTGCTCGAACCATTGTGATTGTGAGGTGTCGTGAGGTTGTTTTTTAGTTTGCATGATGTCGATGTGTTTCACTACCTGTGGCCGTATTTTGTAAGACAAAGTAGCCATGTAAGTTACATGAGCGAATTTTCGATTGAAAACTATCAACGGCTGCTACTCTTGGTTCAACATTTCTTTGCACATTTTTGAAGAACTAAATGGTACCTTTGAGAACAAACAAAATACATAAGGACTTCTCAGAAGCTGAGCCAGATATTAACGATTGAAACTTTGTTCATGTAGATGTAACTTACATGGCTACTTGAACTTACAAAATACGGCGACTGGACGGTGTGGTGTGGATGAGTCTAGTTTTAATGCAAAATCATGGAATTTTCACAAATCTATGATGAAAAACGAAGCTTTTTTGGTAGTGCAGTCATATACATCACGGCAATGCCGTGAAGTCATACACCAGTAGGGTCTTACTATTCGTCAAAAAGGAGTCCGATTTTAGAGACTTGTGAAAATCAATGATTTTGCTATTTTGCATCAAAAATAAACCATTTTTTTCAGATTTCGACAAATAGGAATTCGTTTTTGCAATTTTGTCGACTATTCTGACAACTTTACAGTATACGTGAAGTGCCGTGAAGTTTGATTGTTTTTCAGTTTGCATGACGTGTTTCACTACCTAGACGGCGTGGACGAGTCTAGTTTGGTCATAAATATGGTGGTTGAGAAGTGCGACTGGGACCTCTACACATTTCTCAAGGACATACCGCGAGATATGCCGGATCATCAGAGTAGAATCATCGCGCGACAGGTTCGAACTTCAAACTTCAAACTTCTATTCCTCGGAGGAATCTCTTTATCACAACTTTTTAGTTAATCGTGTGGTTTGGTGGTAGAAATGCAATGCGTTTCAGAGAATAGGTTTGAGTTTAATTCAAACACTTTTTATCTAGCTATTCGGGATTTTAACAGCTTGATATATCCTCAGTTTCAGTTAGATTCTCTATCTAGTACCCGAATACCGTTGTAATCGGCTCAATTTTTGAAATTTCGATATTATTTCACTCTTATTCAAATTAAGTTAATTTCTAAATACGGATAAAGAAGTGTTTTTACTCAGATTTTCGATGGCGTCGACTACTTGCACAGCATGAACATCGTTCATCGTGACCTGAAGCCCCAAAATGTATTGATTAATCGAGATCAAACTATAAAAATAGCCGACTTTGGCCTGTCGCGGAGTTACGGATCCCAATCGGCATTCACCACTGTGGTAAGTACTCACTGTGTGAGTGTGTTCAACCCCTACCTGTTGGTCTTTGTCCGGCTAATGCGTGCTTTCAATGTACAGTATGAATTCAAAATTTGATAACTTGACTGAATACCGGAAAATTCCCCGAAAACAGCCTCTAGTTGAAGTTGAAGTGGAAAAGTTGAAAGACTAGCCAAAAGTTGGCCATTCTGAGCCATAAATATGAGATTTTGATATGTTATTCAGAAAACGGGTAGTCGGACACTCACTCCAGTATGGTGTGACCATTCTACAAAAAAGTTTTTGATTTGAGATACCTCAAATTTCATAGTTCCGGGTTGGATTGGGAAAGAGCACATTGACATTCGGCTCCTTTGGCCTGTTCCCAGATTCGAAGGCGTCTCTGGTCACTTTTATTCTAGTATTATTGTGTATTGTATCATCTTCCAGGTGGTTACCCTGTGGTACCGTAGTCCGGAGCTGTTGCTCCAATGTAAATATCACACGGCGGTCGACATCTGGGCTATTGGATGCATTATCAGCGAGCTCTATTCGAGGTAATCAATAACAATGATGGCTCCAATTCAATATACTTACAGTGTAAGATAGAAGTTGACAAGACGAAAAATTAAAGTGGTATGTTTCGTCACTACCCTGGATGCATCGTAAGTGAAGTAGGCTGTAATCGAGGTGAGTGGGCTGAAAATATCTCGGCTTGTTGTAGAATTAGAGGATGAGAGAGAGAGAGAAATGCAGAGAAAGAGAAAGACGAGTAATCCAGTTTTCTCTCCGAATTTATGCAATTCTCTGTATTGCTCTCTGTTTTATTAGTCTTAAAGATCAATTCATAAGTTGTCATTTCGTCTTTCACTTGATTGTTATACAGTGTATTGATAAACTCATTATTATTAGAGTAGTGGTATGCCCAGTGTGCGAAGGAGGTTGCGAACGCATTTATAGAGTTGTGCGACCGTCGGGTGGTGCCGCGGCGGCCCGTGATAGCATTCATGGAGTTAAGATGGAACATTTTCGGATTCTCGAACGTTTCCTAGAAAAAAAGCTCGCTGGCCAACACTTTATTTACCGAGTTCGTGGTTAAATAACTGAAAAAGTTTTGTTAACCACTTGTAACCGTATATTGCTCGGGAAAGTTGAAGGGGAAATAGTTGACTGGTTAATGGTGAACTGTATCAGGTACCCAGTCCCACGTTGATTTGGTCCTCTTTTCCGAGTGAAGGTTAAAATAAGTAATCCTGTTCTATCTGTTGCCAGCTTAATACTTAATTCAACCAATTTCCATTGTAGACAGCCGCTGTTCCCCGGACAGACGGAATCGGAGCAGCTGAACATTATATTCCAGTAAGTTTAATTCAATAATAATAATAATACTAATGCTGATTTATTCAAATCGATACTCATTCAAAATATTTCACTTGACATTGAGAACCATCTAGAGTTATTTATTGTCTTTTTTACTGTTCAAGATTGAGCTTATTCATTCCATCTGATTCCATGCCAAACATAGCCAACTTTCGTAGATCGTATAATATAATAATAATATAATAATCTTTTACGGCAACTATTTCAGCCGTGTGTTACTTTATTCATACAATTACAACATTGATCAAATTGTACTATCCGTAGAGAGAGCGGTCCGTAGAGAGAAACTAGGCATGGGTGAGCTCTATTACCAGCTCATGCGGTCCGCCATGAAGATACCGCGCCGAGTGGGATCGAACCATGGTGTTTGTAGTGCTAGCGCGCACACAACCAGTCGACCACTCGGCCCCAATAAGTTGAAACATATATTTTTCGTTTTTCTTGTAACAACAAGTACTTTTTGAACATTTCTAGGAAAAATTGTCTGAAAGCTTTTTTTGTCTTTTTTCTTTCTTTTTGGAAAAGTCTAGATGAAATTGTGTGAATGAATTTTTCTTCAGAAAAATGGGCGCCCCACGCACGTCAGATTGGCCGATAGATGCGGTGGTCGAACGCCATTTCTACCCGTCTTTCCCGGGACAACCGATTGAAAGGTAGAGAGAGGGAGAGAGAGAAAGAGAGAGAGAGAGAGAGAAAGAGATGAAGCAGAGGGAAAGTGGGTGGAGAGATATATGAAGGAGAATGAGTAGGAGCGAGGGTGGAGAGAGAAAGGGAATGTGAGATTACAATAGTGGAACTGAGAACTGCCCGAAAAGTTCACGTGTTAGCCTAACTAGTCTAGACAGTAGACATCGATACACGTCAGTAACATCCCAACATGTTAAGAGGACAATCATGCAATTGCACGACAAATTGGAACTCGAAAAAGAATTTTTCTTCATACATCGTGAACTATCTTTATCCGATAATCAGTTACGCGACTCCAGACTGAACCCCCGCCTTCCCCCGGACGCCGCGTCTCTGGTGAAGAAGTGTCTCGCCTTTTCTCCGCACCAGAGAATAGCGGCCAGCCAGGCACTCAAGGAACCCTATTTCATGCAGGGTCAGGCGGTGCATCAGGCAAGATCAACTGTTCATGGGAGTAGTTGAGTTCACGTCTTCTCACGTGTGGTCACGTGAGTGTGCATGTTTTCACGTTTTTTATGGATGAGTGTTGACGTCTCATGCTTATGTGTTCAACCCCGCCCACAGTAGTAGTTGAGTTCACGTGTTTTCACAAATTCACGTTTTTCTTTGAGTTCACGTTCAATGAACGATCACGTTTCATGCGAATCAATTCGACTTTTTTTCTACTAGAATAACTAGTGGCAGTGTTTAGTAACTCAACTTTCGGACTTGTTTTGATTTGAGACGCTAGACATAGTTCAAAGTGTGTTCAAGCCCTGAAAGCCCATTTTGAGATGAATTTTTATAACTTAGGAGGTTGGTAGTGCAGGCGAAGGCGAATCGATATAATTTGAGTTACTAAACACATGAGCCTCACGTGCTTCACGTGAGGTGATTCGATTGTTGTTATTGTTTTTATCATCGAGATCTGGTACCATTTCACGTGCCCACACATCCTTTTTTGAATGGTCTCATATCAGAATTTTGTACATCACCCTCCATCTCCCAAACGTTTTATCAGTTTTAGCGGTACGGTTTAGACATCGTTTCGTTATCCGTTTATTTTTGATTAGTGAGTAAATTTAATCGATTCTCGCATTGCAGTTTGTAGTTAGAACAATCAATCGTTATGTAAGTATCACGGATTTAGTTTTGTAAATCTCATGCTTTTGTCGTACGCTTCTGCGTACAACCCAATCAATAATGTGAAATTAGGAAATTCCGAATGTTCGCAGAGGTGTACGGTATGTTTGTCAGTTTGCGCACGTTTTCAATGTTTGTTGTTACGTTCCTCAATTCTTGTTCACTTTGGGACTACTTTTGTATCATTCCATGTCACTTACCCGCATCACATGTATCTCAAGCCAACAATTGCCTTCTTATCATTTCATCGACAATTTTCCCGTGTATCTCAGTGTATACAAGTATCTCACTGTATCTTGCCCCGCCCCCCCTCTCCCCCGCCTAATGTGTATCTTCAATACTGTACAATTAATGAATGTTTCGGACGAAAAGTGTGCGTCTTTTCAGCTGTAAAGGCTATCTAGTTAGAAACAAAAAGGAGCTACGAAAACTAGAGCATGGAGGTCAATGAAACCAAAGACATTAGAGTCTGCGTCTCTATGACCTACACACTCTCGCCGAAACCGCTACAAAACTTACTTGCTCTAGTTGGCTAGGAATTGTCTGAGAAACATTTGTTTCACTTGTTTGTTTTCAAGACTCAATCAATCAAGAGAAGGATGAAGTAGCGGTGGACACTTGGTTGATAAATCGATTTATCGAAAATGCGAAAAATTTAAATATAGTTATTATTCTGCTCTATCACATCATGCAACAACATTCCTTTTAAATATGATAATATGAAATAGAACCCGATAGCTTGAACATAAATAACATTATATAAATATAAAGCAAACGGAGATCGAGGGATCACTACCATCCACTAATACAGAACATGAAAAACAGACCGAAAAAAAAGTGAATACAGTTGTAAAGTGAAATATGCATTAAATCGACTAGAATATGGTTTGGCGAATTCATGTGGTTTGAAAAAAGTGAGATAAGTTTCGCTAAAAACTCTGTCTAACAACGTAAAAAAAAACTTGGACAAAAAGTGAGCTTCTGAAGCTCCAAAAAAGGTGAATTTTATATCTAACCGACTTTTTGGTAACCTAATCGTTCTTAGGTAACTTTTAAGGTAACCAGTGTTACCGAAAAAACCGGTTAGAAAAAGAGTGAATTCCGAAAGACCTAGTCGATGGGCTGTCCCCAGTTGATCTTTTCCATCTCGGCCCTATTTCCGCGGATTACGGTAGCTCTTGGCGTGTTGCCATGACAGAAACAAGCGGGGTCCTGGCACGATGGCGAATCGTCGCCCGCGCCCTCGCACGAGATACTCTCATCGCTGCTCAGATCCCATGAGAAGAGAAGAGGCGCAGGGTACGGGAGGAGAACCTAAATAGGCGGGAATTATTGATTGATTTGTGCAGAATTGTAGATCAAACGCTGGTAGGGACAGACATAAAACCATTGCTTTCATCTCATGGGTGGCACTCATACTCTCATTTTATGTGTATGAGAGCCGCCCACGATACTGTTGGGTACAGCTCATTGGGGTTCGATAGCGTGATCGCGTTTGACGAAACCTAAAAGTTAAGTATTTAAGGTAATAATTCGGCTACAAAAGAGTAAATCTGTTCTTTTTCTCAAACTTTCAAATGATAGTTTTCACTGGTTTTATGTCTGCCACAGTTTTACCACTTCAAACCAGTCAATCTCACTGCAAACCGGTGAGTAAATTCGCACACGTTACGTCTTGCTAGAAAATATCTGAACAACTAGGTGTTACCGAATTGGTTAGACGAACGAGTTTTGCTCTCAAGAACTACATCTCCCAGTTGCTAGCGATACCAAGATCTGAGTGAAAAAAAAAACTGCTGTAGAAAACATAATTATCGATGTAGTTTGAAGGAAAAAGTGATGAAGTTCAGACCACCCACTCCTGTTCTAAAACCTAAAACTGAATTTTCCAAAAATCATGCAAATATCCTAACGAACCATGCAAACATATTGAAACTAAAAAAGGTGGAACCAAAACGCACTCAGTAGTCACGACACACACATGCCCGTGGGAGAAACCAATATATATTGCGATGGAAGGTGGTGTGGAGAATAGAGCAGAAAACCAAATTACCCCTGAAATGAGAACACAATCACAGTACAACGTCGATACTTGCCATTCTCTGGCAAAATTGATAGCCAGCAACAATCACTATAGTCGTCGCCAACAGAAAGGCAGACGGCCAGAAGGGTACTGTGTATCTCACTTTCCGCTGTGTACGCACAACAAAAAAAAGTAATGAAAATCGCACTTTTCGATTATTTGGGGGAGGTCGACCCGAAAAAGAGAGGTAAGGCGAGTTTTCAGAATTAATATGAGACCTTTGGCGGTGTATGAATGCGCATTTCAGAAAACAGTTGGCTATTTGCATGCGGAATGGTCTCAAGTTTACGTCTAGCATGTTGCTGATCACGAAATTACGATAGACAACGAAAATTGCCGGCAGGACAACGTAAAACTTTGAAATTCAACGTGGCGGAATCTGTGTGGTTAAAGTAGGACGATTATGTGGACCAATCCCGTGTCAACGGTCCTTTTAACTGCAATTGAAAAATGTATTGCAGTTTAAAGGACTGAAGCGTTGCGATTGGACCAAACAGAGTCTTAGTGGAAATACACGTTTTTGCAAGCAAGCCCGCGTGTTTTTCAGACGATTCCCTGCCGATCAGCAAACGACTTTTGTAGCGGCCTCAAAAAGTATACAAACTGTCTTAGCCTGTCTGCGGTCTCCTTGACCTGCATACTATCTCGCTTTTATTGCTTCTGATTACAAATCCATACCTGTCGGGTACAAATAAAGCACACTATTCCATTTTTTGTATAATAAAGTGATAATTATATGTTTTTCTCCCAGTTTAATGCGATATGTACGGCAACCAGAATAAGTCATTCAAAATTAAAAGTCATTAAAGTAAAAGTCATTCGAAAGCAAAAGTCATTTAGTACAGAAACAGTTGAGAATCAAAAATAATGTTTCAGAAAATTTTCGTAATTTTCAAATCCTGACTAAAAGTGAATTAATGACTTTTACTTTTGAATGACGTTTACTTTAATGACTTTTAATTTTGAATGACTTTTTCCTGATGACGATATGTACCTGTCTGGCGGCCTTGTCATTGTTGTTGTCCTCCTCCCTCGCTCCTCCGAACAATCCACCGCGTGACGTCATATTTTCCTTTCGCAACGACGGCGGAGAACTACTGCCTGGAAACGGATAAATTTATAATTTACAAATTTGGTAATTTATGTGAACAGAACATATGTTGTGTTCGAGAAGCACATTGTTTTGTTAATTTTGTTTGTCCTTCCGAAACGACGGCGGAGAACTACTGCCTGGAAACGGAAAAAAATAGTATTTCCAGAGAGTTGCAAAAAGATACAAGATATTAAAAGGTGAAAGGTATTAGGATAGTACTTATGTAATAATTGCCTAAAAATATCAATACTAGTTCTAGTAAGTTGTGTAGAGAGCCTTTTAAAACAACTTTTTTTTGAAAAACTACTCAACTGAATGCCCGTTAACAGCAAAGTAAATTCCAGATGACTGTGTGACTTGGAAGACCAGATTTACTTCCCAGTGCCAGTGTTAAGGTTAACCTCAGCACGATTGGCCTATGGTGATCGTGATTTCCACAACCCTTATGGGTAATTCCGACAATAAAACGATACATATCATTTGACCTACCCATAATTGGCCACGGTCGACTGGTTCCCATGTCGATGGTGCTCACGTAGTCGTTCCCAGTGTAAATTGTGCCCAGGCGCTGGATTTTCTCCTCTGAAAATGCGAAATTGTCGAAAGTGCGAGAAAAGTAGAATTATATAGCTAGCCGCTTTTTGGTAACCCTTCATCAGGTTACCTAAGTATGAACCCTTGGTTACCTAAAATCAGAAACCGGCCAACCTTTATAATCTAGCGCAATATTTCGGTTTTTACCGTCAGTTGTAACGGTAACCGAATTTTGGATTCGGGTTACTTTAAGGTGATCTACTCAGGTAACCTGAAAAATAGCTTGCCGGAACCGATAAGGCAGGTTACCGATAAACCGGTTAGATATAGTTGGCCTAAAAAAACCAATTTCTCAGATAACTTACCCTCTGTCTCCTCTTTCCAGGGTTTCCTTCGTTCCCTCGAGCGAGCCGTCGTTTTACCACTACTCCGAGCCGATTCCCTGAAAAACATTCAGATCAAACTCGAGATCATTATGCTATAACCTAGGTCAAAGTTGGTCAAAGTTCTTTCTTTAGGTCAAAGTTCATAGCTAACATGAATTCTTTTGTTTTCACACCTTACACAAAAAACGCCGAAATCTTCCGTTATACTTTGATGCACTTACAGGTGATAGAATAAGCCAAAACTCGAATGAAATTGAACAGAAAAAAGAACAAAATTAGGCCCCGCCCACCTCGCTGCGCGTTCCTGTTCTTCCCTCTCGAGACTCTCCTGCCTTCGTTGTTTCGATCGTTCCGCCATTTTTCTGACGTCATCCCCATTCAGGGGAAGAGGGAGGCCCGATCGACTACTGTAGCGGGAGCGAGAGGTATGGCCGTCAGAGTCTGGAACACTATCAAGTATGATTCGGTTTTTATTAAATAAAATAGAACAGGTGGATTTATGCAAGACACGCTCCGAGTTGTTGCAGAGTGAATTCGCCGAAAAGAAGCGTAATTGTAGGGAAATCGTCAATTTCAATGTCCTTTCCCTCGAAAATATTGACATGATAAGCGAATTACTACGTGCAGGTTACGTTTCGTTTTAGAATGAACATAGTACCTTTCGTTCTTTCTTAAACTTTAGTAAAACTTTACTAAAGTTTAGTAAAATGAACTTTAGTAAAAATCATTCGAGATAAAATTCGTGAAAAGGAATTTGTTTTGTTTCTCAAAAATACACCTTCACTACAAATTGAATAAATGTGCAATTGTTAACTTTAAAAAGCGTTACTTACCTTGATTAGCATCCGTATCCGGAGTACTGTGCATTGACGTCGAATATCCGCTGGGTGATGACGGCCCCGGCTGCCCTGCCTAAAAGTGTACAAGTGGCTAACTGCTTGTGTGTTTGGCGCCGCCTGGAGGGCTCGGGTTCGAGTC
Organism: Litoditis marina; assembly: GCA_964036275.1. Lineage (NCBI taxonomy): Eukaryota > Metazoa > Nematoda > Chromadorea > Rhabditida > Rhabditidae > Litoditis > Litoditis marina. The sequence continues at coordinate 33,822,212 of OZ038434.1, read as the reverse complement.
CCGCCCGCGGCGGAAAGGTCGATGATGGTGTTTCAAGACGGGACTGACAAGCGAGAGATTACAAACGAACGCTGAGACATAATTTTGATCTCTATTTAAAAAAAATTAAACTGAATTCTAGCACTTTGTACGTACATTTTAAAAAAACAAGAAAGTTCCCTAAAAACTATTTTCATCTATATAAAAACACGGGTTTTCGAAAGAATTGTAGCACCCTTCCACACACTTCATACCATCTACTCTATCAAATTGGGACCAACTCCAATATTACCACGGAAAGTGGGAATCAAAGTACAATTTCGTACCTGTTGATTCAAATTGAGCGATAGGCCAAGATCCAAGGATGAACCGCTGGTAGTTTGACTGTGGCTTCCCGTACGATATCTTCGACCTAAATCGGGGAACGTGAGAAAATAACTTGAGACCTTACGAACCTAGTGTCTGCTTTGTAACCTTATCCGCTTATCCCGTAGTGAACGTAGAAAGGCCAACTGCCAAGAGCTGGACAAAAAGACAGGTTGAGAGAAAAAAAAAGAGAGAACGAGGACAGAAAGACATAGAGAAAGCAAGCGAGAGAGAAGGACAGAAAGGGAAGGAGAGAGAGCCGAAGGGGAACAGAGGTAGAGTAGAGCGAGAAAGAGAGAGAAAGAGAGTATGAGAGAGGGGGGGGAGAGTAGAGAGAGAGAGAGAGAGAGAGAGAGAGAGAGAGAGAGAGAGAGAGAGAGAGAGAGAGAGAGAGAAAACAAAACACTAATAAACACCACTATCCCATACCAGAAATGATATTATCCGCGCTCGGCCCATCTCTTCGTATTTCCACGTGATGTACACGTTCTGGAGATGGATCGACACGGACAACTGAGTCTGAAAAAAACAAACTATAAATTCCGCACTTAAAGAAGGACGATTATGTGGACCAATCCCGTGTCAACGGTCCTTTAAACTGCAATTGAAAAATGTATTGCAGTTTAAAGGACTGAACCGTTGCGATTGGACCACATAATCGTCCTTCTCTAATAACGTGCACGTAATATCTAGAAATTTTTCCACTGTATGTAATTATTGTAATACTTTAGTTTTCAGTCAATCGATACGGACTATACTGTACATTCCCTTTAAAGAAGGACGATTATGTGGACCGATCCCGTGTCAACGGTCCTTCTAATTGCAATTGAAAAATGTATTGCAGTTTAAAGGACTGAACCGTTGCGATTGGACCACATAGTCGTCCTTCTTTAACAACGTGCACGTAATATCTAGAAATTTCTCCACTGTATGTAATTATTGTAATACTTTAGTTTTCAGTCGATCGATACGGACTATACTGTACATTCCCTTTAAAGAAGGACGATTATGTGGACCGATCCCGTGTCAACGGTCCTTTAAACTGCAATTGAAAAATGTATTGCAGTTTAAAGGACTGAACCGTTGCGATTGGACCACATAATTGTCCTTCTTTGACGAAAAGTCACATGAAGCATGTATGATAATCAGGACACGGTGGGCGTTTTATCATTCAACGTCTCTAACTTCTGTGTCTGAGTTCCTTCTTTCGAATGGCTGTATTCTGATGTTTAAAAGGTATTGGATTTCTTTTTCCCAGTTTTACGTGACGAAGATTTTTCCGGTAAGCGAACTAACCGGAACCTGGCTGTCCGGGACTTCTAACCGGCGAAATTGTGTTCCTATTGTGAGTTACTCCTCTCAACGCTAGATCTATATGACTCTCTGGTGACCTGAAACAAACAAAGATAACAAACGTCTTCTAATCAAATGAACATATAGTGGGAACCAGAACGAGAAATGCAAGCTTTAGTCGCTAGCTTTCTCTTCACTCTCTCTCTAACAAATCATTTCTCAGGTTTGCTGAAACCAGAACCATCTTCTCTCTCTCTCTCTCTCTCTCTCTCTCTCTCTCTCTCTTGATTCAAATCATAGCAACAGGTTTCACTATTTCACATCAGAAATAGTCAAATTAACATGAGTTTGACTTATGACTATCTGGGCAATTTTAGTACAGTAATTGATATTGACATAAATGTCGCACCACAAAAAAACCCTCACCCCGCCACCGCACTGTGTCTGCTTTCTCTAACCGCCTCTTTCTCCTCGGTTACTTTTCTTCCTATAACCGATTCTCTCTCTTTTCCATCAAATATCTCCCAATCTCTCTCAAATTTCCCCTATCTCTCTAGCTTCTTTCAGCTCTTTTTGCCCGCTGCCCCCTGCTTTTCCCTCCCTCTCTCTCGCCCTTTTCACTAAATTCAAGAACAAAGTAACCGAGGTTTCTCACAAAACCCTCACCCCGCCACCGCACTGTGTCTGTTCTCGATAACCGTTTCTTTCTCCTCGGTTACTTTTCTCCCGATAACCGTCTCTCCACCCGGAGCCACGTAGGGAAGCACGGGACGCTGCATGAATTCCTGGATTCCTGAAAAAGACAATATTATCAATAATTGCAAAAATGCAAAATGTAAAATTTTCCAACATGCGTCTTCCAAAATGTTCGTTTTGAGATTTTCACTCCCTATCAAATAATAAAACTAGTATATCACAATTGTCATTTAGTACTACTAGTTGATCATAAGTTGATTATGAGCGGCGTTAACTGTTATTCTGATTTTGTGATATAATTTATGAAATCTACCGCGGACCAAATTGTAGCAGCTGACTTCGTGACTACCTTCTTCAACTACGCATTCCGGTGATACGGTATACGGAATCTACGCTATCTCACCTCGTTAATGAATCTACGCAATCTCACCAACAAGCGTCGTTGCAAAACAGTAAATTACTGTTTAAACAGCGTGGCTGTCATATGTATTGATTAGATTTTCCCTCCCGTCGTCTGACGTCTCTTCGGGGCACACTATATCTCTAGATGTGTTGCAATACAGTTTCGACCAAACGCGAATTTGTAATTAAGAGAGCGCGTTCCGAGACCGGGTTCGCCCTCTCTATCTGATTGTAGTTTGATGCCATTTTCGATCAAAATTCATAAACTATGGCGTGTGAATCAAACAAACCATACACCAGCTGACTTTTATTGCGCCCTCCGTTCGCTACCTACCTTTCCGAAAAAAACCGGTGTATTTGGTCGAAAACCCAATTTTGAGCCCCGATGTTTTAAATTTACAATTGTGACCCGATTTTTGACAAAAAACCTTTTCGGGAAAAAATTCAGCTGGTGTTTAACAAACCACAACGAGGATATGCTCATATAACTTACCTTGTACCGTAGCCATTGGCGAGGTGGAGGCTCGATTGCTGCTGCCAGCTGGGGGGGAGTGGACTCCACTCGAGCTAGGAGAAAAAGACCTGCAATCGATACTATTACACGTTTTCGAAAAGAAAGCGCACCAGAAATTGGGCAAAAATATATTTATTAACATGATTCGTTTTTATACAGTTATTTGAACGGTTCTGCTTCCACAAATTCTGTGTGGATGATCGTGAAATCGGTGAATAGGTATTCTTGTGAATAGGCGTCAGGCGATGTATCGAGCCATATTTTTCACATCACAAAATATGCCCAAATATTTCATGAATGAGCGAATTTCTGTCAAATTGCGCACTTAGAATTGAAAACTACCTGTGAAGTCCGGCAAAAGATGTGGCCGTGGAGAGTGAGGCAGCGTTCCAGTCGGAATTGAGAGATATAGTCGTGCCAGCTGGGGGATCTGACAATGAGATATAAAGGGATTGGACAAGTTAATAACGAATTTGCGAGACATTCAAACTCGCAAAGAAGAAGCGAAAAATCTTTACACCAAGTGCGAACTGTTTATCATACCAATACCGTTCTTATATAGAATGAGCTGTGGTCGTATTCACCAAACCCCGGGAAGCTAAAATACCTCCCCGCGGGAAGGTAGAGCACGAAAATAGTGTGCTGGTGAGAAGGGTCCAGAGGCGCGGGAAGCTTTTTTACTTTCCCGGGATATTGGTGAATACGGCCACTGGATCATTTCGTGCCAATATCGGAAAAATTAGCTTTTTTTAATGCAAAAATAAGAAATTTTCTCGCATTTGAACCGAAAACGTGGTCCTTTTTGTAGAATAGTCACACTTCACTGGTGTGTGTCAATGTCAACTCACCATTGGACTGCGAGGGTGACGCTCCAAAGGTCGTCGTCAACTGTCGCTGGCTGGCTCCGCCCACTACCGTAGTTTGATTCGCAGGTTTTCCCTTCGAGACCACCGCGTAGGTGGCGCCAGCTACCGGCTCCACGCGTTCTACCGTATCCTGACGGGCGGTACGGTAGGGAGACGAGGGCAGCACATTGTTCTCAGGTACAGTACTTCCATGACTGCCGGAGGTGGGGGTTACGGTATTCCCGTGACCTCCAACGGTGTGAGGCACGGTACTTACGTGACCTCCAACGGTGTGAGGCACGGTACTTCCATGACCTATAGTAGTATGGGTTACGGTAGCGGGCTCGGTGCGGGCTGCAGCGGACGTGCGGTCCGGAATGGGAGAGGTGGGTGGTGGCGGCACGTAGTCTCGCGTAGCCGTCGACACCGTCAAGGCACCTAGGCCGGTCGGTCGCACGGGCACAGCTGCAAAGTGATGTTGTTGATAAACAAACAAGTAAACGAGGTGAAATTTTGTTAGTAAATGAACAAGTAAACAAGATAAAGCGTTAGTTCTGAGATAAACAAGTAAACAAAACAGGATGAGTATAGGGTTCGCTGCTTCGTGATCAGGCCTGAGAGGTTGCTATAGTCGCCATTTTCCCCATAAAGACAGCAGAGGGTTCGATTGATTGAGCGATGCGGGGCGAGCGGTCGTTGATTATCTGCCAGCAGTTGAGAGAGTGGGTAGATCAATGATACGCAGACTGGCTGGTCCCTCGCCAAACCCCGCCCCCCTACAGAATCGATGGTACGGTGTCCACAACGGCTTTACAAATCCTATACGTTGTGTTTGTAGTTTGACCCCATTACTTTTCGGTGTCGAAATTCGTGAGTTACGGCGTATTTCGAGTACAAATTACCACGATTATTTGGTCAAAAGTGAACAGTAAACAAGATGAACCGGGAACATGTGACATTTTTCAATCCTCTTCGTCATACTGGACACCGTGCAAGGTGATGTTGTAAATTAGGTTTAAAACCTTCATCCATATGCCATTAGACCACGTAATACATTACACATCTCATGTTTAACATTTTGAACTTTGGAAAATCGATAATAGAAAACGTACCTTGAACAGGCGCGGGCGTCCTGTCTGCACTATTTCCATTAACCTGAACTTGACTATACGTCGTACTCGAACCATCACCAACCTGAAACAATATATTATGAAAAAAAATCATTATCAATATTTTATATTCCAACTCACAAGCGTTTCCGCCAACTTTCTACAATTAGCTAGGTACTGAAGCGAGAGAGCACGCGGGTTATGGAAGCCGCAGACAGTCTGCGTCTCTCTGATCTGCACACTCTCTCTCTCTCTCTCTTCGGGGCTTCGGGCCGCTACAAGAGTGGCTCGCGAATTGTGTAGACTTGACTTTTGTTTGAGAGAAAACTAAAAAACTCGTTGAAATTCAGGTAGAGTCAAAAATTATGTCTCAGCGTTCGTTTGTAATCTCTCGCTTGTCAGTCCCGTCTTGAAACACCATCATCGACCTTTCCGCCGCGGGCGGGACTCGAACCCGAGCCCTCCAGGCGGCGCCAAACACACAAGCAGCCGGACACCCGTTCACTTTTTTAGGTAGTGCAGGTGCAGCCTTTTACTCACTCTTTCATACTTGTTTCCTATGGTCGAGTAAGTGTTGTAGGCCATATACAATTATAACAAATAAGTGTATTAGCAAAGTGCAGTAATCCTAACGTTTTTCACGTGTTTACATGAACATTCGGTTTACTTCACATTTTACTCACCGTTTCATATAGTCGACTAGTACGTGGTGTTCGCGCAACTCACAAGCAGTATTCAGAGTTTGGTAGGTAATATCTTTTCACGTTTCACGTCAAAACTTGGTCTAACCTACTTCTATTTAACTTTACTCACCGTTTCATACTCGTTTCCTATGGTCGAGTAGTAGTGTTCTCGCACGGGTGGTCGCTCCAACAATTCACCTTGCTGTCGCAGACGCTCGCGCACTATCTGAACAATAACAAAATTAAACAGAGAAAAAGCAGAAAACAAAAGTAAATTCTGCAAAACATGTTTAACACTCATGGCTGGAAGCCACCTAATAATCTAGAAAAAAACAGTAACTATTCAGTGAAACTCTTCAAAAAATACTATTTGTGGTAATTTTCACCAACCACTTATTTAGATTCACACGTTACGTGCAAGATTTTTGTAGTTTGAACCCTTTTCGTAATTCGAAACCTTCGGCTGTCTTTGCACGGCAAATTGTCTATCAATATCTAAATCACTCGTGACCCACCTCCGCACTTTCACGAACAGTGATGTATCTGTACGAGGGATCCCGTGACGACACCGACTGACTGTCTATCTGAGAAAAAAATCAGATTATGAATTGAAACTTTAAGAGTTTAACACGCAGTCGAAATTATAGTGAATCAAACACTTTTATAAGAAAGTGTCGTTCCAACAATGCAAGAAACATTCGGAACTGTTTTAAGACCAAAGTACAGATCTAACTACAATATCGTACCTGTGGCGGCTGTATCTCGAGCATCGGGTCATTGCTGGTCCCATCTCCTCCCCCTGGCGGCCCTATGACGTCATCCATTGTGATTCGGGACGGACCAGCCGAAGGAGGCAACTGGCTGGCAGGAATATCGCGGGAGGTACGACGGATCTAGAAGGAAAAATCGATAAAAATTAGATTGAACCTACTTTATTTTATTTGTAGTTGTTGGTTAGTTCGAGTAGTTTTAGTTTCGTTTGAGTTGGGTTCAGTTTGAATGGGCCTTGGCAGCTAGCCGGCGGCAGGCAAATATGAAAAAAGAATGTCGCGCGAGGTACGACCAAAGAAACGAGGCGAATAAGTAACTGAGTAGGTTATGTTGAACGTCAACCTAAAAAGTAAGAAACTTTGCGAAAAATGCCAACCTTCGAGTACAGCTGGTCCAGCTCCCGCTCCGTTTTCTCCAGGCGATCCAGGCGTTTCGAGTCGATTCCATTCGGCTTCACCTAGAATAAGACGTCGTCTTGATAAATTGTCGTACCAAACCACTTTTCACCCTCACTTTTGCGAACGGATCAAAACATAACCGAGCTTTCACCGATGCCGAAACTAGCGAACATTTGACCTATATTTTTCCCGAATCTGACCAGAAATTAGATTCATTTCATGTCAATATCGGTTATCTTGGTAAATGGCCCACCTTAGCGTATCCGGGATCATAGGCACTGCTACTATCTCCATCGCCCGAATTTGCCACCACACGCGAGTCGGATGTGATCGAACTGAAAACAAGACATGACATCAACGAGAAAAGGACTATATTATACCGTGCGGCTACACAGTCAAACGACAGTGAAGTCTGACTATTTTACAGAATGGCACCAGTTTTTCTCATTCAAATCGGTAATACCCTATGATTGTACAGCAAAATAGTCAAATGTTCACGATTTTCTCCTTTAGTGGTGCATGTGCATCTACGAACAATTCTGCTGTGTTTTTCGTGGGCCCAGTACAAAATAAACCGAATCGAAACACACAATACACAATCAATCAAAATCAAAGTCACACACTCTCTACAATTATTACCGGCAGTGTTTTACGGGGCAACTGCGGAAACGCACAGTTCTTCGACCGGAGGGCGGCCGGAAACCCCTTACAAACAAAACAAAATTTTTCTTGAACAAAAAATTTAATACAACAAACATGAGAACTTTTCTAAGATGAACATGATTAATCTTCTAAATTAGGGTGAAGAAAAGAGTGGTTTCTCGGTAAAACTATCAATAAACCCGTGTGTATAATGAATTGGTCTACGGAATGATTTAATTATGACAACCAGAAAAATAAAACCCAAGACTATTTCTTCATATAGTTTTATCAGACTATACAATCAGAGAAAAACTATCAGAATTTCGAGAAAACGACGGAAAATCTGTAACATCTCACGTACCTATATGGATCTTCGCTGGCTCCGGCATAGATTTGCGAGGCACTTTGATACAACGTCTGGAACTACGAAATTGACGAAATATATAAAACAACATAAATTTCAATGAAAAAATTAATATTAAAGTAAGTAGATTTCTCTCCCTTTAGAAATGTTTCTATAAATTTGGGAACGACCAGAAGATTAGAAGAATCTAATACAACCGGAAAAACTAATCCTAACTCTTCCAGTTAAAAATGATTGGAAAGCAATGTAACAAAAATATCAAATAAACAAATCGCACCTCCTCCGGCTGAGAGGGTCCCTGTCCGTCCGTCCGTTTTCGACCCGGAAATATCGGATAGTCGTACTTGCGTTCCCGTCGAGACGTACGAACCTCACCCACCTGGATATAGAATGAAATGTACAATTTAAAGTTAAGATTCAATAAAGTCAAGTTCTTACACCAGTAAGGTCTGACTAAACGACAAAAGTTAGTCCGTTTTCGTGTGTTAACAAGTGAAAATTCATGATTTTTCCTCAAATGTAGACCGATTATCTTCTTTTTGGCGGAAAAGTAGTCCGTTTTTCTTTTTTTTTTTCCCGACTATTCGGACAACTTTACTGGGGTATGGTCAAGTTATGGATAATATGATGGTAATGGGCGTACTGCGTACCTGAATGAATAACCGTTAGAGTAACAACACGATAAATAGTACATCGCTTATGGTCGCTGGAAACTTCAAAGGCACACAACCATTAGGTGTGACTATCCTACAGAAAGGAACCCATTTTTCTGTTTGAGATGAGTGAAACACCATGACTTTGCATCGAAAATCGGACGATTTCCCCGATATTAGCGAAAAAGATTAGTTTTTTTAATAGAATTTCCGGCTATTTGGACAACTCTGATGATGTATGCGAAGAACTTGCCTTCGAATACAGTGGATCGATAATTGAGTCCACTTCGGGATCTATTGATTCGTATGTCGGATTACAATTGTCGTCGGCGAAGGAGATCTCGTCCTTGCGACCTCGCTGCTTGTCGATGGCTGAACGAAACATAGTTATTCCCATGGGTGAAAAACCTCGTCAGAATGGTGCTGACCTATGCTCGTTTTTGCCGTAATTCTGGAACTTACGTTCAGTTTCAGAAGCGAAAGCTGTTTGAAACGCGACAAACTGGGAGATTTATCACTTTTGCATCTTGCCCATTTTTAAGGTGACACACGTTCATTTTCACTCTTTGATAAACCATGTGGAACTCGAAACTCTCGCCGACAGTAGATCTGAAATCTGATACAATCAGCAATCCCTGACTGTATCAGATCTAAGAAAATTCGAAAAACGAGCGCCATTTTCGCCAAAATAGGAAGAATTAGTTTACTTTTGATGCGAAATCAGGATGTTTCACGTACTTGAAAGAGAGAAAAAGGAGTTTCTTCCCACCTTACCTGCTGTACGGTTAAAATAAAATTAGACCAAACACCAAATTCTCGAAATCTGCCCACCTGTGTACATATCTGCGGGCAGTTGGGGCAGGGCGCGGCCCGGCGCCGAAACACGCGTCGAATTGTGAATGGAAGAACCATTCTGAGAACACAAATCATTCAGAAATCGGGTAATGAACTGCATTTTCCAGTAACTCAGGTCGCATTTGAACTTTATACGTCAGCGTGAATAGTGAAGGGAACATGCGCATTTCATTTACACTGGCGTTACCGGTTAACGGCAACCAAATGAAAAAATTTCTTCACTATTGACGCCGGCGTTGAATGTCGATGTAAAACGTATGAAAAAGTACTCATCAAGTCTTCAACCAACAATTTGATGAGTTTTGGAAAGGGACAGTATTTCAAAGAATTTCAACTGATAAAGGACAGTGAATCAGTAAATTCAAGAAAAAAAGGTTGGCCCACCTTTCCGGACGGTTGCGAGTGCCGCTCGTTGATTTTGGCACCCTTCGATAGACTCCGAAACTGGACCGAATGGGGATTATTGGAGCTGGGTCCCTCGCCAGAAGTTATTGTGACCGCAGCCGGATTTACAATGCCGTAAACATCTTCGGGATCCCTGTAACAGGTGAAATTGCTGATTTACAGTGTTAATAATGTAGAGGAAAATAAGTAACATTTAAAACGGATAAATTACTAAGAGTTATGATTCCTTCTGTTTATCATGCTCTCCATCATTAAAGGAGCATTAAGTCCAGAAAAAGTGCCAAAAATGACTAAATTAGAATGGGTCAGTGGAATTTTAAACGGAACATATCGGAATCCCTGTAATCCTGGTCGTTATAGAGGAAGAATATAATATCGAAAACTAACAAAATCAGGCCGATTCCACAAGGATCCGGGAATTTCGTCAATTTCGAAAATATGATGTTACTAGATGGTTGATGAAAGGGTTTAACCTCAGGTGAATGAGGTTATTCGGTTATGGGTAAACTGCTAGGGTTAACGAAATGCCGGTATAAATAAAGCATGCGCCTTCTTCTGACCGACTATGAAAAACAAGACAAATATTAATTCAAAAAACCATTATTATCAAACTACCCACCTGTTCTTGACCTTCTTCTGACAGCACGTGCACAGACTAACCACGGTTACCATACAAAGCACGGAGCAAATGGTGAGGATCAGATTGGCAGGCTGCCAGGCATCTACCATCGACGATGAAACGGCGTCATGAATACCGCCGATAGCCGGCATCACAGCGTTTCGGACCGAATCGTTATCTAAAAATAGATATTTGACAATGAAACAAGACCAAAATAGTACACAAGTAATGGAATCGTAGAAATAGAAGCGTCATAAACTGAGAAACCTTAAATGTGAATTTTACGACGATTAGAAAACAAAAATCGACCAAAATGTTACCAGAACATACCGTGTTTAATGATTAACTGATAACTTTTAACTATGAATAGATAATTTATAACAAATGAATGTAAATAGTGACGCGAAAGGAATGGACCAACGAAGCTCATGTATATGGCAATTACCTAAACGGAACAAAAAACAGGATAAACTGATGGTATAGATACAGGGATGTTGGACTGGATTGTTATCTGAACATATACATGTCAAAGGAACGCCTCGTATCAAAATGAGAAAACAGCAATAGAAGCGTTATAAAGAATGAGAAACTTTTTTGAAAGTGTCACCAACACACTCGGATTCAACTAAGCAAACTGTGAATGTGAAAACAATCTCAACGGAAGATAACCTTGTTAAAGAGTTGAAAGACGACTGAAAACTATGCTTTTTGGACCGGTTTTCATCCGAAATGAAAGGTTTTTATGGTTGAAAATGGGCGAAAAGGACTATGTGCCTTCTAACAACGGGAAAAGCACAAAAACTGACATTAAAACTGGATAAATGTGTTTGAATCAGTTTAAAAATTGCAAATTTGTGAAAATGAATCAAAATTACTGTAGGAATTTTCGGTAGTATCCGTGACTTGTCGTGTGAGGTGAAACATTTTGCAATGGAGCAGGGGTGAAACTTTCTGCTGTGCATTGTTTTGTAGCCACATGAAATAAAAATAGGTTTTTCATGATAAGGTAAATAATTTTGATTCAAAAATTGTATACAAATATAGTTAAGATCAACTATTTAAGCTTTAGAAACGATTTCAGCGTCTCCCACAGGGTTCTAAAAACAAAAAGGGTCAGTTCTACAACCAATCGATTTTTTCAGGTGAAAGGGTTATCAAAATAGGTTAGATTACTAGAGAAAATGGTCGAAACAATACACTGGGTTTTCTCTGGTTTTAAACAGAAAAATGGCTGTTTTCAACAAGAGGTTAAAGGCGACGGGGTCTATTTCACAACCAACCGTGTTGTTAGGGAACCTAACCTTAGTGAACCGGAACAGAGTTTACCAAGAAGGTTATAGTTCCGGTCATTCCCACTGAGACTTGGCAGCGTGCCAACGAATATTCAAAGCTATTTTTCACTACTTTAGAGTTTTTCAAAAAACTGCAAATCTTTGTTAGTGGTTGTCCAGTCTAATAAGAGCACGTGAACGAAAAATTTCTTTAGAACATTTACGTCTACTCTAAGAAATAGTCATCCGAACATTTTGGCACAATGCCAACAGGTCTCAGTGGGAATGAAACGAACTATACCCAATCCCCGGTTACTTGTAGAATTGGTCATTTTAAAAACAAAAAGTGCTGTTCCTAACAGATTAATTTACAAAAAAACGGTGAGTATAATCAACTAATCAAGCTTCAGACACGATTTCAGCTTCTTTTGAAGAGTGTTAAACACAAAAAGGGCTGTTCTCAAGAGGTTAAAGGCGACGGGGTCATGGCGGCCTAATCTGGCGCCGGGCCAAGGCCACGCCCCCTCTCGGCGTGCTAAGTGTTCGATAAACGCGCGGCGGTGAACACAGAAAGACTGTCACACAGTGTCCGCTGGACGAAAAAACAGTACGGAACTCGCGGCTCAAAAGATGGGGACAGAAGCCTAGAAGAAGAGTTGCGATAGGGGTCAGGGACGCAGGGAGAGGGAGAGATATAACTTATAATAGCAGAGAATGGGTGCTAGTGTCGGTGATAACGATTTAACAGAAACGTTGTGAGTGGTACAGAGTTTATTCCGGGGGAGAGTGATTATAGAGAGAAGATGAAGTCGCATACGTTCTGAACCTGAGACAGTGCTCTAGAAATGAGAATGTGAAAAGGAGTGAGGATCCAAACATTTCGAGGTTCGGTTCGTTCTCTCTCTTCCCCTCACTCTCTCTCTCTCACCCTCTCTCTCTCTCTCTCTATCTCTCTCTCTATATTCTCTCTCTCCTGTCTCTCTCTCCCTCCCCTTTTTCTTTCTCTCTCTCTCTCCCCCCTCCCCGCTGCAGCTTACCTCATGCCATTCTAGTCAGCCGGCGAGGTCAAGAGTTCCCTCAAGAGGATAAACTAGCTGATCCCATATCATATATCCCCTCAAAGTCAATACACGTCTAAAGGTATGTACTGTAGTTTGATCTCGGTAAGTTTCGTAATTCACAGACAATGACGGGATCAAAGTACGATAACAGCGATAAAGGGTGAAAGAGTATAGTTCCCACCATTCCTACTGAGACTCCTACAGTAACCTTACAAAATTTCCGAAGGCTGTTGTGAAGCTGAAAATTCAGTTCATCAAAAACCCACTCGTATATTTACTGTCCCTGAGTACGAGAGTGAGGTGCGAAAATTCTCAACCCTTCCGATCAGAAGTAAGTGAGGAAAACGGCTTGGAAAATCCGAAATCCTACTGTAGGAGTCTCAGTAGGAATGGAAAAGGCTATACATGGTACAGGTTTCTTCGAGCTGCTGTGTTTGTAGTTTGATATTTGCGTAGTCAGGGTAACCAAACTACAACATGTTCTCACTCTATCCAGAATCGACTACAACAAATCAAACTACAACAAATATTAAGGAAGGACGATTATGTGGTCCAATCGCAACGGTTCAGTCCTTTAAACCGCAATACATTTTTCGATTGCAGTTTAAAGGACCGTGGACACGGGATCGGTCCACATAATTGTCCTGCCCCGTAGTATGTTTGGTGCAGTGTTTGGGTTTGTGACACCCCGGGGTGTAAGTGGAGTTGTGCAGCCGCAATGATAATCCGTGCATGATCCTCCGTCTACATCCAATGACAAGGAGAGAGAAGAACAGAGCAAAAAACTGGAATTTAAAGGGGGGCGGAAAGGAAAACGATATTAGGTGCCCTGACCCATCGATGGGGTACCTAAATAAAGGACTGTGGCAGAGAAAAAAGACAAGACAAAAAGACAATACTATGAAAAAAAGTGATTGTGGGTTTCAAGAGATTCGGATTACAACAATATGGACATGAATCAGTTTGTCTTGAGTTGGCGCTTCATTTAAGCTTTCAATTCTGCCCCCCTTTAATGCGGTATCTTCATGGCGGACCGCATGAGCTGGTAACAAAGCTCACCCATGCCTATCTCCACCCCCTATACGGACAGTCCATCTACGGTTAATATTGATATTATGTAATTGTAAGAATGTTTCACAATGCGGAAAAAGGAAAAAAACTGGGAGAAACGAAACAATTTGGCCAACAGTTTGGTTCACTTTTCGCTGTGTGTCATTTTTATAGTGTAGTTGTTCGTCAACATCAACCACAAATCCAACATTATGATATGTTGGCAGATCTGACTACAACTCAGTAGGGTCATTTCAACCGCTTTTCAATTGAATGACCTACAGGGTCAAATTCGAGTTAAATTGCTGTAATGTCGATTTGGTAACTGTTATGCTGTGTTTGATCTTGATCTCACCGGGTCTTAGTCACAGTTCGAGAATTATGCTGTGTCATCCGATCTAACTAAAACTGTACTGTGTTTAATGACATAGCTGGTCGAATTTATTTGTATCTAATTGCGCTAATGTCTCCGAATTGCGATCGCTGTCTAAAAGTTATGCTGTGTTCTTGGATCAGACTAAAACAAAATTATGGTCAGTTGAATGACCTATAGGGTCGAATTCGGATCTAATTGCTCTAATGTCGATTGGTTAGCTAGGCAGATGGTGCCTCCCTTGAATAATGCTTTTGGAGGGGGGGGGTTAGAGGGTGGAGAGATGATTTGTAGCTGCCTACATGTTAATTCCTATTGACAGACGCGAATTTGCATATTGGGCAAACGTGATGAGCAACCGGAAAACAGTTGTAAAAGATTTGTAGTTTGATCTCTAGAACACAGCAGAACTTGCGACCCAAGGCTCAAGCTGGTAAACAAACTACAAGTTTTGAAAGGTGGTTGGAGACGATTAAATAATGTTTTTTGGGGGGGGGGGGGGGGGTTAGAGAGATGGTTATTCGCTTCCTATATGTTTATTTCTATTGACAGATGCGAATTTCCATATTTGGCCTTGGCTGGCTCGAAAGGTGCAACGATCAAATTCTACTTTGATCACTAGGAGACAGTAGAACTTCGGACTTACGACTTAGAGTAGGACGATTATGTGCTCCAATCTTGGCGCGTCAGTCCTTTAAACTGCAAATGAAAAGTGTATTGCAGTTTAAAGGACTGAAGCGTTTAGATTGGAGCACATAATCGTCATTCTTTAATTTGGTGGGCTTGAGCTAACACAAAAGTAATCTATGCTGTGACTTAAAGGACGCCAGACACCAATATGGAGAAATCGAGTTCTGACCCGCGGGGAATAAAGTTGTGTCCCAGGGACATTTTGTACAACCATCTAACTTCTCCTCATTTGCATTATGTCTTGTCGCACAACGCGCTATGCTAATCTATGAAAATTATTATAAGCGCTATGCTAATTTCTAACCCTGACAGTGATGCATTATTACATTTTTATAAAACTGTAATTTTTTGTAAGTCACTAAATTTTCTCCATTTTCATATAAAACGTTTTTCTCAACACGTAAAGTTGATCAGAATCATGTAAATTTCTTTATTGGTGTCCTATCTTCTTTAACTTGGTTCTTAATGTGCAGTAGTTGGAAACCTTGGAATTTTCGCAAGTAAGTTTTAGTAGACAGCTGTGACCTTTACAACGATGAAACTATAACTACAACACTCATTTTAGGGCGACACTTATCAACCTACTATAACAGTTGAAATAAACCAATGAAGATATAACTTCGTAGCATATAAAGTTCCACTTGAGCTAAAATTTAGACGACGGG